>OX438819.1:6994084-8194084 GCA_949316475.1 Hypomecis punctinalis | reverse complement strand
ACTGTCCATGTATACTGTATACCACATCAATCCCACTGGAAGTAGCCTCGTAAAGATCTTATGTAATGCACGAATTAGGGCACCGAAGGCACAAAAGCAGAAACATATTAGTTTAAAGACTTCCACGTAGTTGAAGGGAGATCACCTATGATACTGTTTATTTGGGAGTACTATATCATGTTACATCAATGGCAGGCGGATCCCAAGAGAGGTCGACGTAATTACGTCTAATGCAAACCAGGCGCGGCGATAGGCTATTTGACAACATTGAAAATATACTATCGATTGTGGTTATCCATACAGATAATAGCCTGAAAAAGACATATTTCACTTTACTTAAACTAAAATATGTCTAATTTTCGCAAATCGCACGAAATAAAATAGGATATTTTTTTGATATTTTATCTGTGACGTGAACGCTTTAAGAAGAGCGACAACTCTAGTGACGTTACATGCTGGTAAACAAGAATTTCTCGATTGACTGTTGTTTAGTGTTTTTGGAGTAATATTATTGGATCTGTAAGTTACTTATAAAGTATTTTTTGTCAATTTTTAGTTGTGTACTAGCGTATTTACTAGTATTTACAAGTGTGTGACGTCACAGACCAGCGCCATTACAGAATGTCGTTTTGGCGGGATCTTGAATTGATTTTCATTTTGAATACATTAGATCTCTCGGAAATATAAATGTAGTGTGCTTATTATGTACTAACGAATAATTTAAAACGATTTCCAAAAACTAGTCAAATAGCCTATTGCAGCGGTCCGGGAGACCCATACTTCACTTTGACACTGAATTATTACAAACTATCCGAGTATTTATACAGTGCCGTACAGTTTGATACTGTCCGTCCCGGTTTCGCCCAGGTAAGATATCTGCAAACCTTCACGTTGAAACATTCTAAAATATAGCGAAAACTGCATTCGAATCTGTTGTGTAGTTTGGAAAATATAAGCGGATATACAGACGGGTAGACAGACACAAATAGTTAACGACTTTGCTTCTTAATATGTAGTGAAAGCTTACCGCCATCAGTGGCAGGCGGGTCCCAAGACAGGTCGACGTAGTTGCGTCCAACCCGAACCACGCGCGGTGACTGCGGCGGTCCAGGAGGCCCGTGCTTGGCTCTGACGCGGAACCGCTGAGAGCTGCCCGAGTACTTGCTGAAGCCGGCTGCGTTCTTGGCGCGAACTCGGAACTCGTACTCGTGACCCGGTTCGAGGTTGTAAGCCTGGGGAGAATGAACACTTCTAAGAAACTTTTCCTTGTCTTGATGATAATGACGCGTCATTATTATTATATACTACGGGACTAATAGCGCACTAAAATTACGAGATAAATAAATACCTCATCATCCCGACGTTTCGGCCGAGTTGCACTGACCGTGTTCACGGGTAGACTGAGTCTACTGACTGAGTCCCGTAGTTTATAATAATAATGTGTTCAAATCGCGATAGTTTAAAAACAACAAATGACACGTCAAATTGTAGGTTCCTTGTTTTTTCAACTGTTTTTTTATAAGGCATTTAATTTGGGTCATCGTCACTTACATTCACTCAACGTAAAAACTGCAATACAGGGTTATGCGGAACTGCTGAACTAAGCCGAAAGGGGGTGATTCAAACCAACATTGTAAATAACTTTCACTATGAGGCCAATCCGGAATTGAGAAAAACAAAATCAGCTGTTTCATACGCTTTGTCGATTGCGAGTTGCAGTTTTAAATAGAACAGTTGATTTTTTCTCGAATTTTGGGTTAGCCCCATAAAAGGCTAGTAAAAGTTGTTCCTAATGATTGTCTTAATCGCCCCTTTTGGATTAGTACAGGGCAAGCAGATAGATAATAAATAAAGGACATGTCCACAAAATGTATGGAAGCTGGTATAATAATAATCAAAAATTCTAACCACACAACACGTTCCATTTCGAGAAAGTTCATATTTTTCTGAGTCTATTACATTAAAAAAAACGGAGGGCTCTTTTTTGGTTAAAAAGAGCCCTCCGTTTTTTTTAAATTAATTTTGAATCTATAAGGATAAATAAATATATTTGGCTCAATAGGTAGTTTATCTCTATTGCCCTGATTAACTAACATCCAAATTGTTAAGTAGAAGCATTTTACCAATTAGACACAGTTTTTTAGTGTTTTTTTTTGTCACATTGTACCTACTAAAGACACTGGCGGAAGACCGCAAGACGTGGAAGTTGCTCCACCGACAAGAGCAGTGCTCTTAAATCCGAATGAATGTACCTACTAACTGGTCACACTGGTATGTTATAATTTTTAATTTTATCAAATTAAGACATGAATGTGGAAGAATCAGCTACGAATGCAAGTAAAATAACGATAGAAGCACTTTATTATTACTAAACTAGAAAAAATACAAAGCTGTAATATTATTTTTCATACAATTTACTATTCACATTTAAAAATGGAGGGATAAAAAAATCTAAATTAAATATATTTGAGAAGCCCATAAATCAAGCTTTCAAATGATGTATATATCATCTTGGTTCGATTTTTCTCTGAATAATGTACCACTTGTGGACGTCACCTTTCTTTATTTGTTGTTCTAACATCAAATAAAATGTATGGTACTATTAACTACTATAGTCTATTTCATTGGCGCTGAGATCCTTCGACAGTATTATGTTATCACTCGTTTTGTCGAAATTAAAACAAAAGTATCGTTTTCTGTTCAATATGTATCGCTTTCGTGTCGATAACGCGGTTGCTACGTTTCTTGGTAGAGGACCAGGGGTTGCGAACATATTTTGACCAGAGTCGTACCGCATGGCCCAATTCCAACTCGAAGTACTCTAGCGTGTGCGTTCTCAGCGCTAATGGAACAGACTATAACAAACATTGGGCTTTATAAAAATCGTAGTTGATCTCAACAATCGTTGAAGTACCATTAGAATACTTGAACCACGCACTGGGTCTCATAGGAACCTACCTGTATGGCAGGGTGCAAATGATCTACTGGTCTTTTGACCGTTTTGGTGTAGTTGAGGTTTATAATAGCCACTTCAGATAATCCTCTACAATGCTCTTTTTGATTGTATAGACTCAGCGGCTTAGATCAGATTGAAGCTGATATAATAGCCTGTCTAGAAGCCAAAAAATGATCCAAATAACCCGTGGATACTGCTTATATACCATAGAGTCCATAGACTTTTTTGTACCCCAACTTACGAACTCCTTACCTGGTAAGTGCAATCCTTGACAAGGTAGTCAGCACCGGCCCAGACTCCATCCTGTACGTCTCTGAACTCGATCTTGTATCCCTGGATGCGCGCGCCGCCGTCGGACCTAGGCCTATCCCACACGACGGTGGCGGTGGAGCCGTCCCATTCAATGACGCGGGGCGTGCCCGGCGCGTCGGGCACCGTGAACGGATACTAAGGACAAATATTTTATTAAAATTAGGTAAGTACCTTACGGCTGTTACATAAATGGATTAGAAAATATTTCTGGAGGGCCAATAACAGGGTTCTACAAGTAAATTGAAGTGAAGTTGATCAATTAGATGTATATGATGTTAGGGCTAGCATTGCTCGAAGCCTGGCACAGAAATTGGCTTTGCAAGCAAATCTTTTTGAGGTTTCTTAAACTCGTCAAGCGGCTGAACTTCTGTACATATTTTAAATGTATGTTTTCCGATGATTTCAACAATGATGAACTAATTTCATAATGATGAAGGAGGTTCTATGTTCATCTGTATGTATTTTTTTTTTGTGTCGCTATCAATAATTTCGCCAATTATGAGTGTCATACTCCCTGGCAGGACCGCATCGTTATATCTATATAATAGATAGTGGAAAAAAATGTACATAATTTGTACAAATTTGTACAGAAATATTAAAATTTGTACATAAGTACTTAAAGAGTAATCGTCAAATGAAGGTGGTCCTGCCAGGGAGTATACTCCCTGGCAGGACCATACCCGAAATATCAGCTTTTTCAAGGAGGTGATGCATGTAAATAATTGTACAGAAATTGTACACCTCAAAAGCGCTTACAGCTTTGGTCTATGTTAGGTGAATGAAATTTTAATCACGTTTCATTATTTTTCAGAAAAGTGCTCCTGTTTTAATTTACATAGCAACGTGAGATCAGAAATGTATCGTATTTAAGTAGGCGTTGTCCTATATTTTGCAGTCGCCATTTCATTAAAAAGACGTGCACTGTTGGACATAAGCCTCCGCTATCGATCTCCAATAAGATCGGCTTGAGGCGGCTTGAATTCAGCTCGATTCTGCGGTCTCAATGATATCACCCGTCCATCTAATGGATCCTACGGTGCGCTTGCCGGTGCGTTGTCTCCACTCGAGAACCTTTCTACTACCTCATTAGTCATCAACCCTCTATGGTAAGTGCCCTGCCCACTGGCCTGCCCATTGCACCCATTGCCTTTGTCGCTATGTGTTACACATAAAATTTTCATCAAAAAAGAAGCATACATACGATTATTTTTTCGCAAGAATTTGTATTTTAATGGTTTTGAATTCCTAATTACAGCTCAAATGTGTATTTTAAAATCATCGATGTAAATATTTATTTTGTCTCACTGCTTCACACCTAGTCAGTATATTTTCAGTATCTCATATTTTTTTTTGACATCTTAAAATATCATATTAATAGAATACCCTTCGAATTATTACGATGAACCCTTCGTATGAATGGAAGACAATATACAAATAGTTGAAAGAAATAAACGTGTTATTAGGTAAACGTGTTAACAGTCTTAGTAACATGATCTGTAGAAGTAACATGAACCAAAGTTACCGACTTAGCCCAGTGGATATACAAGTTGAAATGCCAGTGGGCAGGGCACTTAGCATAGAGGGCTGATGAGTAATGAGGTAGTAGAAAGGTTTTCGAGTGGAGACAACGCACCGGCAAGCGCACGGTAGGATGTACATCCATTAGATGGCCGGGTGATCTCATTGAGACCGCAGAATCGAGCTGAATTCAAGCCGCCTCAAGCCGATCTTATTAGAGATCTATAGCGGAGGCCTATGTCCAACAGTGCACGTCTTTGGAATAAAATGGCGACTACAAAATATAGGATAACGCCTACTTAAATATGATACATTTCTGATCTCACGTTGCTATGTAAATTAAAACAGGAGCACTTTTCTGAAAAATAATGAAACGTGATTAAAATTTCATTCACCTAACATAGACCAAAGCTGTAAGCGCTTTTGAGGTGTACAATTTCTGTACAATTATTTACATGCATCACCTCCTTGAAAAAGCTGATATTTCGGGTATGGTCCTGCCAGGGAGTATACTCCCTGGCAGGACCACCTTCATTTGACGATTACTCTTTAAGTACTTATGTACAAATTTTAATATTTCTGTACAAATTTGTACAAATTATGTACATTTTTTTCCACTATCTATTATAAAGATATAACGATGTGGTCCTGCCAGGGAGTATGACACAATTATGACCTATTTAAATTTCAAAGCAATTTGAAGTGTGAGACTATCCATTAAATTTCAAAGCAATCAAAAATGGCTGAGCCGTTTTTGAAAAATCAACAATAATGTAAACAATTCGAGCGAAATATTCTAATTTTGTACACGATGGAAGGCGGTTTTACCATTTTTTTGCAAAAAAATATATTTTAAAACATGTATCGTTGAGTTCGCTTTTCTGCGTGCGCTCGGAACGTGTATTTGTGGTTGGGCTCGAGACTCAAAACGTTGTAGATGATACCGACCAATACTTTGGTAGTGACAGAATCGTCTTAGCTATAGTAATAGGTAGTGACCGCAGGCTATTTCTCTATGAGGAAAAATAAGTGACATCGTACCTTGGCAGTGACAGAGTCGTCCATGGTGAGAGGCTCCGAGACGCCATATTGGTTCTCGGCGCGCACTCGGAACGTGTATTTGTGGTTGGGCTCGAGACCCATCACGTTGTAGTGGCAGTTGCGCACGAACGACGATATCTTCACCCAGATCTGAAAACAAAGTACCTAGTTAGTAAAGTTGCCTAAACACACAGGCCATTCGTTGATGGGGCGAGGCAAAGACGTTGTATGAAAAATCTGTTATTGTAAGTTCAGCTCTTTCTAATTGACCGTAGGTAACTATTCGTTTGCACTATAATAATTTCAGACAGACTGGCTGGCAAAGCGCAGCGAGATTGAACAAATTTGTAATGTACCAATTTTGTACCTGTATCTAGTACACATTAGAAAAGATACGCTTTTAATGCGTGTGGACACGTCTTGGCCATGGTTAACAAAGTTTGATTTGTAGAAAATGTGCAAAAAAAAATAGAAATGTATTACAATACGTTATCGTACGTATGACAACATATTGTAACAGTCCGTTGCACGATCTGCTGGCTTGTTGGTCCAGTCTTAACCGCATGAGTTTGGCACGTAACACCACCTTTGACTGCATCGGCAAAAAGTTCATTTGGATTTTGAGATTCAATGTATGATATCCAGTAAAAACCTAAATGAAAGATTTATTTTTTCTATTTACTCCAGTTGTGCCACTGCGTTGACTGCTCTTTTGAATGACAATCCCGTCTACATTTTTCTTGCAACGTCCTATTCTTATTCTACAAGTACTTACTCCATTGTTATCCATCTTCTCGACGACATAGTTGGTGATGGGCGAGCCACCGTCATCTAGCGGCGGCCGCCACGACAGCGAGCAACCGTCGGGCGTGATGTCGTACGCTTCGAACGGTACCAATGGCGGAGACGGCTTGTCTACTACCAACACCTAGCAATGGAAAAGCGTCTATAAATACAAGGTCCTGTAAAATTATCAAAGTTTATTCGTCTCAACGAGACAGAGGTTCAATAGAGTTATACTCGTACCTACAACTTAACAGTGTCTTTGTAACAATAAAATTCAATTTGTTTGACTAATATACAAGTAGATATACTGCCACTGGAGTCACAAATCGGGGTATACAAGATAGGAAAAAAATCGATGCTTGATTAAATTCCATTGTGGTTGATAAATAATTGTAGGTAATGGGGTATTTGGGGAAGCTGAGTTCAATTCGAATTGAAAATAATTTTGTAATTGTTTCCTTTTTTTTCATAATTCATTTATTTAATTACGTTTATGGGTTACAAAGATGTTGTAAAATACAGAAATTCGCCATAATCTACCTTTCGGCATGCAAAAAACATATCTATTTACAAGAACACATACGTCCCGCTAAGTCTTTTTTAATTTCATATAGGTTTGCGTTTGACTACACACTGCCTGATGTTAAGCAGATATGCGGTCTAGGATGTAGCACGCTTACCTAGAAGATACCTATTTACTCGAGATTTGAAGACACCTACATTGTACTTTAGCGGAAAGACAGACTCAGGCAAAGCGTTCCACATTCACATTAAATTATTCAGCAACATGCACGTTTCAACTTGAATGATCCCACCGCTGTGTTAAATTATCTCCTAATCTAGGTTAGTACAAAAGCTAGCCGTATGGCTTTTCTGAACTTATTATTTTTTAGCACATAAGTAGAGATTAAATATAAGTTACCCTGCATGTAGCGCTGTCGCTGCCTTCGCTGTTGACCAGCTGTATAGTATAGGAGCCGGTGTCGGTTCTCTTAGCACAAGTGTTGTAGAACACTGTGTCGATGTCGGTGGTCACGAAACGGATGCGGTTGTCTGGGAATACTTCGTCGTTGTTCACTATCCAAGACACCTGAGAAAAAAGGGAAAGAAAGGTTTGAAAATGTATGTGGTAACACAGATCGAAATAAGCATGCAAAGAAACAAATGTTTTTGAATACAATAGAAGCTGTATAAAGACGTTTTAGTGTCATTGTCAGATTCATCATCAACTACAGCCCGTGATACCCTATGTTAAGCATAGGTTTCTCTTGAATTCGATCCTGTTCCAATCTCATCAGGGTTTGACCCGCAATATTTATGATATCGTCAAACCAACGAATCAAGTCAAATTAAGGACAATTGGGAGTTTCCTTACTTGTCAATAAAAATATATTATTTTTACTTGCACTACTAAAACTGTTAGTTTAAAAAATCTCACCTTAGGCCTCGGATTGCCAGTAAACGGCACTGTGATCTTGATCTCCTCTCCAGCGATGACTGTAATGTCCCGAAGGCTGAGGTCGCTTGTGATCTTCGGCGAGTTGGGAGGAGCGCAGGCCCTGATAGCATCAGAGCTCTGTGAGAACGGACCCTGACCAGCTGCATTAACAGCCGATACGCGAAATTCATACTCGTGGTTCTCTATCAGACCCATCACTTTGTAGGTCGTATCTGGAATGTGTGCGTGGGACGCTTTAGTCCACTTATCCTCGGTTATCAGCCTCTTTTCGAGGATGTAGCCGGTGATGGGCGAGCCGCCGTCGTGACGGGGCTTCGTCCAAGTGAGAGTGATCGATGTTTCGCTCGTTTCGACCGAGCGAGGCGCTCCGGGCGCTGCGGGCGGATCGAATGGATGTCTCGCTCTGATCGGCTCTGTAGTTTGAGCCGGATCAGACTGGCCGTATTGATTTTCAGCCATTACACGGAAGTCGTAACTCTTTCCGACGCTCAAGTTCTTCACGCGTAGGAACGGAGTGGTGACGTAACCGGACACCTTGGTCCAGTTCGGTGTGCGAGCTTCGCGTTTCTCGATGACGTAGTTTGTGATTTCGCCGCCGCCGTTGTCTTTCGGCGGGTTCCAGTACAGCGTGAGCGCTTCGCCTTCGAACTCTTCGGCGCGAACGTTCTCTGGTTTGCCGGGACGGTCGAGCACGCGGACGTTGATGGTCGCCGTGTCGTAGCCGGAAGGATTGCGGAGTTGCAAGCGGTATTGTCCGCCGTCGGACCTCTTCGCGTTCTTGACGACCAACGACGCACTGTCGGGAGTGATCTTCTGGAAGATTCTGGAATCTCCTTCCACGTCGAGCAGATTGTCGTCGGCGAACCATTGCGCGGTCGGTTGCGGGAAACCAGTGTATGGTACGTGGATGGAGAAGTCTTCTCCGGCCCTGACCGTGATGTCTCTGACGCCTCCCAAGTCCATGCAAGGTTTGTTCGGCTGTTCGGCAATGGTGATGTCCGCAGTAGGTTTGCTCGGTTCCGATTGACCGACGTCGTTGACGGCGATGACCCTGAATTGGTATTCGTCTCCTTCCTTGAGGTTGGGCACGGTGTGGACCAGGCTCGGGATAGGTTTGTCGTTGACGTCCTTCCAGTCCTTGTCTCCCTTGCCCTTCTGTTGGACGATGTATCCCTTGATCTTAGCACCGCCATCGCTCTTCGGTGGCCTCCAAGACAACGTGACCGAGTCTTTGGTGACGCGGTCAGGTTTAGGCGCCTCAGGCGCGCTCGGCTTGAGTCGCTGAGTCTCGGCCGTGATCGGCTCGGTCGGTTTGCTCGGCTTTCCAGGGCCGGCCTCGTTGACAGCGATAACACGGAATTCGTAGCGGTTTCCTTCGCGAAGATCCGGCACAGTGTAGCAGAGATTCGGAGTCGGGTAGTTGTTGACCTTGACCCAGTCTCCGCCGCGTTCTCTCTTTTCAACATAGTATCCGGTGACAGGCTTGCCGCCGGAGTTCGCCGGTGGCAGCCATTCAAGAGAGCAGCTATTCGCGCTGTAGCCGGTGATCTTGGGCGTCTCCGGCGCATCTGGCGCGTCGAATGGACTCTTCGCAAGCGTTGGCTTGCTTTCCAACGGATCTGAGACTCCATATAAGTTCTCTGCGCGAACTCTGAACACGTATTTCTTGCCTTCGGTGAGGTTCTTAACCGTGAACGAGCATTTCGGGCAGAAACCGGCGACCGTGCGCCAGTCGTTGACTCCGAATTCGGCCACTTCGACGACATAGCCAGTAATGTCACTGCCTCCGTCGTCCGTGGGCGGCTGCCATGTGAGGCTGATAGAGTCGGGTGTGACGGGAAGAGCCGTCAATGGTCCCTTCGGTACTCCAGGCTTGTCTACGACAATAACCTCGATATCAGCGGAATCCTTTCCATGCTCATTGGAAGCCGTGATAGTGTATTTGCCGGCGTCATCGCGTGTAGACTTCTCAATAGACAGTTTGTGCTCGTCGTTCTTGGTTTCTGAAGTGAGTCTGTGCGATGGTACGAGCGGGACGGTTCCCTTGGTCCAGGAAATGGTCGGAGTCGGAGCTCCAGAGATTGGAATGTTGATATTGATGGGTTCGCCGGCGCGAACCTTGATCTTCTTGCCGATAAGATGATCCAAATGCAGTTTCGGTTTCTCCTTCATCGGTTTCGCGACGAAGACGTTGGACGGGTCGGAAGGTTGTCCAGGTCCGGCAGCGTTGACTGCGGATACTCTGTACTCGTATTGGTGACCTTCCTGTACCCTGTCGTCCTCGTATTCGTTGTTCCTGACAGGATCCTTGTTCAACTTTATCCAGCGGCCGGTAGCCTTGTCTCGCCTTTCGACGTCGTAGCCGATAATGTTGGATCCGCCGTTCGAGATCGGCTGAGACCATTTGATCTTGATGTGGTCTTTGTCGGCCGATACGAGGTCGGGTTTGCCCGGTTTGCCAGGCGTCGTGTATTGGTTCTTAGCGACGATAGGCTTGTCGGTGACGAGAGGCTCGGAGCGTCCCTGTAAGTTCTCAGCGAACACTCTGAACTCGTATTTGGTGCCTTCGGATAGCCGCGGTACGGTCGCGTGGGTTTGTTTCGGGTTGATGTAAGTGACTGCTGGTACCCAGCCACCGCCGTGCGTCAAGTCGCGCTTCTCAATGACGTAGGCTGTCAGTTCACTGCCACCATTGTCTTTAGGTGGTTTCCACGATAAGGTAACAGATTGAGCGGTGATTTCTTCGTACACGAATGGTGCTTCTGGCGGCGCAGGCACGTCCAAAACGATCACCTCGAAGCTGCCTTCGTCAGTTCCAGAATCGTTCTTCAGTTTCAGGTGATATTTGCCAGCGTCGGAGCGCTTGCAGTTCACAGTGTGGATAATAGTGTGGTGTCCCACGGAAGTGACCGTTGTCCTCTCATTTGTGGCGACAGGTTTGCCGTCGCAAGTCCATGTAACTTCAGGAGTCGGTTCACCGATGAAGTCAACATCCATGTGGAAGATAAGACCGGCCTTGATGCGGATCTCCTTAAGCTGAGTAAGGATCTTCGGAGCGACGAATCTGTCCTTGGCAGTGATAACGTCAGATGGCTCACTGGGCTCCGATTGGCCGGCTTGGTTCACGGCAATCACGCGGAATTCATAGTCCTGTCCTTCTGTCAGGTCTGGCACGGTAGCCTTCGTCTTGCTCGGAGGCACGTGAACGGCGTTCACCCAGTACGGGCTTCCCTTTTCTTTCTTCTGGATGATGTAACCAGTGATAGGGGCGCCTCCGTCCGATTTCGGCGGGGTCCATTCGAGGTCCACGTGATCCTTGCTCCAGTCTGTGGCTTGAGGTTTGCCAGGAGCGGACGGTTCGTCGAACTCGTTCTTCGCGACGATCGCTTTGCCGAGTTCTAGAGGTTCAGACTGGCCGATGGCGTTAACAGCGCTCACTCTGAACAAATATTCCTTCATGTGAATGAGTCTCGTCACTTGGTGAGATAGGTAAGTAGACATGCCAGCGTCTGACCAAGTGCCGCGAGTGAGGTCCATCTTTTCGATGACGTAGTGAAGGATCGGTGATCCACCGTCGTCCAAAGGTACCTTCCATGACAAAGAGCACGAATCTTTCGTGACGTCAGACACAAGTAACGGCTTCTCGGGTCTCGAAGGTTTGTCCAGGACAGTGACCTGAGCAGAAGCGGAGCAGATACCGAGGTCGTTCTTCAGGGTTAGCTTGTAAACGCCTCCGTCCGCGCGGACAGAGAATGGAATGTCTAAAATGACCCTGTTGTGCAGAATCTGGATATCGATCCTCTCGGAAGGCTTGACTTCCTTGCCGTTGATCTGCCATTCGACCGTCGGTTTCGGCGACGCCTCCATAGGAATCTCGTACTGGATCCTCTGTCCAGCCTTGACAGTTTTGTCAGCGAGGAGCATTTTGTCGAACGTCGGAGCGCAGAATCTGGCTTTAGCCACTTGTGGCGTGGACGCATCGCTGGGCTCTCCGTTGCCGGCCTTGTTAACGGCAATGACACGGAATTCGTATTCCTCTCCTTCGGTAAGTCCAGGAACGGTAGCCGTGGTCTGGTTTCCTGGTACAGTCGCGGCGACTTCCCAAGGTCCGTACTTCTTCTTGGCCTCGATAACGTAGCCGGTGATGGGAGAACCGCCGTCCTTCTTGGGCGGAACCCATTCGATATCCATGTGATCCTTGTCCCAGTCCTTGACGACTGGAGTTCCAGGCTTATCCGGGGTTCCGTAGGGATCCTTTGCGGTGATCGGCTCGTGGCCGGTGAGAGGCTGCGACTCGCCGAGCTTGTTGACAGCGCGGACGCGGAAGTTGTAGTCGTGACCTTCGATGAGATGGTCGATCCTGATGCTGGTGGCTTGGACTTCTCCCGCCGGGATCCATCTGAGGTTCTCTTGGTCCATCTTTTCGACGACGTAGTGGGTGATTTCGGCACCTCCATCGTCTTTAGGCGGTCTCCAGCGCAGGGTACAACCAGATTTAGTGATGTCATCGGCTCTGAGCGGACCTTCAGGTGCGGTAGGCACATCCATGACTGTAATCTTGACTGTAGCCGTATCTGTTCCATTGACATTCTTAGCTTTGAGAGTGTAGGTTCCAGTGTCAGCGCGTTTGGCGTCAATAACGCGGAGGTTAGTGCTGTGGTCTTGATTGACGACCTTAATCCTGTCAGTATTAAGGACGAGATTGTCTCCGTGCAGCCATTCCTTGGTCGGGATCGGTTCACCGGCAACCGGCACGTCGAGTTCGAAGTTCTGTCCGACCTTGATCTTGATATCGAACATAAAGTTTCTATCGATCTTGGGCGCGAGGTTCTTGGGCCTGGCGAGATGTGGTGCGGTTCCGTCGGAAGGTTCGCCCTTGCCGGCCTTGTTGACGGCACGGACGCGGAACTCGTACGTGTTTCCTTCGATGAGGTCGGGCACTTTGCCGCTTGTGACGTCACCTTCGATCTGCGAACAAAATTAATAAGTTGTAGAGATAATCGCAATTTCCAGTGATCATTTGAAGACATTTTTCAAAAGTATTTGGAATATGTCTAGAGGGGAAGATTTGAAAGGAACTGGAACTACGCTTAAAGACTGTACAGGCATCTAGTTCTGATAGACAAAAGTCTGATTATTTAGTCTTGTATCTTGATTCAGGAGCATGGATGATGTTAAAAAGGCTACAAACACTTTTTTATTTTAACAAAAATTTAAGGCGCTACATTAAGGCACTTCTATGTATTATCAAAACGATCGGTCTGAAAGTAAATATAAATGTTCAACTTTAGCTGGAACAACAATTAATTTATCCAAGAATAACATACTAGAGCACACTACGCCCAGTCAGGCGAAAACCTACTGAGGCGGGTCAATTTCAGCTCGACAAAGTCTTTGGCAAAGAACGGTAGTACGCATTATATTATTTTCCTTACCTGAGCACACTCCTCCCAGTCAGGCGAGAACCTATCCTTCTTCTCGACAACGTATCCAGTGATGGGCGCTCCGCCGTCCGTCTCGGGGCGGGTCCATTCCAGCTCGACAAAGTCTTTGTCGAAGTCCTTGATCTTGGGCGTTCCGGGCTTGCCGGCCACGTCGAACGGATTCTTCGCTTCAGTGGCGTGAGGAGTGGTGAGCGGCTCGGATTTGCCTTGCCTAGGGAAAGGAAACATCAAATTTAAAACACATTTTCGCCGTCGCTTGTCAAAATAAGATAATATCTAATTTATGATTGGACCAAGAGATCAAATACTGGCAAGCGTAGTGTAGGGCGTTCAATCACAATGTGTACGGATGACCTCATTAAGATAACAGGATCGCGCTGGATGCTAGCCGCTACCAACCGGTCTAATAGAGATACCAAATTAGGGGAGGCCTATATCCAGCAGTGGACTAATGGATGATGGATGGACCAAGCGAGCAACATTAGACAGAACTTTAAAGAAAAAATGAGGATTACGGTAACGCACTGTATTTATCGCCCTAAAAGGTCCTGGGGCTTTACATTTGACTTAACTCGTCAATGCGTACAATATACTTTATGTCGAGCACAAATGTTTACTAGGCTTAAAATGTCAATGCCTAACCCGTGAAGTGTACTGACCTGTTAACAGCCCTGACGCGGAACTTGTATTTATGTCCAGGCGTTAGGCCGTCGACGGGCAGGCTGGTTTGCGGTCCGTCGGTCTCGCCGGCGGTCACCCAGCGGCCGGTGGCCTCGTCCATCCTTTCGACGACGTATTTCTCGATCGGCTGACCGCCGTCGTCGGCCGGCGGGTTCCAGGACAACTTGGCGCCATTTGCGTGCACGTCGGATACCTGAGGGTTGAAAAGTAGAAGTATTTTTTACAGAAACGTACTGCTATACACGTTTGCTTGCAGATTAATAAATGGGAGCGGTCCAAGGTTTCGAAATAAAAGCCCACTATAAAGCAAATCCAACCTCTGAAAAAAGGTTGTGGGCACGATTACCTAAAGTTTGGCCAAGTATGTGTAACAGGTTCAGGTGAAATTATACCGCATTTGCCACAAATTCGCGATCAATTTCAGGCTACGATATGAAAAATATTTGTTTTTGCTGAATTTATACAAGGGTATATTGTCCAAAAAGGTGGATTTACGGAAAAGATCAGTCCTCAGTGCCATAAGTTAACACAAGCGGGCCAAAAATTCCGGCGAAATAACCCACGTTATTTTATACCAGTAAACAACTTCCTCATAATAAATAAATACATACATTCGTTTATTACACAAAATCGTATGTGCATCTCACTATATGTAGGTTTATGATGTATAATTTAAATGTATATACATGTATATGTTTTTATTTAATGCGCACCCCGTCCATTATTTATACGCTATCTATCCTCTCCATCCTAAGGTTGCCTGGCAGAGATCGCTATTAGCGATGTGGCCGCCCTTTGTATCTTTATTTCTTCTTATTATGGTTATTACCTGGTGTGCAATAAAGCGTCTATCGTTTATCTATCTAGAGGGTATAAGACGAATCATTCAATTCGGCGGATGTGAGAAGAGCTACAAGCGGCGCGAAACCCAATCAACGCGCAGCGTTATGTGAGCTTCAGTCAGGATTGGATATTGCGCAGCTTGTAGCTAACTTCACATCCGCCGACTTGTTTGATTCGGCCTATAAAACCAGCTATGCTAATTAGTCCATTTTTTTTTTAAATATTCGGGGACATCTTACACACGGTCTCTGAAATTATTATATACTACGAGACTTATCGCACACTAAAATTACGAGATAAAGAGTCTACCCGTGACCAGGGTCGATGCAACTCGGCCGAAACGTCGGGATGAGGAGGTATTTATTTATCTCGTAATTTTAGTGCGCGATTAGTCCCGTAGTATATAATAATTATGTGTACAAATCGCGAAAGTTTAAAAACAACACGGTCTCTGACCCCAAACTAAGCAAAGCTTGTGATATGGCTGCCAGAGACTGATATACTACATATACATATTTTTATATACATACTTCTATAGATAGTACCTAAATAACACCCAGACACAGAACAAACACCAATGTTCATCGCATAAATGGTTGCCCTGGGTGGGGATCGAACCCACGCCTCTTTGACCAAGGAGTCAGGGTCAATAACCATAGTGCCACCGAGGCAGTCAATAAACAAAATATCTGTCAGTAAATATATATCTCATGTCTCATAAATCTCGTCAGTATTTTGACATAAATTAACACATTCGATTGTCTCTTTTAACTGTAAAAAAACTATTTAACTTTTTTTTAACTGTAAGATGTTACATCACTATACTTATCTGTTTTTTAAGGCAATTAGCAAAGACACTATAATTGTTTGAATTTTCAAGAGGGATGTTGCAGCTCGTTGGAATGTTTTAGATATAGCACGATATAGCATTGCAAGTTGACATGTACATAGTTGACTTGACCCACCTTGAGCGGTCCCCCTGGCGGGCTCGGCACACTCAGCACAATGACTTCCACTTCGGCGACATCTTTGCCGTTAATATTCTCAGCAGTAATAGTATATCTGCCGCTGTCAGCCCTCGTGGCAGCCTTGCAGTTGAGCTTGGTGTTGTAATCGCTGTGCTGCACCTTCATGTCGCCGGAAGATTTCACTTCCTTCTTGCCTAAGAACCATTTGGTCTCGGGCATCGGTTCACCAGAAACCTGTAGGTTGAAACAAAACAGTTTTAAGCAAATTTATATTAGATTAATTTTGCAAGAATAGTATTTTCTAAGTTTTGAGAGAAATAAGTATCCGTACTATTTTCTGACGATCAGTAATTTAAAATGGTATATCTACGATCAATTTAAGTGTAAGGAGTAATGGAGCATTTCATCAAGGATATTGTTAAAAACGTAGTCATATTTGTACTTAAAGGTAGCGTTTTGGGATTATAACTTATATTCAAAAAAGGGGTTTTAGTGTTGTATACAAAGGGTTTTAGTGGTAAGCGGCAGAGATGGGAGGGGACAACCAAAAAAAGTGTGGATGAATTGTGTGAAAGATGATATGCGAGAGAAAAGAGTTGATGATGAGATGACATATGACAGACAGACAGACAGACAAAACTCTTTATTTACAACCACAATATGAAAAATAAACACTATTTACACATATACAACAAAAATATGATTATAAAGTGGCGGCCTTATTACCTATGGCGATTTCTTCTAGGCAACCTTGCACGAATATGAAGCGACAAGAACAATAAATAGTGGCCTTAAATAGATATTAACAAAGAAAACACCTATAAATAATAAACTAAATATGCTTATTCAATCTAAGTTTTAAATATACTTACATATATACGAATATATAAATATAATTATACATATACCTACATATATACATACCTACATACGTTATAAAATAGAAGCGAAAGGAACAAGTAGCATTATGATTTCAGATAGTGAGATTTCACAAGTTGTTTGAAAACGTTCAATGAAGGTGAACGCTTGATTTCCAGAGGTAGTCATTCCAAAGTCTGACTGCCTCCACAGTGAAAGAAGAATCGTAGAAAGATGTTTTGTGACGAGGGAAACTAAGTGTGAGATTATCTGAAGATTTTAGGTAACGGCTCAATAGAGAGTGTCGAAAACGAAAACGCTCTCGGAGATAGGGAGTATGATAGAGTGAAGTGGCGAAAAGAAACGAGCTGTGCCGATCACATCTAGTGGGATAAGGGCAGGATGATTAGATTTACAAAATATGCCATTCACCTCTATTTATTTTTATTCTATTCTATCTACCATTGCCAACTCCATAAAGAAAGAGAGACTAATGCCCAGCAGTGGGTAAAAGGCTGATGATGATGATGATGATGATGATGAAATAAAATATGAAACAGAGCGTATTTTCCAGCGATCGTTTTTTTATGAATATGTCACACAATTTGTACTAACCTTGACATCGAATCCGAATTTCTGACTAATGCCCAGCAGTGGGTTATTAAAGGCTGATGATGAAATAAAATATGAAACGGAGCGTATATTCCAGCGATCGTTTTTTTTTTAATGAATATGTCACACAATTTGTACTAACCTTGACGTCGAATCCGAATTTCTGGCCAACCTTGATCTTGATGTCGATGAGGTTGGTGCGGTCGATCTTTGGCGCCAAGTTCCTGGGCTTGGCCACAATCGGGTGCGTGCTGTCTGAAGCGTCGCCTGGACCCGCCTTGTTCACGGCGCGGACCCTGAAACGTAGAGATAAATAAGTAAGAAGGCTCAAGCCATCAATAACATAATAGACCAAGGAATCGAACTTGCAAGAGAATAGCCGCGTACCCACCTAGCGCACAGGCTCGCGCGGCAGCCTCGGTGTCCAGATCGCGAGCGATGGCTCCCGAGGCAGCCTCAGTAGTTTTGTTCAATTTACACGAGGCCGCCTCGCGAGGCAGGCTGAGCCATCATAAGTTCGCGAGTATTCGAAATGGACAGTCGTGTAATCTCAGCTGCAGCTATTTTTCTAGCTGCTTATTGTTTAAAAAAACGAAAACTGTCACGTATCAAGAAAAAACCTAGCCGCTTCTGGATTAGAAAAAATTATGAGCGTCTGCCCATTATATCAATATTATAGATAGAGACAAACACGGTAATGGACAAAACTTGAAGTAGCTTCGCGCGCGAGCCAGAACATAACCGTTCCCACCTAACACACAGCGCTCGCTGAGGCACCTTTGAGCGCGTCAAGTTTACCGACAACAGATGGCTCGGGGCCGGCCGTGCTCAGCCGAGCAAACGCGCGCCCGAGGCAGCCCGAGGCACGTCCACACCAGCCGAGGCATTTGGCTCGCGAGGCTGCCGCGCGAGCCTGTGCGCTAGGTGGGTACGCGGCTATTCACTAAGTGGTAGAGTTTGTGTAAAAAGAGAACTGTCGTGGCGTATACTAACAATAAGATTTTAATCAGCAGTCATGGTACCGACTACTTGGTAGACGCGAGTACTGATGGAAACCGAATTGGTGTCTACCAACTATCAAACACTTTTAGTTGTACTAGCAATGACAGAGCAGTGTTGTCAACGTAACAAAATTAGTAAAATGGCACACGGGCGACTTCACCTACGACCTCTTTTTGCACAAATTCTACATGCTACTCTGTGTTTGTCAGCAATCACCGAAATTAAACAACGTTCCGCACGGTCAGTATTTAGATGGGTGACCGCGGGTGGCATTTTCCAACTGAGCGCTACCGTGGCTCGGACGACACGTTAATACATCAGACAGAGGCCTTCATGCGGCTTAAAAACTCTGACACCAGGGCTAGCCACCCGGCCTATACGAATTTACTTACACGCTACCCTCAAGACTAGCGCAAGCGACTACGCCGAAATGGTGCTCACTGAAATCATATTGTCCTATAATTTTGTCCATCTTCTTTTTTTACACGTGATGGCAACTTTTCAAAATTTTGGTTAATTTCGAAGACATTTTTTGAAATAAATCTTAAGAGCGTATCTAGGGTCAAATAACCGCAAAATAATATCCCTATCGTTCGAAAAACTTGACACTTGATTGAGACTGGTATACCTACTACATCATATAAATTACCGAAACTAAAAGGATCGAGAAGTCTTTGCCCGGCAGTACAATTATAGGCTTTATTTTATAAATAGCCAAGAATGGAGGCGCCACCACCGAAAGTTCGAAGCCATAAATGTAAATTCTTTGCTAATCCTATACCTAAACTCATAAGTCTGTCTTTCAATCATATCTGGCACTTCAAAAGCTCCCAGTTGCCCAACTTGTCCACATTTTCCAAGATGTAGACTTTGGGCGTCATTGTCGAAAGCTGGTCGATTTCGGGGTTACGAAAAATACTTTATTTAAACAACACCACAATTTGCCTAACTCGTAAGTCTGTCCTTCGATCAGATTCAGCACTGTGGCTGTTTTACTTGTTTTATTTGCAGGTACATCCAAAGCCTCCAGTTGCCAAACTTGTCCTTCTTTTCAACAAAATAGCCAATCAAAATAGAGTCCCACCATCAAAAGTTCGAAGCCATAAAAAACTGTTTTTTTTTATAATTAAGACCAAAACTCACCTGAATTCATAAGTCTGTCCTTCGATCAGATCCGGCACGGTAGCGGTAGTCTTATCGGCTGGCACTTCCAGAGCCTTCTCCCAGTTGCCGAATTTGTCCTTCTTTTCGACGATGTAGCCGGTGATGGGGGCGCCACCATCGGAAGTCGGCGGCGTCCATTTGAGGTCCACGTGGTCTTTGTCCCAGTCTGTGACTGATGGTGTGCCTGGCGCGCCTGGAAGGAAAATATCGATTAAAATTGAACTCGATTTCCAAAAATATTTCGTAAGAATTTTGTCGTTTCTGACAAAAAAATTAGTTCGTATAGGTGAAGTGGCAAGCCTACCCTCTGACACGGTTAACGGAAAAATTAATCCTTACTATAAATCCGAAAGAGTGTTTGATGGCGTATTGGTTTGTTCCTTTTGTCTATTGTCTAGATTCAAATGCTAACAGTAGGTATAAATCCAAAATACATACAAGGTAAGAACAATATCATCAACATAATAGTAAGGATTGCAGTGCTTTATTGTCTCATATTGCCAAGCATATTATAATAATTGCAGGTACATGAAGGACATTATGATAAATTATTATTAGGATAATAAATTAATTAATTAATAAATAAAGAAAAAGAAAATAAGTATCTCATTAATTAATAAGTTAATAATAAATTCTTTCTTTTTGTGATAAACATTTCAAAAATTGACGCGTTCGCAGGATTTGAACCTGCATCCTCTGGGACACCGGCCCAGATGCTTTGTCCAATTAAGCTAAATCGCGCCCTGCGAATGCGCCGAATTAGTGAGTGTTTATCATTTTTACCAACTACTACATTGTTGGAAGCGCCATTTGTGAGAACTGCTTTAAACCAGTCAGTCACTTAATGTGAAATTATTAGAACTTCTTACCATTAACGAGAAATGACGCATTGCTTAATCAATGAAATTATTTTTATCGCGCTTCACACACTAGGTGTATACAAACTTTCTTTTTGTGATAAACATTTCAAAAATTGACGCGTTCGCAGGATTTGAACCTGCATCCTCTGGGACACCGGCCCAGATGCTTGGTCCAATTAAGCTAAATCGCGCTCTGCGAATGCGCCGAATTAGTGAGTATTTATCATTTTTACCAACTACTACATTGTTGGAGGATGAGGATGCAGGTTCAAATCCTGCGAACGCGTCAATTTTTGAAATGTTTATCACAAAAAGAAAGTTTCTATACACCTAGTGTGTGAAGCACGATAAAAATAATTTCATTAATAATAAATTATTTATTATTAGGACATTATAAATTGGAAATATAAGTTACCAGGCTCGTCGAACGGATTCTTAGCGACGATCGACGTTTCTGACGTCAGAGGCTCAGATTCTCCTTCAGAGTTGACCGCCGACACACGGAACTTGTATTCCTTGCCCGGAGTCAATCCAGTCACATCACACTCTGAAAATAAAGGAGCACAAATGAATGGCAATGGCCTGGGTAGTACTTACAACAAATATGGAAGAATATCACTCTAAATTATTCGTCTCGGATATTTCAATAAATATTTTTTGCAAAAAATAGCATGACCGACTTCACCCGTGTACAGAATCATTACATAGTATAAAACAAAGTCGCTTTCCGCTGTCTGTCCCCATGAATGCTTGTATCTTTGTTCTAGTTTGTTTTAATAGATAGAATAATTCAAGAGAAATATTTATATGTATAATACACCTGTGCGAAGCCGGGGCGCATCGCTAGAACGGAAACATTATGCAAGGATCGATGTAACATTTTTCACATTATTGTTGATTTATCAAAAATGGCTAAGCCAATTTATTTATAGAATTATTGAAATCGGACTGCTATGAAAAAAGTTATGCGTGGTTAGACATAAAAAAAATATATATACGCGTCGAATTGTATACCTCCTCCGGTGGTTCGTCGGTCAATTAAAGGCATATCAGAAGCCGTGAATATTTTTAAAAACTGTTAACCTACACACCCCAAATCTATATCTACATTACTAATTTGTATTGCAGTGAAGTTGACTATTTAGCCAGCCAGACTTTTGTTCAATTCAATAATTTATTCATCAAATAGTACACTTTTGAACGTCATATACAAAATTTGTTGCTATTGGCGAGTTAGCGGCTTCGGTGTGTACTCTTTTAGGTACTCAAATATGCAGACTGATAAGTATGAATATCATGTAGACAAGTGAACGAATCATCATCATCATCTTGCCCTTATATCACTAGGGGTCGGCACAGCACGTTTCTTTTTGCCACTTCACTCTATCATACGCCATATCATCATCAACTCCTTCATCACACAATTCATCCACACTTTTTTTGGTCTTCCCCTCCCGCTTTTGCCACGTACTTTCATACTAAGATATACAAGTAAACGAATCAATACTGCATAAAATCAATAATTATTTAAGAAATCTTTTTTAGGCTAGACTACTAATCTCAGAGGAATAACGCTCTTGTCACTTGAGGTATTTCTAAACTACAAAAATACACAAAGATACCAGATAGTCGCCGTGAGCCGTGGTGGTCAAGAGGTAGTGACACCCGCCTTACAATCGTGAGGTCGTGGGTTCGAATCCCCGCTCCCGTACCAATGAGTTCTTTGGAATTTATGTACGGAATTTAACATCACTGGCTTTTCGGTGAAGGAAGATATCGTGAGGCAACCTGCATGCGTCCGTAGAAGAAACTCGATGGCGTATGTGAATCCACCAACCCGCACTGGGCCAACGTGGTGGATATGGCCCAATCACCCTTCGCGGATAGGCCTACGTCCTGCAGTGGACTATTAAAAAGGCTGGTACAGTACAGTACCAGATAGTCAATAAATATAAAAATCTGAATGAGATGCATCGATTTAAAATGCCACGTTTTATACTTCTTTCAGATTTCTCGATTGACCATGTTATCTATCTGGTATATCTGTGAGCTAGACCTATATCTGGCAGTACATCTACAGTTAAAATGATGACAATGATGATGATTAGTGGGCAACTTACTCGGTTCATCGGACCTGGCACACGGCACCCAGCATCCGGTCTCCGTGTCCAGTTTGTCGACTTGGTAGTACTCGATGGGGGCGCCACCGTCGTCCTTCGGACGCTTCCACTTGAGAGTAGCTCCCTCTTTGTGCACGTCGGAAATCTACAGAAAAATAGAGAGGTGAAGCTTTAGGTAGATTGGTGATTTATTTCGAGACTTAAAATTTTGCTGTAACAAAGGAATTTGAGATAATAGTTATACCTAGTTCTATAACGCCATTTGGGAAAGGAGATGTCCACAAAATGTATGGAGGCTGGTATAATAATAATCAAAAATTCTAACCACAACACTCGTTAGATATTGAGAAAGTTCATATTTTCTGAGTCTATTACAACAGTTAAAAGCAAAAAAGAGACCTCTGATTTTTTTTTAAATTAATTTTGAAATTATTAGAAAAAATAAATATATTCGCTCAATAGGTAGTTTATCTCTAGCAGCCCTGATTAAGTAACCTCCAAATTGTTAAATAAAACCATTTTTACCAATTAGACACACTTTTGAAGTGATTTTTTGTTACATTGTACTTACTAACTGGCCACACTGGTAGGTTATAACTATTAATTTTAGCAAATTAAGAGATGAATGTGGCAGAATCATATACGAATGCAAGTAAAATAACGATAGAAGCACTTTATTATTGCTAAACTAGAAAAAATAATAAGCTGTATTGTTATTTTTCATACAATTTATTTTTGAAAAAATTGGAGGGGTGAAAAAATCTAAATTAAATATTTTTGGGAAGCCCATATAACAAGCTTTCAAATGATGTATCATTCATCCTGGTTCGAATTTTCTCTGAATAATATACCACTTGTGGACATCACCTTTGTAATACAGCATTTTAGTTTAATCCACAAGAAGTTAGAAATAACCTGAATGGCTTCTAGACACTTCGAGTTAAGATGCATTTTGACTAGATGGGATGAGTGTTTGGATATTGGCCGACCCATATTTAGCCAACGCAACGTGATGATATTAGCCTAACTTTAGTCCTAATAAAGAGAATATTATACATTATAGTGGACACACATTTTCGGGTCACCCTTTGTGGGTAAGCGTACGTCTTGAAGTACGGACTATTAAAAAAAGGCTGTTACAGTGCAGTACCTTTTCGGGGAAGGAAAACGTCGTGAGGCAACCTGCATACTTGCGGAGATGATATTGGATGATGTATGTAAATAAAGGCGAATATTACCCAGTAGTTTTTCGATAAACCAAATTCCTAAGTACATCACTTCATTGAAACTACCGTGAGTATTCATCATAACTATAACAAAATACGGCTAAAACTCACGTTATAATTATACGGTCGATCCGCAAGGAATCCGACCAGTTTCGGAGTATTTAGTACTCCATCCTCAGGGAATACGCGCACCCCCGTCGACTGGCGCGCGCGCCATAACTAATTATAACGTGAGTTTTAGCCGTACTCTGTTATAGTTATCCTAAGTGCATATTTCTTTTAAAAAAATACATTGAAGCGATGACACTAGGGAACAGCGGACAAAATTGTTGACCATTACTTGTCAGTAAAAAAAACTTATTTTCTTACCTGTAGCGGTCCCTCAGGCTTGCTAGGCTTGTCAGTGACCACCACATTGATAGTAACGGTGTCCTTTCCGCTCGAGTTCATGGCGGTGACGGTGTACTCGCCAGAATCGTCCCTCCTCACAGGACGGACGACCAGCTTGGTGAAGTATTCTGGGTTGTCGATCGTGACCGCCTTTGATGGACGGAGTGGCATGTTCTGGTATCTGGGGGGAAAAAAAAATATTTTTGTGTACGGCTGTAAGATTAAAAGCTAGGAAAATCATTCTTTGAAGCTCTCTTTTATCACATCAGATTTCGATCAGAAAAGAACCGCAACGAATGGAATCATTGCTTTGGGATTTGACGTTTCAGATAAATGCGCATTGCACACCTCCACCAGTCTTGAAGACTATTTTATATTTGCCCAGGACTTATAATTTATTATCTTACAATGTTTTACGGAAATTAGTGGTACCATATCTAGAACGCATAATACCCTTTGATTTCATTGAGTTACAAAGATCTCGGATTAGAAGTAAAAAAAGAAATTTGATGAAAGAGGAATAATCATTATAGTTACGTAATCTGCAACCAATTGTGATAAATCTAGAATCACAACGTGTCTTTTGTCGATCCTGGACACTAGAAAGCCTTGACCACGGAAGTCATGTTAACCTCAGGCTTATAGATTCTTACCTCCATTCCACAGCAGGCGCGGGTTCGCCAGTAATGGCAGCTTCCAGCTTCAATGTAGATCCAGCGCTGAGCGTAATATCCCTCAGGTGTCTCCTGTCGATCTTAGGCGCCAGGAACCGAGGCTTGGCCAGGAAGTTCTTGCTGGCATCTGAGGGTTTGCTCTGGCCGGCCTTGTTGATCGCGATCACGCGGAATTGGTACTCGTTGCCTTCGATCAACCTGTCAAAGAAATACGATTTGAGACATTGCTGAAACGTTATTGACATTTGTTTTTTTGTCGAATGGTGTTAAACAAAGGGTACAAATGAGCAAATTTATTTCTCATCTCGAATAGCAATATATTTATGTGACTTGCTGCAGGTCAAATATGGCTAAATTAGATTGCTTGAACGCAAAATGCAAACTCTACTATAAGCCCGATTACAGAGGCGCCAGCGTAAATTAAATAGCATTAAATAGCAGTGTAAATAGCGTTCTCTCTATCGAATGCCTAAAGTGAAAAAGAAACAGAACTATGCTATTTAGCTAATATAGTTACCCTGGCGCCTCTGTAATCGGGCTTTTTATGTGCTTATAGCCCAATATAAATTATTTGTTCGACCCAATCTGGGGTCTGTACTATTATTTAGTTACAATCTCGAACAATGTACAGATATAGAAATAAAAATAAAAAAATTCTGAAGATATTCTAAGGGACCTGATGAAGGTTTTGCCTGCAGCAATAGAGGTCGCAGTATTCTAGTGCAAAAAATATGATACATTTTTTTAACTTATCTACCTATCTGGCCAGATGACAAATCAAGGATTGTGAAAATGTAGATATAATCCGATTTAGAAACTCAACTGCAGGTCGAAAATAGCAAAAATAGGGTTACTGGGTCAGGGACCTATTTGACTGGAGCTCCTAAGTATGCAGCATTTAGATGACCCAATAGTTACACTCTAAGAGACTTGATAGAGTCTTCATCTGATCTGGCAATCGTAGAATCCTAGTCCTGAAAAACACAAACATATTCAAAGAACCATCAAAGAACAACTTACCCATTGACAGTAGCGGTGGGTGTAGGCGTGTGGGTCTCCACAGCCTTCTCCCACAGCGGGCTGTATTTGTCCTTTTTCTCGATAATGTAGCCGATGATGGGTGAGCCGCCGTCTGTGAGTGGCGCCTCCCATTTGAGGTCCACGTGGTTGGCCGACCAGTCGTCGGGAACTGGCGCGGATGGCGCGTCGGGTACGGCTGCGGGGAAGAGAAAAAGTCATGATTGAGTAAGAGAAACGAATAAGCTTATAATAATTACCCGCGTTGTGGCTGCCCGAGTGTTTGGACGAACAGAGCAGAACAGAAACTGGCTTTGGCCGAGCATATGCACAGTCAGTACGCGGCTGTAGGCCAGCCTTTTTTTATATATTAAGGTAATGCTGAACAATAAATCACTATGGGAGAAACGACTGCCTCGGTGGCTCAGTGGTTAGTGACCCTAACTTCTGGATCAAATAGGCGTGGGTTCGATCCCCACCCAAGGCAAATATTTATGTGATGATCATAGGTGTTTGCTCTGTGTCTGGGTGTTATTTAGTTACAATCTAAATACGTATGTATTTAAAAATAAGTATATGTAGTATATCAGTCTCTGGCAGCCATATCACAAGCTTTGCTTAGTTTGGAGTCAGAGGCCGTGTGTAAGATGTCCCAAAATAATTATTAAAAAAAAAAGAAAACTGTGGCCAAATATTAGCCGAAAATAATATAACCATTTTAAACCATTTGAAAAAGAATATATCACTTTCTTTATGTACCTGAGAGACTGAAACATACTAGTAGTAGTATACTAGTAGTGAAATAACGTTAGCTCACCAAGAGTAGCAATGTAGTCGAAGATCAGGAATGTCACAGTCAAGTTAGTAAGAAGTCAAAGAAATCACATTGTCTCATTGTCTTATTGTCTCTCTAAATATTTATAATTAAACCTTATCTATAGTATAGGTAAAGTTTACTCACTGAAGGGATCCTTGGCGACAATAGAACCGAAGGTCTCGAGCGGTTCAGACTCGCCCTCCTTGTTGAGCGCCTTCACACGGAACTTGTATTCGTGTCCAGGGATCAAGCCATCCACCTGGAAACAAATTGTACGTTTAGAAATAATAAATGGGGACGTTGAAAATAAAGGAATATTCAAAGATACTATTTGGGAATCTTTGAACCAGTTTCCAGTTAAAACTAAAAGGACATCACTGCAAACACAAAACACACAAGAGAAGCTTAGCAACTAATTGAAAACCCGCAATAAACCATGTTTCGTATTATTTTTTTTTATTACTATACTGAAAATAAGAAAGCTACATAAAATCAAAAGTGAAAGAATAACAAGGAAAACCAAGGTTATAGATGCGCTACATTATAGTTAAAAATTAAAATGGCGTTGGGCGGGCCACGTAGCGAGATACCGTGATAAAAGATGGACAATCGAAGCAACAAGATGGTATGGGCCAATTGGCAAGAGAGGAAGAGGAAGACCTAGGAAAAGGTGGTCTGACGATATAAGAGCGACGGCTGGAATAGAATGGAGAGCAAAAGCACAAGATAGAGAAATTTGGAACGAGCTGGAGGAGGCCTACACCCAAAGAGGGGTTCCTATCCATGAAGAGAGTGAAAGGGAATAGATAAATTGTATACATAGTAAATTTTACTGTTAATTGTGTAAATTCATTATAAATAAGAAATGCATGTTTTATAAGGAAATGAAATAAATGGCTATATTAAATTTTATTATTATTAATGAACCATCTGTTGCCAGTTATTGGGCTGATCAAGAGCTCAATTTTCGAACCGATAGAAACAGAATTAGTCGGTCTTGTGACCATTTGTGCATGCGCATAGGTGTAACGATCTCTAAGATTTTTAACACAGCTTTTTTTGATTCCCACATACCTCCATCTCAGGCACGTTCCCGAGGGTCTTGCCGACCGGCAGCCAGGTGCCGGTTTCTGGGTCGTATTTTTCGACGAGGTAAGCCTCGATGGGCTCTCCGCCGTCGTCCTTGGGCCGCTTCCAGTTGAGCTTGCATCCGTCCTTGTGGATGTCGGACACTTCCAGCGGGCCTTCGGGTTTGTCGGGCTTGGCTGGGAAGGGAAAGAGTAAATTATTTGTTTCAAGAATTTACAACTAGAGGGCCGACTCGACTTTGCATGTGGATAAATTACGAGTGTGTTTGTTAGTTCGCTTCATACTTTTTTACGCAGTAACAGAATAGATATACCTTTGGCACGGATATAGTTCAAAGGTCGGAGAGCGTCATAAGCAAATATTTATACAGAAAAAAATTAAGATCCTGTGGGAAGCCGCGTGTACAGCTAGTTTAGTATAATAATGTAACAAACACCTATGATATACTTACATAATTTATAAAATCTAAGCGAACACACAGATATACACAAGAATGGTGACTTTATTTTAGTAGTTGTTTTTTTACCTTTCGCGATTTGAACACATTATTATTATATACTACGGGACTAATACCGTGACCACGGTATGAAGAGGTATTTATTTATCTCGTAATTTTGGTGCGCGATTAGTTCCCGTGGTATATAATAATAATTTATTTAAATAGGTTAATAAAATAAATAAATAAAAACCTATTAACTTTCATCATCATCATCATCAGCTTATTTCGGCCCACTGCAGGGCATAAGCCTCCTCCCCCTTACGCCAACTATCCCTATAACTTTATTATTATCATATTGTTCTGAGACTTTAAATCCGAAGAATTCGTGTTTACTGACAATGAAGAATGGAACTTGTTTAGTAATAAATTGAGGCAATACTCACAGGTGACAATAATCTCGACTTCGGCGGTGTCCTGTCCATATTTGTTGGTGGCTTGAATCTTGTAAGTACCGGAGTCCTTCCTGCGTGGGCTCGCGTGCTGGAATTTGCTCAGATTGGGCAGCTCCACCACTATACAAAAAAAAAAAATATTGTTTTAAAATGTTCCCCACGAGCGCGTCTGCCCGAGGGAACCTAAATGCTGGTGTGGAGCTTGGTGTTTTCGTCTAAGGGAAACTACAGGATCACCGAAATCAAAACCTTTTTATTTTTTTCACAAAACTTACAACTGTTTTTCTTGACAAGACAGCGTCCAGCGCGAATCGCACCAATAATTTTGAATTTGGAATGTTTTGCCGAAAGAGTTTGCCAAATAAATAAAGAAGTTCGTAATAGGTACAGCCGTCGTGCACAGTTTTACATTATCACATAATATAATGGTCAAAAAATAAACACTCTATAGAGTGGGCCGGGTATTACATATGAAATTGCATTACAGCTATTGTGATAAAGATGAAAATATAAGCTCCACCTTGGACGACTTTAATGTTAATAGTTCATGTGTCATTAAATTTTGTGTAAAGTTATATCATTGATTGCATAGCGTATATTATGCGTTTTCGACGCCATTTTGCCGTAATCATATCTTACAACTATTTTTACGTTAGGCTGCTTATACTGTCTTCCATTATTCTAAGAATGAAACGCACATCTCTAATATATCAATAAAAAAAAATTAAGTTGAGAACTTACGCTTGAGTCCATTGCCACTGGTGACGATCTTTCCATTCAAAGACCACGTGACCTCGGGCGCTGGTTCGCCCGTAACCTTGACGTCGAGCGAGATCGGCTCGCCCTCGTGCACCTTGATGGTACGCAGGTTGCGACGGTCGATCTTCGGGGCCACTGGAATATAGACGTTATGTGTACAGACATACATTCTAAAGTCTCATAATTGGAACTCCTTGTTTCAAAACACACCCAAAGATAAGGGCAACTTCCAGACCCAGAACAAATTACATGAAATTGCAATTCAGAACCCACACTCTAACTGGGAATCAAACCTGGGGTAGTCTGCATCAAAGACTGTGACAGGAGGGTCGTCGGGTCGAGTTAACAGAAAGTATATTTCATTTTTTAGTTTCTGGTTACGGATAGCAAAGTAGAGCTATTAAAAGTACAGAAGGAATTTGTATTTCCGCTTTTCAACACGAAAAATATCATTATAATTTATAGCCTATGTGTTATTCTGATATATAAGCTATATTATTGCAAAATTTCATCTCATTCCGTTCAGTAGATTTTGCGTGAAAGAATAACAAACATCCATACATCCATCCATCCTCACAAGCTTTCGCGTTTATAATATTAGTAGGATAGCACAGAGCCACTTACTCCGAAACAGAGATATTTCTGATCAAATCAGGTGTAGGGCATTATATCACTCTCAGTTAGCGATAACTTATTAGAACTTCCACCTTGAAGGTGGAAATTGTCATTAAAAACTGAACGTGTTTTCGGCGGACCCATTTTGGAGAGGAAAATATTATTCGACCCCTGACTTTTTATAAATCTTATTAAAATATTTTAGAGAATTAGGTATACTCACGTCTCCTAGGCTTGCAGACGACAGACTTGCTAGCGTCGCTGGGCTCGCTGGGTCCCGCCTCGTTGATGGCCTTCACACGGAACTCGTATTCTACACCCTCGTCTAAGTTCGGTACGGTCGCTTTTTCGTTGTCGTTGGGCCCGACCTGGGAACGAAATTAGTGTTCAAATATTAAGGGATTATGATCTTAAAAGTATCGTGAAAGTTTGATGAGTATTTTTTCTTTGACGATGACTGCAGAGCCACGTTATTAAGAGAATTATAACCGTAGCTCGACGATATTTCAGATCATTCCATAGGTTTTCGAGCTTTTTTCAGGAAATTCATAGACTGAATGCCATTCATCATTGCCATTTCCCTATTTTTCCCACTTTATGATATGGAGTCATTTCGAACTGTGGGATACTTCATTCATTGCATCTTGATGCAGTATAAACTTTTTGCACAAACTTTTTCAAAACACCTTTAGATTAAAAAGTCAGAAATTAACTTATTTCGCAAGCCTTTACCCATTTTAGCAATCCGGCCTCCTCTTATCAATAAAGTATCCGATGATGGCAGCGCCATCTTTGAATTTAATATTCCATTAACCATCCATCTGTCCAGGATATAGAATAAGACCTTTTGATCCCATGAGTCATCAGTTCTTCGTGCTATGTACCCTGCCCACTATGTCTGCTGGGCTATGTCAGTAACTTTGGTTCTTCTACGGTCATTTCTGATTCGATCTCATAGAAACTCCGAGCGTACTTTTTCAATACACCTTTGAATTTAAAATTTCGAACTAGTCTTACCTCGCAGGCCTTCACCCATTTCGGTGATCCGACCTCCCTCTTCTCAATGACGTATCCGGTGATGGGTGCGCCGCCATCTTTGAACGGCTTCTCCCATTTGAGGTCCACGTGGTCCTTGTCCCAGTCGACCACTTCCGGCGTGCCGGGCTTGCCGGGCTCGTCTGGAGAAGACAGAAATTATGTAAGGTTAGATGGAATTAAGTTCATTCATCAGATGTAGGACGTCCACTGCTGTCCTAGGCCTCCCCTATGGATTTCCAATAAGGTCGGTTAGAAGAAGTCTGCATCCAGCGCGTTCCTTCAACCTTTATTATATCGTCAGTCCACATAGTCGGTGAATGAAATTATGTAAAACGGGCGAAAAACTTTGCTTAGTTTGGGGTCAATGCCTAATGTAAGATGTCACCTAATATTTAATTATTCGGAATTAAATAATTTCAATCATAATAATAATAAACAAGCACGACTATTTAAATTTTTTGCAATAAAAGTATGGTGATAATGGATAAGGATGGATATCCTGATTATTCTTTTACATAATGAACTAATAGTAAGGTGGCAACTCTTCTTAAACCAGGTAAATCTCGATACAATCTTTAGTATTTCATTTCATGGCTATTTTGAAATGTACATCTGAGCTGATTGTAGGGAATTCCCTAAAAATCTACAAGTGGTTTTTCTTATTCTATAATGGAGTTCCTCGTAATATTTAAGAAAAGTCTTAGCCTGCTAACTTACACTGTCTACTGTCATACACAAACACAGAAAGTTTACAGAGAAAGTGTTTTACCGAATGGATTCTTGGCGATGATGGAGTGTTCGCCATCCAGAGGCTCAGAGGCGCCCTCGTTGTTGACGGCCGAAACGCGGAACTTGTACTCGTGGCCAGGCACTAGGTTTTCAATCTCGGCCTGCAAAATACACATAAATTAGGGGCAATTCATGAAACATATAAGACATCCATGTCTATTAGATCACATAAAAACCAGTTTGCAAGTTAAAACGAGAAAAAAGTTGCAACAGTAAAGCTTTATGCAATACAGTGATTGTTAGATTGTATTATCTCAGCGTAGGGAATAGTTAAGTGAGATTAAATTCAAGGGTTTTGTTCAATAAAGTACAAATAGACTTCACGGAATAAACCGGTTACTATGCCCAATTATGAAGGCGCAATCTTAATTATAATAGCTAATTAGACTATTTCTGTTTCTTTTTCACTTTAGGCATTTGATAGAGAGAAAACTTTTTATGTTGATATTAAATTTACAATGGCGCCTATATAATTGGGCCTAATGAACGTTTGAATAACACCCTTTTAACGGTTACGCTCTGTTACCGCTTATATTCTGGTTAATTTGAAACCTGTAAGTGTTGATGTTACCTTAGGATCTTTAGTCTTGAGCGCGGGCATCCAGCGGCCGGTCTCGGTATCGAGTTTCTCGACCAGATAGTGGTCGATCGGTGCGCCACCGTCGTCCACCGGCGGTGACCATTTCAACGTGCAGCCTTCCTTGTGCACGTCCGAAATCTGGGAAGACAGAGGTTTCTTTTTTTATTTCGAATAGGTTTGCGTTTGACTACACACTGCCTGATGTTAAGCAGATGTGCGGTCTAGAGTGTAGCACGCTTACCTAGAAGATACCTATTTACTCGGGATTTGAAGACACTCACGTTGTACTTTAACGGGAAGACAGACCCAGGCAAAACATTCCACATTCCGGCTGTTCGTATGAGGAACGAGGATTCGAAACGCTTGGTTAGAGCTTGAATTTGTATCTAGTTTCTAAAATTCTATGGTATAGGTATTTTACCTAGAGAGTTGAAATGAATAATGAAATTTATTTAGCAGGGCATACCAAATAGAGATACGAAGTTGCCAAATCAAGGGCACATCTCATTCATTGTGCAGGAGACACTGATTTTCAGATCTCCTTTGGATGTATCGTAAATAGCGTGCTAAAAATGTTTATATTCCGGCTTTTGACCAAAAATGACCAACCTCAATGGCGTTATCTATTGCCTTATTTAAGTCTGGCAAAAAAGACAGCTCTGCACAGAATATCTCTGCGGCGTAAGACACCAGACTATGTCACATCTGATCAACAGTGCAGCATGGCCTAAAGCCTTCAACACCCTGACAGTTTAATGAGGCAACAGATAGGTAACTAAATTATAAATGACGTAGTCAAATAAATATACCTAAATCTAATTAAATATCGCAACCTAAGTAGATTTGAAGAAACTATATTAACCAAATTATTATTTTGTTTTAGGCCTTGACCGGTTCTTCTGGTTTAGCCGATGAGATGAATAGGTGTCTCGTTCGTTCCGCTGTTGTTTTCGGCCTACAGGGTGCAAGTGTAGCTGTGTTAGTGAGACGCAAAAATAACTTTTATTTCAAAGTTTTTAGTGTCTATATTGCCTTGAGCGGTCCTTCGGGCTTGGCCGGCACGTCGAGGACGATAACCTGGATAGTGGCCTCGTCCTTTCCGCTGCTGTTTTCGGCTTGTATCGTCAAAGTGCACAAAAACAGCATTTAACTCAGGAATATTAGGGTCTATATTACCTTGAGCGGTCCTTCAGGCTTGGCCGGCACGTCGAGGACGATAACCTGGATAGTGGCCTCGTCCTTTCCGGTTCTTTTTTGGCTTGTATCGTCAAAGTGCACAAAAACAGCATTTAACTCAGGAATATTAGGGTCTATATTACCTTGAGCGGTCCTTCAGGCTTGGCCGGCACGTCGAGGACGATAACTTGGATAGTGGCCTCGTCCTTCCCGCTGCTGTTTTCGGCCTTCAGCGTGTAAGTGCCGCTGTGCTTGCGAGACGCGATGACCACAGACAACTTGGTCTTGTAGTCTTCGACGTCGACTGAGAGGTCGTCTCGAGATGAGAGACGCTCTTTGTTGTGGAACCTGGGAAAGAAATTGAAGTTATGATTTGAAGATAACGTATGTGCAAAAACAGAAGGGTCGTAGGAATTGATGTCGCCCGTGTGTCATTTTTGACCGACGAACCACCGGAGAAGGTATACAATTCGACGCGTATATTTTTTTTTTTTTTTTATGTATAACCACGCTTATTTTTTTTTATAATAGTCCGATTTCAATAGTTTTTTTTTTGGAAAGAGTATACTTCGAAATTGGTCCCATTTAAATTTTATCGAAATCGGCTGAGCCATTTTTGATAAATCGTCAATAATGTGAAAAATGCTACATCAATCCGTGCATAATATTTGCGTTCTAGCGATGCGCCCCGGCTTCGCACAGGTGTATCATACATTTAAACATTTTTCTTGAATTACTCTATCTATTAAAACAAACTGCATCAAAATCCGTTGCGTAGTTTTAAACATATAAGCATACGTGGGGACAGACAACGGAAAGCGACTTTGTTTTATACTATGTAATAATTCTGTACACGGGTGAAGTCGGTCATGCTATTTTTTGCAAAAAAAATATTAAGTATACTAATTTTGTTATGTTGACAACACTGCACTGTCATTCATTTCTAGTACAACTGAAAGTGTTTGATACTTGGTAGACACCAATTCGGTTTTTATCAGTACTCGCGTCTACCAAGTGTCGGTAGAATGACTGCTAATTAAAATCTTATTGTTGCTTCACCGTAAAGCCACGAAGGTTCTCTTTTACACATCTCTTTGGCACATACTCTAGTTCCTCTTACATTCATGTATTCTGGAATGAAAGTGCCAAAAAGTTTCTGAAGGTACACTGTATGGAGAAAAAATAAGGGAGGCTTAGTAAAATAGGCTAAGAATAAAAATAAAATAGAGGTCAATTTAAAAACGTGAGAGAGAACTACCGCTAATATGAATCACTGAATGATTTAGAATTGACGTTTTATTGAATGATTTGTCATATAGTCATTTATAGTCATATAGTCATTTATTCATAACACCATTTGTTACAAGTCAATAAGTAAAAATTAAATTAGGGCACTATACAATATAGCACAAAAAAAAAAAAAAAAAAAAGAACTTGACAATTACCAAATAAGTCACAAATCACCTTGTATTGTAAAATCACCTGGAGGGAACAGAATGGATTCGTAGAGTTCTAGATGTTGTAAAAAAAATTACCCTTCTGGCTGGAAAATATATACAACAGAAAGGGAAAGATTTTTAACCCTGTAATTCAAAGCTGGAGATTTTTGCATCCTCTTCTTTAGTAAACATTTTAGGAAATAATTAGTTGACAACAGGCTCGGATCCCAGGGGTGGTGGAGTTGTAATTAATCAAACAAAAAAATATTGAATTAATGAAATCCGTATTAAAGCCGCAATATTAAATTGTACACTTACCAAGTCTTGGTCGGTGGTGGTTCACCGCTGACTTTGATGTCCAGTCTGATGTGGTTACCAGCCTTGATAGTAATGTCGCGCATGTTGGTGCGGTCGATCTTCGGCGCGGCTAAATACAAACAAAATAAAATTAGCTTAATATACAAGGACTTTACCGGGTTAAATGACACTTTGTCCACGATATGTCATTTAATGAAAAACTTGAATATAGCTCAGACATGTGAGTGATGACACAAAAAGATGAAGAGACAGGTGATGTAACCAGTCTTAATAAGTTTTCATCACAAGGACAATAACATTGATTTTATAGCACTTACTTTTTTGCCATATTATTAAAAAAGGGGAAACTTTAATAATCTAGATAACTAAACAACGACATGAATAAATATTAGAATGGTTTTAAACTCAACTTTTTGATTGCATTACAGCCTAATGGTTTTGATTATTTAGGACCTCTCAATACAACAACTCTTTTGAGAGTTGGACCAAATAAAATAATAGTGTCTTTTGACCAGAAAGTAGACTTAGCAAACCGTTTTGAGAGTTTATTCGAAAACAAAAGTTCTGTCCGTCGACTTAAAATATCAGCAAGTGAATTTCGACCTTATCACTCACGCTAAAAGTTTAAAATGCAACTCACCAAAGCGATCCTTAGCCAGCAAGTTGTCTGTGGCCGTGGAAGGTTTGCCCGGGCCCGCCTTGTTGACCGCCTTCACTCTGAACTGGTAGGTCTTGCCTTCGATCAGATCTGGCACGCGAGCTTCGGTCTTGTTTCCAGGGACCTACGATTGAAAATTGGTCATCAAAATATTTTGGTTGTGACTTTATAAGCACCTGAAATATCGTCAATAATGTCCAACGCTTAGGTCAGCCGGCGATTTGTATGTTAAGGAACGCGCTGGACGCTTCCAACCGGCCTTATTGCAAATACATAGGGAGGGCCTATGTCGAGCAGTAGACGTCCTACGGCTGATAGGTGGATGGACATATTTCAGAAATTCCTTACCTCAGCAGCCTTAACCCATTTGCCGGTATCTCTGTCCTTCTTCTCGACAATGTAGGCCGTGATGGGGGCGCCACCGTCGTTCGCAGGCTTCTCCCATTTGAGATCCACGTGGTCCGCGCTCCAGTCTTTGAATTCTGGCTTTCCTGGCGGGTCAGGCTCGCCTGGAATGGAAAAAATAAACAGTAAGTTTAAATATATGTCTATCAAAACTCGGAAGAAACGGAGAAACTGAAATTTGAGTTTACTTTGAACATACCAATGGACCGGACTCCATTACACGGATAATAAAAATTGTGTATTTGAATACAAATTGAATACTTTTAGCTTTTATATTATTTTAGACTGTTTTCATACAGTTATTATTAAAACTCACTGAGACGAGAGATGTCAACTTGGCCCCTACCACACGATCTATTACAATTTTTATCGTAATATCTGACTTCTAATACAGTTACCATCGACCTTGTATAGAAACGCATTGTTTCTTTTCTTGTACTCGGTGATTTTATCAAGCTTCCAACCCTGGTAACCGTACCCCTTTAACTTTATCGTCGATCCATTACGATGCTGGACAACCAACACTTATAACCATGGTTACGTTGCCATGGCCATGTGACCATAAATGCAACGCTTATAACAAACGAACAGCAATTCAAACTTAAATCACTCACCATAAGGATTCTTAGCGGTGGTAGCCGTCTCCGTAACGAGCGGCTCGCTCTCTCCTTCAGGATTGACCGCCTTGACGCGGAACATGTAATCCTTGCCCTCGTTGAGGCCTGTGACGTCAGCTTCGGGTGTTTTCGTGGTGCAGACGGGCACCCATCGGCCGGACTCGGTGTCCATACGTTCGACGACGTAGGCTTCCACTGGTTCGCCGCCGTCGTCTTCTGGGGGCTCCCATTTGAGCTTGCAGCCGTCGGCTTTGACGTCGGATACCTGAGAGGAGGATAGGTTTTGTAGCGTGGAGAAAAGAGATAGCTGTATATGTCGGTCTGAGAGTGAGATTTTTATAATATAGAATTGGTTTGCGTTTTATCACAATACTAAATTTTAAGAAAAAGCTTTGGATATAGGATGTTGTTAAATTCAATAGTTTATCCATCAAATAAATATACAGAAAAATTACTCTTTTGAAAGTCGTAAGCTTACATAGAAGGTTCAAAACGATATGCTTTTTACATCGACTATTTGATTGTGATGTCATGTCTCGGTATAATAATCATTTGATAGAAAGAAACAAATCAAAGTGAAATAGTTTCGATCTGGTGCAATACTTGTTTAACGCTACACAGCACACATAGGTAAGTGCTATTTGCAACACTGAAAACTAGCGTTTTCTGCCAGTATCCCCAAAGATAACTTCATAAATTAATTCCAAATATGTGTGCCATATGAACATTACCCAACAGTGGGATAGAGAAGGCTACGGATGTTAATGATAATGGTGATGAACTTTACAACAACCAAACTCACCTTCAAAGGTCCCTTTGGCTTAGCCGGCTTGCTGACGACTTGCACTTCAATATCAACTGTGTCAGTACCCGAATCGTTCTTCGCCGTAACTGTGTACTTCCCAGTATCCTCCCTCGTCACTTTAGTGAGTAGGAACGAGGTGTGGTACTCTTTGTTCTCGATCGTAATACGTCCGGTTGACTTCAGGGTCTGTTCCTTGAAGGTCCAAGTGATGGTCGGTTCGGGTTCGCCCTTGACGTCAGCCTCGAAACGAAGGTCGAGTCCGACCTTGATCTTGCGCTTTTGGAGATTCTTGCGGTCGATTTTCGGTGCCACTGTAGAGGAAGAGATAAAAATAATTTTATGAACAAGCCAAACGTTTCCTTTACCGTTAGAATTCATCTATAATTTTCACACCACTGGCGATTTTTGATCAAAGAAATATCGAGAGATAATAGTGCCCAATTGCCTTTCAAGGACAGGTTTTCTAGTGGAAAGAAACCTTTTGGTCAACAGTAGACTAATAACCCGCACTGGGCCGGGCGTGGTGGATATGGCCCAATCACCCTTCATGGATAGGCCTACGTCCTGCAGTGGACTATTAAAAAAGGCTGGTACAGTACAGTACAGACTAATAAAGCTGATACCGAAATATCCTATCTTTCTAGGACTCTGATACATTGAAATTCCTCTCTGGTTTGGACCCCGCAATTTCCTACACTTCAAATTGGCTTGGCTCTCTTTTCTTAACAATAATTGAATGATACAAATATTGAGATACAAAGAGAATACTTACAGAATCTGGGCTTGGCGACGACAGACTTGCTAGCGTCGCTGGGCTCTCCAGGACCTGCCTTGTTAACAGCCAGAACTCTGAACTCATACTCGTGACCTTCCTCTACGTCCGTAACGTGCGCGGTGGGCCGGTCGCCGGATGTCTTCAGGCAATCTTGCCAAGACCTATGGGATATCATTTTACCAGTTAATATTGAGGAAACTTATTTTGCTGATAAATATAAATGGCAGGTATGTTGTTAACTTACTTATTCCATAAAAGATGCAAGAAAATAGAAGTTCAATTAAATTAATTGTGATGATAAAACAATTTTATATTGTTATAGTATTTCTTATCAGCGACCTTTCACAAGTTGGCGAGTGCTAGCACTCGCCAACTTAAGAAAGGTCGCCGAATGCGACCGAAACTATAGTCGTTACGACTATCTGTACACGTGAGTTTAGTCCCGTTATATAAAGTATAAAATGTGTGAAAACCACGTTAATTTCCATAGTCAAATTGTTATAGTATGTCTGTGAATCCGAAGTAAGTGTAAGTGCAGTAGCAATATGTTCATATATTAGCGGCACAAGATAATGGGTGTGCGCAGCTTGTAGAATACTTCAAAGACGACAAAAAATTTGATTCGGCCTATAAAAGTCGTATGTTATTGCAAACAGGATATAGCCATCAATTTCCTTCCGAATTTTTTCTCTTTTGAAATTCTAATGCATACATTTCTCAACATCTTTAATTTTTTTGGAAACTTTTTTATTACTAAATCATCTACATAAAATGGATTCTATAAAGTTACATAGTTATGAAATAAGTTGATTTGCGATCTGGTGCTGTGTTCCCAAAGAAAACAGGTGGTTGGCAAGTTCTTTTCTAACCATCTATAAAAATTACCTTTTCTTACACTTAGCTTATTTTAATTTTACTGTTCAAATAAATATCTTACCGTCCTCCCTTCTCCCTCTTCTGCACAATGTAGCCAGTGATGGGAGCGCCGCCGTCGTCTTTAGGCGGGGTCCATTCCAGGTCCACGAAGTCTTTGTCCCAGTTTCTGGGCTCAGGCCTGCCGGGCTTGCCGGGCTCGTCTGTTGAAGATAGTTAACGTTTTAACACAACACACAAAAAGTCTCTCCAAAAAATTTCATTACAAGGCAATCTTGTCGACGGTTAGATTTGCTATTTCTGTATGGTAAAGTGGCAAAGAAGCTTACGGCTAAAGAAAAACGGTCACACCTGAAAACCCATACTAGTTTTGAGCAAAACCCAACATTCGTCCTTCTTGACAATGTGTGTGTCCTCGCACACGACCTCAGTGGGAATCTAACACTAATGATTTCAGGAGTTACCGCAAGTTCCTATTCAGAATGCAGATTCTGTCAATATTTCTCCGAAATCGACCGTTATAATTATTGCTAAAGAATTAAATTAAAATTTTAGAAATCAAAACAAAACATAGATATGCATTTGCAATGTCAGGATATCGCTAAACGTAAATAGTTTTAGACACGGCACATTTCTTTCACTGCACGATTCTCTCATCTCTCGTCTCTGTTATTTCGTCGCGCATCAACTAACTGATAGGGACACGCGTTTATGAGAAATAGATATTCTCAAGAGATATGGCTCAGAATTAAAATTTCACTTACCGAACGGATTCTTAGCGATGATGGGTTTGTCTGTTTCGAGTTCTTCAGACTCGCCCTCCTTGTTGACGGCCTTTACGCGGAACTTGTAAGGCTTGCCCTCAGACAGACCGGTGATGTTGGCCTTGGTGTCCTTAGCCGTACCGCACGGTACCCAAGTACCTAGAAACAGAGAGAAATTGAAATAAAAATCGACATAGTTTAACCGTCACCATATTTTTGACCGTCCAAATATAGGTGACTACCTAAATTTGACCAGTATTTCTGGACTCCATAGTCGTTTAGAGACCAAAAATATAACTATGTCTATAGTCGTCAAAAAAGCAAGCTACATAATAAGAAACGGAAAAAAAATTGAGGCTTGGCAGTTAACAAGTTCATAACTATTTAATAAAACTGTTAGAACTATCATTCTACACTATCCTGAGTAAAATCATGACAGTCTTGCCAAGCTACTAACAGGTTTTATAAATAGGAAAAGCACTTTTTTAAATAATTGTAATGATAATTTGGAACGTGTTTGTCCTGTTTTACATGTGCACTAAAAGCAAGCAGATGCATTCACCCCCACATTATTAACTAAGATAAACTACACCAATGAAACAAGTAGGTGTCTGATACATCGAAGAGGAAACTTGTGACAGTCTACGCCTGGCCATAGATTAAATATGAGTTGTCTATGCCCTGGTATGATGATGTTTTCCGATTAAACGAAGGAAATCCTTACCAGTAAGCGGATCGAGTTTCTCGATCTCGTAGTACTCGACGGGAGTGCCGCCATCGTCCTCTGGTTTCTTCCACGAGAGTGTGCAGCCGTTCTTCGTAACGTCCGCCACTTCTAGCGGTCCTTCTGGTCTGGATGGTTTTCCTGGAGGAAATGTACGTATTAGACGTCTTATCGCAATTAGATGTGTTTTTAATAAAAGTATCTAGTTGTTATTTCATACGAGTACATATATTGCAATGACAAGTGGTGGATAAAACATACGGTCATTTTCAAATGTAAAAACAAATATTGAATTATTTATTATTTAAATTTAAAATTATTTATAATTAATATTTAATTCATACGTTAGTTCCTATTTCTTCTTTCAGAAAATAACAAAAAATCACCAAATAGTGAAAAACAAAATCAACTAATTCTTCCATTCTTGAATTCCACTCATCTGTCTTTAAATATACACAGTTTATTTATTATCTACTGCGGTAGATGCTTCATTCATTATATTCATTTTCTACGTCATAAGTAGATTTCCTTACCAAGAACAGTGATCTCGATATCGGCCTCGTCCTCTCCAACCTCGTTCTTGGCCTTAATGACGTATTTGCCGCTGTTCGCGCGCTTGGTCTTCATCATCAGGAACTTGGTGTTGTAGTCCACGTTGATGATCTCAAGATTCTCCCTGAAATTAATAAACAAATTCAAATACCTGATGCACAAAGTGGCCCAAGAACAACAATGCAGGACATATCGCTACCATATTGAACAAGAATGCAGACATTTTTTGAATTAACGAAAACTTTCAATTGATAAAATTGAAGCAAATCATAAGACTATATAAGAATGAACCTAAACAGGGAAGAATTAGAAAACTAACTGCTTATTAAATACAGAAAGATGTTGGATGTCTGTCATTTCTAACTTAGTCTAAATTTGAAGACTAGCAGAACGTTTTTCATAAATCAGAATAAACAGATGATGAAGATGGTTGAATTTCGCTACTATCATTTATGACAGACGGTCAGTTTGAATGCTATGTTTATTCTCATCCGTTTGCCAGCTTTTCTTTCTTGAATCCAATAATTATTATGTACTACGGGACTAATCGCGTACTAAAATTACGAGATAAATAAATACCTCTTCATCCCGACGTTTCGACCGAGTTGCATCGATCGTGGTCACGGGTATTACACGATTAGTCCCGTATTATACGATTAGTTCCGTAGTACATAATAATAATAATGTGTTCAAATCGCGAAAATTTAAAAACAACAATTGAATCCAATAAGTTAGAGCAGTGAATGCATGGCTTCACTGTTAGGTGGCTGAGTTATCTTACGATGAAAATGTTGAGTTTCTCACCTGTTCTTCAGCTCCTCTCCCTTGAAGAACCAAGTGACGGTGGCCGGCGGCTCTCCGAAGACTTTGATGTCCAGAGAAACGGGCAGACCTGCCTTCACGGTCAGTGGGTTGAGGTTGGTGCGGTCGATGCGCGGTTTCACTGTTGCAAGAAAAAATATGTTAGAAAAACATCAAACAGGTTTTTTTAATTGTATGCACGCATGCATGTTTCGTCAATCGTGTGCATGTATGACGTAAGGATATAGAGGGAAAAACTTGTGGAGGCCTCTGTGAAATTTTTTAAGTACCAGAATCAAGACAAGAGAAAAAGTGACATAGATAGTTTCTTACTTATGCTATTACTCCTGCGTCTTAACGCGTTAATTAAGCCATAAATGTATAAATGTAATTAAATTGGTGCACACCTGCAATGGGTATGCTATCAATGTTCACCAGATTTTGGCTATACATAAATGCTTATTCTTTTTCATGTTTTTGCGCCAGTTGCACAAAATTAGGTACACAAAGTTTTGAACATTTAATAAAGGTTCAATTTCAATTTCTTAATTTCCTTAATAAGTAACTTTACGGTCAGAACCAATACGTTACTTATTTTAGACTTAATTACACACAGGAAATAGTTTAAAACTATTACTTAATATATAAGCTTCTGGACATTAAATAGAATACGAAGAAGAGAGTTTGTGGCCAAATGTATTATGTATAAAAAATAACTTTATACTTACAGAACCGTGGCTTAGCCGTGTGCCAGTTGGTGTTCTCGGATGGTTCAGACTGTCCCGCCTTGTTTACGGCTCTGATGCGGAACTGGTACTGGTTGCCTTCCTCCAGCTTCGGCACCGTGCCTTGGCAGACGTTGCCTTGCACCTCTGCGGCCTGCAGGACGAAACAAAGTGAATATTATGCTCATTTTTAGTAGGCAAAAGCTTTTGCTCGCAGCTCCGCCGGGGTAATATTTTGATTTTTTTGCTATCCCATCCGTACCGTACCAGCCTTTTTAATAGTCCACTGCAGGACGTAGACCTGACTACCCATGAAGGGCGATTAGGCCATATCCACCACGCTGGCCCAGTACGGGTTGGTGGATTTACACACGCCATCGAATTTTTGCCTCACGATGTTTTCCTGCACCGAAAACCCAGTGGTGTAGAATTCCGTACATATATTCCAAGGAAACTCATAGGTACGGGACCGGAATTTGAACCCACGACCTTAAGAATGACAGGCCAGCGTTACAACTACTAGACCACCGCGGCTTATATGTGCTATCCCATGGGAACGTTTTATTTTTATGGGATAAAAAGTAGCCTATGTCATTTTCCGTCTTTCAAACTATACCCATGCCAAATATTAAGTCAATACGTTGTTCCTTTGCTGTTTGAACGAGGAACAAACCAACAAACACACTTTCGAATTTATAGTATTACTAGCTATTGCCCGCGGCTCCGCCCGCTTGGTATTCACACTTTTGTGTTATCCCATAGGAACCTTTTATTTTTTCGGGATAAAAAGTACCCTATGTCACTTTCCGGCTTTTGCCATCCTTGCCAAAAATCAAGTCAATCCGTTGGTCCATTGCTGCGTGAAAGAGGAACAAACCAACAAACTTTTCAGATTTATAAAATTAGAATGAAGTATGATTAGCAAGATTTTGTCCAGCATGTATTGTGCATTCCCCCCAACAGTTCAAGACAACACATATTTTTGCTGATTTCAAATACACGTCAATGTACTGACCAAAAAATGTTTTTTAGTTATTTCTAAGATCGATAAAAACTTGTAAAATTGAAACGAAATGAAAAAGATTTTCACGCCATAACTAGAGCGGTTAAAATATGGAACAGCTGTTATTATAAAATGTTATTAGAATATTCTGCTAGAGAAGATTGTCGAAATGGCCGGTCCGCAATGTCCTGGAAATAGCAACAAATTGACACAAACTTACCTTGACAAATTCTCCACGATCTCTGTCCATAACTTCAATGATATATCCAGTGATAGGAGCACCATTGTCTCTAATAGGCGGCTCCCATTTCAACTTGGCCGACTTTTCATCCCAGCCTACGATATCTGGCAAGCCGGGTGGTGCGGGCACGTCGTACGGATTCTTTGCTAATATTCCGTGGTCGGTATCCAGCGGTTCAGATTCGCCTTCTTCGTTGAGGGCCTTCACGCGGAACTGGTAAGTGTGGCCGGGTTCAAGGCCTGTGGATGAAAAAGGGGCCAGTAAAACAAGAGTTGCACTAATAGTAACTTGGATTTTATTCCATCGATTAGAGGTTAGCTAAGATTGAAAAATAACGTCATGCACTCATGACAAAACACAAATTTGGGGATAATAATAATAAAATAAATTAAAATCGCAGGGGCGGCTTTGTGGCGAGCCGTCGGTGAGTGGCGACACCGCGAACCCTGATTCCCTGGGGCTAAATGAGACCCCTGACTCCTCTCTTGCCTTAACTGGCCGGTTTGGAGTGGAAACCGCAAGAGCTAAGAACCTAAGCTGGAAGTGTTATAGGGCATAACGCCGCTAGTAGCTCTTAGTGAACGCGCAGCACGCCTCTCGACACCCGACAGCCGTCCACACCAATGTTGCCCCTCCGGCGCCAATATACGGTAGCTATTATGAGGGGCCCATTTAGTAGATGGCAAGTCACCACCCGCCTGAATATTTGAAAATGAGGCATTTATTGGTGGGCGCCGTACCTCATTCCATAATCCAGTTTTGTATAACACCCAGAAGTTCACCACAATAACCCATTATTTTTTCAATTCATTACTCACAATAGGCTCCTTGTACCTTCACCCCTACAATATAGCTAAATGATGTTTAAAAAGGGCCTCTCAGTGTTGGCTTCGGCTCCACTGATGCCCATCAAATAACCGGGCTTGGCCCGAGAGATGTAAATCAAATAAAGTGAATTAAATAAAACACATCCTGTGTATGGGGTGTGTGTTTTTCACTTTCTATTCGTTTTTTTGCGCCAGTTTTACACAAAAGTAAGATTGAAAATCTACATATCACGGAAAATTCCGACCCCTTTTTTATGACAGCAGCATTTAAGCGCACGGGTAGTCCGACTCTGTTACTTCATTTTATAAAAAGGCGCACGCAATTTCGCATATGGCGACACACCACCTACTAATTTATTGGGGTTCTTGTCAAACCTTATTGCCTCTAAAATAAAGTGAACTTACTAGTGACAGTAGCCTCAGTGGTGTCTGGCTCCACATTATCTGCCGGTGCCCACTTATGCCGGTGAGTGTGTCCACTTTCTCCACAAAGAAAGCATAGTGCCGCAAACCACCCGCTTATTTTGTGGTTCTTGTCAAACTACCATTCAACATTCAACCTTATAGCTTCTGTAATAAAGTAAACTTACCAGTAACAGTAGCCTCAGTGGTGTCCGGCTCCACGGTACCAGCCGGCACCCACTTGCCGGTGAGCGTGTCCATTTTCTCCACAAGGTAGGCAGAGAGCGGCAACCCTCCGGTGTGTTTCGGTTTCTTCCACGCTAGCTTGACGTGATCGGCGTGGACATCGGATACTTCTAACGGGCCTTCGGGTTTGCCTGGCTTGTCTAGAAAAGAAAGATGAAATTTAGAACGTTTAGTTGCTAAAGGATAAACGCTTTTGAATCGCCGTCAGTAATCGTCTGCTCATATCCTATCCAAACCACTGAAGCAGTTGTGCCAGCGCCCCAGAGCTACACTACGTATTAGAGTTAAAGGGAAGAATGCACAATAAACCCCATGTTTTTGATTTGGTAGATATACTATACAGGGTTATTTCTAATCAATAAGCATCCTTCTAGGGGCTTATTCTGTATATCAAAACTTTTGTTCTATGACTATATAGAATATAGAAAAATATAGTTCACCCGCGACAAAATGTATGGAACAGCTTTTTTTTTGAGTTTTGACGAAAGTCGTAGAACAAAAGTTGTTAGTTTTGATGTACAGAATAAGCCCCTAGAAGGATGCTAATTGATTAGAAATAACCCTGTATAAGTAGGCTCTTGTGAAGAGCCTACGAGGGGACCGTTAATTACCAGTACCTTAGTTATTCAACTGCCAAGCAGTGGTGTGTAAGAATAACGGTCTTGGATTGAAAGGCAATGTTTGTGGCAAAACTTCAGGGCGCTATGAGATGTACGATCTAAATATTTCAGAGTGTGGAGCGAAGTGCTGTGCCATGCAAGGTTTTAAACTGGTTTATACTACTGTACTGTTGTATTGTTTGTACTGATAAGCGTAGCGTAAGATGTTCACTCGCAAGGTGGATAGATAGCCTGATTAAAACCGCAGGATTGCACCGGATGTAGGTCGGTTACAAACGGTACAATTCGAAATTTATAGCGGAAATCACATTAAAAAACCTTCAACCGTGGGTACAAAACTGACTTGAGCGTATAGTCTACCATGGAATCTCGAAATATCTAAGTTTAACCGTTAAAAGTGTAAATACATACCGAGCACAGTAACTTCAACCGTGGCCTCGTCGACTCCAGAATCGTTCTCTGCCTTGAGAGTGTAGATTCCGGTGTTCTTCCAGGAAGTCTCGAATATCTGGAGCTTGGTGTTGTAGTCTTCGTTGTCCAACTTCACGCCGGGACCGGCTTCGATCGTCTGGAATGAAAGGATTCGTTAGAAAAAAATCATATACATAAGTAATTGATAAGACTGTGGAGTTCCAATGTTCGATTTAAACGTCCTGTGGGATTACCATGAGAATTGAACCTAAACTGTAGCGTTTTGGCTTTCTTCTTGCTCTATAATCTAGAAAAAAAAGGCGAAACAAAAGCGAAGGTGATCGAAATTAGGTTTGTGCTAAAGACATAATTTTTTTTTTGTTTTTTTTTTTAATTTATCAAAAAGGTACAAAAAAGTACACTTTTTTATTTTTATTAAATTAATTATTACACTCCATAGACTCCAGGGTCTGTGCTTTATAAGAAATACATTAAAAAAAAAGATTTGAACAATATTGCTTATAAAGGCTTTACAAAAGGACTCTTAATCTAATAAAATTAAAGACAAAAAAATATGATTTTAAACTACGTTGATTTTACAAATCATTTTCAAAATTACTAGTTATACCGCGCAGAGCCTCCATCACCGCCGCGTTTCGGTCTTTAATGGCCATCAAAAAGTACACTTTTGAACGTCATAACATAAACAAAAGCAAATTATAAATTACAATAAATTAAATCAATTTTACTAATACATGTCAAAAACTAAAAACTATAAATCAATATTATCCAATGTCATGTGTTTCCAAGCCAGTTTATCCTTCAAGAAGTCGTCAATGGTGTAGTATGCTTTATTTATTAATTTTTTTTCAATCATGAACATATCAATGTTTAAAACGATTGTTATTAAGACTTGTCAAGCTTACAGGTAAAATATTATAAAAACGTATACAATTATTTTGAAAAAATTTATCTATCTTGCTGAGCCTAGTCTTTGGTATTACAAATTTCAACTTATTTCTCGTGTTATAACTATGGATATCACATTTTTTAAGATATTTATTACAATTCATGATACAGGAATTAAAATTATGTTATATTTTTTTGGATTTATTGGTGTGAACAATAAAATAATCTTTAGTAGCGATATCGTTGTTGCAGAGTTGCAACTACAAATGCCTCCATATTATTTTTTATAGTGCGACTTGGCAAGAAACGAGGCAACATTTTTTGACACTAGGAAAGGCTAGAAGGCTACAGGTGAACTAAGATTATTAAACAGCTATCGATACCAGATATACACATTAAACTTAAAGAATTTCTAAACTATATTGTAAAGGCTTTTTTGATAGTCCACTACTGAACAGACCTACGGTGATTAAGTCATATCCTCCTAGCTGGCCCAGAGCGGGTTGTCACGATGTTTTCCTTCACCGAAAAGCCAGTGGTGTGACAGTCCGTCCGTACATATATAAGTTCCAAAGAAATTATTGGTACAATTTCTTAGTAATAAATGAGTGGTGAGGATAGATACTCGCCTTGCCAGCGAAGCTCCAAGTCTTGGTCGGTGGAGGTTCGCCGCGGATGTCGACGTCGAATTTGATGGTAGTTCCCGCGCGGACACGGATGGCTTGCATCTTGTCGCGGTTGATGTGCGGCTTCACTGGAGTGTACATACAAATGTTACTACAGAATATACCAGATCGAATCACACTTCATGGCCAACCAACCCAATCCTTGACAGCTGTTAAGTAAGCTTCAGTAAAGATTGGCTTTTCCGGAGCTTGTTTGGTAACAGCACAGCCACCAAAGACGTTTAACTCGGCGTGTAACGTGGATATAAAAACGAAATATATGTAAAGTGGAGTCTTCGTAATTTGGAAACATTTTTATTGCAAATTTGAGTTGTACTCGATAGATGACGATTGTCAATTAAATGATTGCAAAGTCGAGAGCTTAAATATAATATCTTAGTTTATAACCTGTGAGGCATAAGGATTCAGAGGAGGATCCAAGACAGGATCTACCAATTAGGCGCTAAAGAACATGGAAAAGTGTTATGTAATGAAACGGTACACTTATATCAAACTGCATAATATATATTTACGAGTAAATCTAGTTCCATAGTCTAGAAAATAGAGTGTTTAAAAATCCATAGATCCAACAAATTTTTAGAAATGTCTTTAGACATCAGATTCTACAGACTTTCTATAAAACAATAAGGAGTGATTGCAGTATATATAATATGTATAGCAAATAACTAGCTTCCCTTAGATAATAGGTAATAAAGGCAAAAGTATACTTACAGAATCGTGCCTTGGCCACATTCGGTTGCGTGGCGTCTCCGGGTTCTCCCGGACCCGCCTTGTTCACGGCCCGGACACGGAATTGATACGTGTTGCCTTCCTTCAGGTCGGGCACGCGGGCCTTGCATTCTGGGGTCTAGAACATAATCATTTATCAACATGGCAAACCAGCAAAAATAAACTATGTCAGATTGTGTCCTAATCTTAGGCAGTTGAGACAATTTATAATTCGAAAATAATTTAACACCAAAAGTCTTCTTTCAATCCCTATGTCTTAATCTTCAATTATAGAAATTATTTAAATATCGCAAGTATTAAACCCTGAAGACGGGGTTCCACCGAAGTTGCCAACTGTGTTGCACACTGTTGATCACAAATATTTCCTTCGATAGGGACGGGCAAGCAAAATCTACAAGTCATGTTCGCTTACTGTTGTATTTCTGCCCAACTTGTTGACAACAAAATAGGTGGGTAGCTTGTTTTTGTAAATTGAAGTCGCGCATGTCATCCGAGCCCACAACAGCACTCTGTTGTAAATGTTATTGCCGAACATTGCTTAACTTCGGTCATTGCTAAGAATCATCTTTTCAAACAATGCTTTTATATAGGTACTTAATTTAATTTATTGGGGACTTTGCAAACGTATTTATTTATTGTTATTTCTTGTCACCTCTAAGATCTAATGTACACTAGAGATGTACATAGTTTGTTAATGATTGAAATTAAATAAAGATCTTTTAAAAACGAAACAAAACAAACTCCCATTTTAACCTGATTTGCATTACGATACGAGCGCTACAAATCAAAGTTCAGAGAAAACTATGTGGTAATAAATAAAAAAAATAGTGCGTAGAGTCCCTCCGCGCGGAAGATGTGAAACTTCGTAATGTGGAACTGAAAATAGGAAGGGGTAGAAATTGATTTTAGAACGTTTAACGTAAAAGTACTTTCATACCCCCTACATGGCATCGTTAAACGTTTAACGCAACCTTGTTGGAAGTCGCATTAGAAGTTTGACTTCTATAAATAATTCTAACACATACCCCAAACCTATCTGAACAAAGTACATAGACGTACGACACGACAGACGTACTTAGTTGTCAAAGGGGTAAGCTTTGTGCCCGACAAGCGCAGCCCCCGAGATGGCGCGCGGAGACACCGCGCGCCTCTCAAGGAAAGTAGGGTGGAGAAGCTCCACCACTAATCAGGGTCGGGTCTTAGGGATCAGCGCCGCTGGAGCGGCGGACGAGTGCGAAAGCGTCCCCGTAGCTCCAGCACATGGGCGTCAGGCAGAAACACCCCAGGGTTTTAGTGGGTACACCGACCAGCGGCGGGACTCCCACATAACCACCTTGCCTCCCCCGGGGTAGGGTGGTATCTATAAAGGATTATCCCTTGGAGAAAAGAAAAAAAAAGGGGGACACTGTGACAATAAATAAAGAAACGTTACCGTAGTGACTAGCGCCTCGGTCCAAGAGCCGAACTTCTCCTTCTTCTCAATAATGTATCCGGTGATGGGCGCTCCGCCGTTGTTCTTGGGAGCCTCCCACTTGAGGTCCACGCGGTCCACGTCCCAGTCCTCGAGCGTCGGCACTGAAGGCTTGCCGGGAATGTCTGTAAGGGGAAACCAAATTATAGGAATACAAACAAAAATAGTGCGTGGAGTCCCTCCGCGCGGAAGAAGTGAAACTTCGTAACTGTTCCCCCTCCCCAGGAGCGTTGAACGTTTAACGCAACAGTGCTTTCATACCCCCTCCATGGTAGCGTTAAACGTTTAACGCAATCTTGTTGGAAGTCCCATTAGAAGTTTCACTTCAATAAAAAAAACTTTTATACTTGCCCACCCTTAACCGGTTCTTAGCGGGGTTATATTGCTCAGTCTTCAGAAAAGATCTTCCTGCAGAATACCCATTTTTCTACAGAGAAAAATGGGTATTCTATAGTTACTATAGGATTGAGTGTCAAAGAAAACTGTATTGTGCATCCTAGGCTCTTAGGATACCTAGTGCAGAGTCCAGCTTACTAAATTTAGCCTAGGCGTCTTTTTGGAACAAACAAACTTATCAACTAGCTTATTTATTTATTACTAGTTTTTACCCGCGGCTTCGCCCGCATACGCAATATATCATTATAATTTATATCCTATGTGTTATTCTGATATATAAGCTATATTATTGCAAAGTTCCATTTCAATCCGTTCAGTAGTTTTTGCGTGAAAGAGTAACAAACATCCATACATCCATCCATCCATCCATCCATCCTCACAAACTTTCGCGTTTATAATATTAGTAGGATTTTTATTACTTTGAGCTCCATTTTGGAGAATTTAGATTTATCGATGGGCACAAGTATTGTCAATAGACTTGTTTATATTTACCATAAGAATTCTTATAAATGGACAAGCTTGCAACACAAATGAGAATGGCCAGTCGCCAATTATTCTTCACGCCTCAACGTTTGCGATCACCTTAAAGCTGTCTCCTAAACTTACTATAAGGATTTTAGCCAGGCTAGAGTAGACAGTATTGTTCATAAATGCAGGACAGACGGTCATGGCCAGTAATCGTTTCTGCTTTAACAATGATATTTGGAATTGTGGCATTTTCGACTGTAACGACACGCTAGTTTACGATCAACTAAACTCACCATAAGGATTCTTAGCAAGGATAGAGTGATCCGTCTTGAGAGGCTCAGACTCTCCCTCCTCATTGACAGCCTTGACTCGGAACTCGTATTCTTCTCCCTCCTGAAGTCCCTTGATCTCCATTTCAGTGTCGTCGGTCTTGCCGACTGGCACCCAGCGCCCGGTTGCCTTATTCAGCTTCTCTACTACATAGCCGGTCACTGGTTTACCTGGAGGAAACATTATGATTAGTATAAATATCTGAAGAAGCACAAGGTCATGGGCAGTTGTTTATTTATTTAAACGCTATCTCCGGGTCTGGGTCTCGTGAGATTGAAAGGGAAAATTAAAAATCGAAAGTCAATCGAAAGTAAAAGTACTAAAATTTAGAACTAAAAACTTCTAGCGACAACTGGGAATAACTGGCTCCACTTATTGAGATTTTCTAGTTGGTTTTTGCTATGCTCAGAAATGAATTAGAATTTCCCAAATTCTACTACCTTTTTGAAACGTGAGCTTATTTTGACGGAGCTCAAATTTTGAAATCGAATCTGTCCAAATGGCAAACACCTTCTACAAATGGTCACTCTAGCTACAAACACTTTACCAAAACCTTTTTCGCAAAAAAAAAAAACGCAACACCGACTTCCACCGTTTACAGAATTTGAATAATTTGTACGAATCGATATGTTACATCCATGTACTTGTTACATTTTGTTGATTTTTCAAACATTTTTTTTTTCTAAATCGGTTCACGATTGGCGAAAATATAGATGAACATACACAAAAAAATACATAGTACAGACGAACATAGTACCTCCTCCTTTTTGGAAGTCGGTAAAAATGGTGTAACTTACCGCCATCGTCTTCAGGCTTCTTCCAAGCCAGTTTGCAGCCGTTCTTGGTGACATCGGCGACCTTAAGCGGACCGCCAGGCTTGCTCGGTGACGACAATACGGTGATTTCAACCTCTGCTTCGTCTTTGCCGTGTTCGTTGGTGGCCAGAATACGGTAGGTGCCGGTCTGGGCCCGGACGGACTCTTTGATGTCCAGCTTCGTGTTGTAGTCTACGTTTATTACGTTTTCTGTGACCTGGGCGAAGGAAATGGGGTTTTAGCAGGACGAAGAAAGGGTGTAAGACAGTAACTGGGGACAGCCCCAGTCACAGTCACATGTGTTGACATCTGAACTGCGCTTGCCAGTACGTCTTCATTCGAGGACTATACGGCTCTATTGGCTAGCCGTTCTATGAACTAAATGCCTTATCTACTGCCATTTTAACTAGCAAATACAATGAGCTAAGTCGGTACCTTTGGTACATCTACAAAACCCTTCGTTCCTGATTCGATTACGTAGATATATATTTGTATATTTCATTAGTACTACGGCATCAAACCAATTACACTAAGTACTATGACATTTGTTAAAATAATAATTTATGCACAAATAAAGAAACATTAATGTCACACTATTATCAAAAATTAATAGCATAATGTCAAATAAATCACTATAAACAAAACTTATTCACAGAGTCTTCTCACATATCGAACATCGAGATATGGAGAGGGCTATGCTATGCTCGATATAGCCCTCTCCATAGCACGTTGAGCAATTTAGAGGTTACTTATAAGGCCCACAGAAAATAGTGGAGTACTAACCTCCTTCTCCTCGTTCTTCCATTTGCGGAACCACTGCACCTTAGGCGCGGGCTCGCCCTTGACGTTGACGTCGAAGAATATCGGCTTGCCGGCGCGCACCGCCAGCGCCTTGAGGTTCGTGCGGTCGATACGTGGCTTCACTGAGATAAAAAAAAAATATGGTCACTCCACACCAAGGAGCATATTAACCAGTGGAGAGAGTGCGCGGGGCGGCTTCGCTCACCATCGATAGGCGCTTTAGTTGACAACCGACTAGGGATGCTCGATCCAGGTGCTTTGTATCGATACTTTGGATTGCAATGGATCGCATCGCAGTTTATCGATCCGCTTGTTTCGATACGATATTTTGGATCGATCCGGTATCGTATTCAAAGTTTATGATTTTAGGTACATAAACAATACTTATTTACGTCGGCCAAACTGTAAGTGGCTGTAAGTACACAGAAATAATATTTTCTAAAGCCGCTCATTGTTGAGACGATACGATTGTGTGGTTTCGATACGATATATTTTGATCCAGTATCGTGTCAATAGTTAAAAAGATGTGTTGTTGCGATACGATATTTTATTCAAAGTAGAACCAAGTCAAAATAATCGATATCGATATTTTGCTAGTAACATTTTGGCACCACTACAAGAACTGTTGTCATTGCGTCATTTTGGCGTCAGCCAATTACAGCCAGCGGAGCTTACCTCTCTCCCCGCTTAAAACTGGTGACCTATTGTTTCAATAAAAACGGGGCCCACGCGCTCTCCAGTCTCCTCCATGCTTCACACGGTCTCTAACCACACACTAAGGAAAGCTACAGGGTGAAAATGCTTGTCCTAGGTAGATATTGAACCCTTTGGCACTAGAGTCAAGGTTACTAGCCATTGGACCACCGAGGCAGTCGAAATGATAGAACAACTTATATGGTAGAGTTGTGCTATTCGATCAAAGCGCATTGACAGTTGCTTACGACACACCCAGTTGTACCGTAGGTCTGGGTTAATCCTTAGTACCTTCAAACTCCATTGATGAAGTGTTTACGAATATAACAGGTTCATTAAATATTGTTTTTCGATGATACTCAATATTCTTGCAGCATTACAGCGCGGAATGGCGATGACCTATGAACCAGAAATTGACCAACAAAATATGTATTTTCTGGTAATGATACTTACGGGATATATGCCTGATACGTCCTACAGTGGACTATTAAAAGGGCTGGTACAGATACAGATATGCCTGATAGTGGTCATAGCGGTCGGATCAGAATGCTCGGAGTTGCCGGCCTTGTTGACAGCCACCACTAGGAATTGGAACTCTCTTCCTTTCAGCAAGCAGTTCTTTTTAGCATATTCTTACTGATGTACTTACGGCACTTACGAATTAGTAAGCCGTGGTGGTCTAGAGGTAGTGACACCCGCCTTACAATCGTGAGATCGTGGGTTCAAATCCCCGGTCCCGTACCAATGAGTTCTTTGGAATTTATGTACGGAATTTCACACCACTGGCTTTTCGGTGAAGGAAAACATCGTGAGGCAACCTGAATACGTCTGTAGAAGAAATTCAATGGCATATGTGAATGCACCAACCCGCACTGGGCCAGCGTGGTGGATATGGCCCAAATACCCTTCGTGGGTAGGCCTACGTCCTTTAGTGGACTATTAAAAAGGCTGGTACAGTACAGTACAGTACTTACGGGATTTATGCCTGATGGTGGTCATAGCGGTGGGGTCAGAAGGCTCGGAGTTTCCGGCCTTGTTGACGGCCACCACTCGGAACTGGAACTCGCTACCTTCCGGCAGACCGTCCACTTTGGCGGACGTCTGGTTTCCGGGCACCTGGAGATGGAAGGACAACTTATTGTAGACTAAATAGAGGCAGATAAACTTGCTTGTTCACGACGAGTGTAAAATGACTTGAAAGCTACTGTAAAAATTAATAACAAGGCAATGCCTAAGAAGAAAGAAAATGGCTATTTTTGTCTCAGAGCAAATAAAAAAATCAAGAGGGAACGTCGTTAAAGTCAAGTGAAGCCGGTTTTTTATACATGAGTGAGTGCGTCGCTGTTGCGCCGCTATAGTTCGACTGACAAGCCAAGGCGTAGTTTCCTTGTAAGTTGATGTGTGTGTAAATTGTGTGTACACGGCGAGGCGTAGTTTTGGTCGGCCTCGCTTGTTTGTTCACAATATTCTGTCTTGATTTTTTTATTTGGTCTGAGATTTTTTTATTTTTTTTTTTTGCTTTTGTTTATTTTTGTTTTTTTTTACTTTGCTTATAGGAAGGCACCATCGTAAATTTAATAGAAACGTAAAAATTGATCTCTCTATCGAATGCCTAAAGTGAAAAAGAAACAGAAATATTTTAAATTGCTAATATAACAACGATAGCGCCTTCATAATTGGGCTTAATATTTACATAAGACATATTATCAAATTGTTGGGACCAAAATCTGGCAACCTCTACCTCGTCCTAAGTAAAATTAAGGTCTATTTGGCTGCAGTTTTTCGGGTAAAGCGGGAAAATACAAGATGTACCATAGTTTAGGTAGCGCCATCGCATTCGCACGGTGTCAAACGCGAACCTATTCGAAATATAAAAAAAAAAAAAAACAAAAAAAAAACTGTCCTTGATCTGTATGCACCATGTCACCGTTCAAAGTAGTCAAAAACACGCAGCAAAGGCATGATGGGCAAAAAATATAATGATTCAGATCCGTATGAAAAAAAATTAGATACGAATTTTTTATTTTGTCTATTAAACAAAAAATGATGAAACTATAGTCCGTCAAAGCTCCGCGTGACGTCACAAATGCCGTACAAATGTATAGACTTCTGTAAGACGTGACAACCTCCCACTCCCAAAATTCGATAAGGCTCATCTTTGTCATTTGTTGATTGATTAACAAAAGAAAAGGCACGTGTCCACTATTTTTTGATAATGTAACTCGCGGACAAATTACAAAAATGATTTTTGATGATGATGATGATTTCCATGCCGCTTTCGGCCACGGCGACTGCGTAGTTTTTTTTTCTTAGGTTACTTGATGGATCCTCACATGACTGAAGTAACCAATTTTAGCGGTGAAAGTTCGAGAACAGGTGCTACATGTGAGGACACCATCGACATAATTGTAAAGTTTGCTCGTTTGCTCGGCTATGTGGCGGGAAGAGCGGGCTGCAGTAGTCCTCGACACGGGTTTTCCTAGTTACGGCTGCTTCGCAATGCTTACTATTACTGTTAATTATGTTTATCGCCAATATTTGTCATGCATACCTACCTTAATATTACATTTCTAAGTACCCACATCTAAGTTTGTGAATTGTGTATGATACTTAGAATAATAAGGCTCAGAACGATACTTTCATTCATAGTTCCTCTCAATACTGAAGCAACATTGGTATGAATGTGTGCGTAAGCGTCACGTAATTACATTTGCTGACACGCACACAGACTGCCGAATAATATTGCAACTGAATAGATATTTCCCCAAAAAAGCGGGAAAATTGGTACACTGTTCCAATTTTGATATTAGTTTAAATTTGAATCTATATAGATATACATACAACTGTAATGGGGTCAATTATGTAAATTGAATATAATAAAATTTGAGAATGTAAATCGAAAATTTTATTGAAATCCGCATTTTTTCATTTTTGGTAGTATACTTTTCTTTGTCATCAAAATGCTCGGAACATATTATCGTGTACTTAGTTGGCTTCCAACATTCTTCTCTTCGATTAAGTCGTATTTTATCTATCCATCGAGCAGCAGCATAGGAAGAAGGAATCATCGGATTGGAAGGCATCGAAGGAAATTATAAATAAATACAATTAAATGTAGTAAATGATTTATAATTCACCTCTTAATAAGCTATGCTATATCGCGCCTAATACAATATCATGTCGCGCGTGACGTAATAATATTGTCTCTAAAAATATCCCAAAAGGGGCACTCGCTCGGGGTAAATATTTTTTTCATAGCTGGCTTCATTTTTATTGTAATGGCGTATGATTTGTTTACGAAATATTTTTCTGTTTTGACGAATGTATTAGCTAAAATCATAAATTGTCAAATAGTACTTACGTGTGAAATGTGATTTTCTTATCCTTATTTTTATTATGAGACGCGTTATGACACCCTTTTACTGTACAGTAAGTCATAATAAAATAGAATTTTGCGAGCTGTTCGCCGTAGAACTTAAGCGTGACTACTGACGTGGCGCGAAACGTATTCAGCCTCATAAGGCCGAATTGAAATTGCTTCAATCCGTTTGGGCCTATTCACGTTCTGAGCCTTATTATTCTAAGGTATGATATATGTGTTCATTATGATAAATAAATAAATTAAACGAAAAGTATGTTTGCAGGCGGTCTGTTTTTAGTTATTCTCTTTTCGCATCTAGATCGCTCCTTCGTTGGTTTTCAATTGCGTAAATCTTTTTGTGAAAGAATGATTATATTATCCAGTCATCATGCCCATTATAGTTAGTCAAATATCGTCAAATGTGTCAAAAAGATCGTTACCTCAGCAGCATTCTCCCAATCGCCGCCTTTAGGCTTCTTCTGTATAATGTATTTGAGCACAGGAGCTCCGCCGTCGTCCGAGGGCGGGTCCCATTTGATCTCCGCGCTCTGGTTGTCGTGGTCAGCCACTGTGACGTTGCCGGGCTTGCCGGATACATCTGTTAATGAGATAAGAGAAATATAATAAATCCAACTTAATATCTGACAACACTTTCTTATTGATTAATAAAATCTAGGTATATTCTCACCGAAAGGATTCTTGGCGAGGGTAGCCTTCTCTGTCTCGAGCGGCTCGGAGTCTCCCTCGTCGTTGACGGCGGTCACGCGGAACTTGTACTGGTGGCCGGGCTCCAGCCCCGTCACGTCCATCTCTAACGGCTTCTTGTCGCCAGCCACTCTGTGATATAGAAATGGCGAACTATAAGTTAGCGAAGTTAGCGGATTTAGACATATTTGGTGACAACTTTAATGTTTTTAAGAATACTTTGAAGTCTCTGACAATCTGAATCTTAATTATTTTTAATTTTAATGTAATATTTGTATGATTACCAATTAATTTTAATTTGTTGACTGACGCCAACTTTATTTGGACTACGCTTAAAGGATTTTTATTGTTGTTGTTGTTTCTGTCTTTGAATTTTGACTGCATAGTTTTGTTTTCTTCAATATTTGATTTTTAAATTTTGACTGTAATTTATTTTCTCAATTAATTAATGTAATGTAATAATTATTATTTACAATGTTTTGCTCGATATTAATGCATGTTGTCTTCACTTATAATTATTGTGACATTTAGCTCCTATTTTTTATGTTTAATCATTTGACAATGTATTGATGTACACAATGTTGGTGAACTGAAATAAATAAATATATTCAAATTACGAAATACGGTAAACAGCAAGACAATATCTTCCTATAAAGTTTGCTTTGGAGACAGCACTTAAATAGTGCATTATATAGCCTGCACCACGTAAAACTTGCACGAAAGTCGATTTTTAGAACTTCTTTGGTGTACATATTATTATGAGCTTTCGTATGAAGACAAAATAAGAAATTCGCTACACGCTTAGTACGGAAGGGATACAATGGATGTTATGCTATATATTGAACAATTATTTTATGCTGTTATTTATTGATTCCCTAGTCACCATCCAATAGATAGTATTGATCTCATAGTTACTCTAAACATTTTTTTTTTTATTGAAATTTTTTACAAACCACAGACTCCAGGGTCTGTGCCCTTTGTTAACTAAAATTACAATTGGTAGATTATACTGTACAAAAAGAGTTAGTAGGTACTTGAAATTTTAGCCTAAACATTTTGTAAATTTTGAAGTATTTTATAGAACCAATGAAATGTTTATTCGATTTACAATTTGCGATATTATTCAAAGCAAATCACTATCGAAGCTAGGAAACTTCAAATGATAGAGAATGCGCGAAAAAATGGACGACTGACCTGCCGACGCGGACCCATTTGCCAGTTGCGAGGTCCATTTTCTCGAGCTCGTACTCCTTGACGGGGGAGCCACCGTCGTCCTCCGGCTTCTCCCATTTCACCTTGCAGTTGTCAGCTGTCACGTCGAACACTTCCAACGGGCCTGGAAAACGAAGAACACATTAGGATCATGGAAAATATTTCCGTTACAAATCATCTCTAAAAGGAGTCCATCTCATTCCCATGAATTTTCATGTTGTACAATCACTTTTGTTCCATTTGGTTTAATAATTTTTCTACTTCATTTTTACATTGGACTCGCCCAAAATCTGTCTCATAATAGCCTCTAGTGCGATCTTTGGTATATTGTAAATAATAAACAGTAGCACAAGCCCACTTGTTCCCCTGAATTAACGCGTTTAATATAAGAAATGGCTGCCTGTGTCTCCATTAATGCAGTCGCAGTGCACTACACTCTGTCATTCCCAGGGTTAAAGTGAAAATAAAAGTAAAAAAGCCTTAATTTCAACTACATTATTATTACATCATTACAATTAACATTAAAATTCCAATTTAAATTTTACTAAAGTTATTTCAATCATTATTTAATTATTATTCTTCATGTCACGTTTTGTACTCGTCAATTTATTTCTTTAGTCCGTATAATGTTTGTCAATTTTACTTCTTATATGATATGTCAATGAAAGATTAGTTTGTCAATATAGTTGTCGCCTCTCTGGCGTATGCCTCCCCCAGTTGTGCCCAAATTTTCCTGTCTCTTGCTACTTTCATCCACTGAACTCCTTGTCTTTGAGTGAAAATTTTTTCCCATCTTCTATTCGGCCTTCCTCAATTTCTTTTTTCTCCTCTTGGGACCCATTCTATGACCTTTTATTCCCAGGGGTATATGGAACTAAATGTGACGCGTCAACAAGATTGTCGTGCCTATCGTAGCACGCCATTGTGTATAGAGTTGATAAAATGAAAAAAATAGCCCCCAAATACAGCATGCTCTCAGTACTGAGGTGTTACAATCAGAAAAAAAACCCCAAACTATAAACATAACATGCCCCTCGGAGTCGCCAAACCAAGAGACTACAGTGTCGCGTGTCGAGTCGCACAGCGTTCACGATCGTGAAGTCTGTGTGGTACTCTTTGTTCTCGATCTTGGTGCGCTCTGTATGTACAGATATATCTTACCTTTAGGCGCGGACGGCTTGCTGAGTACAGTCAGCTCGACAGTCTCCTGATCGAAGCCGTTGCAGTTCTCAGCCCGCAGCGTGTATTTGCCGGTGTCACGTCGCACAGCGTTCACGATCGTGAAGTCTGTGTGGTACTCTTTGTTCTCGATCTTGATGCGCTCTGTGTTCACTAGCTTGATGCCTTCGCGCCATGACCTGGAGACAAACAATATAGTTATACCATTTCAACAGATATTACAGTTTGTACTAAAAGAGAAGAGTCGTAGAGGTCGCTCGTGTGTCATTTTACTAATTTTGTTACGTTGACTACACTGCTCTGTCATTGCTAGTACAACTAAGTGTTTGATACTTGGTAGACACCAATTCGGTTTTCATCAGTAGACTCGCGTCTACCAAGTATAGTCGGTACCTTGGCTGCTGACTAAGATCTTACCTAGTCAGGTCATAAGTATTGTCACAGAGTAAAAACTTTTCTTTTAGAATACCGGCCATAAAAAAGTTTATTGAATTCGAATTTCTAATTGTTCATGAAAATAAAAATGTATGCTTTTTAGAATTTTACTCATTTTTAAATATGAAGTGGACGCTTAAAGAAGACCGTGTTGCAGTTATTGCGTTGCATCGTTGCGGTTACGCGCCAATTCAAATTTTTGACATACTGAAAAATTTGAATATAACCAAAAGATTCGTTTATCGTACCATCAAACGATACAATGAAGACTCTAGTGTAGACGACAGGTCAAGAAGTGGTCGCCCTCGGTCTGTTAGGACTCCAGCAGTGATAAAAGCTGTGAAGGCGCGAATTCAAAGAAATCCCAAACGTAAGCAGAAACTGTTGGCCCTTCAGATGGGGTTAAGCAGAACCACGGTGAAAAGGGTGTTAAATGAAGACTTAGGGCTTCGGGCATATCGAAGAAAAACAGGACATCGTGTAAATGCTCGTCTAATGGACCTGAGACTGAAGAGATGCCGCGCTTTGTTAAAGCGGTACGCGGGAAAAAAATATTGGGAAATTCTTTTTTCGGATGAAAAATTTTTTACCGTAGAAGAGAGCTACAACAAACAAAATGATAAGGTGTACGCACACAGTAGTGAAGAAGCGAGCAACCGTATTCCGCGTGTCCAACGAGGTCATTTTCCATTCTCGCTCATGGTTTGAGTGCTTCGAGTCTCCAGGTATAGCCTACGAGCTACGCCGCGCCGCGCCGTGCCTAAACGCTACGCTCGCTGTGAGTTGTTTACTAAACAAAATGCCACTACCGACTGATAAATCTATAAATGTTTGCTCCGCATGCACGAAATCTGTAAGAAGTGTGCAGCAAATGCAATGCTGTAAATGCTCCAGCTACTTTCACGCTGTTTGTGTCAATATCGTGGATCTTCGGAGCATCTCAGAGGAGGCAAAAAAGACATGGGTGTGTCCACTATGTAAAAGTCGTGTACCTAAGGCGGATAATTCGAACACGCCGGTGCGCGCGGCTGCTACGCCCGCCGTCGCCTTATGCGTTCCATCTACGAATGCGGGTGGCCGCGCTAAAAACGCGTCTTCGACGGTATGCTCGCCTGCAGTGACGCCCGACCCTGATCCAATTGAAACGTTGGCTATTGAAATGAGGTTCATGCGGGAAGAATTGAGAAGCCTAAATTCAGAAGTAAAGCTTCTCTCAGACCACGTTACTTCTAAACTGGACGAGCTCAGCGCTGAGTGCAGAGAGTTGAGGGCTCGTGATGCTGCCCGCGAAGCGGAATTGCACTCACTGCGTTTGGAGGTGTCTGAGCTGCGAGATGAGTTGGACTCCAGGACTCAAGCAAGTTTAAAAAACGAACTGGAAATTTCGGGCATCTTGGAGTCCAATGACGAAAGTTTGTTGCACATAGCACACGTGACGGCCCGCAAAATTGGCTTTGACTTGGCCGACAACGACATCGACTATGTAACAAGAGTGGGACCCCGCCGCAGAGATGCTTCCTCGAAATTGCCCAGGCCTGTCGTCATCCGCTTCGTCCGACGACAAAAACGGGATGACTTCTTGAGAGCGGCCAAGTCCCGCAGGTCCCTGTCTAGCAGTGACATAGGAGTAGATGGTCCAAGTAAAAAACTATTTTTCAACGAACGCCTCACACGTAAAAATAGGCTCTTATTTCGCGCCGCGAGACAGCGCTCAACCGACGCAGGCTTCAGATATTGCTGGGTCCGAAATGGCACTATACTCGTCCGTAGACAGGAAGGCTGCCCGGCCATTTCTATCAAATCAGCGGCGGACTTCGAGCGCTGTTTCGATCCTGCAACCGTCCAGACGTCACCTCGGTCCGAATGAACTACATCAACTGCTTTATTCACCACACATCTATTGGCACATTAGTTTTATTGTATTATTTGCTATGTTTATTTTTATCAGCCTGATTACACACAATACACCTCTAAGTTACACTAAATCGCTCTCAATTTTTTGTATTTCCAAAATGATATTTTTCTATTTACTGGTTTTGAAAATTAATAATAACAAGGCCAAATTATACAACATTTTAGTATATATGTATAACTTTGAATCTTCAGCAAAAATGACACACTGGGTTTCGTCTTTTCATCCGTCTCAATTTTCTCATTATCATGATGAATTTGGATAACTTTACAGAAGACTTAGATAACATGATTTCGATTGACTGTCATTTCCATTCATCGGCTGAATCTTGCGGCTTTTATCTGGCTGACAACCCACATTTTAAATTCAAAGTAATCAGTATAAATATTAGAAGCTACAACTGCAACTTCGACAACTTCATCACCTCACTTGCCCGGTTTAATACAGAATTTGATGCCATAATTTTGTCTGAATGTTGGCTTACTGAAAACACTATACTACACCCTCTACCCGGTTACAATCATTTTCGATCTAGCAAACAACTAAATAAAAACGGAGGCGTGGTTATTTACTTAAAAAACACGTATAACTCTACACTTACAGGACTGAGTGTCACGGATGCAGACTCTTTGATCATACAAGTGGAAAACAAACTGACTTTAATTGGAATATATCGGTCGCCGTCAATTGAGAACATAGAACCCTTCGTTTTTTCCTTGGACGATGTTTTAAATGGACTAAAAAGCTCCCTTATTGTCTTTGCGGGTGATGCTAACATCAACTTGTGCGACCCTTCAAACAAACAGGTCTCTAGCTACTTATGCTTAATGGCGTCACACCAACTGCTCCCTGCAATCACTAAGCCAACTCGGATTCGAACATGTTTAGACCATATTTTCATTAAGTCAGATCAAAAAGCAATTGGTCTCGTTTGTAACTCATCCATCACCGATCATTCCATTGTTTTAGCAGGCATTCAGCTAGGATTAAAGAACGTGTGTGATCCCGTCAGGAACCTTTCAAAAATTGACTTCGATAGTATGGCTGCAGAGCTGAACAGGATAGACTGGTCGTCGGTTACTAACAGTGCCTGTGCGAATTCTGCCGCCAGCATATTTAATGACATACTATCTAATATTTTGGCTAAGCATACTAAGCAGACTAAAATTAACAGGAAAATGGTAGCACTGAAGCCGTGGATCACCCCAGGCTTAATCAGATGTATGCGTCACCGTGACAAACTCCACCTCGACTGTGCGGAGCACCCCAACGACTCGCAACTACACTTAACTTATGTTAGGTATCGAAATTTCTGCAACAATCTCTTACGCAATGTCAAAGCTCAATACTACAGTGAGCAACTAGAAAAGAACAAAGATAGCCCTAAACAGCTCTGGAAGACCATCAAGAAAATTTGCTACACGTCTAAGGGAAATAGCGTCACTTCAGAGCTACTTCATAAGGATAACGCTAACCCTTTAGATCACTGTAATAAATATTTTGCTTCCGTAGGAAAAAATCTCGCTGACGCCATTCTCAAAAAACTCAACACGACAGAAAATTCTTTGATAGACTCTCATGATACAACGCACTCAAATGCTTACTCTTTGTTTTTGTTTCCAACAGATCATATAGAAATTTCGAAAATTGTTGCAGGTTTAAAGAATGATAGTGCTCCAGGCCCTGACTCTATCACTGCTAAAATTATAAAAATGTCACTCAGTTCACTTATAATTCCGTTAAACTCTATATTTAACTTAAGCCTTGAAACCGGTATTTTTCCTGAATGCTGGAAAGTTGCTGCTGTCACCCCCATTTATAAAAATGGCTCAAAAACATCTCCAGATAGCTATAGACCTATTGCGCTGCTTAGTGTGTTTTCCAAAATGTTAGAAAAACTAGTTAACGTTAGACTTATCAAGTACTTAGAAAAACACGAACTAATCTCAGATAGGCAGTTTGGTTTTAGACGGGGTAAATCAACTGAAGATGCCGCCACGTTATTGGTTAATCTCGTATCTTCGTACATCGATGGAAAAGAAAAATGTATCGCAGCGTTCCTCGATTTAGCGAAGGCTTTTGATTCCATCTCGATTGGTCTCCTTCTGAAGAAACTCGACAGATACGGTATCAGGGGAGTGGCCCTAGAGTGGTTTAAAAGCTACTTATCCGGCAGAAAACAATACGTTAAAGCCTGTGAACGCTTCAGTGGCTGTCTTCCTATCGACTACGGTGTCCCACAGGGCAGCATATTAGGGCCCACCCTGTTTCTCATCTACATAAATGATATAGTAAGCAGCACTATCCCTAATGCCGAAATTATTACCTACGCTGACGATACCGCTGTTGTTTTTCATGGCGAATCGTGGCGCCAAGTTTTTAGTTTCGCTGAGCGCGGACTTTCTATACTAGCGGAATCTCTTGACAAAAATTTGCTCACACTAAATACTAAAAAAACAAAGTACATCACTTTTTCCAAAACTTCTGTTTCTCGGCCTCCTGTTAACTGTAGTCTCAAAATTCATTATTGCTCTCCCGTCACTCCAACCCAACCTTTCTCTTGTACATGCCCTTTCATTGAGAACACAAAAAGTATGAAGTATCTCGGAATAGCCATAGATGAAAACCTTTCTTTTGCTCATCACATATTTGAGCTTTCAGCTCGAATTCGCAAGCTAATTTACGTGATGAAAGACTTACGAGATTGTGCTCCTATGCCACTATTGAAACAAATCTACACGGCGTTGTGCCAGTCTATAATCCAATACTGTATCCCGGTTTGGGGCAGCGCAAGCAAAACCATTTTCATGACAGTAGAGAGGGCACAAAGGGCGTTAATCAAAGTTTTACTACGGAAACCTTTTCGTTATTCTACCGATCTGCTTTATGACGAGTTCGAAGTACTCCGGGTTCGTCAGTTATTCGTGTATAATGTAGTTCTAAAAACTCATTATAAAACTAAAATTCGGCCAGATTATGATACTTTACGATCCAAACGAACAAACAGAGCCTTTTTTATTCCACTGCCACGCTTCAGATCTGAAATGGCTAAACGCTGCCCGGCGTATTCCCATACTTGTACGTATAATAACGTGTTCATGCTGTTGGTAAAAGAATGTCCTGATCTGTCTAAACTCGAATTCAAAAAGAAATTAAAGAGGTGGTTGTTAAAGCTCTCTTATCACAGTACCGAAAGTCTAATTTGCAGATTGTACGGGGAGTAGTTTGATGGAACTTAGATACAATACATACAAACACACATATAACACTGCAAACCTTGACTCTCATGAGATCTCGCGTATTGCAGTGTTACACACACTCACACACACACATTCACACACACACACACACACACAAACACACACACACACACACACACACACCAGGCATACGTATAATAAGTCATGTTTATAAAATTGCAATTCCATTTAAGAGTCAACTAAATTTAACGAATTTGAATTTTTGTTTAATTTCCTATATATTATTGTTTCTGTGTACTTTCTATTTCTATTTTAATTTTGGTAATGACGCACTCGGACCCCAAGATACAAGCCTAGAGCTTAGTTTGGGGTCCGCTGTCCAACATGCTATGAAATAATGTTCATACCTTCAATTTGTTATGTCAAATTAGTACAGAACCGCTGTAATTTCATTTCTCTTTTTGGTAATAAAGATATTTTATGTTTTATGTTATGTTTTATGGTATGGTTGGGAGTTTCTTATTGGGGCTTAACAGAGGTACATTTTTGTGAGAAAGGTGTAAAAACGAATGCAGTTGTGTATCAAAATACAGTCCTGACGAACCTTGTGGAACCAGTTTCTCATACCATGTTCAAAAACAGGCACTGGGTATTCCAACAAGATTCGGCGCCAGCTCATAGAGCGAAGAGCACACAAGACTGGCTGGCGGCGCGTGAAATCGACTTCATCCGGCACGAAGACTGGCCCTCCTCCAGTCCAGATTCGAGTCATTTAGATTACAAGATATGGCAACACTTGGAGGAAAAGGCGTGCTCAAAGCCTCATCCCAATTTGAAGTCACTCAAGACATCCTTGATTAAGGCAGCCGCCGATATTGACATGAACCTCGTTCGTGCTGCGATAGACGACTGGCCGCGCAGATTGAAGGCCTGTATTCAAAATCACGGAGGTCATTTTGAATAAACTTTATTGTCATAAGAATCTATGTTTTGTTAAGTTCATTTTGGTATATAAATGGTTACATAATGAATAAACTTGTTACAATTATTTTATATTAAACATGTGACAGAATTTATGACCTGACTGTGTATAGTTAGTTCATAACGCCACGATGGTTCTCTTTTTGCACATACCCTAGCTGACGCGACAAACGTTGTCTTGCCATATAAAAAAAAAATATTTGTAAAGTCGGTTTGCAGATGATAGTTTCAAGTGATTACGTCATAAGACAACAATGTTCTTGACTGAGTCGAAGCTGCAAAGTCTCGAGAATCGACGTAGGGTGGCGTGTCTATCAGCCTACTATCGGATACACTTCTGAGAGTGCGCCCAGAATTTGCACAGTCTGGTCCCACCTGCCCCTTTCTTCTATCGTACGGCTAGACAGACGCGACCAAAGCGCCACCCTTTTATGGTGGACACTCCGCGCGTTAGAACCAAGCGTTTTGAGTCCACATTCTTCATTCGAACTGCCAGAATGTGGAACGCTTTGCCTGAGTCTGTCTTTCCGTTAAAGTACAATGTAGGTGTCTTCAAATCTCGAGTAAATAGGTATCTTCTAGGTAAGCGTGCTACATCCTAGACCGCATATCTGCTTAACGTCAGGCAGTGTGCAGTCTAACGCAAACTTATATGAAATAAAAAAAAGAAAAAAAAAAGGCCGATTGTGGCTCTCTATCTCTTGTTGCGCGCTCTCGCTTGCACGCTCAGCTCAGGCGGGACGTGACACTTTTTCGTACGTGCACCCGGCGTTCATCGAATTATAAGACGTTATCACGTCAAAAAAATTTGGAGATTATAAAGCAAACAGCTTTAATTAAGTCCATATTTATTAATAAGATAGCTACGATGACACAGCCGTGGTGGTCTAGAGGTAGTGACACCCGCCTTACAATCGTGAGGTCGTGGGTTCAAATCCTCGGTCCCGTACCAATGAGTTCTTTGGAATTTATGTACGGAATTTCACACCACTGGCTTTTCGGTGAAGGAAAACCTCGTGAGGCAACCTGCATATGTCCGGAGAAGAATTTCAATGGCGTATGTGAATCCACCAGCCCGCACTGGGCCAGCGTGGTGGGTATGGCCCAATCACCCTTCGTGGTTAGGCCTACATCCTGCAGTGGACTATTAAAAAGGCTGATACAGCTACGATGGCAAACTGCTGCGACATAGAATTTAGTATTTTTCTATTTGTTTTCTTGCTTGCTTTTTTTATTTTTATTTATGTTATTAATTTTTTTTTTATAATATATTTTATTATAAATAACATAGTTTTATTTTTAGACCATAACAGTCATATACTAGTATAATTAAATCACGCTTTTGCTCTGCCCATAGCGGTATTCAGAAACATCCTTGTACCACTCACCAGCTAGCCCTAAGCCTATCAAGATATTTTTTGGCAGAAGTTCACCAACCAACCATCGGTATAAATCGGGACCATAACAATGTCATCAAGTCATCAAATCATTCTGGCAACGGCAAAGGTTCATCAAATGTATTATATATGAGTGTCCTAATTCAACGACAGTAAAATTCTTAACACGTGTTAAGAATTCTTCTGATGACAATTGTCATCAGAAGAATAATTTAAATAGTTTTTCATCACATCTATTCGAAAAGGACTACTTGGTTCGCCTTTAAGTGCGCCCAAAGGAGGTGTTTTCTATAAGGAACTTTATAAGTGCGCCGAAATTATCTTGCCGCGCACTTTTTGAATTTGGAACAAATAAGTGCGACGGAACAATCTTTGCCGCGCACTTTTTGAATTTGGAAGTATTTGTAATGTTAGTGTTCAGCGCCAAGAAAATAAATGAAAAGAAAGTAAACATAAGTTTTTACTTGTTTTATTATTAGATACCATTTAATTTCAATTTAGTTGTTACTCTACGTTTTATTACAATAAAATATGAGGCGCCTTTTATTTTCTCACAGTGTACCACTCGGGCGCAAAATATATTTTTGTCTCGGGCGACGTACTTTGAATCCCTCGCTACGTTCAGGATTTTACTAAAGAATCCCTCGCTACGCTCTGGATTCAAAAAAGCGCCCTCGCCGTAAAAATATTATATTGCTCCCATATGATACAATCTACTATTATTGCTGTCGTCAAACTAATAATACAATACGTAATTTCACTAAAATTCTTGATTTAAGCGTCCCTTGGATAGTTACGGCCTAGCATTCGACAAATTTAATGACACTGTCATTAAATTTGTTATATTTTTAATTGGTCTAAGGTCAAGACCTACATGCCTATTCCTAACTTGAGTTACGGAGGATCTTAAATATGATAGCACTTGGAAAATAATCTGATATTTTTGGTGTGAATCTGCCCTAAGCTTACCAAGTCATCTCCGGCGCAGGTTCGCCGATGACGTCGACGGACCACTTGTGTGTGCGACCCGCTTTAATGATGATGGACTTGAATGTGCTGCGCTCGATGCGTGGTCTCACTGTGGGTAGGAAGAAAAAAATTAGTACATCATCATAACCAAATTTCAGGCACAGGATGTCCGATGCTGGACATAAGCCTCCCCTGTGGATTTCTGATAAGACCAATTGGAAGCGGCATGCATCCAGCGCGATCCTGCGATCTTATTGAGGTCATTAGTCTATCCTGTTGATGAATAACTGACGTGGTCTCCACTCGAGAACTTTTCACCCCATCTGTCATCAGTTCTCTGTACTATGTGCCCTGCTCACTGCTATTTCAACTTACCATTCTGCTATGTTGGTTACTTTGGTTCTATGGACCTACTAATTTCTGATTTGATCTCTAAGAATCAATCTATCCATAGCTCATTGGACTACTTGTAGCTTATAAATAAGATCTGTCTGAAGTAAGAGACATGGTCTCTTCCTTTCAGTGCCATATGTCATCACTGGTATAGGCCAAATCACAGTGTCATCATCACTGTGAAGTTAGTTATAAGTTGTGGACAGCCCAATCCTGACTGAAGCGCAGTTAACATCTGAGCAAGGATAGGGTTATCTGCAGCTTTTAACAACCTCTCAGGTGTATGATATGGCATATACTGGTCATCTGATATAAATATTAACAGAAGCTTACAGTTCTTGTGCTTGCAGAGATGGTTGTCAGTGGGCTCGGAGGCATCACCGACTCCAGCCTTGTTGTGCGCCTTCACTCGGAACTGGTACACCATCTTCTCCTTCAGGCCTTCCACCTTGTACTCGGTCTTTGTGTCATTGGTCTTTGTAACCTGTGATAAAAGTGTTGCTATTTGATATGTTAATTGACCGACGAACCACCGGAGGAGGTATACAATTCAACGAGCATATTTTTTTTTATGTATACTACGCATAACTTTTTTTATAGTGGTCCGATTTCAATATTTCTTTTTTTACTGGAAAGAGTATACTTTGAAATTAGTCCCATTTAAATTTTATCGAAATCAGCTGAGCCATTTTTGTTAAATAAACAATAATGTGAAAAATGCTACATTGATCCGTGTGAAAGATTCGCGAATTCTGTACAAGGGTGAAGTCAGTCATACTAATTTTTGCAAAAAATAATCTTGTGTTTGTTAACTTTGTCTGCAATTGTAATTGTAATGATACTATGGTATATTATTTGCAGTGCCGGATTATCCTCAAGGCAAATTAGGCAATTGCCAAGGGGCCCCACAGCAACTACTGGCAGGCGGGCATGAAGCCCGTGAATGCATAAAGAAAAAAACTGGACAACTGCAAGTTAGGACCTAAAAAACCCCCTCCCAGACTCCATGGCTGTAAAAGTTCTGAAGTAGGGGCCCGCAAATTGCACTACCTAGGGGCCCCATGATAGGGTTAATCCAGCACTTATTTTATTTGTGTTTTAATGTTGATTGAGTCAAGTGTTCTATAAGTATAATAAATAAATAAATTTCTCCTAAAAGTGTCTGTCATTGTTGAACCTAGCAAGTTTCCGTTATGAGTTTATGAGCGTGCAACTGGCTCAAAAGAAAATAAATATATAGCCAAAGCTTAGTTATACAGTTTAATTCAAGACGATAAGTCTTGACAAAGATACACTCAATTATCTCTGACATTAGGCCTAATTATAAAGACGCCTTGAAAAAGTGTTTCCTTTATTGAATGTCAAAAGTGAAAAAGAAACAGAAAGTCTGCTGCTACCCCCGAATGGGACGCTTTTATTAAGTCGCTCAATGTGCAGGTTTTTGGGCAATGAGGACAGCATTTTAGGATTCTCTCTATTGCCTGCACTGCTACCACCTGGACAAACCACGTTACGAGCAATACGCTGCACTAGTGTAATATTACTTAAGAACATTGATAATTAACACTGATTTACCTCAATCCAGTCAGGTGAGAATTTGTCCTTCATCTCGATAACGTAGCCGAGCACAGGCCGGCCCCCGTTGTCGGTCGGAGGTTCCCATTGAAGAGTTGCCGACAAGTTGTCGTAGTCGATGATCACAGGCTTGCTTGGCGCCTTTGGCGGATCTGTACACAGTGCACATTTTGAATAAGATACTTTTTCACGTTTGCTTTTCTTAATTCCTGCCTGTTTCAATGATATTATTTGATTTGTTTGTAAACACAATTTATAATCACAACGTCAAACAGCTGATTGAAATGCGCGGAAAAATGAGGTGACTGTTATTGTAAGCTCTTTTTCTACTAAGAATTTTTGTTTTTCTACCAAACGGTGTTCGGCTTTGGGCATATCTACCTCCGCCGAAATTGCAAGCTCACTATGCCTTTTATTTAATTTAAACGATGTAATGAGCTTGCAAGATAATAAAGATAAGTAATAAAAAAGAAAAATATCATCGCTAAAGTTTTTACACTAAGTATAATAATTATATCTTAAAAATAATAATCGGTCAAGTGCAAGTTGGGCTCACGGACAGAGGGTTCCGTAGCGTATGAAAGAACCCCTTAATATATTTTAATGTTTTTTTTATTGTTGAACGGTATTCCGTTCAAATGTTATATTATATTTTATATTCTGTGAATATTTTGAGCATCCCCCTGTTGCCGTTATTAATATCGATCGATAATTATAATCGATCGATAAAAGGCTCCTTTAAGGCTCCTTTACACACAGGCGGTACGAGCGGTATAGCAGACGGGCGGGCATCTGTATTGTACTGGTTATAGAAGAAGGGCTCACACAGGTCCGGTCGCGGTACTGCCGTACCGCCCTTTACCGCTCGTACCGCTCTACCGCTCGTACCGCCTGTGTTTGATGGAGCCTTTACACACAGGCGGTACGAGCGGTATAGCAGACGGGCGGGCATCTGTATTGTACTGGTTATATAAGAAGGGCTCACACAGGTCCGGTCGCGGTACTGCCGTACCGCCCTTTACCGCTCGTACCGCTCTACCGCTCGTACCGCCTGTGTTTGATGGAGCCTTTACACACAGGCGGTACGAGCGGTATAGCAGACGGGCGGGCATCTGTATTGTACTGGTTATATAAGAAGGGCTCACACAGGTCCGGTCGCGGTACTGCCGTACCGCCCTTTACCGCTAGTACCGCTCTACCGCTCGTACCGCCTGTGTTTGATGGAGCCTTAATGCCGTTATAAAAATCACGTTTCTTGTATGGGAGCCCCCTAAATTTTTATTTTAGTAAATTAATTTAATAATTTATTTATTTAATTTTTTTATTTATTTTTATTTTTAGAGTGAATATTGAATTAAATTTGTGTGAATATGGCCCCGCGCGATCTGTCCGCGGTCGAGGCGCGGGCAATTGTTTACAAACGCGAGCCGCGACCGGACCTGTGTGAGCCCTTCTTAGACAACCAGTACAATACAGATGCCCGCTCGTCCGCTATACCGCTCGTACCGCCTGTGTGTGATGGTGCCTTATATCAAGCATCTACCTGACGTCTTTCTACTGCCTGGAAGAAATCGCCATGGGTGATAAGGCCGCCACTTTATAATCATATTTTTTGTCGTATATGTGTAAATAGTGTTTATTTTTCATATTGTGGTTGTAAATAAAGAGTTTTGTCTGTCTGTCTGTCTGTCGTTATTAAAACCGAGCGAAAAACAGATAAAATGCAGGATTTTTGTTCATGAAATACAGCCTGATGACAGACAGAGTACAGATAGTGAGACGGACAGACAGACGGACAGCGGAGTTTTAGTAGTAGGATCCCGTTTTTACCCTTTGGGTACGGTACCCTCTATAAAGATAACATTACACGTCTTACGCACGTTTAAAATGAAATCAAAATTGACTTATTCACCGAATCAAACTTCTTGGCGTCAGGCTTGTGAACACGAGGCGAGTGGTTGCAAACTTGCACACATATATAAGTATGACTAGAATCCCCAATAGTGTGAGAAAAACTATGTGCTATCATCATACTTAGATAGCTACATTTACGTTGTTATTATTTTATTATATTTAGACCCTAGATAATAGTAAAAAAATGCATAATACTATTAGAAGTGATAGAAAATAAACAATAGTTCATAAATATGTTGATTACGTAACATTAAAAACTCAACAGTGCATTTTAGCGCGAAAAATTTGTCTGACGGTTTAATTTGTGTGTGTGTGTTTGTTTGTATTACGTCTAAGCCGTTCGTAATAGTCAGGCAAAAAACGTATACGCAAATAGAGTCAAACTATATTAGTTTCGTCCTGTTCACACTTTAATACTTGCACATCTCGTCCTCTCTTACTTTTATAATTTTTATTATTTAGTGCCAGCCATGTCTAGTTAATTCTTGACTATGCTTGCACAAGTTACAAAGCAGCAATAATTAAAGTATAAATAGACGTTCGCATTTCGTACGCTCCGCACCGACGGACGGCGCGGTGCACTCGACACGCCACACGACCGATCCGCAGAGAAACTGTCCAGTGCTTTCCGTGCTACCAGATAGTGAGCACGTCGCTCAACATGCTCCCAACTTTATCCAAACAAGTTAAAATTAAATTTAAGTTACTATAATAGTATCATAGCCAATACACATTTCCAAATTTTACTATATTTTACTAAAAAAATATATTAAAATATTGTATTTACATTTATATAAGTATACTAAGCGCCACACAAGTCGGCGGATGGGAAGTTATGCGCAGAACACTGCGCAAACGCTGAAATATAGGTATGCGCGGGAGCCCGAGAGACGAGACGCCGGGGCACACCCGTCCGCCAACCTCATGCCTCCCACGCGCTCCATACGCCTGTGCTCAACACCACGGCCCGCGGCGTCGGCATTGTACACACATGCGCAATAATTAGCGAATCACGGCAAAGTGTTATCTGCGGGTAACTTCTCATCCGCCGACTTGTGTGCCGCTTGGTCGCAAGTATGTACCTACCTAAATAACTGGAGCATAGTAAAAATGAAAAGCATGGTAGGAACTAGATTAGTTCATTTAGGTATTACAAATAAAATATTAATTATTTCGAACTCTGCATGCGGACATCATTAGTGCTTTATAGGTCGTGAGACAAATCCCACAAACACGGAAGATCTTTATAAATTTTTAATAATTCTACAGTTAATCTTTTTTCAGTAATATTCACGGCTTCTTGGTCAGGTAGTAGGTCTGGTCCTATAAATAGACTTGTGTCTCTCTCGGAGGTAGAATTGCGACTAAAGCGCTGAATGGTGCGGTGGTTTGGCCACGCGATCGTACTTGGTTGCGGACCGCACCAAACCCTATGGCAGAATCAACGAACCGAGCGCACCGTCAATAATAATAATAATGTGCGGCAGACCGCTGAACATACCATCGGATTTGGTACGGAGCACATCAAGTTCGCGGTGCGGAGCGTACCAAATGCGAACGTCTATTTATACTATTATTATGTTCATCAAATATGTTAGCGGCTCAAGAGAGGGGATGAACATAGCTTGTAGCTAACTTCAGAGCTTCCTAGAAGTTTGCTTTTGCCCTTAGATAGTGTTCATGAACTGATCATCCAATACACTATTTAACTTCTAAGGTGTGGTGTGCAAAAATATCTACCTCTTTGGTAAGTTTTGCTTATAATAGTAGCACACAATAACTTTTTAGCTAAACAAAACAACAGATGTCGCTAGGCGTGAGTTCACTGTACTTAGAACAAAAACTGTGGATTCGAATTGATTTACCTATTACATTCTATTTGATTTACCTAGTTGATCTTATTAAACCTGTGCTAGAAACACATGCCGAAACTAAAGTGACTCATTGCAATTTTAAGTGATCTTCTGCCACGACCTGCTACATTTAAGGTAAAATTTACTGATTTATAATTTTGATATCTACTGCCTACGTAATACCTAAATAGATAACAACTAGCACTTAGAGTAAAGTACCTAACCTATGTCGGTACATAGTTATAACAGTATACCTAACTACCTATATAGGTACCTATTTGACAACAAAGATCTATACCTACTAAGCGCCACACAAGTCGGCGGATGGGAAGTTATGCGCAGAACGCTGCGCAAAAGCCGAAATATAGGTATGCGGGGGAGTTAGAGAGACGAGACGCCGGGGCACACCCGCCCGCCAACCTCTTGCCTCCCGCGCGCTCCCTACGCCCGTGCTCAACACTACGCCACGCGGCGTCGGCATTGTGCACACATGCGCAATACCTAATTAGCGAATCACGGCGAAACATAGGGGTCGTCCATTAAATAACATAAAAAACTTCACTTAATTAACGGATACCACAGGTGTTCCATCCATCCAAAATAAACTCACCGTAAGGATTCTTAGCGACGATGAACCCGTCGGTCTCGAGGGGTTCAGACTCGCCCTCCTTGTTGACGGCGCGTACCCTGAACTTGTACTTGTGGTTCGGAGTCAGGCCCTTGACCGTGAACTCCGTGGGCTCAGGCCCGGTCTCTCCACATGGCACCCAGTTTCCGGTATCCTGGGAATAAGAAGTAAGAGTTCTGAAGACGATTGGTGAAGAAAGGTCAGGCGATGATTGGCAAAGAGACCCTCATACATGCATCCATCCATCAGCTGTAGGACGTCCATTACTGGACAAAGGTCTCCCCTATGGATTGCCAATAAAGCCTGTTGGAAGCGACCTGCATCCAGCGCGTTCTTGTGGTTTTAATTAGGTATATCGTCAATACACCTAGTCTGTAAGTGAGCTTACAATATCTGAACAGCATCATGCGAAAGGACACGGTCGTTTTTAATGGCGTGATTTCAACTGACTCTCTAACATTTTTTTTTATCGAGTAGGTATTCAGACTATCTTTAGATGATTTTTCTTGTGTGACATAGGGATTACTTTTTACACATTTTACTTTGGTAAAATAATGTTACTTGAAGGAGTAGGTACGTATATTATGGAATACCTACCTAATAAGTAGGTGATTCGAACATTAAAGTACCATAGACATTAAACATCATTGGATTCAAATGAATTCATGATCCGAAAACTTGTGGCTAAACGAGTAGAATTTTTTTTCTGTCTGCTAACCCAAATTACAGATATTGTTAGGTTCCTAAGTACTACAAATTGCAATAGCAGTTTGCAGATTTTAATAAATCTGATTGATGTATGGGCTGTTCTGGCCACTTACCATGTCCATCTTCTCGAGAGTGTATCCGGTGATGTCGGAGCCCTTCCAGTCGTCGGGCTTCTGCCATTTGACGGTCGCCTTCTCGGCGCGGATGTCCACGACCTCGATGGGGCCATTTGGCCTGTTCGGTTTGTCTGAGGAGTAACAGCATTATCAATGACTACTACTCCAAATGAAAGCAAGGCGGTCGTAATTGTGGCCGTACGACAGGCTTCTTTTTCTCGAGGATTTTATTTTTGGTCTTTTCAAGGTGAGAGTGAATGTCTATATCAGAAGTCTATTTGCTTCGTATTAGACTACATCATCGCTTACCATTTTGCAATGTCCCGTTGGCTTAATTCTGTAGGCTTCTTTTTCACGAGAATTTTATTTTTGGTCTTTTCAAGGTGAGAGTGAATGTCTATCAGAGAAGTCTACTTGCTTCGTGTTACCATCTTTGCAATGTCCCGTTGACTAAAGAATCTAGTTCTGCTGTTCTGTGATTAAATAGGTTGGTACTGGTACTAAACCACCACAAATCGTAAGAAAAAGTTGACGTAAACCCAATAAGGAGAGAGTGTAGAGAGAGAGAGAAAGAAACAGAGAGGGAGAGAGAGAGAAAGAAAGAAATAAATAGAGAGAGAGAGAAAAATGTAAAGCCGTAACAAAAACGATGTTAAACTTACCTAACACAACAACATCGGCGATGCCCTCGCAAGTGCCAGACGAGTTGGTCAGCACCAGCTTGTACTTTCCGCTGTCAGGTCTGGTGGTCTTCCTCACTGTGAGGACGGTGTTCCTCTCGTATTTGTCGATGGTGATGCGGTCACCATCGTCCTTGATCTCCTGTAAGGCAAGGAGTGTGAGACACGGGAAGGGGGAGCTGTGTCAGCATATTTAAGGATCATCAGCACTTTAGAGTAGACACAATCAAAGTTCAATAGATCAATTTAGATTTCACTACAATTTAAAATTAACACTTGGAAGTTTTATGTCTGTATCTGATGACTGCTATTTGTGCAATCATCAAGTCCAAGTTTAGTCGTTAAGTTGACAGTACTATTTCTAGTAAATCCGAGTAGCTTTGAAAGCTACACTTGCTATTATACTTGATCTATTTCTGAAGCTGAGCAATAACGTTATCGTCCATAAAGTGTTGATTATCCCAAAGTCTACTTTGCAGACACAACTCCAAAAATCGAGTGCCATTGAGTGTTAGAATGCTATGTAATTGGCAACATGACATGTTGTCATTCTGCCCGAGTTATCACAAGTGACATTCTTCCAAGAACCAGTGTAGATAGACCGCGAAGGGAGATGGTGCATCTCTATTCTTCTACATTTCTAAATGTGGTAGAGTGCACCTACTGAATTCCGTGACAATTTGCTACGGTTGTGAAGAGTGAAGAATAAAATTGTAGAGTCAATAAAGTAGAAGAAATTAATCAAGGTAATATAAACTGTAAACAGCTATTGATAAAAATCATTAATGTCTATTTTTGAACCAATTATAACAGCGCAAAGACACTAAATTTGATCAGCTTTGATCGATCTTTGTAGAGTTACTCGTAGATATTTTTATTCGTACCTTGATTAATTTCTTTGAAATTATGCCAATTAATTTTCTGGTTGTTACAACATAGAAAGCTTGAAAACCTTGATGTAACGCTGTTATCCAGAGAACATTTGATCCAGGAAATGTCCATTGAATGACTGCGTTACTTGTCTGCATATCAGGTTTTCAGAAATTTTTAGGTCGCGTTCAAAGCGAAATTTTTCGAATACTTTCTTTTCAAAGTGAATCATCGTGCTAAAACAAGACAGTAGTAGTACCAGATAGAAAACATTAAATTCTAAGTTTGGAAACTGAAAAACATTGCTTAAATGAGCGTAAGGGAAAAAATGATTCATTTTGAAAAAGAAGTGAAAAATCTGTAAAGTGTAAATTGTTGTTAGCACATTTTTGTGAATGTAGAACTTATCGAAGAATGTATAGTAATAAATTAAATGTTTTAGAACATATAGTGTGAGACAACATCTAGATTTAACCCTCTGACCTTCTCCGTATACGGCTTTCCACGTTTCTTTTTTGGAAAAAAAAATAAAACAATTTGGTTAGAAAGTAACTTAGTAAAAATATGAAAAATGTTTTTTTTTTTAAATTGCCAATGACATGATCACAAAACTTCTTCCCAGTGTTTAACGTAACGGGTTCTTTTCTTCACCTAAATCTTGCTAAGACATTTATTTCTCAAAAGAATTAACAAAAAAATCACATAACTGAGAAACACAAAGTAAATGTAGTAGGGTAGTGTAGTGTAGTTTTCTCAAAAATATCAAATACTTATGTTTAAAATCAGTTCCATGTGTTGTGGCTTTTACATTTCGTTATACGTTTACGAGTAATGCTAAGAAAAAACTTCTCCAGAGCTGGAAAAAACTTCATCAATTTTAAATAAAAATATTGTTTTGTAACGTACCTCTTCTCCATGCATCCATTTGACTTCGGGTTCGGGTTCACCTCCGTACTTGATGTCGAAAGTGATGACCTGTCCCTTCTTAATAATCATGTTCTGAGGACCATCACCAATGATGTATGGCTTGACTGAGGAACAAGAAATATCATGGTCAATATCATAAACATAAACGTACAGAGAAAATCTAACCAACCAAATAAAAAATCTTACCAAATCTGCACTTAGCGACAATAGGCTTAGTGCTGTCACTAGGTTCACCAGGTCCAGCCTTGTTGATAGCACGAACCCTGAACTCATATGTGCATCCTTCTTTCAAGCCATCCTGGGTTGCCTTCAGGCAATCCCCAGGAACCTCCTTGCCAGTGACCCAGTCTTTTCCAAACTTTTCCTTGTATTCAATGACGTAACCAGTAATTTCTGCACCGCCATCGCTGTCTGGCTTCTCCCATTTGAGATCTGCGTGATCCTTGTCCCAATCGACGAGCTCCAATTTCTTGGGCTTCGATGGTTCATCTAAATAAAGATTATTATTATTCAGAAGCAAACACTAGTTAAATATTGGACCTACATGATTTTATTTTATCATTGATTTCACGGGAAAATGTTTTCACCGTACTCACCCCAAGGATCCTTAGCCAGTACAGGCTTGGCGAAGAGTCCAGGCTCACTGGAGCCAATCTTGTTCACAGCGCGTATCCTGAACTTGTACGTCTTCTTAGGAATAAGATCATCAACCTTGTATTTCAGTGGCTGACCTTGTGGTACTTCAGCCACGTTGTCCCAGCCAGCCTTGAGAGATAAGTCCTGAAAACAATAAATATACATCATACACCACAGTTTAGTTTTATGACAATAATATTTCAAGCGAGGACACGACTCACAAATTACCATATGAGAAGAGATAGATATAGAATAAACTAACCTGTCTTTCAATGACATATTTAATGAGTGGCGAACCACCTTCATCCTGTGGTGCCTTCCATGTGACAACGCAAGATGTCTGGAATACTTCGGTAACCTCAACATCCTGAGGAGCCGAAGGTACACTCTGCATGATGATGTTAACATCCTTGCTGTCTTCACCCTGGGCGTTCGAGAGTTTGATCTGGTATTTGCCTGATCCTTCTCGGCTAGGCTTCTTCAGCTTGAAGAGGATCTTCTCCTGTTCAACGATCACCTCGACCTCTTTGGCGGGTAGTACTTTTCCATCCTTCCATAACTTTGCCTCTATCGGCGTCTGTCGGGTGCCGGAAACTGTAAACAATGAGTCATTCAATTACTTGACCGAGGTAGCATATTTTGACACCTATCTAAAATGTATACTAGCAAAAAATTACACAAAAATCATTATTTTAAAGTAGTGAACGATCTTATTGAATACTTACTTTTGTAAGGCACCTCAATAACGAAGGGTCTATCAGCTGGGCCATGGAACTCATCAGGGCAGTCGATGGTGGGCTTCGACTCTCCCTTCTTGACTGTGAGCTTGCAAGAAGAGCTGAGCTTTCCACTCTCGCAGAGGATCTCGCCATCGTCTTCCATTTCCAGTTTGTTGAAGATCAGCTGGTGTTTGCCGCCACCCAGGTTCTTGATTTCAATTCTATGAAGAAAAATGGAGGAATATAAAAATTGTTTCAGTGTAAAATCTCTTAAGCTATAATCGAGTCACGGTGTGTGATAGATAAATCGCTTAAGGCCGCGTACACAACCAATGTTCGCAACTGGTTGCGTACGAGAAATTTTTCCTCTTCGTAGGCAACTAGTTGCCAAGGAAGAATATCTTGTCACACAATCTGGTAATCCTTACCTGTCATTAGGCACAATGGGCTGTCCATTGAACGACCACACCGCCTCCGCGGTCTGGTCTTGCAGTTCCACCTCCAGAATAACCTTGTCCCTCTCAATTGCTTCAGTATCCTTCAACTTCTTGTTGAAGCGATTGCAGTCTGCAACAACAGATGAGTCACTGAAGATGTTTCCAGAAAGACAAAAAATGGAAGACGAACAGTTTGGGTCACAATTTTCGTTTAAAGACACGGAGCTGATACGGAAATTCATTACTTCTCGCAACTTCTTTATTTTATTGTAATAATATTTTTAAGTTTTCACTTTAAATCCAAACTTGCGACGTACGCTTGGATATCAAATAGCAAAACAATGACTACGCAAAGAAACATAGCAAATGCATCAATGCAAATCCAGTCTAGGTCTGATAGTCTCAAACAATAGGAAGTTATGAAGCCTATCCTAATTTAATTCATATCTATGACAGTGATATAGTAAGCTAAGAATAAATGCCTCCATGCTATAGTAGGTACAAACATTCTTCATGATCACATTAGTAGTGACATTGAAGTATTGAGTCGTCTATAAAATTGATTTCAAGCATTATTGCTGAATTCTTTTGTATGTTATAAAGTTTATAAACTATACGATGTACCTACGCACGCAGGATAATAAAAGTGAGCTTTAGGGCCGGTGACAGCTGATCTACTCGTAAATCAAATTTTCATTTGACTTACAACTGTAGAGCTTCTAACCTAAATAAAAGTAATTAATAATTTAATTTGTAATTTGTTTTTTAAAAATTTCCCCAAATAAAAGTTAGTTCAATAGCTATTTACCCAATTAATTATTTTCAATACTTTTGTATTGCAAACTATTTCATTTATTAATTAACAATTATTGATTTAATATTATAAGATATGTACGAGTACCTACATAACACGAGAGATTTTTTTCTAGAATTCCGAATTGTATTATAGTAAATGTAATTATAGTAAAAATTGTTCGTAATGTTGGGTTTTACGTGTTTTCCTAATTCTCTCCTTTCGGCTTAGTACACCAGTTCTGGATAACCCTGTATAGGGACTATTGTAGGAAATATACTTACAATTGACAATCAATTCGCAAGCAGTCTCGTCGGCGTTGCTGACGCACTTGAACATGCCAGCGTCGGTGACCTTCGCGTCCTTGATGGTGACCTTGCGCTTGCGTCCTTCCTTCGATATCACGATACGCTTGTCGGTTTTCAATGGCTGGTCGTTCTTGAACCTGGGTAAAAGCAGATCAAAATAATTCTTAGAAAACTTCAAAAATCTCACTAGAATTATAAATCCTACAGTAAGTATGTTTGTTAGTCTGTTTGTTACTCTTTCTTGCAACAACGTAGAAACAAATCTACTTGATTTTTTCCATAGGCATACTTACTCTAAAGATTTGCAATTGTCATGGGCTACTTTTATCCCGAAAAACTATAATATTTCTAAAGTTTCTATGGGATGCCATAAAAACAAAAAAAAAATTGAGCTATTTATTTTAAATCGTCAACTTTGCCGTGGTGGTCTAGTGATAATAACACCGGCCTTACAATCGTGAGGTCGTGCGTTCAAATCCCGGTCTTGTACCAATAAGTTCTTCGGAATTTATGTACGGAATTTCACACCTCTGGCTTTTCGGTGAAGGAAAACATCGTGAGGCAACCTGCGTACGTTCGTAGAAGAAATTCGATGGCGTACGTGAATCCACCAATCCGCATTGGGTCAGCGTGGTGGATATAGGCTTCGTGGGTAGGCCTACGTCATGCAGTGGACTATTAAAAAGGCTAGTACAGTACAGTAGGTACATCATATTCACAGCTTAGTTCGGCCCACTGCCCAATGCAGGGCATTCCTGCCTCTTCTTTTGCCAATATCCCATATTTTGTTATTTTAAATGGTTCAAAATATTAAGAAAATAATAATAATTATGAAGTGTTAATTAGTGTACTAAATATTTTTGGGTTCATACATATAGTACACTACCTGCCCGTCCTGGCTTTGCTCGGTTACGGATGACTTATAGCTATAAACCTTCAAGAAGAAATATTCTTAAACGTGTATAGTGAAAACCGAATTGAAATATGTTATCTAGTTCAGAAGATATATGCGGATACACAAACAGACACACAATAATGGCGGTTTTGCTTTTTACTTTGCGATTTTCATACACCGGAGAAAATCTATTCTGATGATGTTTAGCATCCCTATTAGATTGCAAAGGTCAGATTGAATATTTAGGAGCTCTAGTGTTCTGATCTTAACGTTACAATGAAAGACGATAATGATAGAACCTTACCATTTCACGTCACCGCCAGCGTCATCCAGCTCGCATAGCAACACGATGGTATCCTTCTCAATCGCCTGCTGCGATTTGAGCACCTTCGTGAACTTGTAGGGATATTCTAAAAGAAAACAATATTATTTTTAACTTTTACTTAGTATCTCATTACAAGGTTTGTGTACTGTATAATCACAAGCGCGAGGCGCGAGTTCCGTATCCAAGAGTTGTTTGAAATTTATGTACGGATTAACACGCCATTAAATTTTCATAAGTCCATGAAACAGAAGCAACCTGCATAAGTTTATGGAATAAATTCAATGGTGAAAGTGAATAAATACTCTTTTACGTTTTACGTGTTTAGGTCTGTTCAACAAAAGAACTATAAAAAGGCCAGTACAGTAACTTACCGACAATTTTAACGACAGTCTCAGTCTTGTCAGGCTGCTTCTCGATCTTACAAGCATAGTTGCCAGCATCTTCGAAAGTGGCACTCTTGATGACCAGTCTGCAAACGCCGGACAAGTCTTTGGAGATGGAGATTACATCACCATCCTCCAACTTCGTGTCTCCCTTCCACCACGAAACAATAGCGAGGCTGTTGGACACAACACATTCTAGAACGACCTCGTGCTTAGTATAACCACTGGTGTTCTTCTTTAATGGCTTGGTGAAGGTGTATGTCGGGTCAGGCTCATCTACTTGCAAGAAAGCAGTGCAAGTGGTGCCACCGATCTCAATGGTAATCTTGCCGGTATCTTCTACTTTAGGGTTGAAGATAATCAGCTTGTATGAGTCTTGCTCGTTAACCATCTTATATTTGCTTCCAGGGAATAGTTCCTGAAAGTTATACATAAACATGATGTTCATGCTCATCTTGAAATATGACATTAGTAATTCTTCAAATGTGATTAATACATACATCTTTGCGGAAGTACCATTTCGGTTTGGAATTTGGCTTAGTGAAGATGGCTTCGAACGTGACCTTCTTATCCTTGCCTTCCTTTGCGAATTGATCTACGAGGGGCTTCAAGAATGACTCTTGTTTCTGAAATCGTTGGCCAGTGACAATTAATATACCTGTTCATAAAATCAACGATCGGGTGCATACAAAAACAAGTGCTCTCCATACAAAAAGCTGAAAGTGCTGACCGTAAAGGACTCCCTCTCTTATCTACTTGAATTCAACGGTCGCGGAGTGCAAATCAACACGATCAAAATTTATGAAATGAACCGAGGCGTTAGGGTCATCAGCCATTTTCTCATCGTCAAGGTGAAATCCATGCTTATTGTACAGAAATTGGAATTTCTATAAATTTTGAAGAACAGAATGTGCGACAGTAACTAGTAACAAAGAAGATAATAAAATAATCAAGAGTAATATACAATTTACCGTACAAAAATGATGAATTAAATTCAATTGAATTACTTTCATACAAATATCTAATTTTATAAGATTTTTCGTAAGTACATATTCATCATTTTTGGTGCGGTTTGACATCAATAAAATCCTAAACATCGATTTGTGCCTGTGCTTTGTGCTGCTAATACCGACGAAGTAGTGCACAGAAATATTGCTGTAGAAGAGAACAGAAGAATAAACAGTAGATCTAAAGTTGTGCTAACTATAGACTTTCCAGTGGTGTCCTCATTGCTGAAATTCAAAAAGTTCAATTCATTGAAACTATTGCTCTAATGCCTGTCGACAAGGACTTCAACTACAAGAAAGTGGAAAGTAAAAGATGGCTAAGTACTTAATTTTATCACAAGTATAAAATTAAAGTTTAAGAAAATCTGAAAGGTTCTGAAAATAATATACTTCCCTCTATATTTACAACTGTTTCATATTTTGTTAAAGTAAAAATAACTAGATATCTACAAAACTGTTTAATATTAAGATAGAAGCTACGGATGCCAAAAAAGAAATCAAAAGAGACACCAGTGCAAGAGCTTCCATATTAATTGAACCGTTTGAAATATCCAGCATACGTGAAACATTTTGTGCGAGTTTTGCTTTTGGTGATACACTTGCAAGATGCACTGTGCCGTCTATTGACATTGTCTTTATTGTCAAACCTCGTCTCTTTTGAACGAGTGAAGGACCGGCCAATCTGGGATCAGTTCCGCTAGTGACGGTCTTCTAATTTGGTTTCTCTACAAAATATCCGTTTATTCTTAGTAGGTACTCTTCGCTTACAGATCGTGAAGACCAAAGCATACACCGCCTGAGCTTTCTAATTTACAGAAGCTTTAAGCTACAACAAATTCCTTATTTATACGTTCTCAATGAATTCAACATATAAAGGGGAAAACTAGCGATGCAATTGACAAAAATTCCAACATCTGCAAAACATCGGATGCATCAGCTGAAATTAATGAATTAAATGAGAATAAAAAACAACATTTTTATTATAATGACGTGACAGAAGCTCCTCAACCTGTCGTCAAAGATACACCTGCAATTGATAATACTGACAAAAATCCAAAGTAAAAAAGTCACTTAGTCATCAAATTCATTCCACTTACATTCCCTGAAAGTCATGTTCTAGTTAAAGAAACGTGAAGTGGTGATACAAAAACCTCTGTGAGTTATTTTAAAAATCAAGTTTAATGCATTATTTATTTAGAACGCTCTGAAAATAACGTCTTCACAGAAATATTTTAATGTTAGCAAATATTACTCGTGTAATGTCTACGCATTTTTTAAGCATATTACGCAGTATTATTACAAGTATCTTAATTTGTGTGTGGGATGACGACGGTAATTTCAGAGGTATATTTTAGTTTTAGTTTATCATTCGTGATTTTAACTCAGTCATTATTTAGAAGATAATTTCTGTCCTTTCGAAACATTTTGATAATGTCAAGAACCTTTTCGAAACTGTTCTGTATATTGAGAGTTCCTAAATCAGTTTCAAAAGAACAAAAACTCTCTTTTATTTAAGTTTTACTTTTAGCGTCTCCTTTTTATCGAACCTTTATTTTGACAGCCTCCATCAATGTGGGCCAATCGGGTACTATTTCAGGGAGAGACATACGTCTCCTTATTTCGTAAACGCCCTAGAATTTTATAATAAGCTCGTTACTCGCAAAGTAACTTCTTTACAAGCAGTGTTTGAGAAGCAATCAAAGAAAAGCCGAACGTGTGACTTAATGCGTACCGGTAAGTTTGTTTCCAAATTAATGCATTTCAAAAATGAAAATGAATGATTATTTGTACTAACTTGAAACAAATAATATAGTTGCTTAGAGAACCATCCAGCCATGCTCGTAAACAGAATTATTAAACCAATTATGTAGATGAAATCACAACTTTTTCAACACATTAATCATAAATTAAACAATGTTGACATTGTTTTGACAGAAAATATTTTTAATTGATAGCTAAAAAGTTTCTATTATGCTTGTCCTTGGCATATTGAAAGTTTAACAACAACAGAGAGGACAATCACAGTTTAAAGATAGAGTGGACGTGTAAGATGGAATGAACGATGATACTGTTGAAATATCGATGACCTTAATCCAGTCCCAGTTTGAAGAGTTCCTGCGCTTGTTAGCTGGGAATCTACCCATCTCGACACCCTCGGAGACGACCACAATGTACCCGTCTTCCTCGAAATATCCAGTCTCTAAGCCCTAAGAACCAAATGTCATGGTGCATACAAAATCTTGCTTAATGATCTATTAATATAAGACTATGGGCTCGAAATACTAAGATTTGAGAAGATCAAAAATACATTTTAATAGGAATAAGTTCAATCCTTAGATACAAACCTTTTATAAATATCATTGACGTACTTATTGTTCAGATCGAGCTACCAGTTACAATACTACGAATATAGGACGGTTAAAACAAGAGTACTATTAACGCTGGAAAGCATTACGGTACATGCTAAATAAGGCATATATTAATATATCGCATTTGCATGAAGCTTAAAAATATCAACATTTGAGTAATATGATAGATAGGTCTATAGCATTAAACGAAATATGTTCTTAATGTGGGTTCTATGAAAAGAGTTAATTGCATAAATATTCCTGAGTATATAATTGCCCGATGGAGCTGTCCGTATAATTATAGCGTTTAATATTTCTTTTAATAGACTGCATAACAATGTAGAAGTTATTTTATCTATTTTCTGATACAATGCCAAGTATGTCTTTCATTTCATTTTGCATATTCTATATGTAGGTGTACAAAACAATGCAGTTTATTTTTGAATAGATAACGTCTACATTGTCTTGCGTCATTATATTTAGATTGTTATCTTTAGATCAGCATTTATATCACCACCTTCTTTCCCTTTATAAATTTTATCGACATTGATTTGAGCAATAGAGTTCAAACCTTACCTTTTCGACTTTCTTGAGAGGAGGAATAGGTTTTTCAGTTTCTTTAAGATTGTATTCTGGATCTTCTTTGTTTTCTGCCCATTTGGCGTACTTCCTCTTCTTAAGCATAGCACGGAAGTCCATACCACTCGAGTCTACATAAATGAAGTAATCAAATTAGTTACCTTCTTTTTGTTGTATCATTTTCAAACAATCTATTCAATACTTAATGTACTTACCAGATACATAAAGCTGCATTTCCGCTGAGTCTTCGCCATGAATATTGCTAACAACAATCTTGTATTTTCCTTCATCGTTAGGCTTTACTTTCCTCATACACAGAGTAATAAGTCCAGTTTCGCCATCAGTGATAAACTTGAAGCGACCTCCCTCAATGATTTCACCAACACCCTTGTAGAACTTGAATGTGGGTGCTGGATTACCTTCCACTTGCACAGTGAGATATCCAGTTTGATCTAGGGAAAAGTTATCATGAAACACATTGTTTTATTTTGTAACATGGTCAAAATGTTAATGATGTCAAGATGTTGTAAATGTGGTTACCTTCAACAGCGGAGTAGCTCTCCTGTACGTCCACAATAACTGGAGGTCCCTCATTTCCGATTGGTTTCAAAGGCACTGAAGGCTTGTTAATGAGATCTTCTAAATCTTGAATAGACGGTCTTCTGGCATCTCCAGATTTTCGTCGCTATATTGTCAATAGAGTAAATGTGAGTACATTTTTCTATATAAGTAAATTAGGTACACGGATAGGTTAATCACAAGAACATTTAGGTAGAGTAAAATAGACAAAAAAAATATTATTGACAATTACACGGATCTATTAACCGGAGCATTATTTCTTTGCTACATCTAATAAAAATGTTTCAAATATTTTAAAAACATAAAATGGGATTATTGATAATAGCATGAAAATGCTACACGAGCTATAAAACTTATCAGCTCGATATTTAATGTAACTAAAGTAAAATATTCGCAAAGTTATTTTCACATCTAAGAATTAAAAATAACACTTGTAATGGTTTTGTCAAGGGTCATAAAAATATTTTTTGTAGTCAGGTGAGGAATAGATCAAAGTGCGTAAGCTTGAAGAAAGTAATAAACGAGACAGTAATAAAAGAGGTTAATATGATATCTCTAAAATAACTCGTGTTGAGAGATGTCGCATCAAAATTTGCCTGAGACAGCGCCAGCCACCAATAAAATAATTATAGACCGAGGTATATAAACAGGTAACATTAGAAATGGTTATGACAAATGCAAAGTTACATTACGAGTCTAGCCAAATGGCTGACAATGAATATGGTCTTCCTGATGAATGCTACGCGAGTGTTGACTGTCATATTAATGATTTATGATACCCATTTGGTGGTTAACTGATGAAATCTGTAGGTTCCCAAAGGGGCAAATACGATTCAATGAAAATTTTACGAAGATATTTTTATTACTTGGGTTCGGAACAAACTGCATTTACGTATCATGAACTTGATTGTAAATTGAAACATTGATAAGTTTTTTTTTAATTATTTTATTATTAATCTAGGGTTTTTTAAGACATGACACCCTTATCCACTTACAATGGTTTTTAAATTAACAGTTGATTGCGTTCTGCAAGAGCTGCACGGTATGCGTCGTATAGCCCACATTGATAAGTTTGGTTTTATAGTCAGTAGTTGTTCCTACTATCGTAACTAACTTATACTTAAAGGAATGTTCGTGTACTTATCACGCATAAAATGTGCTTGAACTTCTAGCCCAAACTGACAAAAAAAAAAGAATTCCTTGTACATGCTTGCTTTAGCGCGTTATCATAGCATGTTAATATCATAAAATAACTTTTATCTATTCAATTTATTTTCAAATACCGCTATTAATATTTTTACGACTATTGACAAAACGTGTAAGATTTTTAAAAGACACAAAAATACATAGAGTAGGAAATAAAAATGTACTTACCGCTGCTGGTGATAGTTTAGGAATGGACAGCTTTTTAGCCACCGCTGCCATTATTGTTAATCACATTTAACCGCTAAGATGCCACAATATAAACTGATTTGAAATAATAATAATAACTAAGCATATAAGTCAATAACTTTAAATTAATAATATCACAGTTTCACTTCACATCCTAAATCACGTAAGTTTTCGCACGCCTTTCACAGAAAAATCGAATTCAGTTTAGTTACATTCATACAGTTTTCAAACTCATCCATAATTATATCAAGAATTTTAAAAGTAAATGCGTTTAAGTTTTATTTAAGTGTTACACCTGCTTCTCTATTTTTTGGTTTTATTTGTTGTGTCGATTTGGATTTTCGATTTGGGGCAATTCGTAGTGTCGTTCCATCTAAAAATGGGCGCGAATGTCAAAAGACTGAACCAAGGGGTCGCGAGCGTGGACGCCTCTACGTAGAGGAAGGGTGACGAGGGGGGCGCGGGCGTCTATTTGTGCACAGCACAAATCAGCAGACAAATTCAATTAATTATCAGATTAAGGTGAGCCATCCGTGCAGCACGTTCTTGGACGTATCTGCGGTCTGTATGGAGTGTCGACACTAATTTCTGCGTTAGTGCCGATATTATTGGCTTCAGATCGAGGAAGTTTTACCTATAACTCGTCGATATTATCAATTTCTGACGCTGGACGTTTAACACCCGTTTTGCTGGACATTTTCGTATCTGCATCACCTGATGCATAGATCATCGCCTTGACGATAATAGGAATTGCATCGTGCGCCATTATGTTTGTCGTCATCGAGATCAAGAACAATCTTCAACGTCGCATTCAATGATTAGGTGTCCCAAAGACAGAGTAGTGACGCCTGTTTTGACTTCATAAATTACGAGTTCATCGAGGGTTTGAGCAAGGTGATCGAAAGATTGATTGGCATCTAGTTATTAATGTCTGCTGTTCAGTTAATCTTTGGCAAAGGTCTCTACTCTACAAATATCTACAATTCTACATTGTTAACGAGCCGTTAAAATTCTGGCCTATCGTGTCGACAGTTCTGTCATGAAGCGGTCAATAGAGGATAAAAATGCAATCAAGCTTCTTATTGTCATCAGGTGTCGTAGTGTTTGGAACTTAACTATTATTAAGTACCATTTATTTTTATTCTTACGTTGACAGTTCTGTCACGAAGCAGTCAATGGGGAATGCAGCTATGATCTTAGTGTCGATAGTGTTTGAAATTTAATTTATTGTAAGGTATTTTTTTTAATAATAATAATCATTGAACAGGCTTATTACAATGAGCAAACTGTTTCTTTAATACAGTTTGTAAATAGTTGTTCATATCAATAAGAGTGCTTAGGTCAGCTATAAATACTAATTCATTGATAAAATGTACGATTAGTAAATCGTTCGAAACATAAAAATATAAGCTTGCTTCAGAAAAAAAGTATTTCAGTCTAATCGTAAAAAGTCTGACCTCAATTTGGACTACGTGACCCTTGAAATGTATCTTTCAATCAATATCAACCTTCCGGATGTGATTTGAGATGTGCAGCTGTCTATATCGAGATAAATTTACTGTCAATAAAGTGGCATCTGTGCCTTTGCCAACATTTTTCGGGTGTGCATGCGATTGCCCGGCCCACAAGTAGAGCGGCCGTCTGCCCACGCGCACCTAAGGTATTCTGCCCCTCCTATACGTCCACGGCGTCAATCAATTAACAAATTATTTCTATTTATGGCGCGACGTTTATAAGTAGTATTTTTATTACCGTTTTATCTCGAAGTGGCAGTATTAATGTCATTTGTTTTTTTCCAATATTTTTGACTCATCGACTTGTAATGTTGTTTTCTTGCAATCCATATTGATGTTTTGAATATTGATTATCAGTGACTTTATTGTTATAAAATGATCAAGTATGTCTATTGTAAGCTCAAAAGTTTTGTATGCCTCAGATGTATGTTAATTCATATCCCAGTGATAATATAAAGTAAAATTATTAATATGTGCTAAAATAATATTTTTGCGTTATAGAACTACTCACTACGATTGCCTTTTGCTTTGATAGCAGTTGCATGCACCGGGCATAATTCACTACCTGGCAGTATTATCGAATTAAGGGTGAGAACATTTGACGGTCGCGCTCTTGGCCTAGTTTTAGCAGTCCTATCTATAAGTGCAACTATCAATCATAACAATGAACAGCTAGAAACTATACTCGCAGTACCTTTAGTTTATTAAATACAGTGGAGTCACTAGCGCTAGTTTCAGCGTCATCGAGTGTGACAGGTGTTTTTTTTTATTTTCTTATGTTTATTATCACTTTACCGTTACTAATTCTTACATCTGTATTAAATTTTATACATCCGTTTTGGATACTTTTTATTGTTTTTCGAGACGCACATTTTTTCAGTATTTCCTTTACGTTTTGTTGTTACGTAATTAGAATTTTTATTTTCTAGAAATTCTCTTGGATCTTTTTTACGATTTTCTTTATTTATGTCAAGTTCGCTTGTGACTCATTTGTCATGACAATTATTAGTGTTTTTGCTATTTGCGTCATAGATACTGAAATTTTGGCGCTGGACTTGAATTCATTGCTTGTTAATTATAGATTATCTTTGTTTAGCTTCCGTCACTATATGCAATACACTTTGATGTATGCTAATTGGCGTCTGGGTATTTTGAAACTGTATGATACATGAAGTTACCTTATTGTAAATCAGTTTGCTTTGTGACATCTTTATTGGGTGTTGTAACACCTATGACCGCAAAATAAATTGTCATAGATATTTAACGAACATAAAAATTAGTATTTGGTGCTGAAGCTGTTGATGTTAATGCATTGGAACTTATAGTTACCACAAATTATACCAATGTTGTTTTTTGTTCTTTAATAGAGTTGAAATATTAATAGAAAACACTGGTAAAATTTATGATTGGAGGTATTAGTTATTTATTTCCCATTTTATTATTTTGGTAACATGCAGCATATTGTTTAAAGTTACATATTTTAGAATGTTAAAATGACAAGGGGTTAGTTGCACTAGGGTTATCAATATTAGCTTCTAGAATAAAATTTTGAAAGACATTAAGTAGGATTTCTACAACCCCCTAAGCATCAAATTCAAACACATAACCAACTTGAATCGAATGTCATCAAATAGTTATGCGGTTGGCTTTTCCCCCGTATAGTTCTCAGAATAAAATTATTTACTTCGAATTAATTACTTGGAAAAAATCTATGTTAGCCACTTATCTAAAACATATTTTTTTCTATATAACATAAAGTTTTCTAAACATATATTTTCACACATCTTATATACCTCATCCGCGACTTCACCCGGCCTGGTACCTCGTTTCTTTTTTTGGAAAAAATAAAAGTTTTAGTAAAAACATTCTCTGTTAATGTGTGCTCATAAATTAGATGTAAATTCTGTATATTGTGTGTATTTAGTGTGTATGCGATCTGTATTATGTAATGCGAATGTATGTTTTTGTGTTTGCGTGTAATGAGTGTGTAATATTATGATTATAGCTGGCGATTTAAGACAGTTAATTCGAAATAAGAAGCAAGTTCAAAGTTACAATTACAATGCCAATAACGTAGTTGGTAATTTAGTAAAATATAAACTAAAAAGTGCCATTTTAAGATTTTGAAAGCGAAAATACTGAATGTTATTCGAAAATAGAAAGTTGGATAAGCTTTTTCTAATAGACAACTATCAAGCATTTTTGATACGAGAACCAATTTATATCAATACCCAAATCAATGTGTCATAATATCTGAGATACAAAAGTCTATATGCACTGGTTCTCATACCAAAAAAAAAGAACCAAACTCCAGCGATATTGTCAAAGTTTCACCGCTGGTTGGCAAAGCGGCAGCTAGAATCTAAACCCTAAAAAATTCAAGAAAAATCTTGGAAATCTAAAGTGGAAAGTAATTGACTGTGTGTTTGGAGCGACTAAAAGGAATCTATGGGTAAAGAATAGAAAAAGTATTTCAGAACAGACATCTCCACTGATGTGTTTTGGAATGGTTGCAGTAGAGATAATGTATTTGGGTACATTATGTAAAGAAGTGTCCGCTGTGCGTTCTGTACTGTAAAAAGTATTGAGGGAGTGTATCATGTAAAGTTTATAATTGAAACAAACATCATAAAATCAGGTTATAAAATTAAGTAAAAGTTATGACAAATCGTAACAATAGTCGTCCGTGTAGTCGTGTGTAAATAGAAGAAAATAAAAAAACTAAGACAAAATGCTTTGCAAAAGCGAGCAGCTTCCACCTAAAACTGACCAGACCCATTCGATCTCACCTTTCTCTCGTCTAAAACTTCTCCAGGACGTAATTTGGTGACCTGTTGTTAAAAAATATGGATAATAACCCCTTCATAGTTTATGTTTCCTAATTTCCTACCTACATCTCCGCTGCCGAACCTCGGTGCCCTAACCTGACTCGTGCTCATTATTTTGGTGCAGACCTAACCAGGCGTGTGCAAAAGTTATTACATTACTGCCGCATCTTCGTGTTAATCTTTAATGTTATGTCAGCCAAACACTTAACTGCACACATGCACCAGCTTGCATGATCTGGAGGTTTGTATAAGTATGTTTGATCATGTTAAAAATTAAATACTTTATCCATATATTTTGTTGAACATACTTGTACAAATCTGAATACGCAAGCTTGTGAGCAGTGTGCAGTTATTTGTATCAGCTCATTAGTGTCCAGTTTACGATGTGTGTAATCAAGCCTTCTCCGACACACCATTCCTGCAAATCCTTTTCGATACGATCAATTCTCGTTACCGTTATTTGTGTGCGTACGTGCTTACAAGCTGTGCAGTTTATCTGTGTGCGTTTACTTCACAAGTGTGTGCAATTGTAGCTCTGTGCTTTCGACGACAAAACGTTTTTTAGATTCTGAATAATTACATATTCCAATACATTAAACGTGAAGATTATGTGATTATCCAGTACGATTACGACAGTGTTTTAAACCTCATCCGATGCAAATGTATTAATAGTTCCGTTTACAGATAAAAGTTAAGAATTGGATCACGGCAACGTAACGTTTAGCATTCAGATAGTGATTCTTAGCATTTTTTGCTTTTACCTTCTTCTCTTCGATCACCTCACCGGGTCTTAGTTTTCTATTCTCCTGTGGATTACGTTTTGCACGGTCTTAATAACGCTACATATTTGAAAACGGTGTTTGTACAGTTTCCGCAGTGTGGTTGCTAGATTCTATTTCTAAAAGCGGGGACTGAGGGGTTCAAGCTTCAATCCATAGTATACAAACTTGATTTGTCACTAATAAGCACTCAGTGGTGGAATGTGTAAAGCATCATCGTCATCTTTGTGTAGATGATCATTTTGCAATTTGTCGCATGGGAAATAATCTAGGGTATTCTGTTATGGGTTCGGCTTAAGAGAGTGGGGTGTCTACTATATCTAACAGGTACAAAATACAATTAGATGTAATACGACGTCAACATTTATCATACTTGTGATTTTCTTAATCCATTAAGTCTATTTTATAAGTCGATCAGTATCAAAATGTTGACGTTTTATATAAAACAATGTGTCTATTCTCTACATGTTGACGGCACAACTGAACATACAATCTAAAAAGATATTCATACCTTTGCCGATTTGGACGACATTTGTTATCGATGTAAAATATTCTTTCAAAAGTAAAATATAATTCAATTTCATAGTGATAAAATTATCAATAATATTAAGAATACGCACCTCGTCGCTGATGATAAGAGAAGGACGTCTTCCCATTTCCTCTGGAGGAGGAACGAGGGAACCACGCCTCGCTGGAGCTCCAGGTACCAAGGAAGGTTTCCTTGGTATCTCGGGCTTGGGCGACTTTTCGCGACTGACTTCAATTTTAGGCGCCGCTGGCTTTTCTTCCGGTGCCTTGATTTCAGGAACTTTAGGAGTCGGCAGAACCTAAACAATTAATTGAGTAGTTAAAGAATTAAATTTTTATTTAACTTTTGCATTATATCTATAGCCCTTATAAAACTAAACTTAGCTTAACCTTTACATCTAGAATACAAAATACTAGTGCGTTTTTCCTCCCTAAATTTACACTGATGTAGGTATTTTTATTTTATATCACTATTAAAACTCACCTTTTCAGGCTTATCCCTCGTGCTGGGTGTGAAGTCATTAGGTTCGTATACCTCAAGTTCAGGTCTTTCATAATCTGGAATTTCTGGCAAATCTTCAGCCTTCTTCTTGACTGTACTAATTTTAGCTTTCTTAACCTCTTCTTCGACTTTTTCTTCTTTAGCTGCCACTTTCTGCAATAATTATTATACGTGAGTAACATTATTTTGAATGAAATAAAATTGGTAAATGTTACTGCGACATAATTTTTACTCTAACCGGAAAAAATAAAAATAATGTTATACTTATTAGTAAATAATATTTCTCTTTTTTGTAGTTTATTATATTTTTCATACATTACAATGTAGATTGTAGTTAAAATAATAAAAACGAATATATTTCTAAGATTAAATATAAAAAATAATAATGATCATTCAAAAGTTACCGTAATACATACTTACCATTCGCTAGAAACATCACATAGTAAAATATATGAGTAAACATGATATTCATGAAAAGGAAAGGAAGGGAGTTATAGAAGCAAAAGCGTAAGCTAGAAACTAAGAACACCAAAAAGATAAAAGATAAATGCACATAGTTATAAATTAGGCAAACATTGCATCAAGTAAAAAGTGCAATATACAATAATATATACATTTGTACAACAATAATCCTGGAATATATAACTCTAAATGCTTCTAACTACTGAAATAAAATGCTTAGTCGATTTAACAGCAGCGCTTAACTACGAGGCATTGCCTTGTGCGTGAGTGATAGCTTGTGCCAGAACTCCTGAAAAAAATGTGCAGTGCTACAGTGCAATTGATATCCAGTGCTGAATTGTACAGTGTACCTCATCCGGTAGCTTCAGATAAGCTGGCTGTGGAATTTCTAACGAAGTAGGTTTATTGCTTTCAGCCGGTTCAGCCTAAAGAGCAAATTCAAACTTAATGGCGACCATACGAAGTGTGCATTTATGATTCAAGCCTTTCTTCAAAGCCAACATTCAGCTTATGTCAATGTGTGTTTGCGTGATTGCAGGTCAACTCGTGCTTGTTTTGTGTATGTTGCTGATTGTGTATGTGTGTTTATGAAATGAGAAAGATCGTGCGAATGATAGTGTTTGCCAAAGTATTTTATTTGCGTGCTTTGATTTTTGTTGCATTCATTTTTTTGCGATAGGAAAAAGTAGAAAAGTATTATTTTTATTTTTTGCGTGCTGTTTTATTTCTATGTATACCTGGGGAGACCGTGCTCTTCTCCAGGGAGCTGGGTCAGATGCCTCTAGAAGAGTTGGTTTAAATTTGTCCTCTAGCTCTGGCGTTTGTTCAGCCTAATTTTTAAAATATAGATACGTTTAGATACACAAGTCAAATCAGAACGTAATTATAAGATTTAAAAAAAAATCTACCTGAGGTATTTCAGGGATAGCTTGCCAAGAGAACGCCAGTTCAGCCTGTTTTGCATCAGGTTCTGGTGTTTTTAATGTTGGCACCTGATAATTTTATAATTTAATACTATATATATTTTTATTGATTAAGTATGTAACACATGTTGCAATATTTTTAAATTACTATCAATTAATTTACAATAAATAATATTTGCTTTTGTTTTTAGTCTGAATTGTATAACTGTGTATTAATGTATATGGTAATGTATTGTGTACCTCTGTGCGTGGTTTTCTCCATGGATATGTTGCTTGTGTGGGTGTGTCATGTGTTTTAGTTTTATCAGCAGGCTCCTAGCAAAATTCAAATGAATATTACAGAAATATTCCTTAACATACCAATACGCATATTATTTATTCTTTTTTTATTTTATTCTCAGCTAAAATAATGGAATATTTGTGACTACCTCTTTCTGTCCAAACTCTCTTTCAAGCTCCTCCAGCCAAGCCCTTTCTTCAGGTTCCTATAAAATGTTTATGTATGTTAGGTACTTGGCTCTACCGATAATATAACTTTCGAGAAATAAAAATGTCAGAAGAATTATGAATGTTTACCTCAAATGATTTTCGTCTCAAATGGAACGGCGTTTGTATTATAGCCGGGGATAGCATGCCTGACTTATCTTCCTCCTATTGAAGTAGTAAAAAAATACATAAATGAATAAAACATAACATAAAACGCTATCAATGAGTTTAAAATTAGCCAGATCAATACAAGACACTACCTTTGGTTGGTCGTCTTTAGTCGGTTCTATTATTAGAGGTTTCAATGTGTCAACCTTTGCTACTGTAGTTTCCTACAAAACAACAAATTAATACCAATTATATCATTGCCAATTAAATGCCTGATTTATTGCAGTAATTAAAATTTAGAATAATTTTGGCTTTGTACCTCAGTTTTGCTAGGACGACGCCAAGGGTATTTAGACTCTGCTGGTTTCTCAACAGGTAGAGTGTCATTAACTTTTGGAATTTCCTTAACCTCCGTTTCTTTATCTTTCTTCGCCTGATTAAAATTAAAAGTGTTAAAATGATTTTAAGCCAATGAGTACAATAGTATTAAATTTATTCTTTTGAATGTTTTTTTTTTCTACCTCTTCACGTTTACTAGGTTTACGCCAAGGGAATTTAGATTCCTCTTGTTTTTCCTCTGGAACAGTATCTTGTTCTTTAGGAATGTCTTTTACCTCTGGTTCTTTGTCATTTTTAACCTGTGTGACGAATACAACAACGCAAATTAACTACCTGAATCGATTTTTAGTAATCATAGAAAACCAAAATATTTTTTCTCTACCTCAGCAGGTTTACTAGTTTTACGCCAAGGAAACTTAGATTCCTCTGGCTTTTCGACTGGGACTGTTTCTTGAACTTTAGGTGAATCCTTAGCTTCTGGTTCTTTATCTTTTTTAACCTGTTAGGCAAGTACCAGAACAATAATTATAACAATTTTATTTTAAGAGGTTAAATGAAACGTCAATTTTACAAGAAAATACCAATGAAAGTATTATTATTTCTACCTCTTCAGATTTACTAGATTTACGCCATGGGAATTTAGATTCTTGTGGTTGTTCGTCTGGAATTGTATCTTGTTCTTTAGGCGTGTCTTTAACACCTGGCTCATTGTCTTTTTTAACCTGTTTGATAAATACGATAAAAAAAATAAGTTATTCTTATTCTGCACATTAAATGAAATTAAAGTTGACATATATTAACTACCTCATCAGATTTACTAGATTTACGCAAAGGTAATGGCTCTTCTAAAGTATCAACAGATACAGTTTCTTTTGTAGTGGGAGCTTTTTTACCTTCTGGTTCTTTTTCTTTTTTAACCTGTGTGAAAAAGTTACGTAAAAATGTTGAAGTAAGAAACGACTTTTTTAGAAATTGGTTAGTTATATTTTTGATCTAACCTCCTCAGGTTTACTTTCTTTAGGGTATTTAGACTCTTCTGGTTTATCTAGTGGAGCTGTCTCCTGGTCTTTGGGTACGTCTTTATTTTCAGCTGTTTTGTCTTTGCTAACCTGATAAATTTAATCATGTATTAAAGAAGTACCTAAATCAAAGACTTTCTGTACATGTAAATTGAACTACCGAAAACTAAATTAACATATTTAGGATCATGTCTCTACAGTACAGTTTTCCTAGGTGTGTTATTTATAATAATAGTATTTTTTATTTGATTTATTTTAATTTATTTACCTATCCCGAAACTAGCATAAATTTAAACTATGAATGCTAATATTATATGAAACATTAAAATACCTCTTCAATTTTGCTTGGTTTCCGTTTAGAGGGAGGTTCTGAAGGTTTATTGACCTCTTCAATTTCCTCTATTTCGTCAATATCCATTATGTTTTCCTTATCCTGTTCAAAATACATATCATTATCTATCGAAGTAAAATAACAATAATTATCCAACTATTTGAAATTACAATAATTACCGAACTATTTAAAATAAATTGAGTAAGTGTTTTAAAAATTATAAATTATGGTCCCAATTTTAACTAAATTTAAATGTCAATGAACAAAATATTACCTCCTCATTCAGGCTTGGTTTGCGCTTAGGTAATGTTTGTTCAGTCGGTTTATCAACAGAAACTTTTCTTTTAACTTCAGTTTCATCTGTAGTTTCAGTTTCCATAATATTTTCCTATACAAATTCACTATTATAAGTAACAGTAGATAAAATAATACAAAAAATATATTAATTATTAAAAGACAAAGTAATACCTCATTGGTTTTGCTTGGTCTCCGCTTAAGCGGTTCTTTTGGTTTGTCAATAGATTTTTTCCGCTTAACTTCAGTTTTTTCACTAACTTCGGTTTCCTCGACGTGTTCAGAAGTCTGTTTTAGTTCGTAATTATTATTATAAAATCATTATTGATACAACTTATGTAAAATATCACGTAAAATAACTATAAAGTTATATACCTCAATATTGCTTTGTCGACGCTTTGGTTCAACTTTGGTTTTAGGCTTACTATCAAGGCTCTCCCGACGTTTTGGTTCAACTTTTTGTGTTGGTTCCTAGTAAAGTCATATTCGTTATTTTTCAAATAATCAAGGATGAAAGTAAGAAATGCGTAATGTGAATGTGTATGAGTGTGATGTGTATATACCTGTGTGTCAGGTTTCGTAGGTCGCCAAGGTAATGTTTTATCTGTAGGCTTATCTGATTCTGTTGTTACCTCATCTTCCGGTTCTCTACCCTATTTACAAAAATAATAGATCCATAGTTTAATTCCATATATATATATACACCAGTCGTCAATAGATAGAGCATCTATATTGAGAAGAATTTTAATAACATGTAGTTATTTACTGTGTCACACAATTTTCAAACATGTACTAATTGTTTGAAATATTTTTGAAAAGATATATGTACAAAAGTTTTACATAAGAGGGTACAAGAAAATAATATTTATTTGTATTTAATGTAGATATTCAGCATGCATATGAAACTGATGTGTACTTACTCTGAGTTTTACTTGGTCCATTTCTTTTATTTCTGCTTTTTCAATTGTACCCTTAAAATCAAGTTAATAGGGATAAAATAAGCGTCATATATGGGGTGCATAAATCTCCTCTGTACTCTATCAGTACATTTAAACGTGAAACACAATTTTGGTCTGTCAATTTTAGGATTATTTAATCTAATTTCCCATATAACAATTTATTTATTATTTATTAAGCTCCACTGCTATATAAATTTCAAAGTTTTTTACTTCTATCAAAATTGTGTTTCACACGTGTTCTAAAAACAAACAAAACTCATTGAACTACAATGTGACTTGTGTAGTTTACAATGTGGGGTATGCGTTTATACACTATGACATGATGTCACAAAACATAACTCTAGAAGCATTGTACTCTCGCTTTTGTATAAAGCTTAGTACTAACTGAATCGGGGACAACCTCTGCAGCTAATTTGCTATAATTCTGATTTGCTTCGCATGTGGAAAGGGAAGGTGTGTGTACATTTTTATGGTCTCCGTGAGCTGCTAAATAACCAAAACCTTCAATATTATACATGGGTTTGCTAGGTAAAACGTGTTTTGTCTTAGAATAATTTTGGTCATATGATTGTGACAAAACATAATTTTATCTGCTGTTCACATATTTTTTTTAAAATGGTAATAATTATTATTGATGTATTGGTTATCTAATATTATAATGGATTTACTAACCTTAAGGCCAGTCTTTTTCACCGCCGCAACTTGTTGTGTCTCAGCCACAGAGGCTATCGATGATTTCCTGCTTTCAGCAGTTTCTTTAGTGACCTGTGATTAAAACGTTATGCTTATATCATAGAGTATGATAAAAATATTTTTCGATCCGCTTACATTTATTTATTTAGCTAATATTTCCCTATCAGTGTCAACAATAAGGTGTCTTATGTCTATTATGTTTAACTTTTCAATTTTGAATAGCCCTACTTAGATTTTATCAAGATGTAGAATATTTTTACTAATAAATTTTCCTAGATTTTTTTCATTTCAGTATTTTAATGAATATGTTATGAGACTTGTCAAGAAACGAACGATATAAAAAGTGTAGAAAAGTTTTCTGAAGCTTACCTTAACACCTTTGTTATCGATGATAGAGCTCTTTCTGCTTGAAGTTTGGACTTCCTCTTTTACCTGAATAGAAATTATATGATATATTAAAGACACAATGAAAATATAATTGAAACTGTGACCATTTTGTATTGCGTAAAATAAGAAAATCAGATGTCACATATATAGGAAAGGGAAACTGGTGACAAAGTGCCGTAAAAACTGGAAATTGCAATAACGAAATAAAACTAGGAATAAAGCAAGAACAGAATATGAAACAAACAATTAACAAGAAAAAGTAAACATCTGTTTTTATATCCTTTAAAAGCTTTAAAAGCACTTCACACAGTACACAGTAACTTGACACAAACCTCGCTTTGGAAGGAAGTCCTGCGGCTCTCGGTCTATGAAAACATATAATTGGATATATTAGCACGATCTAATCATATTTTTGGTATTACATTACAATAAACATATGGTAATGTCAACTTTATACAAATGGAATGAAAAGGATTTAAACAAGGGGTAAAACCAAGGACCAATAGAAAACCAATGAATGAAATTTATACACTGTCAAAATCACATGATGAAAAATTTGGATTTGTGTATCATATTTAAGAGTATAGGTGCTTTAAATATATATTAAGTAACTATACAGTAGTGCAATATAAATATGTGGTGTTTGTAGACATTAATGGCTTATTTATATAATTTGTAAGAATTTCAAAAAATATGAATATAAAAATTTGGAATGTTCATTGTATGCTTGAAGACTGTGTGTTTGTGTTGTAGGTTTATATTTTCACAGTCAAGGGTTCATGCTTTGTTACCCGTGTTTCTTTTACCGTTATTTCTAGGTGTTGCGCCCTTCTATCGACAGCTATTGCTGCTACCTGTTTATTTAAATATCATAATTTTATTCGTTTCGATATTTTATATTTATTGATGGCGATAGTCGTTTTGCATTACATTATATTAGTATAGCTATACATTATTTTGAGTCTATCATTTTGGTATCAACTGCTTGATTTGCCTTTTTTACGTCAATCTCTCAATAGTGCATTTTTTATTACGACTATTACACCAGAACCAACAAATCTTCTGGGTACTCAATATATCAATATCAATAACATAATCTAACATGAATTAAAATATTAAATGAATAATGGACTCCACCAGTCTTTTTAAAATAGTCCACTGTTGACCATAGAGGCCTACTCACGAAGGGTGACTAGGCCACATCTACTAAGTAAATAATCATAATTGATATCTTACCTTAACTTCTTCTTTTTGTTTCTTCTCCTTAACCAACGGAGTCGGAGTGATCTTTTCATATTTCTCAAGTACTGGTCTTTCGTAATCATCAACGAAATCAAGTTCCAGCTGAAAATATGAAAACTGTATTATTATCAGAACTGATATATTTTTTTCTGAAGAAATCAAATGTTGACCTTTGTAATTCGTAACGTTATTGTGATAATAAAATTCAGACAACGATTAGCGATATGTTCGCTAATCTTTCTTTTTGCTTGTTGGTGAAATAAAAATTCAAGTATACTGTCTGTTGATAGTTATTTTACCTTTGACATTTGCCGCTGTGTCTATGTCTAACCTGTGTTAGTGTATAATGACTAGACAGAGACCGCGACAAATGTCAGAGGTACAATAACTGTGAACGGACTGTAGTTTGTACACTTGTATACTCGTAGATACAGAAAATACCGGTAGTGCTAGCTACTCTGGTTCACTGGTAACTATTTGGATGATTACAAAATATGAAAGTTGTTTATTTTACAACAATTTTGAAAGATGACATAAACAAACAATAACACGAGATTTTGATTACGAGTGATTATTTTAAGAATTTCAATTAAATTTATTGTCTCTGAACGGTAATCGAAATCATTAGTCAACTTGTGATTTCTGTTAGAGAACTTATATTATTGGCAACTTTTCGAGCATAATGTTGAAGCACGTAGTACCAAATTGCTTGCGATGAATTAAGCCCTGAAAAAGAATACATTTAAAGCAAACAACAGGCAACATGCGACTTCCAACCACCATACAAACGACGGAGATACGGAGATTTCAGGACTCGAGTGCGCAGAAGAAAGTGTAGCTGTGTGCAAAAAGTCTTAGTGTTGTGTATATGTGTATTTTAAGATAGTAATATATTCAAGAAGAAAGTGCAAATAGATTGTGTATTGTATGTATCCAAAAAAAACAGTGATTAGGGAAGTGTGTGCGATAAAGGGACGACACTGTTCAGCTAATGTGCTAACGATGTTTACCCCGTCGTCATTTTCCTTTTTACTAGCGTCAGCCGTCTTAGGCTTTTCTACGGGCTTCTTTGCAGTTTTCTTGAGCTGAGGTTTCTCGAACTTTCCACCTTGTACTGCCAGTGGTTCCTAAGGAATCAACAAAAGCTTTAACATGGAGTTCTACTCAAGCTTACGTTGTGAGTGCCGGTGTATTTAGTTAGCGTGGATGTGCGTCAAATGTGCTCAGAAAGATCATGCTTTCTAGTTTTAGTCTACGTGTAAACTGTCAAATGTCAATGTTAGTTTTTTTTCTAACTATCTCAGCTTTAAAATAATTCTTATAAATGTAAATCAGAAAAATGTAATCGTAGCTAGCTGTATCTCTACCTCATCGTCATCATCTTTTTTCTTGACTACAGCTGGTTTTTTGACTTTAAGCTGGGCAGCTTCTTGTCCTTCCTAAATAACATAAGTTTTGTTTTAAGATTTGAAACTCATTTATAATATCCAAGAGAAATATAATAGAAAGTGAACCAACTATTCAAAAGTAAAATTGAGATAAGAATATTTGCTGAGATAGTTAAAATAAAAAGTAGCTGTACCGTGAGCTTTTTCTTTGCTGGAGTCTTTTGTGTAAGGGAAGCCTCTTCAGGAGCTGTCGTGCTTGTCTTTGTGCGAGGCTTTGAAATATTGACAGACTCTTCAGTGTCCTCTCCCTGACCCCATAAGGAAATAGAAAATATATACAGTAAGAGATAGATAAAGACAAAACGTGTATGTGTGTAGGTCACATCATGTGTAGGTTTGTGTTGCAATCAATCTATACAGTGGTTCGAGAGAATAGATGTTCAAGGACATTTCCATAATGCCTGGTTTGTTATGATTGAAAATATTATCAAGAAAAAGACGGTAGGGACGTGGAAGTATATAAAGGAGTGTCTAAAAGTGGTGTATATGTATAAAACGTGTAAAGATGTTGACAAACTTTTTTACATCTTTGTGGGATTTAAGTATAGTGCTGAAAATTGGTGCATAATTTGGTCTAATAAATTTTATTGTAATTTACAGCTACCTGGTTTTCCAGGTTACCTTAACTAAGACAGATAATCTATTCAACACAGTTGTTGATTTCCGTCTATTATCGGCATCGGTTCTTGTAAACGCGGTCTGTGAATATGTAGTTTATTAATATGTACTTATTATGTATAACTAGTTGTGTGTTGTATAACATCGTGTGTACACGTTTACGAATCGACGTTTTAATGAGTAATGATACCTTTGGTTCCTCTTTGCCTTTAGGTGTAGGTCTCTTAAGTGTTTTTTCTTCAACAATTTCTGGTTTCTTAATTTTTAGTTTCGCTTCTTCTTCGCCTTCCTATAGGATACATTTATGAATTAATTTTGTTTTGTTCATTGTGACATTACATCTAATAATTACTTCAAATTTAATTTCAATAACAGTATTACGTGTACTGACCGTTGGTGTGATTTCTGCAGGTGTTTTGTGTGTAAGCGAAACCTCTTCAGGCTCTTGACCAGGCTTAACTGGAGATTTAGGCTTGGACAGACTGACACTTTCGTCAACGTCCATTGGCTATGAAAAAAATGAAACATGAATATTGAATTCGTTACTAATCTTGAACCTTTTATATTAAAATCGCTCTGATATCCTACCTCTGGCTTATCTTTTTCTTTGTCTTTAACTGAGCGACGTCTAGTTGCCGTAGCTGATGAAGGTGTATCGTCTTCTTGTGGTACTTTGTCCTCCTAATGAGTAATTTAGTACGTACGTTAAAGTATGTTTTGGCGATTAAAATGATTCAATTTATATTTTCAAATTTATAAATTAATAAGTGATTAAGTGTATTGTGTTGTATTGTATAAGTGTATACCTTTTTCTTTTTTTCGAGAGGTGTTGGTGTAATCTTTTCATACTTCTCGAGAACTGGCCTCTCGTAGTCATCGACGAATTCTTCCACTTCCACCTGGATTGTAAATATTTGTAAGTCAGAAAAGAAGAAAAAAAGATCCTTAAGAAGTTGCGTCTTCTAGGTATTAAAGTTAAGGTCTAACCATTTAACTTTGCTGTAAGAGTTATTAGTGAAATGATTGTAGTATTAGTGTGTACCTTGTAAATTTTGCTTGTTTTTGTTTGGATACTAATCGAACCAATATATTCCCTTACTTACCATTGTTGCAGCAAACCTGAAATTTCACAATAAAACATAGAAAAAGCTAAGCATCTTCTCGCCATGCTGCAAAGCACCAGAAAATATCAGTTGCTGAAAGTTACGTTTTAATCCTTACCGTTTCATTTGTCTGAAGAAAATGTGAGATTGTGTAAGTGTATTTAAATGGGTGCGTACAGAAGTTTGTGACGATAGATCAAACTGTGTTACCCTAAGCGTTCAAACGAGTTAAGATGTAGAAGATTTAGGAGTGAATGTATAGTGTACCTCTTTCTTTTTAAGAGAAGGCCTCTTTTTAGTGGGTTCGTCCTTTTTAGTCGTTTTTGTTTTTGGTTTTTCCTCTGGTTTTTTCTCTTCCTCCTAAATTATAATTCAATGTTATTAAATCGATTACCGTAAAATTTTATATTTTCATATTGATTTTCAAATGAAATTTAAATAATACCTGATCTTTAGCTACAGATCGCTTACGTAGCGTAGGCATTTCAGGCTCTGGTTCTTTATCTTTCGGTTTGATTTTACCCTTCATCATATCAACATCCTCCTATTACAAAATTAAAATAGTTGTTTTAGTTTAAATAGTAAACTATAGTAATTATTTAAGTAATTTTACTAGTATTCGATAATTTATTAAAATTACCTCAGCGTTACTAGGACGCTTTTCTTTAGGAGCGCGTTCATACTTTTCATATTTTTCCAATTCAGGTTTTTCATAATCATCGATAAACTCAGGACCGGCCTAAATTAAACAGATTGTATGCTTAATTAGTTAATGACATTTCTAACATCAACGACAAAATCATAGTTTTAGAAAGAAAGAGTAGAATTTCAGAATAGAATAATAGATATAATTATAAAGTATATGTATAGAAGTTTTAAAAATAGACATGACGTCTACCTGATCAACTCCGTTTTGTTTTTTAGCCCTTTCTGAGGCAGTTGGAGATATTTTATCGTATTTTTCTAATTCAGGCCTTTCATAATCGTCTATGAATTCCTTTTGTTCTTCTGGTTTCTTTACAGGTTTTTTAGTTTTAGCAGCCTGGGGCTCTTCGAGTTTATCTTCAGTCGGTTTTGTTGCAGTCTTATTTAATTTCAATTTTGTCAACTCATCAACAGGTTCTTCAGCCTTTGGAAGACCCTTTTTGATGCTTGGCTTTCTAGGTTCCGGTTTTTCTTCTTCAACCTAAGTATAATTTTGCATACATGTTAAAACCAGTTTTGTGTAGATGTGTGATATAATATTTTGATATCGATAAGTGAGCCTTACCTTCTCCTTAGAATCAAGCTTAGGTTTTTTCTCAGTAACTGACGATGCTACAGATACTTCTTCTTCACTATCTTGTTCGCTTCTTATGCTCTCCGCAATAGAAGCACGTTTACCCTAAACACATTTTGTATTATATTTGGTATTAAACATTATATTTTATTTAGGTACTTTGTAAAAATATTAAATAAAAATAGTAAATTTTACTATCGAAAAAATCAAGTGTATAGTGTAGTGTTATAGTGCAGTGTGTTTACCTTAAGTGTATCTTCCTCTTTTGGTTTTTTGGCGAGTGGTGTTGGTGTAATTTTTTCGTATTTCTCCAATACTGGTCGCTCGTAATCGTCGACGAACTCGATTTCATCCTAAATAAATAAGCCACAAGATGTTAACACAAAACACACAACAAAAAAGGTTAACACATTTTAAAACATTTTTTATGTAACCATACATGAACTACTCAACTAACACTGACACTATAAATTTTACAACATCTACATTTTTTAAATTAACTACTCTAGTACTTTTCCGTAATCCCCAGCATTTACAATACGCCTACTTTTACACAAAGAACATAAATTATTAAATTGCTTATTGCATCTACTTACCTCGTCTTTCTTTTCAACCTTTTTCTTTACAACTTTCTTGACAGAAGTCTTTTTAGCGGTGGTAGCTTCTTTCTTTTCTTCAACTGGTTCTTCTTTTGGCTTAACTGACTTAAGCTTTGGAATGCCTTCAATCTTTTTCTCTGGTTCTGGCTCAGGTTTCTTTTTTTCTAGTTTTTCTAAAAGAGCCTTCTTCTCTTCTTCGGTCTTTGAAGCTTTTCTTTGCATGATTTTCTTGGTTTCTTCAATTTCCATCTCAGCTTTCTTGGTTTCTTCAATCTTGGAATCAACCTAGTGCATCGAATAATTATTAAAAATCTAGAAAAATAATTATTTTTGTTTGTATTCTGAAGATTAAATATATCATAAGGTGCATTTGACAGATTTATAACATTGATTATTTATTTAAATATCGAAAGAAACAGCTCATCATTAATATTAGCCCTAGTATAGGCCGAATCAAATTTCTTGGTGCCTCTAAAGTTAGCTATAAACTGCACATGTTTCCTCTCTGTTGCCTCTAATATAATTATGAATATATTACTACTGCGCATCAACTTATATCATGTTCATAGACTATTAAAACTTTAGTATGATTCGGCCTATACGTGCACTCCTGGATCTCTCCTATGGATTTCCAATAAAACCTGTTCCATGTGGCTTGCATCTAGCCAGCAACAACACTTATTCAATATAATAGAAATATTACAAAAATAGACAGTACCTTCTTAGCTTCCACTTTAGTTTCGGTTTTTTCGGTTTTCTTAGCCTCCGCTTTAGTTTCTGTTTTCTGAGCTTCAACAGAAATTTCCTCTTTCTTTTGTTCAATTTTAACTTCTTCTTTTTTGGTAACTTTTTTGGCTGCCGCCTTCTTTTCTTCAATCGTTTTCTTTTCTTCTTCTTCCTACAAATTAATGAAATACAATGTGATGAATAAAAGTAGAAAATTGTTGTACAGTCGTTATTTTGAAGCAATATACGAATCAATTTACCTTCTTTTTCTCTTCGACATGATTTTCTTCAATCACTGATTTTTCTTCCACAATCGACATTTCTTCTTCAGACTCCTCAATAACAGTAGTTTCTTCTTCTTCCTCCTCTTTCTTCTTTTTCTGTAAGAAAGAAAACATTTACTTTAAGAATAACAAAGAAAAAGAAAGTTTAATCAGTGTTATATTTGAACGGAAATTATTAATACATAATTTAGTTTAATATAATAATAATAACATGTTTTTTATGAATTTCATTTAAATAATATTTGGAAACTAGCTCAGGTTTTACACGTGTTTATTTTGTTTTGCACTTTCAAAAAGATTCAAAATATGTAACAATACCTTTTCTTCTACAAGTGTCAAGTCTGCACTCGACTCATCCTCTCCAAATTCGTTCTTGATCACTACTCTGTAGTTAGCGACGTATTTTGAAGATACTTTTCTGATGATCAGTCTCGCGTTTGTGCCGTCAAACGAAGTGTTCACTTCTGAGGATTCGCGGATGACAGTCGAGTTTTTGTACCAGGTACATCTGCATGACTGGTCTGATGTTTTGAGAACTGCTACAAATTCAGCTTCTTCGTTTTCTTTCCTTGCCTGAAATAAAAAAAAACAACATAACGAACAATGTGATATAATTCTAAAATTGCAGAAGTCAATAGCTATAGTGTCTAAAAATAGACCATTTTAGTTTGATTAAAGTTACGAATAATAACTTACCAAACTCCTGAAATGTTTGATGATCTGTGGTGGAGACCCCTTTTCTTCAGGAATGTCCGTGATTTCAACTTGTTGTGATGTTGCCTCGCCCTTCTCGTTCTTAGCAACGAGTTTGTACGATCCCTTATCAGTTTGCGACACGTTTGAAATTTCCAATTTGACTGTGAATTCACCCTAAAAAAATAGGAACTATGTATACCATTTGAAAATAGGCCTAAGATAATTATCTTTCTTTCAAATATAATTTTAAAATTATAAATTTCAGTAAAAAAATGACATTTATTTTGCATGAATCACTATAATTAATTACATTTTGTTTTACTCACTTCTCTGACGGGCTCAATAAGCACAGTATGCCTAGAGTCCTCCTTGACAGCACTGGCTTCCTTGAACCATGTGCAAGATGGTGCGAATTTACTTAATACTTTACATTCAACAATAACAGTCTTCTTTTTAACTATCTTAATGACCTTTGGTTTCTCTTTGATAACTGGAATGACTGCAAATAATAATTAGAGCTTAATAGTTATGTACACTACAAATATTGCATTTTATTTACAGAACAATTATATAATAAACTTACTTTCAATATTGAGCGTAAGATTTGCATTGAGCTCTCCAAGTTCATTTTTAATGTTACATTTATACAATCCGGAGTCTTCAATACCAGGGTCAATTAGTTCTAAGATAATTGTGTAAATATCTTCTTTTACCTCGACCCTGGTCTTAATTTTCGTTGATTCTCTGATTTCTTTACCCTCGTGGTACCAGACAATCGTCGGCTTTGGGCTAGCTTTCACTTTGCATCCCATAATAACTAGTTTTCCGTTGTCCTTAGACTGAATCGTAGGCTTCTCGACGAAAGTCGGGCCTTCACCTTCCGGTTCCGGTTCAGCCTCAATGTTGAGGTTCAAGTTAGCATTGCTTTCTCCAAATTCATTCTTGACGTGACAGCGGTAAGCGCCACCATCCGCTGCCGTCGGATTGCTGAGAAGCAACACCAACTCGTATACATCCTCTTCAAGCAACTTTGATTTAATTTCAAATCTACTGCTAGCCTTGATAGCCGTTGTCCCTCGGTACCACGTGACTTCAGCCGCCGGCTTCGCTTTGCAGACACAACGCATCGTGATGAGTGTGCCATCCTCGTTGGGAATGATTCGAGGTTTCTCGATGAAGGACGGAGCGAAACCATTTTCGTCATCCCCACCTAAAGATTTTAGTATATTAAAGTCACGAATTTAAATATTTTTTTCATAAGCCTCATGCAGCCTTAAAAGCCAAAAGCTTTACATGCTAACTGCTACTGTATGCGTACAATATTTTATCTCGCTAATTTTAGGTTAGGTTGAAATAAGGACCTAATATTTTACCTTGGAAATTGAGAGCAATGTTTGCATTGCTCTCACCAAACAAGTTGAAGGCGTTACATCTATAATTTCCACCGTCTTCTCTAGACGGACTTATTATTTCTAAAGTCAAATTAAATGTATCTTTGGCAATCGCTTTTCTAGACATTTTCATTTTTGCTCCATCCTTTATCTCCTTTTCACCGTGGAACCACGTGATGTCCGGAACAGGATACGCTTCGAGCTGACATTCCATAATCAACACATCCCCCTCTTGCCTAATAGTTGGCTTTTTAGGGAATCTCGGTGCTTTACCATCGGGTATTCTGTTTAAAAGACAAAAGATTTAATAACAAATACTACTTCTAGCATTCGTATATAATAACATTTTTTTTTATTCTTACTTTGGTTTGCCTCCACCTTCGAAGTTCAAATTAATTTTTGCCACGCCTTCACCATGTTTGTTTTTTGCTAAAGCCCTGTACTCTCCTCTGTCCGAATTCTCTACGCCTATGATTTCTAGTCGCGCCATGTGATATAACGTCTGATCCTCTTCTAACGTGATTTTGTATCTACTACTTTCTTTTATTAGTTTTTTTCCATGGTACCTGTGTCATTGAGTGTAAATGTTAATGTTATTGCATTCTTTGGGTGCAGTTAAGATGTTCTATGTGTGTGCTTCTTACCATGTGATGGTTGGTTTCGGTTTGCCAACGCATCGACATTCGAAAGTGATTTTGGTACCATCTTCCGATTGCCTGATGACGGGTCTCTCCGTAAAAGTCGGTTTGATAAAGTCTTCAGGTACGGGCGCTTCGTCGCCTATTCCAATCATTTAAACATTATTATCTTCATAAACGTTATCGATCACACGAAGATTTGCAGCGATCATGTTAAAATTTCGTTCACCAATTTTAAGATGTTTTCTTTTAGTTTTGTGTATATTTTTGAGATAGCCAGCCAGATTCAAATAGAGTTAATTTAGAAATGAAATCAATAGAAAATAATAGATAATAATGATATTGAATAGATAAATAAATATAGTTTTGGATTATTCATGTATAATTTTCCTCATTCTACGTCCATACTAACAAACGGTACGCATGACAGTTGCTCCGTTAGTGAGTTAATTGTGCATTTGCTAAAGCACAGATATTGCTTTATTATGTCTAATAACAAATATGCGAGGGTGAGTGTTAATAAAGGCCTAGTAGCAGTTAGGATTAATACAGATAATGGTGATGATAAACTAGATACGTGATATAAAATAAGATAATACTACAAAACATGCATCAAATTAATTTTAAACGGTTGAGATGATGAGTTAACTACTGTGTTTATATGATGTGGTGTGTGTGTAGCAAGTGTAGTGTATAGAAATGTGTGTATGTGCAAGTGTGTCCCTATCACATTGATTACATATAAAGAAAACATCTTAAATATAATTTTAAAAGTGTTTTATGTAGAGTAACTGAATTAGTTGATGAACACAAGCTTTGCTGCAATATCTACGCATCGACGTATCTATTACTACTTACTAGTGTATTAGAACCACACGTTAAAACAACTAAGGTTAAAACAACTTTAAGCGTAATATTTAACATCTGTTGTTAAATTTGTCTCATTATTGTTTTAAACATTTTCATTATTATTTATGGGGTTGATTTTTTTACCATTAATTTTACTTTTACTTTTTTTTTACTTTTTTACTATTCATGATTACTGACAGTAGTTTATCATTAAATATTTTATTCAACAGTTAATTATTAAATTTGAAACAATACTCACTGTCGAAGTTTAAGCTGATCGTGGCGTTACTTTCGCCGAGCTCGTTCTTGGCCGTTACTCGGTACTTGCCGGCGTCTTCCACGGTTACATTGCTGATTTCCAGCGAGGCATAGTATGATTTACCATCCTTGCTTACTGTCGTCTGGAAAACAAATGAAGTTATGATTGAATTTATTTGTATCGTCATCTCTAAGGCACATGCCACACGGGCGTTGACGCCGCGTAATTGCACCGCGGCGTCACCGCCGCTGCACCGCCGCGGTGCAGCGGCGGTGCTGAGCGTCGTCGCGGCGACACCGCGGCGCCCAGTGTTGCCTTAGACACTGATGACATCTAGACAGTTAGCGGAAAAAAAGGTTTTAGGGATAACCGTTCAACCTTAAGCTGAAGATTAGTAAAATCTCTCATATACATTCTGATTTTGTGTGAGCCAACCGCGAAATCGGATCGTGTGTAGCGTCAGCGGTCCAACTTTGTCCTCGCTAACTCTTTCTAATATTATAAATCAGAAAGTGTATTTTTTGTTTTTCGTTTGATCACAGATATATTAGAGGAATAATGTGATTTTTCACGAGTGTCACAGTAACAGCTGTTTAAGTGACAGCTGTCAATTTTCAAAGTGATTTATCTTTGTCATTATCGATTCTACACTACTGCTGTCTTCACAAAAGTGATAGAGCTCAATGAGATCTACATTTCAGATGACAGCTGTCAAACTTCAACGTGATTTATCTTGGTTGTTATCGATTTTAGACTACTGCTGTCTTTACAAAAGTGATAGAGGTCAACGAGATCTATATTTCGGATGACAGCTGTCAAACTTCAACGTGATTTATCTCGGTTATTATCGATTCTAGACTACTGCTGTCTTCACAAAAGTGATAGAGGTCAACGAAATCTACATTTCGGGTGACAGCTGTCAAACTTCAACGTGATTTATCTCGGTTATTATCGATTCTAGACTACTGCTGTCTTCACAAAAGTGATAGAAGTCAACGAAATCTACATTTCGGATGACAGCTGTCAAACTTCAAAGTGATCCGAAATGTAGATCTCGTCGAGCTTCATTACTTTTGTGAAGAGAGTAGTAGTCTAGATTCAATAATTACCGAGATAAATCACTTTTGAGTTTGACAGCTGTCATCCAAAATATAGATCTCGTCGAGCTCTATTACTTTTGTGAAGAAAGCAGTAGTCTAGCATCAATAATTACCGAGATAAATCACTTTTAAGTTTGACAGCTGTCATCCGAAATATAGATCTCGTCGAGCCCTATTACTTTTGTGAAGAGAGCAGTAGTCTAGAATTGATAATAACCGAGATAAATCACTTTTAAGTTTGATAGCTGTCATCCGAAATGTAGATTTCGTCGAGCTCTATTACTTTTGTGAAGAGAGCAATAGTCTACTCGTAGAATCTATAATAACCGAGATAAATCACTTTTAAGTTTGACAGCTGTCATCCGAAATGTAGATCTTGTCGAGTTCTATCACTTTTATGAAAACAACAGTAGTCTAGAATTGATATTGACCGAGATAAATCACTTTGAAGTTTGACAGCTGTCACTTGGAAAGCTGTTACTGTGACATTCGTCGTGACAAATTACACGATCTGATTTCTAACGCGTACGAGGGATTTTTCTCATCTTCAGTTTAAGATTGTCTACGATTGATTACGGTTATCGTCAAAACCTTTTTTCCCGCTAAAAATTCATAGAATACTCGAATACTCTAGATTTAATGTCTAAATCGCTACCGGCAACGCCCAACGCCCGTGTGGCATGTGCCTTACAGACATGCCACACGGGCGTTGACGCCGCGTAATTGCACCGCGGCGTCACCGCCGCTGCACCGCCGCGGTGCAGCGGCGGTGCTGAGCGTCGTCGCGGCGTCACCGCGGCGACCAGTGTTGCCTTAGACACTGATGACATCTAGACAGTTAGCGGAAAAAAAGGTTTTAGGGATAACCGTTCAACCTTAAGCTGAAGATAAGTAAAATCTCTCATATACATTCTGATTTTGTGTGAGCCAACCGCGAAATCGGATCGTGTGTAGCGTCAGCGGTCCAACTTTGTCCTCGCTAACTCTTTCTAATATTATAAATCAGAAAGTATATTTTTTGTTTTTCGTTTGATCACAGATATACTAGAGGAATAATGTGATTTTTCACGAGTGTCACAGTAACAGCTGTTCAAGTGACAGCTGTCAATTTTCAAAGTGATTTATCTTTGTCATTATCGATTCTACACTACTGCTGTCTTCACAAAAGTGATAGAGCTCAATGAGATCTACATTTCAGATGACAGCTGTCAAACTTCAACGTGATTTATCTCGGTTATTATCGATTCTAGACTACTGCTGTCTTCACAAAAGTGATAGAGGTCAACGAAATCTACATTTCGGATGACAGCTGTCAAACTTCAAAGTGATCCGAAATGTAGATCTCATCGAGATTTATTACTTTTGTGAAGAGAGCAGTAGTCTAGAATCAATAATTACCGAGATAAATCACTTTTAAGTTTGACAGCTGTCATCCGAAATATAGATCTCGTTGAGCTCTATCACTTTTGTGAAGACAGCCGTAGTCTAGAATCGATAATTACCGAGATAAAACACTTTTAAGTTTGACAGCTGTCATCCGAAATGTAGATTTCGTCGAGTTCTATTACTTTTGTGAAGAGAGCAGTAGTCTAGAATCGATAATAACAGAGATAAATCCCTTTTACGTTTGACAGCTGTCATCTGAAATGTAGATCTCGTTAAGCTCTATCACTTTCGTGAAGTCATCAATGGTCTAGAATCAATAATAACCGAAATAAATCACGTTGAAGTTTGACAGCTGTCATCCGAAATGTAGATCTCGTTGAGCTCTATCACTTTTGTGAGGACATCAATGGTCTAGAATCAATAATAACCGAGATAAATCACTTTTAAGTTTGACAGCTGTCATCCGAAATGTAGATCTTGTTGAGTTCTATCACTTTTGTGAAGACAACACTAGTCTAGAATTGATAATGACAGAGATAAATCACTTTAAAATTTGACAGCTGTCACTTGGAAAGCTGTTACTGTGACATTCGTCGTGACAAATTACACGATCCGATTTCTAATGTGTACGAGGGATTTTTCTCATCTTCAGTTTAAGATTGAACGGTTGTCGTCAAAACATTTTTTTCCCGCTAAATATTCATAGAATACTCTATATTTAATGTTTAAATCGCTACCGGCAACACTGGTCGCCGCGGTGACGCCGCGACGACGCTCAGCACCGCCGCTGCACCGCGGCGGTGCAGCGGCGGTGACGCCGCGGTGCAATTACGCGGCGTCAACGCCCGTGTGGCATGTCTGTAAGGTAGCATCAAAAATATGAAATTTTGTTTGAATGCATGCGTATCAGTACATTGGTGTAATTTTAGATGCCTAAAATGTTTATAAAGTCACTTCATTCGTTCTCAATTTTTTATGCAAAAACTTTTCTAAACTGTGCCAAATATAATATAGGCACAACAATAAACTGTTCTAATATTTCCAGAAGCAAAACTAAAAATGTCAATCGTCAAATACTAAAGTGTAACTAAATAAGCTAAATAATTTAAAAATTACATTATGAAACTAAAGATACAAGACAAAAAAATATTATATATTATAGAAATAACATGAAAAAATAACCGCCTAAATTTAATTCATTCATAAACCCTAAATAATGACCGTGTCACTCAGTGACCGCCAGTACGGCTTTCGCCGAAACCGGTCTACTGGGGACCTTCTGGCGTACGCCACACACATTTGGAGTGAGGTCATTGAGAAGCACGGGGAGGCGCTGGCCGTCTCCTTGGACATCTCGAAAGCTTTTGACAGGGTCTGGCATGAGAGCCTTATTGGCAAGCTTCCATCTTACGGCCTGCCTGCTGATTTCTGCGCATGGATATCAGATTTCTTGAGGAATCGGTCGATACGAGTGGTTGTAGATGGTTTCTCATCAGACCAAATGGATATCAATGCCGGTGTTCCTCAAGGGTCAGTGCTCTCTGCGACGCTTTTCCTACTGCATATTAACGACTTGCTAAAGCCTGGTATTTTTGGGTACGCAGACGACAGTACAGTCATGGAGAGCTACACATCCGAAGCAAGAACGAGCGGGGCACGGATCGAGTCACTCAGAGAGGCTATGGTCGAACGGCTCAACTTGAGTCTGGAGGCGGTATCTGACTGGGGTGTTGCTAACCTGGTCAAGTTTAATGCCACGAAAACTCAAAGCTGTTTGTTTTCGGCCAAAAAGAGGCCCTTCCAAATGTCTCCTGCTTTCCGTGGTGTATCCGTTCCGGTAACTAACAGTCTGGAACTATTAGGCGTTATGATATCATCGACTCTCAACTTTGGATCTTTTATAGAGTCAAAAGCCCAATTAGCCTCAAAAAAACTTGGTGTTCTCTCTAAGGTGAGACGGTATTTCACACCTGAGCAACTGCTTAGTCTTTATAAAGCGCAAGTCAGGTCTTGCATGGAATACTGCTCTCACCTTTGGGATGGCTCTGCCAAATACCAGTTGGAGGCTTTGGAGTCCATTGAAAGGCGAGCCAGGAGGCTGATAGGCAACGAAACCTTGACTGAGTCGAAGCTGCAAAGTCTTGAGCATCGACGTAGGGTGGCGTGTCTGTATGCTTACTATCGGATACACTTCGGTGAGTGCGCCCAGGAGTTGCACGATCTGGTCCCACCTGCCCCTTTCTTCTATCGTACGGCTAGACAGACGCGACCAAAGCGTCACCCTTTTATGGTGGACATCCCACGCGTTAGAACAAAGCGTTTTGAGTCCACATTCCTCATACGAACTGCCAGAATGTGGAACGCTTTGCCTAAGTCTGTCTTTCCGTTAAAGTACAATGTAGGTGTCTTCTAATCTCGAGTAAATAGGTATCTTCTAGGTAAGCGTGCTACATCCTAGACCGCATATCTGCTTTACATCAGGCAGTGTGTAGTCAAACGCAAACCTATTAGAAATAAAAAAAAAAAAAAAAAAAAAATGAAAGAATAAATACGGTAGAGCATAAATTCAATGAATATTACAAATACATAATCGAGATAAAAATGATATGGTAAAAGTAGGGCAGAAGGTCATCGTGCGAGCTTCTCCTCACCTGGCATTCGCACTAGCCAAGTATATTGGGGTCAAGGCCATCTTGAAGTACTTTTAAAAATAGGGCGCTAGCATTAGCGACTGTTGTTTTAGCTTTCACACCTCCAAGGTGAGTTCTGTCATTACGAGCTTGGCTTTAGTCATCTCTGTCAGCTGCTATTCGAGGAATTGTACTTATTTTCAGATCACTGTCAGGTTCTAGAGCAGCATTGATCACTCAAGTAGAATTGACTTCATGCCATGGCTTCAAACCCGTAAAGGGTTGAGACAAGCTTAACTTTTACGGCGGTTGCGTTACAACCCCAAAAAAAAAGATCATTCAATGTAGTTTACGCAATTGAGTAATAAGTTGCCCTTGGTTCTATCACGAATCTACCGTTGTTGCTAGAACTTTAACCATTACTAAGTCTTTATCTATACTAGTTTCAATATTTTTTACCTTATGCCTCGCGTCCATTTTGACTTCCGCGTTATTGTGGAACCAGCAGACGCCAGGTACCGGTTCGGCTTCGATCCGGCACTCGAATATGAGCCGTTTGCCATCATCTTCCTGTCTGATGGCCGGCTTGCGCGCGAATGTAGGCGCTTTACCGTCCACTTGTCTGGAAATTTAATACAAAACACCTTTTACTACAATATTGTCATCGAAGAAAGTGATTGAAATGGGACTATCGTTGTTGAAATCTTTGAGGCTTAAGCACGAAACGATTCTCTAGATTCAACTTTTTGTAAAAACATAATGTAACAACATAATATAATTTCTGTGTAGAATGTATTTCTTTGTAATTTCTAATATATTGCAAGGAATGATTTTGAACTTATCCAGAATTTCTAATAATCGTATAAAAATTATACTCACTTCTGTTTTTCTTCATCAGCAGCTGAAAATATAAATATGATATATCAGTTTCTGTTACAAAACGAAATAACATTCCCAGAGCTGGAGTAACGTTTCAAAAGCAAAATCCCGTGAATTTAAATAGTTAATTGCAAGATAAACAGATACCTAACAGATCATTCCAACATCTACCTTATTTTATGCCAACACCTACCAGACATAAACATTTGGGTAAGAGCAATGATAACTCTAGAAATAAACACGAGGTTTTTGGAACTCGTAAGCTTTCGTGGTTTTGTGTTTTAGTATTTTGCTAGTGCAAGGTTTCTGGTTCATGACATTTTTATGATGTACTGGCGAATATTGCCGTGGAAACAACTTAAATCTATCCACTTCTTTTCTCTCAACGTTTTATAGAGTCCTAGCTAAAATTCTGATAACAAGGCTAATCTTTCAGTTTATACGTATATGTATAGCGTATAGCGTCTGTATAGCGTCTTTTATAGTTTTAATGATTTTCCTGCCTGTTTAATTCACTTTTGTCACATCGATGTGTGTTTGTGCTTTTTACGTTATTACTGTTTTATTACTCCTACGTTAATTGGAGTTAAGCTTTTTGAGTCTTTTTATCAAATGAGTTATCTACTGTGTTTTAAATGCACTCATTTTTGTCGTTAATCAATTGTTTTACTGTTGCTGTCTTGTTAATTTTAGTTAGTTTTCATAAAATGCCCCAAATTCCATTTCATCCAAAAGATTTAAAGCAATCCATTTCGATGCCAGCACACTAGTATGTTCGTGACTACAGGCACGTCTTGGCTCGATCCAAGCGTGGGTTAAACACTGAACTTTTTCTTAGACATTTGTATTTCTGTCTATGACTAATACGTTATTTGCGAAGGCATTTTTATTGGCAGGGTGTTGGATTACTGTTGTTGTGTTGTGACAAATGTTTGGACAAATTTTGACGTGTTTGTTTGGTTGGAGCTATTAGCTGAAACTCCCACCTTAGCTATCATTTGAGGTGGAATTTTTCAGAAAGTCGCAGATGATTAAAATGAAGGTGTTTTATTGTATGATACAATGATTTCGGCGCTAAAGCATTAGTTAACCAACTGTTTTTAATTATGGTCACAAGCTCATTAAAAATATCTTGCCCAAAGTTTATTATTTACTAACACGCTGAGGACTTTGCATATAGTTTCAAATAAACTAAATAAGTAAATATTGGCATTATAACTATCCTCTAGGATAAATTACTCCATGGTTTAAGTGATCACATAAATAGTTTATTAAATTCCGTCCAGTAAGCAGCTATTGCGGAGTTTGTGAATATATTATTTGCATGCTATAATTTTTCTATTGTTTCTCTGTGCCATCTTTCATAGACATTGGACATATTATCCTTTGCTATTTTACTATTAATATAGGTAATAGACTAGTTTTTACCCGCAGCTACGCCCGTGTATATTTTGATTTTTATGTTATCCTATAAGAATCTTTTTTCGGTATAAAAAGTAGCCTATGTTACTCTGCGACCTTTGAATTATATCCTATTATCCATATCAAAAATCAAGTGAATCTATTGCTTTTTTGTTGCGTGAAAAAGTATATATAGTAAGTAAACATCCATACATACTCAGAAACTTTCGCGTTATAAATATTAGTTTTAGTTGTAGAGTCTTCCTTTCAGATACTGAAAGGAACCCGCGCATTTTCATACAAAAGTGCTATATCACGGGACCTTTCGCGGAGCATGTTTGTAGCAATCATACCCGGTTGTTCTACGATTTGTTCATAGCTCGCGTAACGTAGCAGCCGCTTACGTATATTAATATATAATATATTAATAAGCGAAGCCACTTTTAGGCATTCAAATTACATCATCTTAGTCCTTCATCTCAGATGAATAAATCTCATTTATTACTAATTAGTTTGAGGAACCAACTGATTCCTACTTATAAGTACAACTAGGAGTTAAACAAAATATCAAAAGAAAAAATAAATCAAAGAGAATACTCACGGCTAAAGTTAAGGTTGATGGAAGCGGCCACCTCGCCCATCTTGTTCTTAGCCTTAACCTTGTAAAGCCCCGCATCTGTCTCGATCACGTCGTCCAGCTCGAGCACCACCAAGAACTTGTTGTTGGCGATGCTCTGGATCCTGAGAATAAAAAAAATGATTAAAAACAATATATCAATGCTTTTGCCGCGTACGCAAATGTTCATAACTGATTGCTTATGAGGAGATTTTCCCTTGGTAGGCAACTAGTTGCAATGGAAGGATACTTTTTTCGTATACGCAACCAACGCCTTTTTATAGGCTTTTATTTAATTTCACGTGTCCCGTTGTCTGTCTGTCGGTCTGTAATCAAATCTTGCAAGTTGAATTTGATCCAGTTCCCGGTTTCCGATTGAGCTCATATTTTGCATACATGTGTAAATTGGGTGACTACGCAATATTATGATGACATGGTGCTGATCTGATAATGGAGCTAGAAGGTGGCCAAAGGAACTCAAGGAAACGACATAATAAGACAAGTAGTTTGTCTTTCAATGTTAACCAGGGGCTGATGATGGAGCTGGAAGGTGGTCCTGGGAACTCTGTAACGAAACAACGCAAACCTATCGAGTTTCGGCTCGTTTGATTCGTCTTGGCGAGTACTTGTTCAGTAAAAGCTTGTTTTTAAAAAAATGGGTTTTTTTAATTATTCTTATAGTTTATTATTCGTATATAGTTTACATTACTTAGAGTGTGTGCGATAGACTAAAAACGGTGGTTCGTTAATTCCCCGTGGCACTACTGTTTTGCACGACCAGTAGTGTGTGTAAGGAAATTTCTCGACACGAAGAATCGACTCGACACGTAGAAGAAAGGAAATTTATCTCTCTCGTGGCATAACTAATTTTCTATAGCTGATTAAATCTACACAATCTAATTCCTCGTGAGCTTGCTCATTATTTGTCAATTATTGTCTTCACAAAAGTAAGAGAGCTCAACTGTTCACTCAACTGGTGAAAACTTCGGATTGTTGGTTTACTGATTTTAATTTTTTTTTTATTGGAAAGAATATACTTCGAAATTAGTTCCATTTAAATTTTATTGAAATCGGCTAAGCCTTTTTTGATAAATCAACAATAATGTGAAAAATGATACATCGATCCGTGCGAAATATTCGCGAATTCTGTACACGGGTGAAGTCGGTCATGCTAATTTTTGCAAAAAATAATCTTGTGCAATATGTTATGTGTGTTAAATTGTGGTTATTTTCTTTAATAACGACCGGTAACCTACAATTTAGGTACGGAAAATACATGTTTTGTTCTTTAGTAGGCATTTCGTTTTAAACAATGAATAACGGTAAGTATAAGGGTGAGCTTTGCGTTACGCGGGCTTCCGTACGTTTTATTACTAAAGTGCTACTTCGCGGGCTCCGTCACGTAGCATTATTGTATTAGGTAGATACTTGTACCGAACTTGAATATTATCTTTGTTTCGTAAAATTATATTGCCATCGTTTTTAAAAACGACCTACAATTAACATAGGAAAATATTTTCTGTTCGTATTATGTATTGTGGAATGGTTCAAAAAATATGGCGGCCATACACAAACAAATCAATTCATAAAATATTGTTCTACATAATAAATATAAATAAGCATTAAATGCTGATTTTTGCAGTTTATTTGTTTGCTATGTTCATACGCTTATTTTGAAGCAAAGGACCTACAAAGTCTGGGTCTACGATGAAAAATCTAATTTTACAGTTCAAATTATTATAAAGCTTTACGGCGCCATCAATCTTTTAACTATAAAAATTAAGACATCCATATAGGGGTCTGTGCTTTTTAGATATGAGTATAGTTCAAATACATTTTCTTCATCTGAGAACGTTTCTTGCTTATCATGAGATCGAATGTGATTAAAAGACATGCTTTTGAATAAAAATAATCAAGCGATGTAGTAGAAAATATTTCTTTTCCTTGGTATGTAATCCTTACTAAAGAATATTAAGAATACTTATTTGGAATTTGGAAACTGCTACGCAGAATGCCATCTTGTGTTCAGATTGAACCACATTCGAAAACTTTATGTAAATGTTAGAAAAATGTTTGGAGCTTGCTAAAATATTTGCCCTCATTCAGAACAGTCGTCTACAAGAAAAAAATCATATAGGTATGTATTTAATTTGTTCAACTACCCTGACTCAACATCAAAGAATTCTGTCACATAAATAAAATTAAAGAACAGTTGCTGATAAATTGTCTTTTGGTGGTCTAATTTTATTTTACGGTCTCCATTGTCAACACTAGGTATACTACGTTGCACGTATATCAATATTTATGTTTCATAATTTGAGGTTAATGAACTTTACGGCCTTAAAAATGTCTCAGAAAACAACGGTTTCTGTAAGATTTTTTGGACGATTTTTATAAGATTGTGTAATAATATATCATTATCATCATCAGCATGTATAGGCGCACAGCTGGGTATAGGCCTCCTCTCCCTTCTTGTGCTAGTAATAATATTTCTTATTATCTCTTTGGCAAAATTTAAAACACGATATATGAAACATGAAGTGCTAAGCTTTTCACATTATCTATCTTTTGACCAAAAGGTATTTTGTAAAGTTAGTAACCTTGTAGAGTTATGCAGAGCATAAAACAATTTTATGATTAGCCATATTTTTTAACCAAGAAAGTTTGAACTTTAAATTGGGAGTTTGTAGAATTAAAGCGTTTTAGATGCCTTGAATGGTTTCTTAAGGTAACTAATATTTTTTAAGAGTGAAAGCGTTATGTGTATTATTTTTGGCCTATTTAAATGTTATCTTATACTGAGCTCCACACAAATTGAAGGATGGGAAGTTAGCCGCAGATGACACTTCGCCGTGATTCGCTAATTATTGCGCATGTGTGCATAATGCCTATACAAATGGCTCGGGCGTAGGGAACGCGCGGGAGGCATGAGGTTGGCGGGCGAGTGTGCCTCGGCGTTTCGTCTCTCTGGCTCCCGCGCGTATCCATATTTCGGCTTTTGCGCAAAACGCTGCGCATAACTTCCCCTTCTTCAATTTGTGTAGCGCTCAGTATAATAATGATAAAATTTCCCAAGTTCAATTTGAGAAGCAGCCGTTATAAATTTAAAAATATATACCTACTAATGTAACGTTGTAACTTATAACTATGATTTGTACGAGTATGTTTGTTACTCAATCACGTAGTTGAATTTCATATTTTTAACGGATTTCAAAGATTGATATTTTGCGAACTAAAATAACGCATAGTTCCCTTCATTAAAACTTGCGTGAGAAAACATTATACTAAATAAAACACCGGTGCGTGTGCGCCAGTCGACGGGAGCGCGCGTATTCCCTGATGAAGGAGTACTAATTTACTCCGAAACCGGTCGAGTCCCCAGCGGCCCGGCCGTATATCATAAATCGTGAGTGAAAACCGGTGTTTTATTTAGTATAACGCATAGTTATGATACTTTCAGTTACATTTAAATTATACATTGGCCAACAAAATCCCATTATAAACTTGTCTACTCAAGGACAATTTATTAAAACGTCTTCCACTTTCTATTTCTCATTGCTTTCAAACAGGTGTCGTCAATGCTACTGAGGTAGTAATAATACAAGCTCACTCGTTGCCAATTCAAATATTGTACAACTAGAATAACTGAGCGTTTTGAAACGGGCAACTACAAACGCTATTAACCGATTAAAAGAAAAGATAACAAAATTCAGAAAAATAAACAAACTCAAATTTTGAGAGTCGTTTTGCAATCTTTGATCTTAATCTGGAGAAGCGAGCGCTTCCCCTCACATTTTCAGGCCATCTCGACGAAAACGTAATTAATTTCAGATTTATTTTGAATTTCAGTAACACACGCTTGCAGTGAATCATCGATTTGTCAGCCGTAAGTATACCAAATACCAAAACTGAGCTAAAACGCTTTTCTTCTGACTTTATTTTTAGGGTTCCGTACCTCAAACGGCAAAAACGGAACCCTTATAGGATCACTTTGTTGTCCGTCTGTCCGTCTGTGTGTATGTCAAAACTTCTCAGTTATCATTTAAAAAAGTTAGAGCCGTTTATGTCGTAAAAAACCGCATATTTCGCACTCACAAAAATCAAAACCTACAGGGTACTTCCCGTTGATATAGAACTATGAAATTTGGCGAGAAGCATTGTCTCAGAGTACACATATAGGAATAAATCAGAAAACTGTACATTTTTATTTACATCACAAAATAATAGGGCCTCAAAATTCACAAAATATGGGTTCAAAATTCAAAGTGAGTAAATCGTATCATGTAAGGTATCATATAAAAGAACTTCATTTGCACATGATAAAACAGGTTTTTAATTATTTTAATGACGCGTTTGTAGGCAACCCTCGATGTGCGAGCCTGACTCACTTGTCTGGTTTTTATTTTATATTAAGTACCTATCTATCCGTTCAGCCTGTTCCACCCACTGCTGAGGCCTCTTCTCTTTCTCACTCTTTCCGGTCCTTATGTTACCTATACATATATGATACTAGCTGACCCGGCAAACTTCGTTTCAAGCAATATCTTTATAAATTATAGCCTATGTGTTTTTCTGATGTATAAGCATTACTATTGCAAAGTTTCATCTCAATCCGTTCAGTAGATTTTGAGTGAAAGAGTAACAAACATCCTTACATACATACAAACTTTCGCGTTTATAATATTACTAGCTTTTGCTCGCGGCTCCACCCGCGGTGGTATTTTGGCTTTTTTGCTATTCCACAGGAACATTTTATCGGGATAAAAAGTAGCCTATGTCACTTTCCGGCCTTTGAACTATATCCATGCCAAAAATCAAGTCAATCCGTTGCCCCGTTGCTGCGTGAAAGAGGAACAAACCAACAAACTTTTCGGATTTATAATATTAGTATGATTCCCGTCTTCACGTCGTGAGACGCGGTCTTGGCCATACAAAAACAATAAGGTGTTATGTAAACCTCTAAAATTATATATTTTTACATTTTTTATATAACCTTAAAGTTATAAACCTCTAAAAAGTTATATTTTTATGTAAAGACTATGCTGCAAAATTTTACATAAACTAAAAACTTGTCTGAAAAATATGAGAGATATGAGCGTGCATTTATTTCTCAAGCGGTTGACACCAAAAACAACATTTTGTTACTTTTTAAGGGGTGAAAAGAGTTTTCTCCCGAAACGTACATTTTAGCAAAAATGTGCCGAAAATACTTTTCTTCTCACCAAAACGCGAAAACAGTGATTGATTCCTGATCCTCTTAATTGCATGTTTTCTAGATGGTTAAATTCATCAGCTCTGAACTTTTTCAATTACATCTTTGACAATTTAAATATAATTTAAATCTTTTAAAAGACCTTTCCACATGAATTGACTATTCTTACTAGATCAACACATTATAGACTTTCTGCGTAATTTAATGCCATACGATAGGAAATTACCATTTTATATACGACAGATTTACAAATATGTAATAATATAGATGGACGCTGATCTGATTTAAACTACCTATATTCAATCTCTATATATAGTTAATGAATCAACCTAAAGATATGGAGACGAAAACGTAACGAGCATTGTCAATAAGATAAATGAAGTCACTCTTAATTTAGAATCGGAACCGAATTTCTTTTCATTGAATGTCAGAGCACCAATATAGACGTCTGTGCCAAGTGTGTCATCCAATAGCAAATGCCTTTGGCTTCAATACTTCAAAGGAAGTACTGGATCAACATATAGTAAAGAAAAGCGAGGTGCTAACGGACATTGACCTATCAACGTTCAAATCAATAAATAATTGGCCAAGTGCGAGTCAGACTCGCACACGAAGGGTTCCGCACCGTATGGAAGCCCCCCTTAATATACTTTATTTTAATTTATTAATTATTCAATTTCTTTATTTTGTAACTTACAAGTTTACACCAAAACGTTATTTATTAATTATTTTTAAAAGATAATATCTCTTAATATTTCAAGCATCTTCCTGTTGCCGTTATTAATATCGAGCAAAAATCACGTTAATTGTAAGGGAGCCCTCTTTAAATATTTATTTTATTTATTTATTTTTAAAGTGAATATTTAACTAAATATTCTGTTAATATTTCAAGCATCTACCAGTCACCGTTATTAATATCGAGCCAAAAACGGCTAAAAGTTCAGGTTTGTTGTATGGGATATTTATTATTAATTATTATTTATTTTCTATTTTTTTGTATTTTTTGTGGCTCCCTACACTTGGATCCACAGCTAGGCTCCACTTGTGGATCCGCGTATACATTTTCTCTTCTTAAATCCACCGTGGATTCATGGATACTTTTTTTCCACTTAAATCTACAAGTGAATTCATGGATACTTCTTTTTCCATCTAAATCCGCAGGTGGATTCACGGATATTTTTTTCTGCTGCGATATCCACCAGGTGGATCCGTGGACAGTTTTATTCCTTTTCTTTGAGAAGCACTTGAGCAAAAATTCTCAACCTGAGCACTTGAGAAAGTCTTGTCGCGGGTGATCGCAGCAGAAAAAAAATCCGTGAATCCACCTGTGGATTTAGATGAAAAAAGAAGTATCCATAAATCCACTTGTAGATTTAAGTGGAAAAAAAGTATCCATGAATCCACGATGGATTTAAGAGGAGAAAAAGGTATCCGCGGATCCACAAGTAGAGCCTAGCTGTTGATCCAAGTGGATGGAGCCTTTTTTGTTATAGCGGCAACAGAAATACGTCATCTGTGAAAATGTCAGTGGTCTAGCTATCACGGTTTATGAAATACAGCCTGGTGACAGACGGACGGACAGCGGAGTCTTAGAAATAGTCCCTTTGGGTACGGAACCCTAAAAATGATATTATTGCAAGGAAAGGTATAGAAGTAGAATTTTACGATGGCATTAAAAATAGACGGCCACGGTTGATCTCATTATAGCAGCGGAGAGAGAAGATGGAAGTGATGACAGGTTTAAATGTTTTCAGGTGAAACTCAGCTGCTTTCCAACCTTCACGGCGACACCTTGAGCTGTTTATTTTGGTTGTGTTCTTGATGGTGTCAAAAAGATTGCGACGTTTCAGAGCTTTGTTCAGATTTTTTAGGTTTATTTTGAACAGTTTTGAGTAAATTTGTTCTGTACTGTACTGTACCAGCCTTTTTAATAGTCCACTACAGGACGTAGGCCTACCCATGAGGGGGTGATTGGGCCATATCCACCACGCTGGCCCAGTGCGGGTTGGTGGATTCACATACGCCATAGAATTTCTTCTACGGACATATGCAGGTTGCCTCACGATGTTTTCCTTCACCGAAAAGCCAGTGGTGAGAAATTCCGTACATAAACTCCAAGGAATTCATTGGTACGGGACACGAATTTGAACCCGCGATCTCACGATCGTAAGGCGAGTATCCACCATGGCTTTTTTTGTTCACACCATCAGTATTAACATTTTTTAATATTTACTTCACATACGCTAGTGTTATAATTCTACAGTACTTAGTGTTCTTCAGTTCTTCTCACATTTAGTTGTATTCAAAATTTTAATTTCGGCACTACTAGTTGAGCCAAGCAGTAGAGCCACGGGGGATAGACGGGTTTATCAATATGGAAATATTGACTAATGCATCAACTGCTATAGAGCGTATTTTTTACAAAACAATGGGTATGCTAACAGGAAACATTTTTACTTTATGTATGTCAAACATTTCCGATAAACAATCTAGTTTTAAATTATTTTTGTCACAGAATCTCACATCGTTTCGTGTTGTGAAATCGTGGCACTTAATAAGTTTAACGTTTGACTTATCCTACTAGAATATCAATTTTTTTGTAAAGAAATTTAGAAAGTTACAAACCCTTTAATATATGTCAAGTATCAACGATTATATTTTAACGATTTTCTTTATCATTTTTTTTTAATAACTACTCTGATTTCAATTATTTTTTTAATTGTGTTATTGTAAAAATACCAGCATGAAACTGATACAGAAACGATGTTGTTGTCAGACATGCCTTGTTTTAAATGTATTTACTCTAGAACAAACACATATCCCTCAAACCGTGAAAGTATCTCTATCTCTAAGTAGCTCTATCTGTTCTTCCTCTTTTGAAGAGCATATTGCCAGATTACATTTAGCAAGACTTATTTAAGAGACTATCCCCAACAGGACAAGTACGGGATTACTGGGAGACGATCAATTTATATGTTGGATCGACGACTAAGAAGATTAGAAAATTACACGGTAAAAAAATAAATACTCACTTAAACTGAGTCCTGCCGTCTTCCTTGAGAAGTTCATCGCTCCTGTACCAGGATATCTCCGGCTTGGGCGAGGCCAGCAGCTGGCACTCAAAGACGAGCTTGTTGCCGTCATCCTCCTGCCGGAGCGCCGGCTTCTGCGTGAAACTCGGGGCTAAGTCGTCGGATACCCCCATGGCGCTAGCTACAGGTCATTACGGTAGAACTGTGTACGCCCGCTTGGAGGTTGTCTGTGGACAATATATGTCACGTTAGTTAACTCTATTCATCAGTTAACTCTGAAAACAATATTAATTCAGGTGTAACTATCTGGAGCGATACAAGGTTAGATGGAGGAAAACAGAAGAGCTTTTGGGAGCTTGAAGTGGACAACGCATGGTTCTATTGAACCATGAGTATGTACACTGGGCTGAAAAGTCTGCACATTGGAGGATAGGATATATAAGATATATAATTATGGAAATGAATACTCAGAATGGACATCTATTAAAATAAATATATCTAAATCATGTATGGAGGATCAAAATATTTTTGTTAGACAAAGATCTTGCCTATATGCGAGGGAAACAGGAATTATATAAAAAAAAAATAAAAAAATTATCTGGAGCCTACGTAAGTCATTGAAAAGTTTTATCCAAAAGATAGATTTGCATTTGACTCAGCTAATTTTTAAGGTGCTTCCTTCTTCGAGAGCTTTCCCGTGTAATTTAATGTTACGGACTCGAATATTACATCGATGAGAGAGGAGAACCAAGCATTGCTTTCGTACATTTCAGTTGTAACGTAATGGTCAAAGGCGAATAAAAATTACATAACAGGCAAATGCTCCCTAACTGATGACAGTCAGGGAGGCAGGAGTGGTTCAAAATGTTTAAAGGCGAATCTAAGATATGAAATTAGAAGCAAATGCTCCCGGTGAGGGAGCATGCGCCTTTGGAGTGATGAACGGTGCGAGTCAAAAGTCACAAACTACAAACCTAAGCTTGCGATCGCATCGCAAAAAGTAATAAAGATGGTAATACACACACACACGCATAGGTACTAATTAGTAGTAGTGAAGCAAGTTTCAAGTACATTATGTTTTGTATAACCAGATACGGGGTGTTTCTGAACTTATATTCGTTGCTGTACCGCGTATTTTCGATATCGATCGTATTCGATTAATTTGTACCGACCCGAACATATGTCTGCACTCCTAAAGGACTGACTCGTTTGCTTTTTTGTAATTTTTCTAACCATCGCGGCGTTTAAACGGTTCATAATCGGTCCACCTCAATGAATCGCCTCATAGCACAAATCGTCAACAACGTAAAGTTATTGAAACAAACTTTGTATCATGCACATTCAGCTCATACATATTCGGTGTGCTAAATCCAACTGAACTACTTGTCCTAGACGAGTCTACAACTTCAACATCCAAGATCTCAACAAAAATAGAGTTGAGTACAACATGGGCATTACACATTACTTTACCATTTTAAGATTCATCTGTTGAGAAACTTGATTGAGACCATCTAGCGTCGTAAAGAGCTCTTGCATCCAAATTGCCACGACACCGTCAGTAAATCAAAAGTTAGTGTTGTATTTGATATATTGATGCCGAATCCTATTCATTCCTGGAGCTGTAACGCATTCAGCCTTTCCGAAATGGTAATAAACAGTTTCATAGAAATTAGGTACATCTCTCTCTCTCTGTAAAGAGAATACTGTTCATTTTCAAAAGAACCTTTAAGGACTCTTTTCAGACCAAGATAGTGGATTTATTATACAAACTCATCACACTTCAATATACTGATAGTCAATACGGCATCGCTGGAAAGACTCAAGCATATCCCGTCTCTCAACCGAATCAAAAGGCTTTCAAAACAGTCCAATAACGCTAAACAAAGTGGCAAATCATACTTTTTGGTATTTTGTATAACTTGCCGCATCTTATGGATGTGATCTATGGTACTGTAATCGAGTTATTTGGAAAGCTGGAAGTCATCCAGTCTGTATTCGAGACGGTTTGTAAACATTGCTCCGAAGCGTGATCTGTATCTGGGTCTGTAATTGTCCAATAAGGTGTTGTCACCTTTTTTAAAGAACAACACCACCATGTTTCTATTCTAAAGTGTTCACGGGCAATGCCAATCGACAGAGATAAATAGACAAGATATAACACCGACCAAGGTATTAGAGCAGATCGAAAGGTTCTATGGACGCAGTTATGTGCTTCTGTTCTTAAGCTTACAAGCAGCGCGGCCAAAGATCCAAGAGCCTAGCTGACCCGACACTTAACCAAAGATATCCCGGAAATCGACCTGTGCGAGATTATAGAGGCCTTGAATCTGCTTAAAAAAATACCAAGATGATGACGGTATTGTATCAGAGTGCGGCGTAACTATATCATCTGAGGCCCGTGGTAAATTCTTTAGATGGAGCACCCCGGTGAAAATTGTCGCAATGTAATTTAATTTTAATAAACCACTTAAGTAGTTACCCAACGCTGTTAATAATATTGTGCGTACTTTAGTTAAATATATAACCATATTGTGGTAGGTAAAAGTAAGTACAAGTTAATTTAAGTACAATATTGCAACACAGAAAAAAAAATCGTTTAGGTAGGCGCACCAAAATGATTATTGTGGACTTGTGCACTGTTAAAAAACCTACCTACTACTTACATAATTTACAGTAAGTTAAAATTGTTGTACAATTTTATGCTATTTTAATCGACTATGTACTAAAACTGTTTTTCTTTTACTTAAATATAAAGTAATTATTCAAACCTATAACCCTGATTCCCTATTGACATAACGTAAGATACCTAGCCAAGTTTATTTTATACTTTTTGGAATTTCGTTTTGAATGATGATTTAAATATCAATTGTGACGTTAAAAATTAAATTGAAGCTGAGTTTAACTATTGGAAATAGAAATATACATAATTATATCACGCCATATTCTTGAAAACAAAAGTAAGAGCACGTAACGCGCACGTTTTCATACATAATTGCCCTACAGCGACTGATTTTAAAAATTACGCTCGTTTGCCCTCACCCTTAAACATAAACAATGACCGTCTTACCACAAAAGATTAAAACACGCTTTAAACACTGTTTAACCGTGCATTTGTAGTGTTGAACATTATCTAAAGCGTGCGTAAAACTTTTGTGGTAAGACGGTAATTCTTTAATGTTTTCAGGGTTCCGTACCTCAAACGGAAAAAACGGAACCCTTATAGGATCACTTTGTTGTTCGTCTGTCCGTCTGTGTGTATGTCAAGACTCTTTATCTCGGGAACGCTTAAAGATATCGAGTTGAAATTTAAACTGTATACATATATCTATAAACTCTTGCAGTTGTGTAAAAGAAAAACTTCTCAGTTATCGTTTAAAAAAGTTAGAGCTAGAGTTCATGTCGTAAAAAATTGCATATTTCGACACTCACAAAAATCAAAACCTACAGGGTACTTCCCGTTGACATAGAACTATGAAATTTGGCGAAAAGCATTGTCTCAGAGTACAAATACAGGAATAAATCTGAAAACTGTAAATTTTTATTTAAATCTCAAAAAAGGGCCTCAAAGTTCACAAAAAATGGGTTCAAAATTCAAAGTGAGTAAAACGTATCATGTAAGATATTTTCATTAGCACATGCTAAAACATGTTTTTAATTATTTTAACAACATGTTTGTACGGAACCCTCGATGTGCGAGCCTGATTCGCACTTGTCCGGTTTTTTTTAGACAGCATGTACATTATTGTATATGCATAGATCACAGCATTTATCATGTAGAGGTAGAAATGCATTTTCATGTCATATATGTAACTACAAATAGAGCTACATTCTAAGGCTTTTGCGCTGAGGTTGTACAATATTCACAGATAAATGTAAACTGAAAAACTGCGGATAGGTGATAAAATATTTGATACACTACGAATAGATTAGACAGTCTACTCAGTTTTTGAAAAGCTTTAGATTACATCTCTTAAGAAACAGGAAAGTAGGAAGACTGTTCCATTCCCTGGCGGTACGAACCGAAATGATGATTCAAACCGCTTCGTACGTATCGAATGAAAATCGACAATTTAGGGGTGGTAGAGAGGCAAGGTATTTCTACTTGTCCTGTAGTAAGAAGGGGATGGTAGGATAAGGTCGTGTAGTTCAGATGCACTCTCCGAAATGAATCCTATAGAAAATGGATAGACTCGCAACCCTACGGCGGTGATTTAGGCTATGAAGTTGTTTTGCAGCTTACTTTTCATATCCTATAAGGATAATATAATGATTATAAGTATATCATCTATTATAAGGGATCATCTATTATAAGGATATTATTATAATGGGGTAAAAACGTCTTTACAAACATGTACAAAAGTGAAGTGTATTTATGTAGTTGTTTCTTTTTAAATAAACTTGTCATGTATTAAATTAACCACGTCAAATAGACCACTTTCTAAAACCAATAAAAATCATTCAAAAACTTCTGCCCGTAATTACTACTAAATGTTTATTAGTGTACCATCTAATTAAACAGCTGATGGCTCCTGTTATTTATGTTTATTACTAGAAGACAATCGAGCTTTTCTCAGAGCGCAAGTTAAAATTAATAGACATACTAAAACTGCGACATACAAAATTTTATAAACATTATTACAATTGTTTCTGACACCCGAAATATATAAGTATCCAAATATTGATATATTTATACATATAGAATACATTCCAAGAAAGTTTTATATAAGAGTAGCTGACCCGCCTATAGTTGTTTGGTATAATAATATTAAGAAATATCACAAATAAAACAAAAATTGTGATTATAAATTGAGATATAAACTATCCTATCTCTCAAGTTGGATCAAACTGAACACAGTGTACAAAATTTAGTTAAAATCGGTGCAGTAGTTGAAGAGTTTATCGCGGACAAACAATGTGATACGAAATTTTTATACGTAAAGATGTAGAGTTAGTAACTGACTAAAGAGGAATGCTTTTGTTGACCCCTTACCTAGAATTTTCCAAAGAGTTTTCGTGCATATAAATAAAGATGTGCTTTAAAAAATCTAATTTATTGTATTAATTCCATCACAGATCAAAATTAAAATCAATGCCACTAAAGCCTAAAACTGAATATGAAAATTCTCGTTATTGCATATCATTGGTTAAATACAACTTGATCTTATTTAAAAAATATATATATTTGAACTATGTATCTTAGGGCTACATCATAAAACTTTTGTTCTGTGTGAGATGTACCTAGAAAGGCCAATAGTTTTTTTAAATATTAATTATGACAAATAAATATATTTCAGGGGACATCTTACACACGGCCTCTAACCCCAAACTAAGCAAAACTTGTCATAATATTGTCTAACTTTTAATATTAACCAGTTAAATGGGACCCACTAAAATGAGCCTAAAATATTTCATCCGCACGCGACTGCACAATCGTAATCAATCATCGATCGGTCGAGCTAAATCCATATATCATCCACAGCATTGTTGGCTGAAGTCTCAAAGTACTTTCGACTTGGCGTCCGAAGTGCTCGGCGATACAAGAAAATGACTCACATCTCTCTCACTCAGATGTCGGTCAGCGCCATCTACATTCGCAAGGTGAAGTGTAAGCTTGTGGGTGTCCTGAGTAAAAAGTTTCACGAGAGTGAACGAAACGTCTCGTTCTATTTTTGTAACGGCCGAAGGCCCCCGAAACCTTAGTCCGACGCGAACGACGCGAGAAATTTTATAACATGCATTCGATGGACTTCCTCCGATTACCTAATCACTTTTCTTTAATAATTTCCATCTATACGCTAAATATTAATATTTAATTAGCATTCTATGGTTAGGATACGACGTTTCCATTAGTTTCAACTTCCAAAAGGCGTTAAAATGTACAATCACGTTTAAATAAATCTTAACACGGCTATGGGTTCTTCAAGGGTTTAGACTTAGACCCCTGTTTTATTTCATTTGTAAAATATTATTATTCTTTTCAACGTTTGTGAATGAACTCGACATTGAATTTGAAACTTGAAAGCTTAACACATAAAATTAAAACACATACCCAAACACGGTTAAAAAAATCCAAAAGTGTCACTATGCACTGTAGTCAATAAAACACTGTCACACGAATATTATAGAGACGATCGAGAACTTGACGAAAGCAAGTGAATTTCGTGAGAAATCGGTTGTCGCCGGCGGCGGGAGGCGTCGGGTCGTTTTCGAAATCGTAACTAAACTATGAAAATGTTGGCTGGCGGCCGAGGCCGGCGCGGCGGAACGCGCGTGGGAGGCTGCAGCCACGGTTGGATAACGGACTCGTCATTCAGTGACGTAGCGCTGCAGAGGTGTTTTCCACCCAACATAGACGCTGATCTAACCTTTCAGGATCTGAATTGTTGATGCAGCTGTTGGGATAGGGCTCGGGCCAGAGCTTTTTAGAATCGTTATCGTAACTCACGATGGATTAGAGCCATATTATAGCTACGTAACAGACCTGCTGTTACGCTACTAAATAATACAAGCGTTTGCCTGTGAAGCAATATGGTTTCAGATCTTTTTTTGCGTGTAGTAGGTGTGGTAGTAGTAAAATTCGAATATTCCAAATTATTCACATCATTAAATATATTTCACGACATTTATTTATCATTTACCTCATTTTCTTCAACATTTCTCAGCTTTGAACCAATATTTATTCAATCACGTTGATGTACGAGTACGTACATGCCTATCACTTAAGACTCCCTCTTTTTTAACATTTCCGCTTGTCAATCAATTACAGTACTCCATTTAACAACTTCACAAAACACATCAACTTATACGTTACGGACTTCACCATTCGCGATTCAGACAAACAAGTGCCTCTTGTTTATGTGGAATCGTAAATCAGATGGAGCTGTAAATTTTTCTTCAGCTCTTAATATAACCCGTTGGCAACTGGAGTCAGGTGACCAATAAATCAGCGGAATTGTCGTCGCGTATTTTAGCTTTGGAGTTATGATTGATGCAGGTGCAGACTTTGATGTAACTGGTGTTGTAGTGTTCAGGGCTGAAAGCTTTTGTGTCAAGTACGACGTAAGAAGAATTAGTGCGAATATATCACAGACACTGGTTAATGATGTTGTTGAAGAAGTGAATGAGATTGATACGGAGATTTAGTGGTTAACCGCTTGCTACTGAATTAAATAAAGGTTTTGCTAATTTTAATGTAGAGACGAGTGTCATTGTTGGCAATGTTACACTAGTCCTTATTCAAACGATTGCAGTTTTCGTATAAATTTGTCAATGGTACAAACAAGCTTCTGAAAGCCAAGGTTATCTTAAATATGATCAATTAGTAAACGTTCCCGACGTAGATTTTACAAATATACAAAACATAGATGTAAACTGTTTCCGTTTGAGATTCTTATAAACAAAATGGTGAACACTTTGAACCACATCCAAGTGGCCATTGTTTCTACAACAACGTTCTCCGTATTGCAATTGGCGATTACAATTTAGAATTACGTCGATGCATGAATGGATTGACAGTAACAAGAAATCTATTTCAGTGGTTGTGTGGGTTAAACAAATATCGGCGCCTACGCCGACATTTTCGGTGGACCAAACATCCTGTTTGTGGAATTTCGTTCTGAGATTTTCAACGGAACTGTTTTTTAATATTCTTCATTTATTATATTCGAACCTAATCCCACTTTTCTGAGATTGCTTGTGGATATTTTATTTAGTTGTGTTTATTGTCATATTACCTGAATTTGTATATGACCATCTATATAAACCAACTTATTTCAATACACTACCGTTCTCTACATAGTTTCTTCCAATGTTTTACAGATAATGAATAACTTTTTCATGTATTCCATATCCGTAGACAAGAGCTTTTTTATTATGCCGGATATTGGCCTCTCCTACGTCTTCTAACAATTTCTAATCTAACAGTATGACGAGGCGCTTCATCCTGCGTACCTACTCTTGCAATCTTCTTTAAGTCGACTGTCTACTTTCTGTGATGACGATTACTACGCCTGGCGGGCGACAGTCTGCATGAGAAACTTTAGGTAAAACACATTTTGACCGTTTTTATATCTAGACCACACGTTTATCAAGGAATCATCACATCTCTCTTCAATATTAGTACCATTCAACAGAAACCAAACTAGCACGTGAAAAAACATATCATTTCACCTAGTACATAAACCAAGCTGTTTTCCCGATTGATTTGGTTTCGGCCGGTGTTTGCACAAGCTTCACTCTAGCTGTGCGAGTATAAACATCGGACTGGTTACTCGACATGTGATTTGGCAGGCAAGGTGTTAGCGAGATTTATACGAGATCGATGACTCACGACGCACCTAGCTGTAATTGATTTTTGTACTTACTAATGTAACTGATATTTGGTCTTGGTCGTACGCGATTTCATCGTACGTTCAACGTTGTACCATTGTTGGTACTGTGGCAATTATCGTTTGCCGTCGTTCCATTATATCGATGTATTTAATCATTAGGCATGGTCTACAATTTTCAATTCACTGCCTACTAGGTATATAGTCTTCTTTAGTTGTCATTAGGCCTGGCCCACGCTATATTTTGATTTTTATGTTATACCATAGCCTATGTCACTTTCTAACCTTTGAACTACCTATATCCATGCCAAAAATTAAGTCCACCTGATTCCTCTGCTGCTGCGTGAGAAAGTAACAATATAACAAACACACTTTTATAATACTATAGCAGGTAAACATTTTCTGGCGATGAACAACCGCATAGCAATTTTTGGTCAACTGTTATTTGAAATTCGTCTAAGGAATGTGACATTTCACGAAATATTTCTGCGCAAAGCTTTTTAGTCACGCGCAAATGTCTAATTCTATGTTGTGCACCACTGATTGCTTTTTTGTTTGGGAAATTTAGTTGAGTGATTAGATTTGTACGAAAAAGCAAGTCAAATGAATGAACAAAAGAATATTTTCCTATCACATAGTATTCAATAAATGTCTTGCTTTTTTGCAGAATTGAAAGCAAGCTTTGACCGTTTGACCTCTTATCAAAAATTAATGTTCACCACTATTCAAACACATTATACAGGGTTATTTGCTTACCGTGTACTAATTCGAAAGGGGGTGACTTAGACCAATATCACGAACAATTTTTACTATGGGGCCACCAAAAAATTTCATACATTTTATCAATACAATACAATATTTTTTTTTAGCCGTGGTGGTCTAGAGGTAATGACACCCGCCTTACAATCGTGAGGTCGTGAGTTCAAATCACGGTCCCGTACCAATGAGTACTTTGGAATTTATGTACGGAATTTTACACCACTGGCTTTTCGGTGAAGGAAAACATCGTGAGGCAACCTGCATACGTCCGTTGAAGAATTTCAATGGTGTATGTGAATCCACCAACCCGCACTGGGCCAGCGTGGTGGATATGGCCCAATCGCCTTTCGTGGGTAGGCCTACGTCCTGCAGTAGACTATTCAGTACAATACAATATTTTTATTAATAACACCATTGTTACATGTCAAATCAATTATACAATTAAATTAATAATCAAATATACAATTCATCAATATTGTTACTCTTCATAACATAGGATACAATTGGTACAATTCAATACAAATAATAAATTAAATGTCATATCGATTCCGAGTTGCAATTTTGAAACAGCTGATTTTTTTCTCGAATTTTGTGTTGGCAATAAAAGTTGTTCGTAATGATGGTCTGACTCACCCCCTTTCGGCCCAGTACCAGTAAGTAAAATAACCCTGTACAACCAGAAATGAGAAAGGAATTTGCAATACATTTGCATCTCTCCGACGTGACCTGAATGCAATGCCTGCAAAGCAATGAATTCTTGGAAGTATAGACATCTTCCGCAATGATTTCATTTCACTCGAGGCAAAGACGAACCCATTAGCCAAGGATATCTGTTTCAAGTTACTGCATCACGATGTGTTACTGACATACTCGTAGCTCAGCGGTTAAGTAAGTTGACATGACAATCAGCAGGCCATTTACCACGTAAGGCACATTGATAAGGTAACAAAATCATCCTGTCCACGTAACAGCGGGCATAGCGTAAGAGCGCGAAGAAGTAGCTTACGATTATATGAGAAGCCTATGTCTAACAGTGTACATTCTACGGCTGAAATGATGTTTTTTTCATTTAACATCCCTTTCCTTGTCGTTGGTAAAGACGGACGTAAAAATATAATAAAAATGTGTCCTTGGTCATGTCAGCAACTAGCAACGAGTAGAAATATTCAGTTCCACGAATTTACGACGACCGTGATGCCCGGAAGTGTAATAGCTACGATGAAAACCGGACAGATGTTTGAAAAACTGATGTTTGAAATTACCTACAAGTTTGAAAGCAAAAATGCACGTGATAGGATTCAATTTGCGAGCTTGTTTGCTGCCAAGTGTATGTATTTGATTTCTTAGTACATTGTACATTTAGATTTAGCGTATATCATTCAGAATAAGCGTATATCATTCGGATTAAGCGTACATCATTCGGATCAAGCGTATATCATTCGGATTAAGCGTATATCATTCGGATTAGCGTATCTGTACTGTACAGTACTGTATCAGCCTTTTTAATAATCCACTGCAAGAGGTAGGCTTACCTACGAAGGGTGATTAGGCCATATCCACCACGCTGGCCCAGTGCGGGTTAATGGATTCACATACGCCATCGAGTTTCTCCCACGGACATATGCAGGTTGCCTCACGATGTTTTCCTTCACCGAAAAGCCAGTGGTGTGAAATTCCGTACATAAATTCCAAGGAATTTATTGGTACGGGACAGGGATTTGAGAACCCACGACCTCACGATTGTAAGGCGGGTATCATTACCACTAGACCACCACGGCTTCAGAGTATTTAAGCGTATCACTCACGTATATTCTGATGAATTCTAAAAATGTATAAGTATCAACTAGATGACTAGAGGCTGCCTCAACTCGAGGCAGCGCAAATGACTACATATACCTTATTTATTTCTTTAAGTACATTTTCAGTAAAACAGTGCACTTTATTTCTTTATTGATAATCTAGTCAAGACTGCAGGAAAACGCTCGCTGCAAGCCAGTACGCCAGCACTGTGTCATTTAGTTTAGGTAGATGTTTAGTTTTTTATGCCCGAAAGTTTTGATCAATCACTCTCGTGGTATTTCTAGAGGGACCGTAGCAAGATTATTATATATACCACTGTCATAGTGGCATATATAATAATCTTGCTACGGTCCCTTTTGCCGGGGGTCGAAGGGATCACTTTAAGACACTAGTGTCTGTCTCAGAATGTATCTTTTTATCAATGTGTATGTAATTTATTAATGAATAATAACAGCTTATATACTCGTACTAAATCATATCTATGCTGTATGCGCTATCTACATATATCACGTAAAACATCTTAATCACGATCTAGTTAATCGTGCTATATCTAAAACATACCAACGAGCTGCAACATTCCTCTTGAAAATTCAAACAAATATAGTGTCTTTGCTAATTGCATTACAAAACAGATAAGTATAGTGATGTAACATCTTACAGTTAAATAAAGTAAAAAAGTTTTTTTTACAGTTAAATGAGACAATCGAATGTGTTAATTTATGTCAAAATACTGACGAGATTTATGAGACATGAGATATACAGGGTTATTTCTAGTCAATTAGCATCCTTTTAGGGGCTTATTCTGTACATCAAAATTAACAACTTTTGTTATACAACTTTCATCAAAACTCAAAAAAATAATCTGCTGTCATACATTTTGTCGCGGGTGAACGATATTTTTCTATGGAAAAACAATTTTTTTTTTGAGTTTTGACAAAAGTCGCAGAGAAAAAGTTGTTAGTTTTGATGTACAGAATAAGCCCCTAAGAGGATGCTAATTGATTAGAAATAACCATGTATTTACTGACAGATATTTTGTTTACTGACTGCCTCGGTGACTCAGTGGTTAGTGACCCTAACTTCTGGATCAAAGAGGCGTGGGTTCGATCCCTACCCAGGGCAAATATTTATGTGATGAACATAGGTGTTTGCTCTGTGTCTGGGTGTTATTTAGTTAGTATCTATACAGTATGTATTTAAAAATAAGTATATGTAGTATACCTATCAGTCTCTGGCAGCCATATCACAAGCTTTGCTTAGTTTGGGGTCAGAGGCAGTGTGTAAGATGTCCCAAAATATTTATTATTATATTTGGCATCATAATTATTAATAGAATAGATATCACGTTCTCCTGACCCTAATTCAATCAGCAAGTCTGTGTGTAGTTTATAATTAGGGCTTAGATATGTTAGCGTGGGTTGACTTCGAAGGAATTCGAACAGCGAGGTTTTTTCGGGGTTAAGTCATGATTTTATTCATATCGTGAGGAATATTCAAAACTATCTATAAAATAGATAAAATTTCGGTGTAAAAGAATGCTTAAAAATATACTTTGATTTGTATAAGTGTAGACATCACACTCACACTTCACTAATAACGTACCTAACATAAAAACTGGTGCGTAAAACTGAGTTTAGTCCTTCTGCGAGAACGGTGATCCTCATAACAAATATATAGGTACAAATAATAGATAGGTATATAAACACGTATGTACGAGTAATATTGCGAGTTTTGTCTTTCTGCAACAGCGATAACCCTCATAATAGATAAGCAAGAAGTATAACTCTCTTTTGCTTTTTACGTAAATTATAACTATATTTTCACATTGTTACTAGCTTTCTAGGTACTTTAACAATCTTTTATTTTCACTTTAGTAACTTAACTTTTTAATTTAGTCTCTTTTGTTGTATAACTATAATTATAACTACAATGATTAGCTAATAATAATTACGTTTCTAGTAATATTGTATAGTAATTGTATTGTAATTTTAGATAACATAATAATAAGGAAGAGCCTAGGTCCCACGACACAGGTCACCCTAGTGTGGGAACTAGTGCACAACTTGTTTTTGTTAACTTTTTTGGAACAATAAACGTTTCATTTATTTATTATTATTACACCAGTTTATGTAACTTCGATTTATTAACATTTGTAAGAGAAAATAGCGGAATGTAGAGTGGGTATATAGTAAGGAATATTAAATGATTTTCAATCAATGTCTTGTGATTTTTAACAGAAAGATATTTTATTGTTTAATTTTCTATTTACTTACAATATGTATTACGTGAGGCAACCTGCATACGTCCGTAGAAGAAATTCGATGGCATATGAGAATCCACCAGCCCGCACTGGGCCAGCGTGGTGGATATGGCCCAATTACCCTTCGTGGGTAGGTCCTGCAGCGGACTATTAAAAAGGCTGGTACAGTACAGTAAAATATGTATTATCACGTAGAATTGATGATGAAATGATTACATATTCCATCTCCTGTCCCGTTTAACTACTTGAATTAACTTCAATTACAATATCTAATAAATTTTTATTTATTTAATCGCTCATGATATATATTTATGAAATACTAGTTTTTACCCGCGGCTTCGCCCGCATGATATTTTGATTTTTGACGCAATATCATTATAATTTATAGCCTATGTGTTATTCTGATAAATAAGCTATATTATTGCAAATTTCATCTCAATCCGTTCAGTAGTTTTTGCGTGAAAGAGTAACAAACATCCATACATCCATCTTCAAAACTTTCGCGAATATAATTATTAGTAGGATTAAAAGAATCCAAAATGTCTCTATTTACAGCTATATATGATCAGCACTAAAATAAATCAGAAAAATGAGAATTATAGCCATTAAATAACACTAGTAAAAATGTCATAAAATTAATAGGTAGTTAGGGCTTCGCATTCTTCAAACACGTGGAGAGGTTAAAAACCTCGCTGGTTATTTTCTCCAACACGAGAGATCTCGTTAAAGGAAACCAACTAAAATGACGTCTCTGAAACCGGAGTGTACACGAGTTTAGTTTAAAAAAAACAACTTCTTCAAAGTGACGCGGTAAAAGATTTCTCGACGGAGAGTCTAGCGGTTCAGGAAAGAGATATTTGAGTGTTTGGAGCTATAGAAAATATACTCGAATAGACAGACCGGCTGACATTGGACGGACTGATGGATTCCAAAAGATCTCGCGAGGAGACTTCCGGCAAGCGCAGCGTAGGACGTTCTCCCACAAGGTGCACAGATGTCGTCATTAAAATTTCAAGATCTGTTTTGCAGTAAAATAAGAAAAGCATTCGAGTTCTATCATTTGTAATGAAATCTTCATCTCTAACATTAGAATACAGAATACTCGTGAATGCGAATCTCTAGCATTGCGAAAACCTTATGCAAATCGCTCATCACAGTACTAAAGATAAATGATGTTTGTTAAATGTCAGACAGACAGACAGCCAGATAAATTAGTATTAGATGGACATACTTAAAGGACAGTTAGAGAAAGACGTCGATTTTTCTGATCTCAGATTAATTCTCTACGGGTGCCGGGCGTAGCAACATTTAATGATGATTTTCTGCATTGTAGAAGCGCACTGTATATAATTCTACTAGTTGACTTGGAAAACGTTGTTTTGCCACATAAAAACAGGACAGGGCGACCGTTCTCACCTAGAGATGTAAAAAGTAATCTACAATCTAATCTCAAACGTAGGAAATATACACAAAATCGGACAAGCCGTTTTGAAGGAATTCGATAACATTAACTATCCATCGAGAGTGCTTTAGTTGGTTTGATCCTCTTTTACGAAACAACGGATTGACTTAATACTAGGCATGGACATAGTTTTAAAGAAAAGAGATAAAAGCTACTTTTTATCCCAGAAAAATAAAATGATTTATTGGCATAGCACAAAAATCAAAATACCACGCGGATGAAGCCGCGGGTCAAAGCTACTGACATGATATTTTTAATACGGGCGTAGCTCCCTGTAAAACTTGTTACGCAGTGTAACATTTTTGTATAATAGCCTCACACAAACCTATTTTTGCGAATATTATTGAAGTGAAAACTTGGAGTTTTGGCGGGAACGCGGAAAAATCATATCGCCGCATTGTATTATTTTGTTAAACTTGTGTTTTTATCAGTGATAATGAGTGAAAAATGGTGGTATTTCGTTCATTATGAGCTGATTTACGTTCATGAGTGTAGGCAAGTGATATAATGTGACGTATCATTTTGTTACGTGTTGTTACCAAAACTCCATAGACGCCTCTTGTAGTCTCCACTGCTTTACTGAGATATGACTTGGACTACGTTTGGACTTGACTGCCACTTTATTGGGCTATGACGTGATTACGACAGTGACTATTTTGATAAAATATCAAAAATTATTAAAACTTAATACTTGACACTGGCAAATGCACAACAATGCGACGCCAAACAAAAGAAGAAGAAGTGAAAACTTCTTTAGCGGCATTGTGCAATGTGCACTTTTTGGGATGGGTAAAAATGTTCAACTCGCGTCAGGATATGTGACCTGATCGAAAATTCGTAAGACGGCGCAGGGCGCTTGCTCGAGTATGCGTGTGTGATATTTTATTTTACCATTTACCACATAAATGATAGTACTTTATATGTTCAAGTTTTCACTTCTGCCGGCACTCCCTGAGTGCAACCCGTTGTTTTTTTTTTTATACAATCCCTTACTCCTATTTTGTTTTATTTTTTACAAGTTCGGTACAAAAGTGACGAGCAAACTTAAAAACTTAAATAAGCTAATACACAAAAACATTATGAATTTGCCAATCAAAATATTGTACACAGCATTTTCAGAAAAAAAGCTTAATTTGAAACAAATAGGTAATCAAACGCCAAACTAGTTAAAATTTACTTCATAGAGTGTACTTTTATAATAAAACAATTTTTGATAAAAAATATCGAGTTCACTGCACACATCTGTGCTTAGATGGTTATATAAATGACACATACGATAAAGGGGATTAATGCCTCCTACATTATTATTTGAAGATGGATTACTGAAAAGCGTACTTGCTTAAGCATCTTCGCTTGGATAAGTTGGGAGCCATGAAGTTTATATTGGCAAGTAGTTTTTCGCTTAGTGCACCATTAGCAACTTTGTGTAGCAAACACATGTCAGTGATTTTACGTCGGTCGACAAGACTTTGAATGTTGTACTGAACTAAACGGTCTTCGTACTCAGGAAGCGTTTTTCTCAAACCATGTTTGATACTAAGCTGTCTTAAAAACGCCGTTGAATTGATTCAATGCTATCCCTGTCAATTTTGTAAATTGGTGTCCAAATTGAGGAACAATATTCCAAATGTGATATAACTAAGGAAGTATACAATATCTTGAGCGAACCTGGTTAAGTAACCTATGCAAGCTTTCACTGAATACATAATAGTATATGTGATCTCGCTACAGTCCATAGTGACGCATTGTTATTAGATCGAGATCTATTCATAGATCAGACGCAATCTCCATTATACGCTATAAATATCGCCAGTGATGTATGGCCGAAGTTTTATAGACGAATGCAGGGTGCCTTTAAAAAGATTCGACTCGTTTTATGATGCGTGTGCAATAAAACTGCAGCATATAGTTTTATGAGTACAGATTAAGCGTTTGGCCACCACAGACTGCTGTTGATTAGCAATAAGAGCAGATATAATTATATGTAGATTATGTAGCATTGAAATATATTGTAGACCGACTAAACGGAGGAGGTATTCAATAACTAATAACGTATAACTTTTTGATTTCAATCATTCTTTTTTTCTTGGAAAGAGTATACTTGGAAGTTGGTCCCATTTAAATTTAATCGAAATCGACTGAGCCATTTTTGATAAATCAGCAATAATATGAAAAATGCTACATTTATCCTTGCGAAATATTCGCGAATTCTGTACACGGTTAAAGTTGGCCATGCCAGTTTTTGCGAAAAACAATTATAATAGATTAAAATGTAATGTACGTAATTATAAAAAATATATTAGCCGTGGTGGCGTCTGGGTAATGCTCGCTTTGAATGTTGAGGATCATTGTGAGGAAACCTGATTGTGTCTGTCTTTAGATGTCTTTAGAGACAACTCTACAATGCTCTACATGCATCGACAAATCCGCGTTGAGCATGCGTTGTGAATATGGCCCAATCACCATTCGTGGGCAAGCCATATTCATCAAGTAATGGTTATGCTTTCTCACGTTTTCATGGAATTTCAGCGCTCGTAGCGTTGTTTGAGGTGTTTGTCAGCGATCACCGAAATTAAGCAACGTTCAGCATGGTCAGTATTTGGATGAGTGACTGCGGGTGGAATTTTCCAACTGAGCGCTACCGTGGCTTGGATGACACGTTAAGTTGTAGGCCCCGGTTGTTTTCACCGTTTAGACATGTCAGAGGCCTTCATGCGGCTTAAAAACTGACACCAGGGCTAGCCACCCGGCCTATACGAACTTACTTATGGAATTTCAGGAAACGTCTAGGGATGATTTTCACAGAAAGTATTAATTATGATAAATATCTTAAGACGAGTGTGAGGTGGCAGCTTGTCCATATAAAAACGATGAATGGTGAATGATTCTGACGTAAATAAGCAAATCTAATTTAATTTAATCTCATTTTAGCTTACTCGTATTTGAGTGGTGTAAACCGACCAACCAACCCAGCTGGTAGGAGTGGTGGGTTTCCATACCACTCATATGGCAACTTTGTGTTGTAATTTTTCGATGAGGTTAAAATTTTACTTATAATTTTATTGATATTGTTCATTTATTTTGTGTATATTCTTGGATAAATGATTAGTCGCGCGACCAATCATTTGATCAAAGGTTATGTTATTGTTTTTCACGCCATTTGTTAATGATTTCAAAATTGTACATTCAAGACGTTTCAAAAGTGTATCTTAGGTACTTAATTGAAATAAATATATTTGAACTTTAAACTTTGATGAGCTGTTACCCATCTCTAAATATTATCCGATTTGAGTGATTTTTTTTACATAATTAGCACTTCAATAGCCTAGTTTAGGCGTCTCAGTTTTACAGTTTCAAATAACCTTACAATTATAAGCTTCAAATAGTCATATTTTTACGCAAAACTGTGCCTGAAAAGTACGCAGAAACTAAAGACATTTCTAAAAAAAAATAAGACGCACGGACGTGCAATATTTCTCACAAATCATAACGGGTGAAGAGTTTTTTTCCGAAACGTAAAGTTTATCAAAAATGTTCTAAAAATTCTCTTGATGTTCTACAGAAAACGTAAAAAACGGTGGTCACCTCACACTTCTTTACAAGTATAGGTTTAGCACCGTGTATAAATCTCTAGGCGCAATATTTTGAACATTCAGGTTTCGTCAATTTTCAACATGATTCTAATGTGCAAAATTTAAACATGGCTAATTTTTATACAAGTCACGAGACTTGGTAATAAGTCACATGTTTTAAATGGCTCAAATTCTCGATACCAAATGAATAATATCCACATTACACCTACGCTTTCCAAGGGATATTTATGGCAATCTCAGCTCTCGGAATAGCATTTTGATGTAACAACAAATGCGTCACATTTCGAGTTTGGATCTGTAATGTACTCGTACGTCGGTACTGGTGATTTACAACTGTTAGCTCATGCAATGGACTGAATATTTTCTGAGAAGGTGTATGTACGAGTAGATGTAGGCACCAGTATGTGAGTATGTATAGGATGTGATGGTGTACTAAGTTGCTGTTTTCTTTCCTTGTTTTATTTGCATATACGTAGATATACTCGTACTCTTTGTTATGAACAACTTTTACTATGTGTGTAATTTTTCTAAAAACTCTGACATCAGGGCTAGCCATCCGCCTATACGAACTTAGGTACTCACTTACTATGTGTGTATAGTAAATTTCTTTATATAGTAAAAATAGCAACTATTTAAAAAAAAACGTATAAGCATACCGCAATAATGCTCATACTGCTCATAAAATCAACTTTTCTGCAATATTAATATTGCAATGCAATACCTCAAAACCGTCAACTTGGCATTTTTTTTTGTTTTATATATAACGCTTCTCAAACGAAACTGACATGTTGTACAGTGAAATAAAATATGAAAGAAGTGTTGCAAAAGTTCTACGCTCTAGAATATTTGTAATATCATTACAATGTTTTACAAAATACATGTAATTCCAGCAGGCGCCGATTTTACATCCGGGACTAAATCTAACAATGTTCCACGTGGCTTCCATAAATCTTAGTGGACTGTAAACAGTTAGTTCACCAGCAACTCGAATGAGAGCATTAAATCGGTCAATAAAAACTCTTTGGCACAACAAATAGTAAATAAATTTCTCTAGAACTGAAAGTGGAAATTGCTCATATCCATTAGGCAGCTCAGGATGTCCTTGCTGGACTTCATCACATAGATAGAGCAGGCCTTTGGATTTCTAGTAGGACAATTTTAATCGGGTTGCATCAAGTTGCAATTTGTCGACTCATTCGCCGATTGGCGTTGATTCATTATTATTTATAGGCCGCCATCACGCACGAGACGAAAGTATGAACTGATAAGTGCCAAAATAATACCTTGCAAGTGTAATGCAAGTCGTTTATAAGTGTTAGTATAGTTGCACGAATATGAATAACTACATAATTTTAAAAAACCGGCCAAGTGCGAGTCCGGCTCGCACATCGAGGGTTCCGTACAAATCCAGAGAATTTCACAAAATTGGGAATCTCTACACCATAACCATTGACAAAAAAGTTTTTTTTTTTCACTTTTCTCGTCATATTTGAAAATTACACATTGTTAAAATAATTAAAAACCTGTTTTAGCATGTGCTAATGAAGTTCTTTTATATGATACCTTACATGTTACGATTTACTCACTTTGAATTTTGACCCCATATTTTGTATTTACATTATTAGTAATAATGGTCAGTTTTCAGATTTATTCCTATATCTGTACTCTGAGACAATGCTTCTTGTCAAATTTCATAGTTCTATGTCAACGGGAAGTACCCTGTAGGTTTTGATTTTTGTGAGTATCGACATATGCAGTTTTTTACGACATAAACGGCTCTAACTTTTTTAAACGATAACTGAGAAGTTTTTCTTTTTCACAACTCCAAGATACCATAGATATACATACGTATACAGTTTAAATTTCAACTCGATATCTTTACGCGTTCCCGAGATAAAGAGTCTTGACATACACACAGACGGACAGACGGACAACAAAGTGATCCTATAAGGGTTCCGTTTTTTTCGTTTGAGGTACGGCACCCTAAAAACAACAGGTTGCGCTCCGGGAGTGCCGGCAAAAGTGAAAACTTTAAATATAAGGTACCCACGTACTATACTTTATGTGGTAAAATACAATATCACACCCGCACACTCGCGAACAGCAGAAGCAGGCATATATTATTTTCGCCGCGCGGTAGATAAAGAGGGGGATATTACGCCGCGCCGGCGGTCTACTCACCCTCCGTCTTACGAATGTTTGATCACTTACGAGTCCTGACGCGAGTTTAATATGTTTTATCCATCTCAACAAGATTAGTTTTGCAAAAATTTGCATGACCGACTTGACCCGTGTACAGAATTCGCGAATATTTTGCACGGATCGATGTAGCATTTTTCACATTATTGCTGATTTATCAAAAATGGCTAAACCGATTTCGATAAAATTAAAATGGAACCAATTTCAAAGTATTTTCTTTCCAATAGAAAAATAATTATTGAAATCGGACTACTATGAAAAAAGTTATGCGTGGTTATATATAAAAATATATATATACGCGTCGGATTGTATACCTCCTCCGGTGGTTCGTCGGTCAAAAAGTCCACAACGCAAAATTGTAATCAGACTCCGAGAACACCTATAGCTCATACCTACTATCGTGCTAAAAAGTTCAGTTAACGAGAATGCATCAAAATGTCTTGCTATTTTCTGTAATTTTTGAAATAATTTACAGCTTTTCAGTAAGATTGTTTGTGTCGGAGATACCACTGAAGACGAACGAAAGACTCTTATCTTTGCATCTTTCACTAGTTTTTCTCTATTTTCCACTTTCTCCTGTAATTAATTATTACTAGCTAGCATTCTTGCAATTTATCAGCCTTTGCCATCTGCCGTCCCGCTTCAAAGACGCCTCCATCTCTTGTCAAGATGGCCTCTACTCTCTTGTACCACTGCCAAGCTCTTGAACTTTTTCAAACAAAAGACTTATGACTAATTAAATAATAACACGTGTAATTAAAATGTTAGACGATCAATTATGTTTTATCTGATACTATAAACTAATCTGATCGGGCAGGCTTAGTTTGATAGCAATTGATTTTGATCTTTATATTTTACTCGTATTTATTTGCATTGGCAATGCAAGTGAGTTTCAATTGTTGACTAAGCCTGGTGAAGGTCTTCTATAATCTTAAAATAGGTATCAAAATGTCACAATGTTTTTATCTTCTTCGTAGTGTCGATGATCCTTGACAGATAAATAATTTTATCCCAGTATAACTGAGCTCAAGTCGAAAGTTTTTGACCAGTGTGACTTATGGCACAGAAAAATTGTCTCTCACTATGAGCCTTATTAGTAAGCTCCAAGTAGTCCAACGACCTATGGAGAGGATTATGCTCAGAGCCCGCAGAGAGGCTCTGAGCATAATCCTCTCCGAAGACCGAAGATCGAATCAGGAATGAAGAGGAACCAAAGTTACATAGCCCAGCGGGTTGGCGGGTTGAAATGGCACATAGCACGGAGGACTGAAGATCTATGGGGTCGAAAAGTTCTCGAGTGAAGACTACGTACCGGCAAGCGCAGCGTAGGACGTCCACCCACTAATGGTGGACGGATGACCTCTTTAAGACAGCAGGATCGCGCTGGATGCAAGCCGCTACGAACCGGTCTTATTGGAAATCTTTAGGGGATGCCTATGTCCAGCAGAGAACGTCCTGTGGCTGAAACGAACGAACGGATTACTTAGCTACGCTCGTCCCGCGGCGGGTGGCCTCTTCTTGTCTTGCATAGTGCATGCATTGGGACACTGAGGGTAGGAAAAGAGGTTTTTATAGAACGGTAACGATTTTTAGGGTGCCGTACACAAAGGGTAAAAACGGGACCCCATTACTAAGACTCCGCTGTCCGTCCGTCTGTCCGTCTGTATGTCACCAGGCTGTATCTCGTGAACCGTAATAGCTAGAGAGTTGAAATTTTCACATATGATGTATTTTGGTTGCCGCTATAACAATAAATACTAAAAACAGAATAAAATAAATGTTAAAAGAGGGCTCCCATAAAACATACGTGTTTTTTTTTGCTTAGGGCTTCCCATACGGTACGGAACCCTTCGCGAGCCCAACTCGTACTTTGCCGATTTTTTAATTATATATGTTATATGTGTAGATATTTTCTAGTTCTGAGTATAGATCGTAGGCTATTTTTATATTATAAATTAACTTATATAAATTAACTTCGATGATTATAAAATATTTACACTAATAATGAATGACAACATAATCGAATTTTTGTAAATTAAAATGTTTGTAAATTAAATGATGTACCTTATTAATTAATTAATGATGAGAAATAAAAGGCTTTTTTATTATTTTTTTTTCTTATTTTTTTATTTTTATTTTATATTTATTATGTGATAAGGATAGCCCTTTCCAAATTTTTTACATGATAAAACAACTTTTACGGGATCAACTATTTTTATATATATTTTTTTTTTTTTTTTTTCGAATAGGTTTGCGTGTAATATAGGTGTAACTATACACTACAATTTCGCTATAGTAATCTGAGCCACCTAGCCACCAGTGATAGAGTTATAGCCGCCTAAAGGCCTCTGACATTCCTAAAAAGTTAACATATTCATATTCATATTCCTTTATTCATACAACAGTATACGTCAAAAATCGATTACAATCTGATAACAGAAAATTACATTAACTAAAAAACAATTGTCTTAAATATTGGAAAGTCAGTAACAGTGATGAATACAACAATAAATTAAATAATCAATAATAATAAGGTAATAAAAATAAGTCGAAACAAGTCAATGTTTAAAATAGCAATTAATCTAAAAAATAAAATAAAAACAAAAGCAATAATAATAAAAAACTAAAAATAGAATGTCATTAAAATAAAAATAGGGTACTGATAAGTACAATTTTAGGTAGTTACTTTTAGCGTCAAAAACTCTCTATCAATGTCATAAAACGCCCGCATAATAAAAGCGAGGCCTAATATTTAACGAGTCATTCAAGCCACGGAAAAAGCTCAGTCAGCTGGAGAACTAACAGGGAAGATTATGGCTGCAAAAAAGTGAATCTATTTCGATGTTTTAAATTTTAAACTATCGATCCGACCCGGCTTTGCACAGGTGTATTATACATATAAACCTTCTCTTAAATCACTCTATCTATTAAAAAAACCCGCATTAAAATCCATTTTTTTAAAGATATAAGCATACATAGGGACAGACAGACAGCGAGAAGCCACTTTGTTTTATACTATGTAGTGAAGCTGAAGTTAGTAACAGAGATTCTGTGTAATTGTATTTTAATTATTTTTTGTGGTTGGGGCTTTCAAAAAAATTTAGAGATCTTTTTATTTGCTATCTTAAATGACTACAATGAGCTTTATGAATCAAAACAAACATTACTTTTATCTCGGTATAAGCTACTTATTTACACATTTTTTAAACATTAATCTGTAAAATTGAAAGATGGAGTAAAATCGCAGGGCGCTACTAATAAACTGTCCAGTAAATACCATTCAAGCTTATCCCAATAATAAATTCACTAAATGTCACCCAAACGACTCGGGAGCTTCTCAGTCACCTAATTCACATTGAAACGTCTTCAACGAACTTCTATTATTGAATATGTTCTAATATTACGTAGATTCGAGCTGGTGACTGAAACTGGACGTTTGAGAAAAATTGGAAAGAGGCGTATTGTTTTGCTAAATGATTTGGCACGGACGAGGTTTTTATTTTGGTGATAATCTTATCGTAAATTGGTTTTTGTACGTAAATTTGCAGGACAAGGCTGCGTTTATACTAGAAATGTGCAAAGATAGGCTGGGTGACCATCATTGGACTAAATTTGACTAAAATAAAATAATCGGCCAAGTGCGAGTCGAATTCGCGCACGAATGGTTCCGTACCGTATGGAAGCCCTCTTAATTTATTTTAATTGAATTATTTATTTTTGAAGGGAATATACAACTTAATATTCTGTTAACCAATTTTCAATGTTGCCGTTATTAATATCGAGCAAAAAATTTTTTTCTATGTTTGTCAATTTTTTTTTGATTTCATTATTTATTTTGGGAGTTAATATTTAACCAAATATTCTGTAAATATTTCAAGCATCGAGCTATTTCGAGCGAAAACGGCAAAAAAAACAGATTTGTTGTATGGGAGCCCCCCCTTATTTTTTTTTCTGTTAGCTGCTAGAGAAATATGCCATCTATGAAAATATTTAACCTTTTAGCTATTACGGTTCATGAGATACAGCCTGGTTACAGACATAGATGAACAGACGGACAGCGGCGTCTTAGTAATAGGGTCCCATTTTAAGGGATGTTTTTCCCCTATGGGTACGGAACCCTAAAAAAGACACACAACATCCAATGATAGAAATGGCATAATGTCTTGTAGGTCTTGTAGGTAAGTCTAGCTGTATCAGTGGCATAACAGGACAGGGTGAAGAGCATACCACAATGAGACCAAAACTCTTGGGACTTACATACAACCGTGGATATAAAATAATACGAGATAAAATAATAATATTTGGAGAATACGTGACTCAAGTAGCGTACACCAGCTGTTAGAACGAATTTACGCCTAATAACACCATAAGGAAGGGTATTAATAACGCAAAAACATTTTAAAAAATCACATAATTATGAATCACTTTTACGGCTCCCATGAATTAACTCTGATTTAAACTTCCATTATTCGTTTAATTCTGAAACCAATAAATCATAACTAACCACGAGAATTGCAACTTTTACAATTTCATATTTCGAAACGTGACGACTTGGCCACGAGCCATTATGAGCGGGACAGGGATATGTTTCCGCTTGAGTGGGATAAAGACAGGTGATAATCTTGTGTGAAAAATATTTATGCTAAGGTCTACATGGAGACAGGAATAGAATCGGTTCAGCAGTTTATGTTTGCGTTCAGAAAATGAAGGTTAACTTGCGGACGGGAAGGTATTCGGGATTTAGAATTCTTTGGTTAAATAAACAGTTTTGATGTTTGTTATTATTTTGTTGTAATTTTTACTGGTTTGGCTTTGAATCGGAGTTTGATAGGCAGTCTTTCGGAATTTTAGGCGTCCATTTTCTACATCGTATTTTTTAAAATGAAATGTCAGTTTATTCAGTTTTATATTCTTACATATTTTACATACCTATTAAACGTCAATATACAGTAATCTTTTAAATATTTATTTTACTTAAAAATTACATACGGAAATTATAAATTAAAATCAAATAACCCGCCCTTCATGGTTCCCGGTGCAAAGGTGCCCATAATACTAGCAGCATACCACGCTGAATAGCGATAGACATTATTTGCACGAAGAACCACCCAGAGCGGGAGTAACCTCCTCTGTCCCTTATCCTCCGCCCAATTTCGGGAAACAAAGCCTTAGCTTCGGCCTCCCAACTGCCCTTGGTCTCCACCGCAATGAGCAATAAAATTGGGAGGCGATTGTAAGCAGCGGGTCGCCTACCCGCTTTTTCGCCTACCAATGAATAATTCATTTTTTAAAATTGAATTGATTTGAACTTTCACATTGGTTCTAAATATTTCCAAAGTGGTAACGTCTTATAAATCGATGAACGCAGGCTGCACGCACGAAAAAGTGTAACGTCCCTCCTGAGCCGAGCGTGCAAACAAGTGCGCGGAACAAGCGCTAGAGAGGCACGGTCGGCCTAAGCATTCGGCCTGTTTCAGTTGCTGATTCAACATTGTGTTCTTATGACGTTATCACGTCAAGTTATGGTCTGTAAGCTGATTTTACAGACAATTATTTTTGACCGACGAACCGGAGGAGGTATACAATTCGACGCGTATATTTTTTTAATGAATAACCACGCATAACTTTTTTCATAGTAGTCCGATTTCAATAATTTTTTACTTTTTTTATTTGAAAGAGTTTACTTCGAAATTGGCCCCATTTAAATTTTATCGGAACCGGCTGAGCCATTTTTGATAAATTAACAATATTGTGAAAAATGTTACATCGATCCGTGCGAAATATTCGCGAATTCTGTACACGGGTGAAGTCGGTCGTGCCATTTTTTGCAAAAGATGATTATTTTCAGTCAGTTTATAGTCAGCTGATGACAGATGTCACGTGATCACAGATCTTCCCAGATCAGATAAGATCAGTCGGGACTTCTTAGAAATAGGGCGATTCGCGCGGACGTCGCTCTACTTTCCAACAGGAAATAAACCGTATGAACTCTATATAGAGTATCTCTGGCTGAAAATAAGTTTATTAGACTCTCTAGTTGCGGTATTGAGCCACTTCCAGTCTACATGAATGATTCATCACCAATTATCGTTATACAGGGCTATTTCTAATCAATTATAGCATCCTTTTAGGGGTTTTTCTGTACATCTAAACTGACAACTTTTGTTCTGCTACTTTTGTCAAAACTAAATATTTTTCAATGGAACACCAGTATTTTTTTGAGTTTTGACAAAAGTCGCAGAACAAAAGTTGTTAGTTTTGATGTACAGAAAAAGCCCCTAAAAGGATGTTAATTGATTAGAAATAACCCTGTATAAGTTGTAGGAAATCTACTGCTGGACATGACTGCGTGAATGCAATACCCTTTTTCGATCCGGTCATATTAGATTTTGATATATATTAGGTCCAATTATGAAGGCGCCATCGTAAATTTAATAGCACCGGTAAAAGTGTCCTCTCTATAGGTAGGTAATAGAAAGAGAGTCTACCTGCCGTCTATTTTTTTAAATGACTAAAAATCACCTCAAATACTTCTGCTTTAGCGCATAGACGCACTGTCGCACACGTCAATTTTGACTTCTAACAAATAGGGACAAAAAAATTCAAACTATAACAACTATATTGTTACCTCTATCAGTTTTACGTTTTTGTTGTTCTCTTATCGCAATAGAAGAGAGCGATCTCTTCAACAGAAGAGAGCGATCTCTTCTAAAAAGTAGTGTACATTCCTATGATTTTAGCATAAGTTTTTTTTTAATTATGTGGGTAGTACCAGTCAGTGTGTACATTTACTAACTCATTCTAAGTTCGGAAATGTAACTATCTAATGAAAACTCTTTCTACGCAATAAAAAATGTAGTAAGAGAAATAAAAGTAGACCAACAAAGCATTTTCTCCTTCTGAAGAGAATATATTGTAAGGGGCCACCTCACCTCAGGGTTGAGATGGGCATGTGGTAATCCTGCCGACTGTCGGTACACCCACTAAAATGGGAATTACCGTCTACTCGTTGTAGTCGGAATAGGCATGATGACCGGGTAATAACATCATTGTTATAATTAGTCCGGTGGTTCCGGTCCAATATTTGTGTACAATAGTTAAAAACTATTGTACACAAATATTGGATTTGTAGTCATCTAGCCTGTTGTGCCTTCCGCGGCCAAAATCATATTCTAGCCTGGTTTTTTAGTGACAATGATATATATATAAACTTTTGAGTGTAGATTTATCTGTGAGCATTGGTACTGGACTGGACTGCGGGTGGACAGCTCTGAAAGAGAATTCCTTCCACGTGATGCCGCTTGCGTCAGATGACCAAAGGCGAGTTGGCTGACCCGACGTTATCGGGGTACACTGCCGGATTATTTTTAGATACACCTTTGCAGTTATGAGCAAAAGATTTATGTTAGGGGCTCTAGATATCATAGTCGGCTTATAGAGAAAATACCTCAATTCTTAAAGAACGAGACTGAAAAATTTGTATACTAAATGCTTGCAACATTTTACAGGGCAATATTCTCCCATAAATGAGCAAGTAATGACATAGGTGTTTGCTCTGTGTCTGGGTGTTATTTAAGTACTATCTATATAAGTATGTATATAAAATATTGAATCTTTATAAAACATCAAATTTTCACTTACATTCAATGAGATTTAGACAATTTAAAAACATTCCATGTAGAATGACCTTGGTACCCAAACTAGGAATAGCCTGTGTTATGGCATACCACGGCCCTCCGCCTATTCATTTAAACAGTCTAATACAAAAACTATAGAAAATTTATATTTAACTACTTAACAACAGCATAATGAATTTATAAATTAATAACAGTAATAAAATCATGCAAATTTGGACAAAATAATAATTGGACATAAAATATATTACCACATTTTTAAGCATTTAACCTTGCACAGGATTCAACATAGGTTATGTATATGTAGTATATCAGTCTCTGGCAGCCATATCACAAGCTTTGCTTAGTTTAGGGTCAGAGACCGTGTGTGAGATGTCCCCCTATATTTATTTATTATAATCTGAAGAAACTTATGGGTAAAAGAAAAGTGGAAAGAGATTAAAGGTTTAGTCTAACTAGATAGTACATTCAATTAGCCAAAGAACTAGGATACAGAAATCTGACGACATACACCAGGCTTTTCCGTTAGATATACCTAGCGACAGTTTTGCCACCAATACGTGCGTAAAATATTTATAATTAGTTCATTAGATAGATTTACCAAAAATTTACAAAAAATAGGTTAAACCAAACATACCAACCTCAGGAAACGTTTGTTGCCCGTGGTCCTACCAGATGTACTACTAGTAAGACCACGGGCAAGATTTTTTCCCGTGGTCCTACCAAGCACTCTGGTAGGACTACGGGCAAAAATGTAGCCTATATTAGTAGTAGAATTTAATAGAGTAAAAAACATTTTTCGAAAATTAATATTGCATAATAACCAACGCATGATTCTATATAATAATATTTTTAAAATACGTTTATTTATTACATTTTCACAAAGCCATTATTTCTATCTCCCTTGGAAGAGACTAGTCATCGCAACACAGGGTATCCGATGACTAGAGTATTAAATAGTATTCGAAAATTCGAAGATCATGTAAATCAAGTGCAATAATTTCAATACTTATAAATTGTTATTTTATGTAATTGAATACTATGTTAAGCATAATATTATTGGCTATAAATAAATTATTATTATTATTATTAATTTGAATATATTCAACGTGTATCTATGAGTCTTTTTTATTTGAAACAAACGTTTTATTATTATTATATCATTATATAATTAGCGTTTAATTAGACGTGAGATTTAAGAAATAATTAGGCCCCGAACATTTTGGTAAACGTCATTTAAATTCTCGACCTACATTGAAAGTGATTTAATTCGCAATGAAAGTGATGAAGTCTGAACAGTTGTTTGGTCCCACGTGTCAAAAACGTGACATACACTAGTAGCGTGGCGTAGTCGCGTGACATAGTGACGTCACTGACGACATTAATTTATTTATTCAAGTCATATATGATTATTTTTTGCAAAAAATATCATGACCGACTTCACCCCTGTACAGAATCATTACATAGTATAAAATAAAGTCGCTTTCCGCTGTCTGTCCCCATGTATGCTGATATCTTTAAAACTACGCAACGGATTTTGATGCAATTTGTTTTAGTAGATAGAGTAATTCAAGATAAATGTTTATATGTATAATACACCTGTGCGAAGCCGGGGCGCATCGCTAGAACGCAAATATTTTGCACGGATCGATGTAACATTTTTCACATTATTGTTGATTTATCAAAAATGACTCAGCCAATTTCGATAAGATTTAAATGGGACCCATTCCAATAAAAAAAATATTGAAATTGGACTATTATAAAAAAAGTTATGCGTGGTTATACATAAAAAAATATATATACGCGTCGAATTGTATACCTCCTCCGGTGGTTCGTCGGTCAAAAATGCAGTTTAAATGACTGAAATGACATTTATTTAAATTACGTATTTACCACAGAGCTATTAAAACCAGAGAGCTATTAATGCTGTTGTCGTTTGAGACAATTCTCAACCGCAAAAATGTATTATGTATGTATATCGAAATCACTATCAGACTTGGAGAAATGACAAGACTGGAGCTTCATATTCAATTGAACGATAAAACATATAGTCGCTACTGCTTTATCTTACAAAAGTTTGTCATTAGATAGAAAGAGACGTAATCATACAGCAACTATCATCTTGAACGACGTGAAGCCGCAAATTATTTGTCAAAGTGACCAGCTGGTGACTTGCTGTTTTTGAATTTTGTGATATATTTTTGTTCGGGAAGTATTTAGGTGCGAAATACTTTGTTATATGAAAACTTGAATCTTTTTTTCTTGTGATGGCTTGTGCAGCTTATGGCTGTAACAGCCATTGTTCAAAGAAAAGTGAAGAAAATAGAAGTGCAGCATTTCATATAGATAATACGGTTTTGGATGGTATACTTGGCTTCATTGAGATTTCAAGACAGGACAGACCGCGTACCTCTTTCTCTGTCTCTCTCGTTGCGTAGTAATTAAGAAGAACACGGTCAGATATATTGTAAATATTCAATATAATACGAGAGCTCTACACTTGTCATTTCTCCAAACTATTAGATGTTGTCACTGTCAAATACATGTATTGGAATTTGACAAGAACTTTACACTATCGGGACAATAACACTGCAACAAGCCACTGAACCGAGATATTTTTCATGTCTCCTGCTAACTCATACTTACATACATAATAAATCAATGCATCTCTTTTTTTCTTTTCTCGATCGACCACATTGTCCCTCTGGTATCTCTGTGGTATTTACTTACTGTTTTATAACTGCTCAAAAAAGTTAAAAAATCGAGAGAATACATTAAGACATTGACATAGACAGTGGTACATTTAAGAGAAAATCTATGGTTCTTAATACTGCCCTTCTTATGATAGAGTCTTAAGAATACGCACCCTTCTGACTCAAGGCAGAAGGTTGCTTTTTTAAATAATTTACCGTAAGCAGGGCAGAATAGTGAAAATAATAACAATGATTCGCAATAATTCTAAGCGTAGCTTAACGTAGCACCGTAAACTCGTAGCTGGGTCGCTACGCCACTGCTACGAGCTACGATGTTCGTAGCATTTTTCGTAGTACCTAAATATGTTTTTCTTTTTTTTATTGACTTTGAGCTGTTTGCCACTGAAGCCACTACAACCTCAGAGCAAATAAAAAAATCAAGAGAGAATGTTGTGAACAAACAAGTGAGGCCGACCAAAACTACGCCTCATCGTGTAAAGACAATTACACACACATCAACGTACAAGGAAACTACGCCTTGGCTTGTCAGTCGAACTATGGCGGCGCAGCAGTGACGCACTCACACATGTATAAAAAACCGGCTTCACTTGATTGTTCAACGACGTTCCCTCTTGATTTTTTATTTGCTCTGAGACTAGAACTTACTGGACATGGGCGAGCGCGGAATGCGGCTGAGCTCTAAGATTAGGACTATATTTTTTGTTTACTATTGTTGTTTAAGGATAGTTTTAAGTAAACGGCGGCTTAAAAACTCTGACACCAGAGCTAGCCATCCAGCCTATACAAACTTACTTTTACGTAGTATAGTAATTAGTATTGTTAGTGAATAGTTTTTAGTTATTTTCTTGTATCTAGACTATATTATGTATTTAATATAATTGTCTATTATTATGATTTAAACATATTATCAAAGCTGAGTTTATGCCTAAATAAGAGTTATTTAAGCCTACTATTTGTACTAAATTATAAAAAATAAAGAGTATAATGGTTATTCATTAATTAACCTATTCGATATAAGAATGTAGGTATATTCCAAAGATCCTACTAATATTATAAACGCGAAAGTTTGTAAGGATGGATGGATGGATGTATGTATGGATGTTTGTTACTCTTTCACGCAAAAACTATTGAACGGATTGAGATGAAACTTTGCAATAATATAGCTTATATATCAGAATAACACATAGGCTATAAATTATAATGATATATTGCGTATGCGGGCGAAGCCGCGGGTAAAAATTAGTATCAAATAATTTTAACAAAATAAGAAAACTCCAAATAGAAGTGCATTTCTTCTAGTAGCTATGACAACAAATAGTTCCAATTTTCTTTTCTATTTCAAAAAGCTTTTGAACGTGCATCGCGTAATGTAAGCAATGATTTCAGTTTTTGATGCAAACAAAATGTCAAAATACATCGTAAAAGCCACCATCAAGGCTAAACCGACATATTATAATAGTTTAACGACACATTTCTACCAACGAACCGAATTATGTACTGTAAATAATTGCAATTAGGCTAACAAGTCTATTTTATGTGTTGAGACACTTCAAGGCTTATGGCTTTTAATATAAGGTCGTTTTTGACATTGTACTGTCAATCATAATTAACTAACTATTTACCTCTACTTTTCTACTGGCCTCGCGACTTCTAAATATTTGCCAATCCTTGACCGATTTTGCTATTATACTACGAATTCCCAAGATAGGTGGTGGGCCATGTCCACCACGCTGCTTTCACATATGCCATCGAATTTCTACAAATGTATGCAAGTTGCCTCCCGATGTTTTCTTTCACTGAAGCCAGTGTTATTTCGGACATGATTTATGTAGTGATAGCAAGAAAACTGTGTTTATCTTAACCTTAACTGGCTGATAAGGTTCTCTGAAAAAAATATATTGATTTACTTTTTTTCTCAGAGAAGCGATAAGGCTATCGACTTCGTTATCGTTTTCACTGACCAAGAAAACATGATTGCATTATTTCTTCGTACTTTGGTAGCGTTTTAGTACGTTTTGTGTACTAGTTAAGGTCAACTTGGGGAAGACCGGCATAATTTATTTAAAGTTGAGTTTGAGTTGCCTCTATCACTTCTGTAATTATTTTATTCGGATAGCAAAGGTAAGAAAGTTTCTGGGCAATTATTACGTGTAATACCCTAGGGAAAATAAAATCTAAAAACATTTTGTTACACAATAGAGCTAATAAAAATTAAAAGCAAGTAAACATTTCTTGGATAAGCCTATGTTCAGTAATGAACTATTACGAAGTCTAGTACAGTATACTAAAATACTAAGAAAAGAAAAATATTAGGTATGTTGGATATAAAAAAATTGTACAAATTGATTGCTTTTCACGACTTGAAATTAATTGAAATATAAAAGAATGTCTATTCAGATATTGGTTGTCATTCTACTGGAGAAACCTATAGCCTAACAGTGGACATCCTACAGCTAGTGTATGGCAGTAATATGATAAATTTTAAATTTAAATTTCTGTTTATTTTAAAATGTTTGCTCTCTTTGGTTCGTAAAATGTCACTATAAAATAGTAATTGTTGTTCAATATCATTGTGATTTATTAATATTGAATTGTCAGAATCATATGATGATATGTTTAGGTTATTGTTTGTTACCACACGTGACTCGCTATAGGTTATTTTGGTAGTTGTTACTAATCTGTGTCATGTAAACAAGTGAAATATTCACGTTTGCATCAATAATTCATAAGTTAGAATCATCCATTATTCACCTTCATTTTAATAGAATTTATGCTATAAATATTTATACATAAGATTTACTACTACTCATACAAATACACTCAAAACTACAATTCTTCAATGGACAAACCAAATATCATGTAGGCATATTAAAAAAAATCTAAATAAAAAACGGTTTTGGCACTCAAAATGCCTCGGTTTGCGACGTCGTATACTAATATACAACGAACCCACCATCTATCATACGCATCAATCTGTCAACCGTAACACTATACCAATTTCATATACCAAATTTTACATCCCTAAAAATCGTATCGAGAGCACGACAGTGATCGCATTTCTAGCCATCCTGTTCTATTAATACTATAACCTACGAAGAGAGTCTTCGTCATCCACGAGCGCGGCGGGACGGCCGAGTCCCGCCCGCCCAAGCCAGCGACTGCGAACACCGGTTCAAAAATAGTCGGCGCGCTCGCCACCCGTTGCATACAAAAGTGGCCAACCATAGGCTTATCAAATTTCCCTGCCCACTCCCCGTCCCACGCAACACTTATTCCATGCGTTAGTTAGTTAGCACAGCTTGCGTGGTTAGCTCTGTTATCCGTACTGCAGCACTGACCCGAAGCATTAGCAAGGCACTTCACTTACACTAGATAGTCTAGGACACTATAAACCGACACGACCGCGACAGTGGTCCGGTTGCACGAGCGATGGCCACCACACTACTGCTCCGGCGCTGCCTACTCGCTCCTCGACCGGACAAAAATACTCCTCATTGTGTACACAACACTTATAATACCTAGGCTTTGGTATAAATCTCGGTAAACTTTATAAATAGTTAGTTTTGGGTGGTGTACTGCAGTGCCGTTAACCCAGATGGAAGGTCGGAGTGGTCGAGGGTGCAGCATGAGGGCGCGCTGACTCGCCAGCAGAAATAGAAGCTCTGAAAGCATAAACTTGTTCATAAGCGTCCGAGTATTCATATCCACCTGACTAATACTCGTGGCGTTTCATTGAGGATGTATTCAATAAACATTTAATTGTTATATATTTTTTATATTCGTTTCAATTTATAACTCGTATAAGAAACAATAGCAAGAAAAATAAATACTTAACGAATAATCTAAAAACATATTTTTACGTACAACGATGTGGACAAAATCAACTAACTCTACTAAAATCAACTAAAATCTAGGAGTGCTGATTCTCAATAGAATATAAATGTTCAAATATGCAATTAATCTCATATCATAAACCTGTATTTAAAAAAATAAACGAACATTTAATTGACTTCAAAAAATTATAATTCAAACATCAAGCAAAATTTAAGTCAACGGGTACAATGAAATTCACAATATACTGGAACATTATATAGGTACATCTTGCTTTTCGCGTTGTAACCACAATGCGATATGCCTTAGAATAAGAACACTTTAATGAATGTATTCCTTAGCATCTTTGCAGCAAAAGTACAACAACAGACGTGTTGTCTGCCAATCACACTTTTCTTTTACTGCATTCTTATGAGAAACAACTGTGTGTTATATTTCATGATAAAAATTAGCTTAAACATTAGTCCAGAAAAAAGCATCTCGTATACAAAAGCCTGTGAAATTCTTAATCCTAAAGGTAATGCTTACTTTTACTTGTAATAGAGAAGACATCTATTTCACCGCATGCCCAAAGTTTGCATCATGCTTCATAATAAGTGTTAAAATACGGCAATCAAATGGACGGCAAAAAATCGGAATTGTAATGCTTATTTTAATTCGAACTATGTCAATAATAAACTGCAGGCTTTTATTGCAACAAATTTAAATAGTAACGAAATCATTTTAAATGTAATATTTAGGTAGGGTACAATGTCAGGGCCTAAGACCAAAGGAAAAAAAAGCGGACAAGTGCGAGTCAGTTCCGTACAAATCCAGAAAATTTCACAAAATTGGGAAGTAAGTTGTTGAAATCTCTATACAATAACCATTGACAATAAAGTTGTTTTTTTTTCACTTTTCTCGTCATACATCGAAAATTACACATTGTAATAATTAAAAACCTGCTTTAGCATGTGCTAATAAAGTTCTTTTATATGATACTTTACGTGTACATGATACGATTTACTCACTTTGAATTATAAATTGTGAATTATTATATTTTGTGAATTTTGAGGCCCTATTTTTTTGTGATTTAAATAAAAATTTACACTTTTCAGATTTATTTCTGTATGTGTACTCTCAGACAATACTTCTCGCCAAATTTCATAGTTCTATGTCAACGGGAAGTACCCTGTAGGTTTTGATTTTTGTGAGTGTCAAAATATGCGGTTTTTTACGACATAAACGGCTCTAACTTTTTCAAACGATAACTGAGAAGCTTTTCTTTTACACAATAGCAAGAGACCTAGATATATGTAAACAGTTTAAAGGACATGTCCACAAAATGTATGAAGGCTGGTATAATAATAATCAAAAATTCTAACCACAACACTTGTTACATTTCGAGAAAGTTTATATTTTTCTGAGTCTATTACGTCAGTTAAAACCAAAAAAGAGCCCTCCGATTTTTTTTAAAATTAATTTTTAGTCTATTAGGATAATTAAATATATTTGGTTCAATAGGTAATTTATCTCTATCAACCCTGGTTAAGTAACCTCCAAATTGTTAAATAGAAGCATTTTTACCAATTAGATACAGTTTTTAAGTATTTATTTGTCACATTGTACCTACTAACTGGTCACACTGGTAGGTTATAAATTTTAATTTTAGCAAAATACGAGATGAAAGTGGAAGAATCAGCTACGAATGCAAGTAAAATAACGATAGAAGCACTTTGTTATAGCTTAACTAGAAAAATTACATATCTGTATTATTGTTTTTCATACAATTTATTTTTCACATTTAAAAAAAAATGGAGGGATAAAAAAATCTAAATTAAATATTTTTGAGAAGCCCATGAATCAAGCTTTCAAATTATGTAAATATCATCTTGGTTCGATTTTTCTCTGAATAATATACCACTTGTGGACGTCACCTTTCAACCAGATATCTTTACGCGTTCCCGAGATAAAGAGTCTTGACATACACACAGACGGACAGACGGACAACAAAGTGATCCTATAAGGGTTCCGTTTTTTTCTTTTGAGGTACGGAACCCTAAAAAGGGAAAACAGCTTAAAAGTAAGCTCCGAAATTTTGCAGCCAATCAAAATAGCCAAAAAGCAAGAATAGTCAAAGGCCAGTTTTTACGATGGCGAACTAATACAGACATACTAAAATTATTAGTGTTTCGTTAATGTAAAGTAGTAAAATTGAATTTATTCCATTGCGATTAGTTGCATGCGAAACTTTTTAGAGATAAACTTAAAAGAGATATTGCAAAAATGTATAGAGCAGCTCTATACATTTTGCACCGCACCTTCGAACCACAGCTTCGTAGAACCCATTGCCAGTAGGTTTGATCTATGAAAATAACGGATCCTGAGTCTGTAGTGGATGGCAAAATACATCCTTATCTACAGTTCAGGTAAATAAAAAAACAGCCTAAATCAGCAAAACAAAAAACACATCGCTATATTCAACTAAATAGCGACCGAGGTTCACTTGGAGCAAAAACAAAATTCGGATCTTTGAAACAGGTCTAACCGTTCAAATGAAGTTTGGTATTTAAATAGGCGTTTTATTTATAAGTCTATACGCTTGAGTTGGTTAGTCTATCGCATTTATAAGTAGCATTCTCGAGAAAACTCATTTTGTATAAAATATTGCACCGATCAAACTTAATATTCAATCATTGATAACATCTTAAGTAGAATTTACTTGCGGCTCTTAAGTAAAATGTTCTGCACAGTTATACATAATTATAGTCCTTTAAGGGTCCTCCGTCAGCGTTTATATTATAGTTTGTCTTATGCCAATGCATCTCGGCGTCGATATCGTGTGTAACTACAGTGCCAGGTCAACAAAAACAATAGATGCAATGAATTAACCGGGATTACCCCAAGGCGAGCGAAGTGGGCCGCCGAGGGCGACGCTATAACGGAATTAGATCTGTCACACATTTGCGAAACGTTGTGCAATACCGTGGACAGCTCCATTAGACACTTTTTTAACTTTCGCGGTTTTTATCTTCATTTTCGATGGTACGAGTTATTCGCGCCGAAATATCGGAATCCGAATTAATAGATAAGGCATTTGTGCAAAGGATCTACTTATTCAAAATTATACATAAATTAATAAAACAAACGGTTTAACTCACGTGATATTTTAATGTTATGTTCATATTCATATTCATATTTATTCATTGCTTAATATGGATGTACATGGTTGGTACTTACAGAATAATCGTATAAATAGTCTGCCATACTCAGCCTTTTGGCATGCAATATTTTATGTTATAATAGGGTTCTATCGCTTACTAATTTACCTACATTTTACATATTTAATGGTCGGGCCGCTGGGAGTTTGACATGTACCTATTGGGAGTATACTCGTATCTACTCATTCTTATGAATAACTCTTACTATGGAAACAACCTCGGAATCGTAAAAAAAACAGCTGTCCTATACCAAACTTTCATTATCTTCTTTGACTTGACAAAAATCGAAGTTGTTCATAGAGTATTTAACACGCACAATTTAAAATTGTGGGTGTTTTAATGCAAATTTTTAAACACTCTGCTTATGTTTTTAGTTACAAAACTATAGATTAAAACCTTACGCAGTCACGTGACTATAATCGCAGCAAAAATACATGACTTGTGAAATATCACGCTAATTTGGAGATGCACCAGAAATATTATTATAATGAATGGACTTGCCGCCCAAGACTCCAGTAGTTACGTGTCACTTACTGTAATTAGTAAAAGTAATTTATAGACCTGTTTATTTTGACTACCATTACCACTACTGAAAGGTGACGTCCACAAGTGGTATATTATTCGGAGAAAAATCGAACCAAGATGATATATACATCATTTGAAAGCTTGATTTATGAGCTTCTCAAAAATATTTTAATTAGATTTTTCTATCCCTCCATTTTTTTTAAATGTGTAAAATAAAATGTATGAAAAATAATAATACAGCTTTGTATTTTTTCTAGTTTAACAATAATAAAATGCTTTTATCGTTATTTTACTTGCATACGTAGCTGATTCTTCTTCTTCTAAGTTATAACCTACCAGTGTGACCAGTTAGTAGGTACAATGTGACAAAAAGCACTTAAAAACTGTGCCTAATTGGTAAAAATGCTTCTATTTAACAATTTGGAGGTTACTTAATCAGGATTGATAGAGATAAAATACCTATTGAGCCAAATCAAACATATTTATTAATCATAATAGATTCAAAATTAATTTTAAAAAAAAGTAGGACTCTTTTTTGGTTTTAACTGATATAATAGACTCAGAAAAATATGAACTTTCTCGAAATGTAACGAGTGTTGTGGTTAGAATTTTTGATTATTATTATACCAGCCTCCACACAATTTGTGGACATGTCCTTTATCAAGTTTTTTTTACGCGCTCAATAGCGTAGACCACTATTTTCTACGAGACTTACACAGTGATAGCTCAGACTAAATAAAAAATAAAGACAGAAAGTCGTGAACAGACATGTGAGGCCGGTTTTTAACACGCTTTTATTAGTTTCACCTGTATGTTTGCTTGCTTGTTTGTAACCAACCCCTTTGAGCTCGATTTTGACCTACTTTGAGCGATCAAACTTTGCACACCTATCAAAGACCGATGACAATACATTTATTTAAAAAAAAAACTAATAAGTGAAAAATAAATATAGTTTTAAAAAAAGCGTGGGGCACTTTGTGCCATGATTTTACGTAAATCGAGCACCCCATGCCTTTTTTTATAATAGTATTAATATTTTTCATTCATTATTACTTTCTGCCTATATTGAACATTATTTTACACTTTTTACTTTGCTATAAAAGCGTTTTTCTTTTAGTTTTTTTCAACTATATTTATTTACACATGTTATTTTGTCGATTATTTTTTTATTTGGTCTGACAGTGCTAGCTGCCGGCTGTTAAACGTTGGCCTGGTTAATCCGTGGTGGTCTAGTGGAAGTAACACTCGCCTGTTTTCGTGAGGTCGTGGGTTCAAATCCCCGGTCATGTGCCAAAGAGTTTGTTGGAACTTATGTACGGGTTTTCACACCATTGGCTTTTTGGTGAAGGAAACATCGTACAACCTGCATACGTCCGTAAAAGAAATTCGATGGCGCGTATGTGAATCCACCAACCCGCACTGGGTCAGCGTGGTAGATATGACCCAATCACCCTTCGTGGGCAGGACTTTAAAAAGGCCGCTACAGTAATGTTGGCATTAATTTGTCTTAGTTGCATTTCCACAAAAAGTTATAATTTACGCTAAAGAGGTATACTGATGTAGTAACTATGTTTATTTTTAAAGCTATTGATCTAGAGTACAATATTCAGCCTTAATAGTAGATTGTAGATAATCATATGGGATCAAAATAATATTTTTATGGCGAGGGCGCTTTTTTGAATCCAGAGCGGAGGATTCTTTAGTAGAATCCTGAACGTAGCGAGGGATTCAAAGTACGTCGCCCGAGCCAAAACTATATTTTGCACCCGAGTGGTACACTCACTTTTCATCACCTCTATGAGAAAATAAAAGACTCCTCATATTTTATTGTAATATTATTATTTAATAAAATGTAGAGTAACAACTAAATTTAAATTAAATGGTATCTAATAATAAAACAAATGAAAACTTATATCACATTATTTTCATTACAAATACTTCCAAAATTAAAAAGTGCGCCGCAAAAAACATTCCGTCGCACTTATTTGTTCCAAATTCAGAAAGTGTGCGGCATTGTTAATTCCGGCGCACTTATAAAGTTCCTTATAGAAAACACCACCTTTGGGCGCACTTAAAGGCGAACCAAGTAGTCCTTTTCGAATCGATGTGATGAAAAAATATTTACAAAGCTCTACACTCTTCACTACGATTTCCAGTTTTAGTAAATCACTATACGTTTTATTTAGAATCACACCCATGATCAAAATAAAATAATTCCAAAAATTGACCGGGAATCGATTTTCGTACTACTGTTTTTTACCGGACAAGCTGTTCTTTCCTTGCCCAAATAGGCCAGGGTCGATAATTTATACAACCAAAAAAAATAATAGTAGGATGAAACCCATTAGAAAAGGAGGGGAATATTATAAAAATAAAAGGAAAAATAATTTACGGGCGATCTGAGGTCGGGAAGGGGATGGAGGGGGGTTTTAAGGGTAAAAAACGGTTTTTCTCAATTTCCGGCAAAACTAAAAGTCCTATCGAAAAAAGTCACATGGCAAAGTTGTAGGTAATAAAAAGATCTAAAACTTTTGTATTGACACTTTTTTCACATAACCTCAAAATTTATGTGAAAAATCCAAAAAACCAAGTTTTTGGTTTTTTATTTTTATCTTTTACAAAAATCTTTTTTTTTAACGAAATTTGGTGAAAACTTACCTTTTTATGTCCCAAATACGCTGTAATTTATTTGATTAAAAATATTAATTTTTTCACCTTATTTTGAATTTATATCGAAAAAACACCCTAATTTTCAATCGAAAATTCAACCGTCAAAATATCAGTTTTTTTCAAAAAGTTGGTGTGTTTTCTGTTTGTTGAAATCTCTACTTTCCGATGGTGAAAAAAAATATATATGTTACTATAGTAAATCTTCTCAGAAAATGCAAACAATCAAAAAAAATATTAAAGAAATAAATGTCAAAATGTACAAAAAATATATTATAAATCTATTAAAAATGTATAAAATATATATGGAAATCGGCCAAAAGTTTGTTATTAAAAATATATTTACGATATATTTTTTATAGATTTTTAATATATTTTTTATGTATTTTGAAATATTTTTTTTTCATGGGATTAACTAAATTTGTTTCAATCAATCAATCAATCTTTATTGCAACATATGTGGTATTACATCGTTTTCATAGGTATTGATATCTTTACCCTTAACAACTATGGTGGTATCATCTGCATATAGATATAGATATTTATATATATATATATAGATCATTGACATAATACAGAAAACAAACAGGACCCATAATACTGCCCTGAGGCACTCCGCAGTTATCATTTTTTTCTTCGGAATCATAATCTTGAAGACAGTTAGTCGTTGGATCCATCTTTGTGATGCGTGTAATTTGCGGTTTATTACTCAAAAATGATCTTAACCAATCTTCTGCAGTTCCTCTTATACCGTTTAAATTCATTTTGCCTAAAAGGGTTTCGTGGTTGACGAAATCAAAAGCTTTACTCAAATCCAAGAACAGACCGCAGGATGGCAAATTATTTTTACTGTTCAAACCATTTAAAATCAATTCCAAAAAATGATAAGTTGCCAAAGTAGTAGATTTGTTCTTTCTGAACCCAAACTGCCTTGTTTGTGTAAAATTAAGGAGATTATTATTTTTTTATCTTGTACTAAAATATCATTTAATTTCAATCTTTAGGTTATGTTACGTTAAGCATACTATTTTTTAAAGAAAATATTACGATTTTTATGTTTGAGTTGATTGATACAGATATAAATAGAGATAGTATTTACCTTCCTATGCAGATTCGAAAAGTTTTTTTGTTTTTTTAAGTTAATTTGTCACAGTTATCTTCAAGAAACTCAGCGTGCACGTGTATTTTTATAAACGATGTTGTATACTGTACTGTATTTCGAATACTGGTTAGGCTAACGGTTGTTACAGCTGCTACGAAATATATAGTATATAATAGTAGGTTTGTACGAGTATGTAGTAAGACCCAGACCAGCCTAGCCCCTTCCCCACTTCTCCACGAAATACCTTTTGATGGGCTACAATTTTTCGTAGGTCACTCAGGTATATCTACTCAGGTATATATAATTTATTTTAAAATAGTTATAAATAGGCATCTACGCATATAATTTAAAGAAGATTCGACAACTTTCTCCAAATATTGTAGATGTCTAATTAAATATTAATTTTATTAACTTATTTGTTTGTGAATTATAGTAGTTTATTTTTATTTGCATTTTTTTGTTATCAATTCTTTCTATCAATTTCAATCATGTAATTTAACGTTTTTCGAGTAATTAAAGTATAAATTTTAATAAATAGCTCAAAATTATTTATAATAATTTAAAAAAACTTTGAATTCGAGTTTTTTTCGATTTTTTGCATTTTCTGAGAAGATTTACTATAGTAACATATATATTTTTTTTCACCATCGGAAAGTAGAGATTTCAGCAAACAGAAAACATACCAACTTTTTGAAAAAAGCTGATATTTTGTATTTTGACGGTTGAATTTTCGATTGAAAATTAGGGTGTTTTTTCGATATTAATTCAAAATAAGGTGAAAAAATTAATATTTTTAATCAATAAATTACAGCGTATTTGGGACATAAAAAGGTAAGTTTTCACCAAATTTCGTTAAGAAAAAAAAGGTTTTTGTAAAAGATAAAAATAAAAAACCACCAACTTGTTTTTTTGGATTTTTTACATAAATTTTGAGGTTATGTGAAAAAAGTGTCAATACAAAAGTTTTAGCTCTTTTTATTACCTCCAACTTTGCCATATGACTTTTTGCGATAGGACTTTTAGTTTTGCCGGAAATCGAGAAAAACCGTTTTTTACCCTTAAAACCCCCCCTCCATCCCCTTCCCGACCTCAGATAGCCCGTAAATTATTTTTCCTTTTATTTTTATAATATTCCCCTCCTTTTCTAATGGGTTTCATCCTACTATTATTTTTTTTCACTTTTCATTATTTTTCAAGGCTTCTACTCTGGCCTAAAATGTAGAGTGAAAATAATATCTTATAAAAATAATTGAATAAATGCACAAGATGATTCTTTCCAAGCCTTGTGTCTTTTTCCAAATTAACCGAGTTAGTTTTCTAATTGTACAAATAACGCTCTTTAGATTAATTTATCTTCATACCTATTCTATTGAAACATTCATAATTTTATCCTTTTTTTTCTGATTACTGCTGTAACATGCAATATATTAATTTAGGAACTTATTCCATCCTTATTGTATAATGTAGGTTTAGTACATAAGCTTTTGGGTAATAAACTAATTTTATTTAATTTTTTAATTCCAATTGTGGTATCGTCTAGTCTAGCGTAACGAGTAATTTTATTGTCTGTCTCTTGCTCCAGAATGGTCGACATAATTATATCTAGTAACGTACATAATTTTAATGAATGCTCCATAACTCCATTCTTAGCATTTTAATCCTACTAATACTGTATACTGTACTATACTATACTGTAATAAGTATAATATAACGCGAAAGTTTGTGTGTATGACTCTTTCACGTAAAAACTACTGAACGGATTGAGATGAAACTTTGCAATAGTAATGCTTTTACATCAGAATAACACATAGACTATAATAAAAATATTGTGTGAAACGAAATTCGCAGGGTCAGCTAGTAAATAATAAATCCACTAGTTATCTGAGCTACACCATAAGTCATCAAAAAGTAGATAACACTTATTCACTGCTCGAAAACAAAAAACTTCGTTATTTTGATTGAATAACCACGTTTCTCCCAGACAGCCGTGCTTTACCTCAAAATAAATTAAAATAACAAAGTATACAGTGCGACTGCTGATTTCCAACGTTCTCATGTACTGACTTGGCGTGGCCTACTTAGGGATATAGGTCACTCGTACTGGACCACTCGTACTGATATAACAGTACTTGATATCTTGCTCTTTGCTGGATACCTAGATAAATTCTTTTTAACCAACTTCAAAAAGGAGGTTCTCAATTCGACTGTATGTATGTTTTTAATACGCGAAATTTTATCGAAATCGGCTGAGTCGTTTTTGAAAAATTTATCAATATTGTTAACAATAATAAGAATTAAAATTAATAATAGCCGTGGTGGTCAAGAGGTAGTGACACCCGCCTTACAATCGTGAGGTCGTGGGTTCAAATCCCTGGTCCCGTACCAATGAGTCCTTTGGAGTTTATTTACGGAATTAAATTCCGTAAATAAACTCCAAAGAACGGAAGATCCACTGGCTTTTATGCAGGTTGCCTCACGATGTTTTCCTTCACCGAGGAAAACATCGTGAGGCAACCTGCATACGTCCGTAGAAGAAATTCGATGGCGTATGTGAATCCACCAACCCGCACTGGGCCAGCGTGGTGGATATGGCCCAATCACCCTTCGTGGGTAGGCCTACGTCCTGCAGTGGACTATTAAAAAGGCTGGTACAGGTACAGGTTAACAATACGACAAACTCGTGCGAACTATTCAAATGTTGTACACGGCTGGAGTCGGTTGTGTCATTTTCGGAGAAAAATACTCGTAGTTATTTAACATAAGTATCGAGATTTGTATCGATCTAAACAGCTTGTTTCTACCCACTGCGCAATGCTGGATATAGACCTCCTTTCTTTCTCGGAATTATTTCTGGTCCTGTGCAAGCTTCTTCCATTATCTTCCAACATATTTGACGATATTATTTGACTATCGGGCTAGTGGTCTGCTTCTACTTTTGCTTTTACGGGTAGCACTAGATATAATTGATTTTGTCCTTTGGCTTTAAGTTTCGATTGTGGTCATTTGAAGTGTTAGCTTAGCTTAGCTTAGTGTGTTAGCTTAAAGACCTTCCCCTGTCCAGTTTAGCTAGGATGCGTGTGTGTACCCCGATTCGATCGATAGTTAAGCCACAGGTTACAATAAAGAATAACAATGAAATTGTCAGACAGGTACTGCAAAATGCTAGGTAAAAAGTTCGTACAGATCGGGGGGAGCTAGTCCTGGTGTCGCGGTTTTTAAGCCTCTCACCTCTTACCCAGACATGGCTAAACGGTTAGAAGCTATGGCAGCGCTTAGTTGTAAATGCTACCCGCGATCACCCATCAGAAGACTGTCCGTGGCGAGTGTTGCTTATCTTTGCTGATCGATGATGATGATGACAATAACCTAGTCGAACTACGCTATGAGATCTACTGCGAAATGCTGTGAGATCTGTATCGTATCATCTCAAAAAGACGCCAGACGATACTGAATTTGCGGTTAAAAGTTAAGTGAAAACGGTGCTGAGTGTCAAGTGGGAGATTTGCAAATCAAATCGAATTACTTTTACGTCGCGTTGACCGAGCGCGCCGTGCACACACGTGAGCACATTGACACACCAATCACAAACGTTGCCGCGCTCGTGTTCGATCGGTTTGGCGCTCGTTACATTACCGTAAAAAATACTCACACTTAGCTATTCAGTTTTCTGTACGTGACACAAGATGGCGTTGTGCCATTTCCATCAAACGTTAACGCGATCGAGCTCGAGCAAAAATTTCGTACTTAGCGCTCTGATAAAAATTACGGTTTCAAGTTTATTCACTGCCGGCTCAAGAATATAGAAACTGAAAATTGTTCACAGGTACACCAGATGAACTGCCGCACTAAGTGATTCAGAGATAAACCTTGGTCGGACTCGAAACGTTCGACTTTGAAACATTACGTGGGTGAGGCATTTTAGCAGCTTTTCAGTTTCTGGATTCGAGAGATTACTTAGTATGAGTAATAATTTGTTGCAGATAAACTAACTTAGGGGAAGCCTATGTCCCGGACAAAGATACGTTTATTTGCAGATCAAGCTTGATAATAAAATTGCAATCAACGGTCATCGAGATGGTTCGACGATATAGTTGAAATCGCTGGTTGAACTTAGTTACGATTAAGATAATAATATAAAAATAAAAAAAAAATAAAAAAAACGCTTAGGAGCCATATTTTTTTTTATAAATGCATTGTCATCGGTCTTTGGTAGGTGTGCAAATTTTAAAGAAAATCTGATCGATCAAAGTAGGGCAAAATCGAGCTCAAAGGGGTTGGTTACAAGCAAACAAACATACAGGTGAAACTAATAAAAGCGTGTTAAAAAAAGTTGTGGTCGATGATGATGATGATGATGAAACTACAATATCGTATCACGTTGACGTTCTCAAAAAGTGTACCGGAGTTACCTTATTGCTCAATTCTCTATTGAGTTTTTTACCACCATTGGTGCAATACAATTTCAATATTAATTTTCTTTTTTTAGTGCTCATAGCGTAGTAAACTAGTTGTTCGTTAGCGATCATCGAAGTTAACGTTCAGCAGGGTCAGTCTGCGGATGGGTGACCGTGGGTGGTATTTACAACTAAGCTTTACGCTACCGTGGCTCGAATGATACGTTAAAATATAGGTCCCAGTTGTTTTAATCGTTTCGCCATGTCAGAGACCTTCAGGTGGCTTAAAAACTCTGGCACTAAGGCTTTTTTATCCGGCCTATATACGAACTTACTACTATATTTATGTATAATATGTTACTATTATATTTAAGTATAATATGTGTAATTTATACTACATAATTATGTACATGTAGTTTGACTTTATTCAATGAAATTCCCGACGACTTATACCGAAAGGGAAACTTGTTGGCATTCCCAGAAATAGAGTGTTTATTATTAGAGTTTCATTTGTTTGCGTCAGATGAGTCACTAAATGACGAATTTACTATTGTAGGTACTTTGTAAACAAATTGTGGATCATTAGCGGCGCTTCACAGTTTCATCTACTCTCCTATATGAAGTTTAAACTAATTTATAGTCAAACGTAGTTTGTCTAGCTCAGTGGTTCTTTTTTTTGACCGACGAACCACCGTAGGAAGTGTACAATTCGACGCGTATATATATATATCGGGACAATAGCTTTAAGTTTATTTTTAAATAGTGCCACTTACTATAATTTCGAAGGACTAGGAATGGTAGTGGCAACATTCCTGGGCTAACGCTTGTGACGAACGCTGCTGATTGGTTCCAAGGAGGTTTCAAGTGTATCGCATGGCTGGCCGATGGGCGGGAAAATGCGATGATGACTTGACAGATGTCATTTGTCAGTGGTAAAGAGAGCTGGTTCGGAGAGGTTATGTTGGTGAAATGTGTTTAGAACGGCTCGAGTTGTGATTATTGATAAAATGGTGGCAGCGTGCGTTACGCTGCAGAACGCCATGTCCTTCGCTTAAAGTTTTCTCTATAACTGTAGTCATACGTAATCTTCTGTGAAATAAACTGATTGTTCGTGACGTCGCAATTTATCTCCTCACCCGCTTAACCCACGCCACGCCACACTGAAGTATTGCTGGGTCAGATGATATAAAATAATTACCACATTGAATCACCATAACTGATGCGGACCCTTTTATGGATTCGACATATATATTTCTTTATGTATAACCACGCATATTTTTTCATAGTAGCCCGATTTCAGTATTTTTTTTTTATTAGAAAGAATATATTTCGAAATTGGTTCCATTTAAATTTTATAGAAACCGGGTGAGCCATTTTTGAAAAATCAACAATAATGTGAAAAATGCTACATCGATCCGTGCGAAATATTCGCGAATTCTGTACACGGGTGAAGTCAGTCATGCTATTTTTTTTTGCAAAAAATAATTAAAACGGAAATAAGTCCGCGCTTGACAACCAACTCGCCTGATGGTAAACGTCGTTGTGGTCAAAGATAAAGCACGCATACTTACTGTACTGTACCAGCCTTTTTAATAGTCCACTGCAGGACGTAGGCCTACCCACGAAGGGTGATTGGGCCATATCCACCACGCGGGCCTAGTGCGGGTTGGTGTATTCACATACGCCATCGAATTTCTTCTACGGACGTATGCCGGTTGCCTCACGATGTTTTCCTTCACCGAAAAGCCTGTGGTGTGAAATTCCGTACATAAATTCCAAAGAACTCATTGGTACGGGACCGGGGATTCGAACCCACGACCTCACGATTGTAAGGCGGGTGTCACTACCTCTTGACCACCACGGCTTACGCATACTTAAAAGATACCTATTCACTCTGATCTTGAAGAGCACTAGAAAACAGGAAAGCAGGAAGACTGTTCCATTCCCTGGCGGTACGAATCAGAAATGATGAGTCAAACCGCTTCGTACGTATCGAAGGAAAATCGACAGTGTAGGGGAGGTAATGTGGCTTTTTCTACTTGTCCTGTAGTTAAAAGGGGATGATAGGATAATGATCCCACAGTTATTAAGGCTACGACACATTTAATACAAGTTTACAATTCCGGAACACACCTCTAAGAAAATATTTCAAAAAAGTTGTTTTAATGGGAAGGATGAAATATGTAGTTTCCTATGTTTTACCATTACAGTTTTGACATCAAATTCAACTCGAGTTACTTTTAATCGCAGTGAGTTTGATAAGTAACTTATTTGGTTTAGTTTTGATGTTATGGCCCACTCACCAATGGGTCGTGGGCGAACCCATAGTTTGGGGAAACCCTGGTCTAGCTAGGTAGATATTTGTCAGCGATCATCGAAGTTAAGCAATTTCTATGTAGTAGTAGTGTAGTATTGTCATTATAATAAAAAAAAAAAAAAGTTAAGCAATGTTTAGCACAATCAGTCCTGGAATGGGTAATCATGCGTGGCATTTCCAACTGAGCGCTACCGTGACTTGGATAACGCGCTAACTTGTAGGTCCCGGTTGCTTTAACGGCTTATCCACGTCAGAGGCTTTCTATAGACTTAAAAACTGAGACCAAGGCTGCTATCCAGCCCATTACCATTACTTACTCATTTCCATAGTGCTAGAGTAGTGCATTTTTATCATCATAATAAGCAGCCTGGTTCAGCCCAACACCTTAGTCATCGAGTTCGATAGTACGGTGATTTTACGAAGAATCAATTTCGTACATAAAAAGAAATACTCGGATCAACACTTTAACATTTACGAGCTCTATTGAATATAGAATATCGATGAACAAAAAATACATACAGACGAACCTCCTCCTTTTCGGATTTGGGAAAAAAAGAATAGGTATAATACCAAGGAGAATTAAAGGAAACTTACTTTAATATGTCACTTTATTTGGGACCTGACAGAACACCAAAAAGAAATAAATCAGCTGTCAAAAAGTCAATAAGCTTTCGCGCGTCATCACAAAATTATACAGTAAACAACCAGTAAATATGTTATAAAAACCAAAAAAAAAACTCATGATGTGAACTCAATGTTTTAATTTACTATGCTAAGTCTGCGAGGGTTCCTATTGGTGATGTTGAAAAGCGCTTTCATTGTTGCTTTCTTCAATATCTCAAAACCCGTGGTAGCTTTCACTGGTCTGAAGAACTGGTCCAGAAAAGCTCTTTATACCAAAGTTGACCTCTGCACTCAATCCTGCTATAGTCAGATAATACCAGGTTGGTACTTTTCCCGTGTTCCCAAAGTAATAAATTCATAATTTGGTAGGACTTTGGCTATCATACTTTGGTTTTTGCTAGAGCCTAGTTTTTTATAGCACTGTTATTGATTTACATTTGGTGAAAGGTAAATGTATAAATCTAAATTTTACACACAAACTAGCTACAAACTAATGTATTGGGTCAAACCTTTAAAAACTGACTACAATGAGTTCCAGGTTAAAAATGATTCAGATCAAACAAAACGGCAAAAAATAAATATTCGTAGACTCAGAGCAAATAAAAAATCAAGAGGAACCGTCGTTGAACACTCAAGTGAAGCCGGTTTTTTATACATGTGTGAGTGTGTTGCTGTTGCGCCGCCATAGTTCGACTGACAAGCCAAAGCGTAGTTTACTTGTACGTTGATGTGTGTATGAATTGCCTGTACACGGCGAGGCGTAGTTTTGGTTGGCTTCACTTGTTTGTTCACAACATTCTCTCTTGATTTTTTTATTTGCTCTGAGTTTGTAGAGCAATTCCATTTATTTTTTTCTTTAAATTAAGGTATGATAAGGTATAATGGATGGTGAAGTAGATAAGCGCTGGGTTAAAAAATAACTTGCAATCGCGCCATCGTAACAACTTCAAGATGACTCAGTAAACGCCAAAAAACCTTGAAACAATATAAAACTACTACGACTTGAAATGCCAGGATACTCTACAATCCGCACTGTAAGAAGTTAATGCTCCAGCCAGAACCAAGAATAAAGCATTTTCCTCTCTGTTACCCAGGGCTATACTTAGGCAATGCAAAAGCGGCAGAAGATCCAAATGTGCTTAAACATCTTGGAATCTCCCATGTGCTCACCGTTGAAGCGCGCCGCCCACCGAAGTATCTTTACATGGGTACCAACATCAAGAACATGTTCATTAGGGCCCTTGACTCTCCTGACACCGATCTCCTGTCCTACTTCCCTCTATCCAACGCTTTTATCAGCGATGGGCTGCGAACAGGAAACGTCCTCGTCCACTGCCGCTTCGGGGTCTCCCAGTCAGCAGCCCTCGTCATCGCCTATATCATGCAAACCTTCAAACTAACCTTCCACGACGCGTTCCGATACGTCAGAAATCGAAGAAAATTCATCCAACCATCCTATTACGTCGATCAACTGAAGGAATATGAACGTCTCAACTACAGCGTGAAGAGTTTAAAAACAATGGAAGCGTATATAACTGTGTATTCCACAAAAAGAGGCTGCAAAATGACGTTAATCATCGTGGCGGTCTTCATCGGGTTTCTTGTACCAGTTTTATTGATTGTTTAAGTGAATACTTCATTTTTTTTGCTTTTTAAGTTAGTTTTTATAATTCATAGTAGGTAATAAAGATCAAGTTTGTCATCTGATAATTCACATAGCGAAGTTTTATTTTTCGTTATACTTTCTTGGTAACTTTATTTCTGTATACTTTAGGCTCTTTTCACTGAGGCTTTTTGTGGTGTTTCCTATTTGTAAAAGTTCAAATGTCACTTTCTTGGTAACTTTATTTCTGTATACTTTAGGCTCTTTTCACTGAGGCTTTTTGTGGTGTTTCCTATTTGTAAATGTTCAAATGTCGTGACTTTCACAATCAGATAAAATATAAAAAACCGTCGCTGCCCTCCAGTATAAATCAATTTTCTTCTAAAACTGGGCAATCACTCAAAAAGAAGTAATCTTAAAGTGATTGCCCAGTTTTATGAACATAAAAACGGTACAATATGCTGACCACACTTTTCTTTCTCCCAGGGCTCTACCTAAGCAATGCGAGGGCAGCGGCGGACCGCAATGTGCTTACCAGCCTCGGCATTACCCACGTCCTCACCATCGAAGCTCAAAAGCTACCGAAGTCTACCTTCGAGGATACCAATATCAGCACCTTGTTCATACGAGCCTATGACCTGCCCCACGCTCACATTTTGCCTTACTTCCCAATGGCCAACGCGTTTATTGAAGAAGGACTTCGAAAGGGAAACGTCCTGGTACACTGTCACTTCGGAGTATCTCGCTCCGCCACGATAGTCATCGCGTATTTGATGCAAAAGTACAAGATGTCCTTTGAACAGGCCTTTGTCTACGTGAGGCAGAGAAGAAGATTCATCAATCCGAATTCTGGATTTGTCGCTCAGCTGAGAGAATACCAGCGTCTGAACTACGACGTTAATGGCATGCAAAGATTTGAAGCGTATATGAACGTGCATGCGAGAAGGCATAAATATAAGATTGCTTCGGCTGCAGCTGTTCTTTTTGGAGTAATAGTGCCGGCGATGGCGCTCATCTGATGAGAGTTCACTAATTTAATTCAATAAATACAGTTTTACTATACGCATATGTTCACGGACAATAGTTATACATTTAAAATACATAATATGTATTTTGAGTAGACATATAAAGAGGAAACTGTCCCACTTTACAACTAAATTGATTAATATTTCATCAAACCCAAAATTAAAATTATGGAACCACGATACTTTGTTTTTCATTATTCATATAGTCATTTAAAAAGTAAAGCTATTTAAACAGCTGATATCTCACTTTAAAATGGATGTTCAGAAAGCAGCTCTAAATTTTGTTATTGAAATAAGCCAGTATTATTTATACTGTCACTACCTAATATTATAAAGCAAAATCGTATTTTGTGTGTGTCTGTATGTTTGTGTATCAGCTTGGATCTTCTACGGAACGGATTGCAATGCGGTTTTCAATAATTTTCCGAAAAATAGCTATAAATAAATAATTCGCTCGGATCCGGGCTAAGCCGTGACGGGCAACTAGGGTTATATAAGCCAATGTTAGAATCTCCAAACCTTAATAGATGCACCGTCCACGCAAGAAGTAGATTCGTTAAGATCATGTGCTCCTTGGTTAAGATTATTATAACGCGCTCTATATTGAAGAATAATAAATACATATATTATTTCAGGGCTTTACCTTAGCAATGCCAAGGCAGCAGGTGACCTCACAGTGCTCGAGCGTCTGGGCATCACACACATCCTCACAGTGGAGGCCCTTAGATTGCCAGATTCCACCTTCCAAAAACAGAAAATAACCAACCTTTTCATCATGGCCTACGACAACAATGAAACAGAACTGTATCCTTATTTTCCAATAGCCAATTCGTTTATAAACAAAGGCAGGAAACATGGAACTGTAATCGTCCACTGCCGACTGGGGGTTTCCAGGTCATCCACAATCGTCATAGCTTATCTGATGGAGAAGTACCGTATTACTTTTGACGAAGCTTTCAAGTTCGTTAGAAGTAGAAGACCGTTTATCAACCCAAATCCACATTTTGTTGCGCAATTGAAAAGCTATGAAAAGAGTAAATATTATGTCAGCCATTTTAAAAGGCTGGAAGCGTATTTGAAGATTAATTCTGGGGAAAACAAACTCAAGATGGCGTCGCTTGTAGCGGTCTTATTTGGGGTACTGTTACCGGTTGCTGTGTTTCTTGTTTGAATTGTGTCTAATAGGTGAAAAACAGAGAAATAAATGCGCCTTTAAAATCAATCAAATTTTTATTACAGATATAATAGCTCACTCACTCAAATAAAACAGATTTCATCATCATTGTTTAGACTCTAAGAGTCTACTGAACACAAACTTACAACGTTTCCCTTATAACATTGTTATAGAACCGATTCTTACAGGCAGCGGCACGTAGTCTAGCGCTGTGGATGGGGTGGCTGCGCATGGTGACCGCCATACTAAAGCCATGCGCAGCCATCTCCTCCACACTTCGCTCAGCGCTAGACTTATATGCCGCGACTTGTAACAGTTTCCTTACGTGGTCTTTTGGTTTCAATCGAGTATTTTGTCCCCCTTATGAATAGTGGTTAAAAGTTAAATGAAAGTATTTAAGTAATGTCTGCGCTTTTCAATACTTTTTTGACATCGAAAAACATGTGGTTAAATGCAAATATAAAATTTAAACATTTAATTCTAATTTTAATTCCTTGCATTTTAAGTAAAACAAAATATTCTTAACTACTAATTCTGTCTATTCCACTCTGTTATGTTATACCTAACTGGCCACAGTTTTATAATGATTTTACCTTAGATAATTACAATAGAATAAAATTAGTCTAACACTAAAATAAAGTCGATACTTGGCATTTTTTATGGTTGTCTCTATAGCTAAAACTATTTTGTAAAGTATATAACGGTGTTCTGATAATTTAAATTTAGAATATTTCCATTTTTATATTGTAGATATTATACGTAGGTATTACCTACATACCTACGTATAGGTATTTATCGAATTCGTCACGTAGCGTCAGGAGAGCTGGTTTCCTGAAACATCTGCTCTGGAACCCATAAAACGCCTACAATACAATAAATCACTAAACTACTTTAATCAAATTTCATTACTTCCAATATATCAACACTATGTTCCCGTACATAAACACTGTTTCATCATACTTTATAAAATAGTGAATTCATTCACCGCATATTAGTTAAATAGCAAAGGTTTTGAAATTCTCGAGTGAAGATTGCGATCGCCAAGTTTTTACCCCACGTTTACCCTCGAGGTGGACAGATCTTGTCAAGACCGCAGGATCGCGCTGGATGCAAGCCGCTTCCCGTGTTATTGGAGATCCATAGAGGAGTTCTATGTCCAGCAGTGGATGTCCTATGGCTGAAACGCATATCAATAATCATCGGTCTACAACTACATTTTAGTGGACCTCCAACGCTGCGCTTACCGGTGCGTATACGGTCTCCATACGGCAATTCTTTGGAAAATAAATTATTATAAAAATATAACTTTTTTTAAATACAAGCTTTTGAGATCCTGGATATCAAATAGCAGCAGAGTGCTAGCCAAGACAAAACGAGCCTAAATACGTCAGGAATAACGTGTTAAGTACGGGAGGTCCTAAAGCCACCTTCAGACTCCATCATCAGATCAGCTCCATGGTACCATAATTGCATTGTCACACGCTATACATAGGTATGCGTGCAAAACTTCAGTTCAATCAGAAACCGGGAAGTTTGTCAAAAACTTGCAAGATTCCACCCGAAGTTAAATAGGTACATACATAGGTACATCTATTGCAAGTTAAATAAAAACTTGTAATAAAAAAGGCAATGTATATTGTACGAAAGTATTATGAAAATGACATAGGTACACCTTGACGCATCCACGCGACGACGTCCTTACCTACGTGCGTAATATGTGTTGACGTAGTGCATAATACATCGTACTCGGATGACTCATACCCATTTTCCGGCATAGTGCAGCAGATTAGTAAGGTGAAACGGTTGTGAATAAGGTACGTAGTTTTTAAGGACAAATACCGATATAACCGTAAAGTTCTCAAATAGAACCAAAAGCAACGAGCAAGCTCAGCGTAAGACGTCCGACAACAAGGTGGACCGACGATCTAGTAGTATTTCATGTGACAGTAAAAAAAAGTACAAAATTAAAAAAAAGAAATAGGTAGCTATTTAGGTAGTATAATTAGATAGCCAAGTTACTCCTTATTACATCAGCTACCTGCCTATAAAAGTCCCGTCAAAATCGGTCCAGCCATTTCAGAGATTAGCCGGAACAAAGAGACAGACAGACGAAAATTGTAAAAAATGTTATTTTGGTGTATGTACCATATATATGTGTATATTCATATACATGTAGTCAAAAACGGTTATTTCAATATTACAAACAGACACTTCAATTTTATTTATTTGTATAGATAAAAGAATATCTCGTTAAAAAGTAAAGTTGTGATTCGTGTAGTATTAACGCACTGATGAAATTGAAAGGTGTTGTTATAAGGTAAATAAAAATGCAAATAAAATTGAAAAGAACACGAAATTGGCAACAGTAACAATATTACAGTTTGTTCTCTACAATTTCTTGGCAAACATACACACATACACATTAAAAAGCTCATTCTAAATTGTGTAATTTTGTTAGCAAAACGTATCTATCTTTCACCATCCTTTTGACGATACAATATTTTTGAAACATTTTGATTTTATACGCTCCTGTTATGATTGTAGTCTGAATAAATCATAGGTAGAGTTTTGATATTTAATACATACCTAGATGATAGAGATTCGCGCACAAAGAAAGTTAAAAATGTTTGAGATGGGTCTACCACTTAGGTGCTATCTAAATTAATCGATAAGAGCCATCATCACCATTTAAGCCATAGGACATCTATTGCTGGACACAGGCCTCCGCTGTAAATCTCCAATGAAACTAGGGTACCTAATTCCTACATACGGCTTTAATACAGTCTTGCCTCAATTCGCTTACTGGTATGAGATCTACCCTCGAGAGCTTTTCGACTTCATTGGTCTTCAGTGCTCCGTGCAATGTGCCCTGCTTACTTACTAACTATTTCAACTTCCTTATCTGCTGGGCTATAGCGTTCTCCTTATTTGATCTTGTAGAGGGAGACTCCGTGCATAGCACTATCCATAACTAACTGGGGTAAAGCTTGCGAGTGCACATTTAACAGCGGATAATGCCGAGCATATGCTTCTTTTTGCTAATATTGTCTAACTTGAACCTGCGACTACAATCTACAATGTCCGCCTCAGCCAGCTACTAGACAAGACAAACAAACCATTTATTTTGACATAATAGTTCTACAATCGAGTCCTGCGTCGTTTCGCCCCGCAAGCGGTTGGTCCCGCGGGGCGAATCGACCAAGACTCTTTTTGAAGGTCCCCATTCGGCCCGCTCCAAACAATGCGGGGCGAATGGGGACCTTAAAAAAAAGTCTTGGGCAATTCGCCCCGCGATTCACTTTTTTATCAGTACATTTAAGTAGAAAAGTAGTCAATGGAAAAAATAAACAATTGTTTTATTTTGAGGGCGTCATAGAATGACCTATGGGATTTGGCTATGATATGGCCCGATTTTTGCATTGAGTCCTATGGGAGTGTATGAACAAAAATGCATTTGTTTGAATGATGCAATTGATGATTGAATGATCATCACATGAAACTAATGTGCCAAATTGGTTTCACGTGTTTTGTAAACATAAATATTTCATTTGAAGCAAACAAATGAACCATTCGATGTCTTTTTATCTACAATATGTATACTTTTTAATTTTATCTAGAATAAAAATATAATTGTCATGGGGCTCTTTAGAAGTTTGTGGGATTACCAACCGTGTCCCACGGCTGCCATGATAGAAAAAGATTTTTATGGTAAATCTGTCAAACTATGTCTCACAGAATTTTTTGAAAATCATTTATCTTCTATCTATATTTATGAAAGAAAGTCGTATTAGTTACACTATTTATAACTTAAGAACAGCTGAACCGATTTGGCTGAAAATTGGTGAAGAGATAGCTTAGAACTAGGAAAAGGATATAGAGGATACTTTTTTCCAGTTCCTTTAAATATATTTTTTTACTTTTACTTATTATCTGCAAAAGCTCTGTGTGCAAAAGTAATCCGTTTGCATGAACTTGCCTTTGACAGCTGTAAAAATTATAAAATTACAGCAGTCAGTTAAAAACATCAGCTACCTGTAATTAAAAGAGGTAAATCTCTGTAACTGTCAATTTTAGACTACTGATGTTTTCACAAAAGTGATAGAGCTCAACGATATCTACATTTCGGATGACAGCTGTCAAACTTAAAATTAGTTTATTTCTGTACCTGTCGACTTTAGACCATTGCTGTCTTCACAAAAGTGAGATACCTCAACAAGATTACATTTAAGATGACAGCTGTTAAACTTAAAAAGTGGTTTAGCTCCGTAACTGCCGGGTACTATCTTCACAAAAGTGATATACTCGTAGCTCAACAAACTTATAAGTAGTTTATCTACGTAACTGTCGACTTTATACTATAGCTGCATTTACAAAAGTGAGATAGCTCAACTTTCAAGCTTTACAGCTGTCATCTAAAATGTAGATCTCGTTGAGCTCTATCGCTTTTGTGAAGACATTAATGGTCTTGAATCAATAATAACCGAGATATATTATGTTGAAGTTTGACAGCTGTCAACAGAAATGTAGGTCTCATCAAGTTCTATCACTTTTGTGAAGACAACAGTATTCTAGAATTGATAATGACCGAGATAAATCACATTGAAGTTTGACAGCTGTCACTTGGACAGCTGTTACTGTGACATTAGTCGTGACAAATTACACGATCCAATTTCTAACGTGTACGAGGGATTTTTCTCATCTTCATTTTAAGATTGAACGGACAACCGTTCCAAACCAACCGTTCCAAACGTTTCCGTACCGGGAAAAAAAGGTTTTGGCGACAACGCCAAAACTCAATGAAACAAACACCAACATAAAATTTGTATCCCACACATTCCTGACATCGTCTCTGCGAACCCTGACTCTCACGAGGACTTGTGTATCGTGGAGACGATTCAATTGAAACCAAAAGGCATAAATGTCTCACACACACACACACACGCGCACACACACACACACACACACACACACACACACACACACACACACACACACACACACACACATATGCGTGTAAAATGTAAATACATGAATACTGTTAACTCATATTATTAGTCGTAAACTCACTCGTATACTTATTACTATATAACTGTAATCTGTTTTGGCCTTATTTTTAATTACTATAGTTGTATTTATATATTAGATAACGCTGTAGATTACATGAAATAAAAAAAATAAAAAAAAAATAAAAAAATTATGTTTGATTCTGGATATTGTATAATTACGACTAGTATTTAGGAACTTTCAACATTCATCATCACAATAGTGATTTGTAATTGGTGTCAATAAATATATTTATTTATTATTAATATTTATAAATAAAGACTTACCTAATTAATTTTGAAAGTTTACCGAAAATTTTGAATATTAGGTAAATAAAAAAAAACTGAAATTCAGGTTACGTACTAGCAAACAGACCGTAGAACGTCCGTGGTCCTTTCACAAGGTGCACCAAACAATGATGTTTAATGGCACCAAAGATCTAATCAAGACCACGCTAGATGCAAGCCACTTTTCGATTTACGCTCTTTTGGGAGCTTCAGTTTCTCCAGAGAAACGCACCGGAGCTCCCAGCACAGCATACCTACTTATGGATCACTCTCTTATAGACCCAGTCGATAGATCCACGGTAGATCCAGTAAGAAATTATTTTCTCATCGGATCTATTTTTATATTGGCAGTTAGAAATGGATCTAGAGGGAACGATTTATCTCGTTAGATCTATCGTGTATTTGACTGTGTTAAAGGTAGATCTACAGGGAATTTATTATCCTATTAGATCGATCTTGCCAAACATAAATATTTTATGGATCTACGGAGAACCTAAATTATTTTAATAATTCCGATGTCAATATGACATTTTATTACTCATACTGAATTAAATGTGAATTAATCATACTCGTAGAGGTCAGATGACAAGAGGTTAGCATCATCTAGACTAGGATACCTAGTATACTAGTTAATAAGCTGTGTCAATTTTGGATAATTTTGTTCTCGATACGAAATTTGATCTGAACTTTTATTGTAATTAGATCAAGTAAGAAAAAATATTCCTGATAGATACATCACTCCAAAAATGGATCTTGTGAGATTGGTTTTTCTTACTAGATCCATTTATATGTTCTAAATGGATCTACTGGTAAAAAATGTATTATTAATAATAATAATAAATTTTTATTTCAGACAGTAGGTACTTAGTCCATATTACAGCAGTAATTTATATTAGATATTATTATCTTAAGCCTAGTAAAACATTATTCCAATGTCCCTGTATAGGGCAATCTGGTTTACTAATAATTATGTGTAGGATACTGTTACTGCTGCCACGCATTCTTGTCAGCAGGGAGTATACTTTTTTCCTCATGATGGCATGAAAACCATCGGTTCGAGCTTGTGTGATTATTAGATGCATCGCCCCGAAATTGGCTCTAATGAGAAAAAAATGTCTCACTAGATCTACCGTGGATCTATCGACTGGATCTATAGAGACCCTGATCCCTACTTATACCTAGACACTGTTTTTTCCTAGACTAGTTTCACAATGAATATTAACAAAAGTAAGCACTAAGACGTACACAATGGGTGGGCAGAAATAATTATGATTTCCGGTACGACACCTGCGTGTCTTGGCAGAATTCTCGCAAAATACATAAAAGTGACGGGCACGCTCCAGCGATTATATTTAGATATTTTTATTAAGGCCGCAGGTGATCTGTAATTTTCCATACAAACGTATTACGCTGTTTTCTTTCTGGAAATTGCTTTTAGAGCTACAATTTTTTGTCATAAAATTAAATTTAGCTGTTTAGACTACCCTGTCTTTTCTTTTTCTTGATAAATTAATTATAAGACAAAATATGACCCTTCAAAATCACAAAAAAAATCACCATTATTACCGACGACATTAGAGACCTACCAGAAGAGACTAAATAATATCTAACAAAATATAAAATGACACGGTCATAAAAAATATATTTTTTTAAATCTTGACATAAAAAAAAACTTGATCGATTTAGTTTTTAAAGAAAAAAACAGAGTAATACGAAACGTTGTCTCGACAAGTTTTTTGTAGGTATAAATCGCTCTGAGCTGCAATTGTCCCTATCGCACGATACGGGGGTAGGGTTGAGGTGAGGGAGGTTCAACTCTATATGCACACAAGCACTAGGGACGTAGTAATAGTCGATAATTTTTATCGATACTCTAGTGATGTTCATCGATGTCGATATTAATTATGAATATTAGTTATTGTTTTAAAGTTTGCAATTTTAACGTTGTTTCTTTGTTACTTTTGAAACATCCTCATTAAACAATCTTTAAAAAATCTCATGTAATATAATGTATAAGATTCGTAATTGCTGTGATCTCCAAAAAAAATGTTTGGTAGCATGTTTTATGTCATCTCAAATTTAGTACTTTTTCATTGTGATTTACACCTTAGAATATCAATAGAAGTCAGAACCGTAAGGCTTAATCATTGCTGTTTTTTCATAATACTGGAATCGCTATCTCCAATGAGTTTGTTGTATTTTACTTCATGCATTTCTATACTTTTCGCAAAACCCTCTGCAATTATATCAACTTCCACAGCATTAGCGCCAGTCCAGTTTTTAAAACATTTGTGTTTGGTAACTGCTATATTTAACTTTTGACATATTAAACAAATAGCTGTAGCTGTATTTATTCCGAACGCCAAGAAACAGATTTTTTTTAGTCCTCAGCCCAACTATACATGCAGTACCAGAGGCAGAACTAAACCCAATTTTATATGAGCGTTTAGCCCAAGAGCCATCTGCCACAACACTTATTACAGGACAGCCTGTCTTATCCACTTCACCATTTAAAATGGCAAGAGCTGCTGTCATCTATTCTATGGCAAATTTTTCAATCACTAGTGCCAGACCATGCTCGGTTTTTGTATAAGTCAATGCAAAAAGTAATGGACGGATTGAGATGAAACTTTGCAATAATAATAGTGTTGACATCAAAATAAACACATACGCTATAATTAAGTAAGTAAGTAAGTAAGTTCGTATAGGCCGGGTGGCTAGCCCTGGTGTCAGAGTTTTGAAGCCGCCTGAAAGCCTCTGACATGGCTAAGCGGTTAAAACAACCGGGACCTACAATTTAACGTGTCATCCGAGCCACGCTATAATTTATGTTATGTTATAATATAATTATGTTGTGTGAATTTTCTTAAATTCTACTTCTTACCTCCTACTCATCCTGTCCTTCTAATATTATAAACGCGAATGTTTGTGACTATGTATGGATGTTTGTTACTCTTTCACGCAGCAACAAAGTAAATTGTTGATTTTGTCGTAGATAACTAGATTCAAAGATTGAAGTCAAACATGGGCTATACTTTTTATGGGGGGAAAATAAAAGGTTTCTATGGGACAGCACAAAAATCAAAATTTACGCGGGCAAAAACTAGTTTATTATAATTATTTCTTATATTATTTATTATATCGTAAATAATCAAGAATGTTTCAGCGGTCTTCAGACTAGGTGGTGTTTCTAACTGGCCGATGAACGTTTAACGCTGTGCTTGTCAGTGCATAGAGTCTCCATTAGAGAACTTTGTCCCCTCGGAACTGTGTAATAAGTTTTATTGTTCTACTTGTCCCAAAATACATAATCATAATACAATCTGAGGTTACTGTCACACGTAAGTATTCAGATAAAAATAACAGAAATGACGGTTGTTTATGACATTAGGTGTATTTTTAGGAATATTCGGCGCTTCAAATATTAAATTAGAGTATTTTAGGTAGGAGTTATAAACACAATGGTAGATGTAATTTGATCTAGTGTGAAACATTATCAAATATTGTCAAGAAAATGTTGATAGGGCCCAAATTCGAGAATTTGGGCCCTATCAGATCTCATGTAGAGTCAATTTTCTGGTTTAAGATATTTATTTTCTCAAAGAATTACATAAAATTCACGAAAATACTTGCTAGATTAAATAGCAAGTGTCAAAACACAACTTATTAATACACAGGCTTAACATTTTTTTATGAAAATACAGAACAACAAAACTTCAAAGTAACAAATAAACATTTTTGATTTTAGATTTACATTTGAGATAATTAAACTAAATTGAATTGTTTATTTGAACGACATGTATTTTGTTTGTACTAGATAGATAGATAGATAGATAGATAAACTCTTTATTGATTCACATTCACACACACACATAAAACAGAAAATAGAGTTAAAATAGATGCTAAAACATGTGAAGCAACCGGCGGCCTTATCACTGAAAGTGATTTCTTCCAGGCAACCTTAGGATGGAGAGAGATAGGTACAAAAGAAAATACGACGAGGTGTGCTAATTTAGAGGACACTTTAAAAGTAAAACAAAATAATATAAATAATAAAAGAATTATACAATAGACATACATACAAATGTTATAAATACTAATACATATATAAATAATACAGTTAAATAAACTAATAAATACTTATAACTTCTAACATACACATATATTAACAATGTATAAGTAAACGAAAATAATAATAAGCATACAAATTAATAAACCACCCAAAAAACTAAGAACGAATTAAGGATTGCGACAGATATAATTTTTTAACTTCCTCTTTGAAAACAGTTATGGACGGGGCTCGTTTAATGAAAATGGGTAGAGGATTCCATAATTGGACTGCTTGGAATGAAAAGGATTTGCCATAAAAGGTAGTTCGAGCGGAAGGAGTCATCAGAGTTAACTAGCTGACCCGGCGAACTTCATTCCGCCTAAAAGTAGATTAACAGAGCCTAAGTTACTCCTTATTACATCAGCTAACTGCCAATAAAAATTCTGTCAAAATCACTCCAGCCATTTCAGAAATTAGCCGAAACAAACAGACACAAAAATTGTAAAAGTGTTATTTTGGTGTATGTACCACCATGTTATATATATATATATATATATATATATATATATATATATATTCATATGCATGTAGTTAAAAACGGTTATTTCAATATTACAAACAGACACTCCAATTTTGTTTATTTATATAGATGTCATAAAGACTTTACCTGCCTACACTATGTTGATTAAAAAATTAGACTCCCATCTCTCCGATAAAGTAGAGTGATCAACAAGTACAAAATAAGATTCGTGATGGAAAAAGCAATTTCCGGAGTTAGTGATAGACCTTAAAATGACATAGAGTAATTTATGAAACAAAGTATTATTGAAATAGAATTTGTAAATTATAATAAATAGTATGTAAGTAATATAAAAACTCAGTATGTATCTCCAGTCGCAAGATTTTTTTTTCAAAGTCCGTTCACAAACCAAGTCATATCCGTAAAACAATGAATCGAGTACGAAATCGTAGCCAAGTCAAACACAATGATAAATAGCGAGAAAGTAAGTACAGCACAAAAACACCAAATATCATGAAATCAATCCAAGACATACAAAAACAGCAAAGTGCTAGCCGGCAGTGTAGACATCGCGGCTCGGTGAGGGAGGGGCGCGGGCGGAGCGTTATACTCTTAGTACGCACACAAATGCAAATTATACACACATTGACATTCTCGCTTGCTTGGGCGCATCGCGACAGCAATAGTCTAGCCCAAATACCTATTTCTCAAATTCCTCGGCTCTAGGATATCGTCTTAAGTGGTGATCTATAACTAATGGAGCGAGAAACAAAATTGAGACACGTGGGCTAAATACACATTTAAAATTGCTACGCTTATGTACGTTAAGAATTAATTGCTAACCTGCACTGAGCCAACGTGGTGGATAGGATTTAACCGATCTTCGTGGATAAGGGATAAGCCTATGTTCGGTAGTGGACTATTCAAAGACTACTAGCCGGTCTTTGGTCTGTGTTTTCTAGTTAGCTATTGCTAAGAAAGTTAGTGAAATCTTTCACGGTTTTTGAAAGAAATAAATACCCTCTCGTTAGGAAAACGCGAACGTGATTTTTGCCGAGGTTTCCTAAATAAATTAGTAGGTTATGTTTGAAAAGACGATCTGCTGCACGCGAGTACCAACATTGAAAATTTGAAACTAACATTCGAGTTCCGAACAGATGAAAGCTTTCGCACTCGTAGAGACGCTCGCTTTACTTCACTTCGCTTCTGCTCAAATGCTCAGTCAATTATTCAAACCAAACATTTATACTGTGTATTATCCTATTATACAGAGTTATCAAGCCGTGTTGGCCTAAAGGTAGTGACACCCGCCTTTCAATCGTGAGGTCGTGGGTTCAAATCCCGGTCCCGTACCAATGAGTTCTTAGGAATTTATGTACGGAATTTAACATCACTGGCTTTTCGGTGAAGGAAAACATCGTGAGGCAACCTGCACACGTCCGTAGAAGAAATTCGATGGCGTATGTGAATCCACCGACCCGCACTGGGCCAGCGTGGTGGATATGGCCTAATCACCCTTCGTGGGTAGGCCTACGTCCTGCAGTGGACTATTAAAAAGGCTGGTACAGTACAATACAGAGTTATCTAGAACTGTAATGCTAAGCCGAAAAGAGGTGATTTAGACCATCAATATGAACAACTTTTACTATGAGACAAACCGAAAAAAAATCAGGTGTTTCATACATTTGTCGATTTCGAGTTGCAGTTATGTATGGAACAGTTGATTATTTTTTCTCAAATTTTGGATTGGCTCCATACTTTTACACCGCACCTTCTTTTGGTTTAGCAGATAGATAGTTTTGGGTAAGCAGATAATCCTTTACCTATGTTAGTTTACATATGTTGTTAGTTTAAACTTCTAAAAAACAGTATACATTAAAAGGTATTTTTGTAAAATTAAGAAACAAAAATACTAAATATCTAAATTCAATTTAAATAAATAAATAATCCTTCCTACTAGTCCTACTAATACGAGTATAATATTATAAACGCGAAAGTTTGTGAGGATGGATGGATGGATGTATAGATGTTTGTTACTCTTTCACGCAAAAACTACTGAACGGATTGAGATGAAACTTTGCAATAATATAGCTTATATATCAGAATAACACATAGGCTATAAATTATAATGATATATTGCGTATGCGCACGAAGCCGCGGGTAAAAACTAGTAATAAATAAATATTGGGGGACATCTCATACGCGGTCTCTGGCCCCAAACTAAGCAAAGCTTGTGATATGGCTGCCAGAGACTGATATACTACATATAGGTATTTTAAATACATACTTATATAGATAGTACCTAAATAACACCCAGACACAAAGCAAACACCTATGTTCATCACAAAAATGCTTGCCCTGGTGGGGATCGAACCCACGCCTCCTTGATCCAGAAGACAGGTTCACTAACCACTGAGCCACCGAGGCAGTCATCATCATTTAAATCTACAAAGCTTCTGTTTCTCAAACACTACTTTCTAAAATCATTTTGTGATCCTTGATTTAAAAAAACTACGGTTACACATCATAGGAATGATCGCGGGGACGTTTCAGAACACGGTTTTAATACTTTTAACGTTTCAAACGTCTTATTTCCGTGTAACATTAAATTTAATGATCCGTAAGAGTTTATGATTTTGCTACATAAAAACATGTGATCATATTTATGAATGACCGCTCTTGTGGGATGTTATGTAAGTATATAAGTACCTAGCAGATTACAACTATCTTGATGGAAGATGAAATTCTCAGTTGCTATCTGAATATATTTTACTTTTTAATGGAAAATATAAAGTGTATTTACTATTTCTAGACGACGGACATATTCCAGCTAGCGTGTCTTCATAGTTGTGATAATAAATAAATATTAGGGGACATCTTACACACGGACTAGACAACAAAATAAGCAAAGCTTAAATTGTCATATGGCTGTCAGAGACTGATTACTACATATACAATTATACATATTTTTAAATATATACTTATATAGATAATTTCTAAAAAACACACAGCAAACACCTATGTTCATCACATAAATACTAATTGCCCTGGGTGGGAATCGAACTCATGACGCTTTGATACCGTTGCCAGGGTCACTAACCACTGAGCCACCAAAACAGTTAAATATAAAGAGATCAAATTATACCTACTATCTTCTAAAGAAACCCGTAAAGTGCTAAAGAAATAAATAGCTGTTTAATCAAATCAACATTTTTTTAAAGGTCATTGATTTTTTTAAGGCGAGCAGATTTTTTTGTACTTCTGCGTTAGACAGTTGACCATAATGATAATTACAATGTCATACTTACTTATATAATTATTTCCATCGTCTAGAGATACCCCAGAGATACCACAGAGGGTTGAATCTTTCAAGGCCTTGTTTCAGAAGCAATATCTCTCGAAGCTCTCTCTCACTGATACTCATGTCACTCATCGTCATTAATTTACATATTTGTAGTATGTATACCTACGTCCTGAAGTGGACTATTAAAAGGGCTGGTACAGTATGTATGTTTCTGTATGTAAGTTTATTTTTACTGTATATATTATTAGAAGTATTTATGTATGGCTTAATAATAGCCATTTATTTCTCAAACGAATCAAGCGGATGGTAATAGTAGGTAAATCTGAAGATTAAGACCCATCTGCGTATGGTGTTCCTTAGCATGATACTGATACTTATCACTTCTGTTTTCAATCATGACTAATCTTGCGACCCTTTGCTTACTCACTTCAGAGCAAGATCGCCCTGATATATTTTTAATATCTTCTCTTTAATAGTTCTCATTCTCAGACGGTTAATAAATCATTTAAAATCTCACCGCAACTGTTATTTTAAGAACCGTATAATTTCTAAATCACATTTTGCTAGCTGCTATAGCTGACCTCCAGTGGTTAAATAAAATGAGCGAAGTTATCGCCCCAACCGGCGCAACGAGTGCCAAATACATATCTTTGTTGTTCTTACTATTAATTGGCCAGTGTATTTCGGTACGGCTAAATTTAACAGAGGTTAGACACTTAGACAGGTGCTGCTCACTCATTAGACATCTGGTGAAATTTTTGTGAGTTGTTTTGAAACGGCGCGGACAATTAGTTTTCATGTTTTTTCATTTGCGAAATTGTTTTTTGATATCTGATATTTGTTTGGTTCATTATCAGTTGTAGGAGGCCCACTGCTGGACAACATGTTCAATGATACCTGTTTGAAGCGGGTTGCATCCAGCGACGCAGCAGACTTCTTAGTGCGTTAAGTTTAACATCTTAAACTTAGATAATACGAACAATATACTTAATAAATAATAAACATAGTTTAAAAAACAATATTACAACAGTAATAATGTTTTTGTATGCATTATTATTGTTGTAATATTAAATTCTTGTGTATATTGATATGTATGTATATATGTTATGTACATTTATGACTCTTTATTCAAGTGTATTCATTTTGTTTCAATTAATTCGCCATTATTGTACACCCCGTCCCTTACCTTCCTCTATAATCCTCTCTTAATCAGGTTGCCTGGAAAAAACGCTCTAAGCGGTAAGGCCGCCGGTTGTCGCACTATTTTAATTATATTGTACTCTTTTATTGTTTTATTGTAAATTGTGTGAACAATAAAGCGTTTTCTATTCTATTCTAAAAAACACGCTTAGTAGTCATCAACTTTTTTTTATATAAATGCCTTGTCATCGGTATTCGATAGGTGTGGAAAGTTTGAAGAAAATCTGAACGCTCAAAGTATGGCAAAATCAGTCTCAAAGGGTTGGTTACAAGCAAACATACAAGCAAGCAAACATACAGGTGAAACTAATAAAAGCGTGTTAAAAAGATAAACTAATACTCAGCATAAAATCACTACTAAGTAGAATCTGGTGCTTTTCTACTTTTTCTAGGAAGTTAATAAGTTAACTAATTTGCGAAGCTACAAAAAATTGTAAAAAGAATTATTACGCTAAAGAATGAACAATGTAGGTATTGTAGGTACCTATACGGTATCCGGTGTAGCAGTTGTCCATAGCCGATTGTGACTTCTTACCATCGAGAGCCAAACTTTAATACATATTACGTCTGTGTTAGGTAATTAAAAAAGATCGTTTATTACACAAAAGCTTATGTACTATACCTACATTATACAATAAAAGATGGAATATATTGCTAAATTAGTCTATTGCATGTTACAGCAGTAATCAGAAAAAAAATAACAAGTTTTGTTAAGTCAGGATAGAAAAAAGAGATGTGGGTCTAATCTAACTTAATGTTATGAATGAAAGTAAAATTCAGAACTCGGAAGGGGCAAAGTCCTTTTGAAAGTATGTAAGGGTGGCATCTGCCCACCTGTATTCATCCTCTGTATGAGATGATGATGATCACCCACCAATAAATTATATCTCATCGCACTTACCAACTGAATTTTATTGCATCGTGGCGTTGATTGTGGATTTTGACTGCCACATAAAAGAGTCGTACACACATTCGGAGAGACGGAAGCTTGACTAAGTCGCAGCTGCAAATTCTTGAGCATCGATGTAAGGTGGCGTGTTTGTCGGCCTTTTATCGGATTCACTTCGGAGAGTGCGCTCAGGAGTTGCACAATCTGGTCCCACCTGCCCCTTTCTTCTATCGTACGGCTAGGCAGACGCGACCAAAGCGCCACCCTTTTATGGTGGACATTCCGCGTGTTAGAACAAAGCGTTTCAATCCTCATTCCTCATACGAACAGCCAGAATGTGTAACGCTTTGCCTGAGCCTGTCTTCCCGCTAAAGTACAACGTGGGTGTCTTCAAACCCCGAGTAAATAGGTATCTTCTAGGTAAGCGTGATACATCCTAGACCGCATATATTTATCTGCTCAACGTCAGGCAGTATGTAGTCAAACGCAAACCTACAAGGAATAAAAAAAATAAAACCGGACAAGTGCGAGTCAGGCTCGCACATCGAGGGTTCCGTACAAACACGTTATTAAAATAATTAAAAACCTGTTTTAGCATAATGCTAATGAAGTTCTTTTATATGATACCTTACATGATACGATTTACTCACTTTGAACTTTGAACCCATATTTTGTGAATTATGAGGCCCTATTTTTTTGTGATTTAAATAAAAATGTACCGTTTTCAGATTAATTCCTATATGTGTACTCTGAGACAATGCTTCTCTTCAAATTTCATAGTTCTATGTCAACGGGAAGTACCCTGTAGATTTTGATTTTTGTGAGTGTCGAAATATACGGTTTTTTACGACATAAACGGCTCTAACTTTTATAAACGATAACTGAGAAGTTTTTCTTTTACACAACTGCAAGAGACCGTAGATATACTTATACAGTTTAAATTTCAACTCGATATCTCTACGTGTTCCCGAGATAAAGAGTCTTGACATACACACAGACGGACAGACGGACAACAAAGTGATCCTATAAGAGCCGTTTGAGGTACGGCACCCTAAAAAAAACTGAAGCAGCTAGCTTTTTCGCCTGTTATAGATATATTTTTAATAAGGAATTGTATGACTCTACTTTATGCTCGATAGATCTCCCTCTGAATTCCGCGATTCGTTAAAATGGTTAGGCGATACACCTTACGTCTCTTGACATTCTAATTCTCAAATACAGAGTATGCTTGCCTTGTAGATACTAACCCACAAAGGGGGTGATAAAAACCATCATTATAAACAACTATTACTCTATGGGGCCAACCAAGAGTTCGAGAAAAAATATCATCAACTTATTCCATACTAAGTTGCAACTCGGAATCGACAAAATGTGATTTTTTGAAAACAGGTGATTTTTTCTAAAAATTCTTATTTGGCCCCACAACAAAAGTTGTTCTTAATGATGATCGTAATCACCTCCTTTCGGGTTAGTACACCAGTTCTAGATAGCCTTTTATAGGTAGTAATTAAACTCTTAGGTAGCCTTTAAAGTCTATAAAATTACCTTTTCTTAGTGCTATAACAGAATTTCTTCGTGAACTAAATAAAGGCTATACAAGAATACACTGACTATTTTCAGATGAAATGAAAATCTATAGAACAGAAAATGCTTAATACCATCGGTAGAAGTTCTGCGACAGGGATTTAAATTCTGATAAAAAACAAAAAAGAAAATAAAACATACCTACATCATAGTCACTATACGCAGACACACACACACACACACTAACGCAAATGCTCATTTTTGTATTGTATAGTGACTGCTTGGTTTGTTTGTACTTGAAAAATTACCTGCTCTATCTGGAAGACATTGCCTTTTGCAACATAGTTTTAAACTAACGAAAAAGGTAGAGCTACTTAAAGTTGTGTACTTACCTAGTGTAAGTTTTTGCAATAAAACATTATCTTATTTTATCTTATCTTACTATGAGCCGGAGGATCTCTGCTGGATATAGGCCTACCCTATGGGATTTTAATAAGACCGGTTGGAAGCGGCTTGCATTCAACGTGATCCTTCGGTCCTTATGAGATTTTATTGGCCCACCTTGTCGGTGCTTACTACGTGGACTCTTGATTTTATTTGCGGTTGTCGATACGCGGTCTCTATATTTACGTACTTAATATCGTCTAATGCAGGACAGACAATAAAATATATATTTCACTGTCGGTGGAGGTTGTCGGTACGTGGTCTCTATATTTAGGTACTTACTATCATACAATGCACGACAGTAAATAAAATATAATTTCACTATCGGTTGAGCACTTACGCTGCGGTTGTCGGTACGTGGTCTCTATATTTAGGTATTTTCCATCGTCTAATGCATGACAGAAAATGAAAGATATATTTCACAGTCTTACGCTGCGGTTATCGGTACGTGGTCTCTATATTTAGGTACTTACTATCGTCTAATGCACGACAGAAAATAAAAGATATATTTCAGAGTCGGTGGAGGTCTTACGCTGCGGTTATCGGTACGTGGTCTCTATATTTAGGTACTTACTATCGTCTAATGCACGACAGAAAATAAAAGATATATTTCACAGTCGGTGGAGATCTTACGCTGCGGTTATCGGTACGTGGTCTCTATATTTAGGTACTTACTATCGTCTAATGCACGACAGAAAATAAAATATATATTTTACAGTCGGTTGAGGTCTTACGCTGCGGTTATCAGTAGGTACGTGGTCTCTATACTTACTATCGTCTAATGCACGAAAAAAAATAAAAGATATATCTCACAGTCCGTGGAGGTCTTACGCTGCGGTTGTCGGTACGTGGTCTCTATATTTAGGTACTTACTATCGTCTAATGCACGACAAAAAATAAAAGATATAGGTACTTCACAGTCGGCGCTGTTTGAAAATAAAATATTTATATTTCACTCTGTAGGTATTCGCAGTTTTTGGTTCTTAGGATTAAAATTAGCAGAATAAGAGAGTAGCTCGAAGATTTGTAGACTTAATCCGACATCCCTTCGCTTTCGCGCTTAACAAGCATTAGAAAACTTCTTTCATACACCGTTTTATTTAATGCCGTCTGCTGGCAACGATGTTTAAAATAAATCGTCTATTTTGATGGCAGGCTATGACGTAACCACGAGGAATGTAAACTACCGAGGCGGCTATTTCTGTATCTCTATTCTGGACGGTCAGAACGCCTGTTTTCTTGAATCTTCGTGAATTCATTGTCATTTTATTCCCCCGGCTCTCTTAAATGGCGGTTTGGCTTCTTCTAATAAGGTTTAAATTGTTTTATTGGGTTGTGATCGAGGTTTTTAATGAGATCGAATTGAGAGATGAGGAAATTGGTCAACGAAATAAAATAACTCACGTCGGTCAGCGGATTTTTAATTTAGAGATACGATTAGCTCGAATAAGTAATAAGGCGCCATTGCCATTTTAATATACCAATTTAACATGGTACTGTTTCGTTTTCCCTGTATGCATTTGAAAGAGAGACCAATATTATAAATTGTTGATAAAATTACGATGGCGCTTTTAAAATTGGGCCTATTAATGTAGCAGTAAAGTTTGTAAGAGAGAGAGTTCTACAAACATGCGTGGCGTAGCGCAGGGCCATCAAAGAAGACACCATGATGTCATAGTCAGGTACCACTGCCTACTACCAAAAGGTGCACAGTCAGAAAGTTTGCCACCCGACCTAAAGAATGACTAGCCTTTATTTTGGAGTTTTCAAGTTTCGAGAAGACATCCAACATGGCTAAACGGTTAAAAACAGGAGCCATCTGAGTTACAGTAGCGCATGTAGAGACACTGCTCTTCTACATTTGGCAAGACAATATTATAATAATCAAATTCACGGTTTTTGAGCCTAAACTCTTCGAGCAAATATCTATTCATTCATTTTGAGCTCTCAAAGCCTAACTGTACTGTACTGTATCAGCCTTTTAATAGTCCACTGCAGGACGTAGGCCTACCCACGAAGGGTGATTTTGGGTCATATCCACCACGCTGGCCCAGTGCGGGTTGGTGGATTCGCATACGCCATCTAATTTCTTCTACGGAAGTATTCAGGTTGCCTCACGATGTTTTCCTTTACCGAAGCCAGTGGTGTGAAATTTTCGTACATAAATTCCAAAGAAATTATTGGTACGGGACCGGGATTTGAACCCACGACCTCACGATTACAAGGCGGGTGTCACTAACTCTAGGCCACCACTGCTAAACGGTTAAAAACAGGAGCCATCTGAGTTACAGTAGCGCATGTAGAGACACTGCTCTTCTACATTTGGCAAGACAATATTATAATAATCAAATTCAACGGTTTTTGAGCCTAAACTCTCCGAGCAAATATCTATTCATTATATTTGCTCAAAGCCTAAACTAGATAAAAAAAACCCGATAAGTTTCATGCGCAAAAAAATCAAGTTGTTTCTAATAAATATTAAGAGAAAAACAGTTAATCCGTATCACAAAAACATATTAAAATTACAGCTTCCTCTACATTTCAGGGTACGTTAATTTATATTGTTTTTTTTTTCTATCATGAACTTTAGCACCAACTTGCCTGATGGTACGCTACTTTGCGGTCATTGATGAAACACACAGACCTAGAAGATACCTATTCACACTGATCTTGAAAAGCTTTAGATTATATCTCTTAGGAAACAATAAAGTAGGATATCAGAGAGAGAGAGAGAGAGAGAGAGAGGGAGAGACTTATATCAGAGAGGACGAAAATAATAGAGCATATTTATAAAAAGAAAATTTAATTAATAGTTTCGTTAAATAACGTCACAGGTGATCGAAATGCCTTCACTGAAACATATAAAACAATAACTTACGGTCAAAAACATCTTTTGTGCGTCCATTTACCTACATTTAGTTAAATAAACATTAACAATTACTTAAAACTAGTAATCTCAAATAAAAAATACAACTAAGAGATTCAATGATAATGAAACTATTGCTTATATTGAAAGTAATTAAAAATAAGACAGTAGGACGTAAAACTTTAACAACTCTGCGTAATAAAAAAGGAAAAATCTACTTTTATACATAATGATAATTTTACCTAATAATCTCAAAAATATTTCTAACGCTAAAATTTTCTATATCTAAAGTAAAATTACAAATTACTAAACTACATGTATCTATTAATAAGTGTAAATAATATTAACAATGTTTAGGAGGAATATTTTTTAAAGGCACAAAATACAACCTTGTATGAAACGACATTTTTGTACATGTTTTAAATTATGTACAGTAAAAGTACGTAAAAATCTACACTTTTATGTGTTAAAGATATACCTACTTAATCTTAATATGGAAGACTTTAACTACAACTATGTACAATGTTTTCACGACCGTTTTGTCTTTTAAAAAACTGTTACTACTAGTGTACTTCGAAAATTTTGTTTATCTAACATTAAAAAATATATTTAATAATAATCAGTCTCCAAAAGAGATTTCTTAACAACCTTTATTTATATGCACCATTGAGTCAGATCTATATTAAAATTAGTAGTTTTAGTTACATTTAAAAAAAATACAATATCATTCGATCTTATAACGTAAGAGATTCGTGGCCCTAAGCTTTCATAGATACAACATTGCCACACTGTACTTGGTTAATTCAAAATACATCGTCTATCAAAAACAAAATCTTTTCTAACAAACTTCTCTGTTAGAGCACCTGAAAATATCAATTGATTGAATAGGAAAAAAATATGGATAAGTACACACTACTGTATCATTTGCAGGTATTGGTTCTCTTCATAAAACGAAGAGAGGGAGGTCTGAAGGTCGTTCACAACCATGTTGTCTCCCCCTTGCAGAGGGTGGGTGCTACTCGATACCATTTCAGAACTTTTCCAATTCTCACAATTCTCGACGTACTCCAAAGTCCGTTGATACGTATCCTGTCGCATTGTATTAGTGTTATTAGTATTGGTATTACTACTCGCATTTTGGTTCTTCTTTCTTCCATTCGAAGCCTCGATTTGGGACTGGGAAATATCCCACACTTGGACATCTGCTTGATTTGGTTGGTTTTGACTTCGTAAGCTGTTCATGCTGCAATCAGTCTGATCTCCCTTTACTTGACAGTTCATTGACGCCCTCGGTCCATTAGGTTTCTGACTTCCAGTTGACATGTTCACGGAATTTTGGGCAGATTTTTGCATGTTGTGTTTATTGAACTGATTGCCAGGGTAGTCCCACTGGTTATAAGGCCGCTGGTGGTTGTAATATTGGTTGTTGTTCATCATTCCCTGGTTGTACTGATGGTTGTTCTTCGGAGGAGGCGGCCCCATGACATTGGCTGCGTTGACCACAGAGTTGTAAGGGGGTGGTTGAGGATATTGCATATTTTGGTTGTATTGAGGAGGTGGCATCGGAGGGCATTGTTGGCTTTGCTGCTCACAGTAGTTATTCATAGCTCCTCGACTCATATTTCCGCTATTGTCTACACTCATTACAGAAGACCTGGACATCTGCATCTGATGCATTTGATTCATTTGATTATTTGGATAGGTAGGAGGTTGAGGATACATTACTTGATTATTGTAAGCAATGTTTTGGTGGTTGTTCATTGGATGCATAGGTACTTGTGCTTGGTTATACTGTTGCATCATTTGATACTGTTGCATGATTGGCCTCATAACATTTTGCTGGTTTTGAACTGGATAAGGAGGAGCTTGGTTGTAATTTTGGTGTTGATACTGATTCGGAATATTTCTGTTGGGCATTTTCTGATTGCAGTTTTGCCTATTCAGGTAGTTGGGAGGTGCCGGCATTTGAGGAGCGTTCATCATTTGGTTCTGATTCATATTCATCTGATTGTGGTTCATTTGAGGTCCATTCATGGTCATGTTATTCATGTTCTGAATCATGGGGCTCGTCATTCCTTGCGCCATTGGGCTTTGAAGTCCTGGATGCATTGGGCTTGGCATGCCATGGCTCATAGGGCTGGCTATGTTTTGAGCCATAGGACTTGACATATTTTGGGTCATAGGGCTCGCCATATTTACCATTGGACTGGCCAGGTTCTGTGACATAGGGCTACCGATATTGTTGTGTCGTGGACTCATCATTTGGTTTGGTATTTGAGGACTCATTAAGCTTTGCATGCTTTGCGGACTCATAACATTATGCTGGGGTGACATCACACTCATTACACTCTGTGGACTCATCACGTTGTAAACACTCGGCGGACTCATGATGTTCTGGGGGATGTTGTGAGGACTCATGACACTTTGAGGACTCATCGCACTGTGAGGCAAGCTTTGAGGGCTTAACATCGTGTGCGCTATACTCTGCGGACTTAAAACGTTCTGGCTCATGACAACTGTTTTTGGAGCAGGATTTTGTTTTTGAGGCATTGGATTGGCTCTCATTCGATTAGATTGTTCCGTTTGGTTCGCAGCCATTGTTTGCAAAGACTGCAATGGATTCGAAACACTCGTCGGTACACTTGTTACTGGTTTCGTACAGTCTTCCTTTTCATTTGTGACTTCAGGAATAACCTGTTCTTGAAGCGGTGTGTTTTTACTATCGTCGAGAGATTTAGTACCTAACAAGGAACCGCTGTTGCCCGACATACTAACGTCTAAGGACCTTAAATCGACTGGAATATCACTTATATTGAGATCACTTCCTATGGCACCTAGGTTTTTGAGTAGAGAATCGTCACTGGTCGCTACATCACTGATTTTGTCACTGGAGTTGTTGTTCTCATTGTCTTTGGCGTCTTTGTTGTTGGTCTTCTCTGGTTCAGGGAGGGTGGAGTCAGTTTTGGCTGGTGTTACCGTGTCGGTTCCCAATATGGATTGGTTAAGATATTGCATCATTTCGTCTGGTATTACCAGCTTGTTCTCCACCATTTCACCTTCAGCGACCTGAAATGTAAAAAAGAAGATAAAAAAATTGCCCGTATTCAAAAGGAAGTATGTGTATAAACATATAATTCCATAGTTATTACGAATGACGTGAGAGGTTATCTGATTGGAATATCTAAATAAAAAACCCAAAAAAGAGGGCAAACATAACATTCAATTTAGAAAGTTTGAAATATTGGCATACCTGTTCCAGATTGACTTCTTGGTTGGGATGGTGCACCTGTGCGGTCACCACCACGGTGTTGGTGGAGTTCGACCGCGACTCCTTGTACGTTATGCTCTCCTGGTCAGCTTCCGTCTTGAAAGGGAAAGGTGCGTCACCCTGGAATCATAGAAAAATAGTTAAGGTCGTATGTACGTTGTACTGACAAATAGCTTTTGTGCCATCAAAATTAAAGCTAATACTCATATTTCGATAATTTCATGGGCAGATAATACCTATACTTCTATCTGCCAATATTGAAGTGAAAAAAATCGTATTCTACAGAGTCATCTCCTTGTCATGTACTAAGCCCAAATGGAACAATTAAGACCATCATAATGAAGAAGTTTTACTATGGAAAATATCAGGAATTCATAAAAAATCTGCTGTTCCACAAAAAACTCGGAATCTAAGCTGATTTTTTTTCTCCATAGAAAAAGTTGATGGTCTGAATCACCTCCTTTCGGCTTAGTAGACCCGGTGCCTTATTGTGTAAGCGCTCTGACATTCGGCTTCGCTTTTTCTCCTGCTCGCGCCAGCTACTCACGCCACAAGAGTGAGCGGGAGCAAAAGCGAAGCCAACCGTCAGAGCGCTGACACAATAAGGCCCCAGTTCTGGATAGCACTGATTGTCCTAAACCAAGCTCTACATAGTCAATGGAAGCTAAAGTGCCTAACAGTGGATATCTTACGACTAATATGGTGATTAATATACACTAACCACGTCGTCTCCCCCACAAGGGTAGGGCTGGTACCCCTGCTGGTCGCTGAGGTTGGACTGCTCGGACAGCCTCCGCGCCTCCTCTTTCACCTGCACGGTGGGGTCCAGCTCCAGCGCCAGCTCCTCGGCTCTCACCTCTGAGCACGTCACTCCTCGGAGGAGGACCGCCTGGAAAGTAAAGGGCTGAATTAGAAATAGGTAGGTAACGTGGTCTTTTACTGTGGACCTTATGAATAATCTCAAGATAGCTCAGCGAGCTATACTCGAAGTCTCTCCGCTAAATCGAATTAAGAAATGTGTAATCTCTTAGGTAATCTCTAGTTTGTGTAATCTCTTCAGATTACACAAACTAAAATTACAGACACAGCCCAGCCGATTTGCAAATTAAAGTGGCAGTGGGCAGAGCATATAGTTCGAAGAACGGAAATTCTCGAATGGAGACCACGTAGACCACCAAGCGTAGCATAGAACGTCTATCGACTAGGTATGCTGAAGACATAATTAAGATCGTAAGATTGGGCTGGATGCAAGCCGCTTCCAACCACCCTTATTGGAAATTCATAGAAGAGGCCTATGTCCAACAGTGGGCGTCCTAAAGCTGACGGGTGGGTGGATGTAAGTAGGAAGCCGTGGAGGTCTGGTGGAGAGCATTCTCCGTAGAATCGTGAAGTTATCGTGAAGGTACGTGAGGGCTCGGTCCTGTTGGTACAGGACCGAGCATATAGTTCTTTCTCAGAGACTCTTCAGAGTTCTTTGAAATGCATATACGGATTTTTGAACCGCTCACTTTTTGGTGAAGAATAAGCCGCGAAGATATAGGTTCGTGTCAAGATATGTCAATGACGAAAAAGATAAATGTGGATATATCGTCTCTACCCGCGATTAAATGGTTTCAATAATGGCTAAAACGGTACTTATCTACTATTCTAGATCTGGGAGATCTCTTGGAGAAATATCAACCTGACACTATCGCGCAGTGTTTCATTGATTTCTAACTTTTTTTGCTACTGACAGATTGAAAACTATAACATTTGCAATATACTCGTACATATGATCAGAATATAGAAAATGGGCTTACCTGATTGCCTTGAGATGTTCTGACAGCTTGAACAGCGGCGAGCGCCGATGAGGGAGCTGGAGCGTAGCCTACGCATGATACTTGACTAGATCTGGAACGGAACACAAATATGAATTAACATTTTATAACATCATATCAGCACCATAAGAAGTCAGAGAGTGAAGGAATATAATATAAGTATAAGAGATATGATAAAATGAGCATAGATAAGCCTTCCGCTGTTGTCAGGCGAGATTTGATCGTAGTTGGCGCCCGTCACCGAGCTTGTGGCCATCGACGCTTCTTCGGACCAGAAGTCAGGGACTTACCACTGGACCACACATGCAGTCAAGTTAGTAATGTCATATGCATGAAGCTCACCTTCTGCTGTTGTCAGGCGAGAGTTGGTCGTAGTTGCCGCCCGTCACAAAGCCGTGGCCACTGACGCTTCTTCGGACCAGAAGTCAGGGTCACTAACCACTGGACCACACATGCAGTCAAGTTAGTAATGTCATATGCAAGAAGCTCACCTTCTGCTGTTGTCAGGCGAGAGTTGGTCGTAGTTGGCGCCCGTCACCGAGCCTGTTGCCACCGACGCTTCTTCGGACCAGAAGTCAAGGTCACTAACCACTGGACCACACATGCAGTCAAGTTAGTAATGTCATATGCAAGAAGCTCACCTTCTGCTGTTGTCAGGCGAGAGTTGGTCGTAGTTGGCGCCCGTCACCGAGCCTGTTGCCACCGACGCTTCTTCGGACCAGAAGTCAAGGTCACTAACCACAGGACCACACATGCAGTCAAGTTAGTAATGTCATATGCATGAAGCTCACCTTCTGCTGTTGTCAGGCGAGAGTTGGTCGTAGTTGGCGCCCGTCACCGAGCCTGTTGCCACCGACGCTTCTTCGGACCAGAAGTCAAGGTCACTAACCACAGGACCACACATGCAGTCAAGTTAGTAATGTCATATGCATGAAGCTCACCTTCTGCTGTTGTCAGGCGAGAGTTGGTCGTAGTTGCCGCCCGTCACAAAGCCGTGGCCACTGACGCTTCTTCGGACCAGAAGTCAGGGTCACTAACCACTGGACCACACATGCAGTCAAGTTAGTAATGTCATATGCAAGAAGCTCACCTTCTGCTGTTGTCAGGCGAGAGTTGGTCGTAGTTGGCGCCCGTCACCGAGCCTGTTGCCACCGACGCTTCTTCGGACCAGAAGTCAAGGTCACTAACCACAGGACCACACATGCAGTCAAGTTAGTAATGTCATATGCATGAAGCTCACCTTCTGCTGTTGTCAGGCGAGAGTTGGTCGTAGTTGCCGCCCGTCACAAAGCCGTGGCCACTGACGCTTCTTCGGACCAGAAGTCAGGGTCACTAACCACTGGACCACACATGCAGTCAAGTTAGTAATGTCATATGCAAGAAGCTCACCTTCTGCTGTTGTCAGGCGAGAGTTGGTCGTAGTTGGCGCCCGTCACCGAGCCTGTTGCCACCGACGCTTCTTCGGACCAGAAGTCAAGGTCACTAACCACTGGACCACACATGCAGTCAAGTGAGTAATGTCATATGCAAGAAGCTCACCTTCTGCTGTTGTCAGGCGAGAGCTGGTCGTAGTTGTTGGCGGGGTGCGGCGCGAGGCGGCCCCCCGCGCCCCCCGCGCCCGCCACCGCGCCCGACACCACCGACGCCTGGCTGCTCTTGCGGGATATGTCCGACGATCTGCACAAACCACATGAGCATAAGTTTCTACAAGCTGCGTACCTATCTTATATGTAAAAAGATCGCGCTGACATAAAGGTCTGTTCTTGGAGCCAGAAAAATCGTCGATCGTTTTACATTATTCCAGTCTATATGTACATACTAGATACCTAGTATCGGTTTAATATCGGTATTCCCACTGAAAGTCTGAGTTGTTTCTTTTCTGCGCCGTCAGTCAGGGCTATAGGCTTTCCTCTGCGACAACAGTCTGGGTATATAAGCTTGGTCACGTCAAAATCTATGGTGGCTGTGAGTGCGCTACAAGCTGAGCCCCACTAATCACTATCGTCAACTTCCTTATACTTCCTACTGCGCAACACTTCCCTCGTGTTCCGAGCCGTTAAATTTAAAATGTATTATATCAAAGCTTTTGAGCCACTTGAAGTCAACCAAAGGAAAAGTCAAACGAACAATTACAATTCCACAGACAAGTAATGGCAATTCCAAAGTAGGAAGTCGTAGAGGTGCTGAAAGCCTGTAAAATTATTCAGTTAAATTTTTTTGGAGTGCATTGTAAAGTTTGTATGGAATAGTTTATTATGGTCACCGTATTCAGCTTCATTCAGTTGTAGTTATTAAACTAGCTCCATCCAAAACAGTGTCTTGCTTCCAAACATTATCATCAGTGTGTATTGAGCTTATCATATTGATGTACCTATTGGGTACTGTGTTGCCATTGTGTGATTGTAACGAGACATTTTATCAGGCTATTGTGTATACCTATATATAATAACTTAAATATATAATTTTAGTAAAAAGAAGATAAATCATAACTCACCTCGCGCTATATAGACTGCTTCCAGACGATATGCCCGAGTCTCGCCTCGTGTTGGGAACTCCAGTTTTCAGCTCGACTGTTACGTTGGTGTTACCCAGCTCCGTTCTACCCTGCACTCCACCTGAAACCATAAAATAAATATTAGTAAACAGTTACTCTGTGAGGGAATAGGATTTATAGAATTAATTATACCTATTAGTTTCCATTTAGTTATCGTGAAATGTCTTTAGGTACACAAATTAAATCCACCACCAACCTACCATCACGTTCTCACACGACTGATATAGTATTTTAAGTAAGAGTACCTACTTTAAACAATCTTAGATCTGATCGCATCTCTGCCAAGGGGATGCACTTGCACCGCCCTGTCAGGAATACCAGAAGCTCCGCGATAGAACACCCTCATGATATCAGTGTACTTGTTACAAACCACGAACGTCGCGGAAATAAGCCTAAATAAGAAGAATTGATATCCATTAAGATCAATTGTAAGCGGCTTGCATCTAGCGCGATCCTCCAACCTACATCTGTCTGCCTTGTGGAGACACTCTACGCAGTGCTTTCATATACGTGGCGTCAACTCGATAACAATTTCTCTTATTCTTCTAGTGCCTACCCATTATTGTTGTTGTCGTTTGTTGGTTGTTTTAACCGTTTAGCCAAGTTAGAGGCCATCAGGCTGCCTAAAAACTGACACCAGGCTAGTCACCCGGCCTATATGACCTTACTTTTATCCATTATTGAAAGTTTGGATTGAAGGTTCTCTATTATTGATGGTATCTTGATATTTTCTTTGGCCAGAGCAAACCGTGCAGCATAGAACGGTTGTTCCGAAGTTGAAATGGACAGGTCCATTCCCCGATACTACAAAGCTATGACAATAACTTACCTCCGCCAATATCAGGAGCATGCGGTGGTGGCATAAGTCGCCCCACGCCCATCTTGTTCCCAAATCTCGGCATGTGGTGGTGCGCTCGAGGCTCGCCGATGGCCACCATCGCGCGCAGCATTAGCGGCAGCTGGCCCACTTCGCCCACTACCTCTTGCTCCACCTGGAAAAATGAAGACTGTGACACTCATTGTAAAAATATGTATAAGGCAAAAAGGGTTTCAAAGATACAAGCTCAAGTATCCGAAGGTTTATTCAAATTGCCTTTTCGTACACTGGTGCATAAATACTACCTTCTGCCTTGGTATATCTCAAACTAACATAATATCCATATGTGCAAGCTTATCTTTGGTCTCACTCTAAATGGAGACGACTTGTCTATAGTCCGACCGCCTGAATTAAACCTGAATTAACCGGTCGGATTGCAGCAGACTTCACGCATGGGGAGATTTACCAGCTCAGTTATTTGAAATAGCGGAGTACGATACTGAGCACTAAAACAACTACTTCAACAAAGCGCCTTTAAACAAACCAATCATCTAAATCCATTCGTCCATCAGCTGTATGACGTCAACTTCTAGACATAGACCTGCCCTATGGATCTTCAATAAGAACGAATGGAAGCGGTTTGCATCCAGCGTGACCCGCGGTCTTGATGAAATAATCTGTCCACCTCGTAAGGGGACTTCCTTGGCTGCGCTTGCCGGAACGTGGTCTCCACTAGAGAAATGTTCGACCCCACCGGTCATTAGTCCTCCAAGCCTTGCCCACTGCCATTTCAACTTGCCAATCTGCTAGGTAATGTCGGTAAGTTTGGTTTTTCTACGGATCTCCTCATTCCTGATTCGATCTCACAGAGAAATGAAAGCAATCAATCATCAACATCACTGGCAACACAGGCGCCGAAATGTAAACAAGTTGTTCCATTGCACAATTTTTCAATAAATTATTAAAAATAGTTACAGTAGTTAACCAAAAACCAAATAATAGTAAAAACGTTGTTTAAAGCAATAATAACCGGGTGTCAGTGTTATAAACTATCATGCAGTGATAACAAGCGCAAATAAACAATAATTTCAAAATGACCGGTAGAAACATTTGAATTTTTGTGCCAAACAGTGACATTTGTGTTTGAATTTTCGTGGCTATTTACAAATCTGTGCTTTATCATAATACTAGGACGTTGGTGAACTGTACAATAGTGCCATTAGAATACTGAACAATTCAGTCATTACAATACATTTTTAATACAAACTAGATATATTATCTGGTAGAACTCTAAATAGTGAATTTTCGAACTTACCAACGCCTAGTGCCATCTACTGATTTCAACATACATTAATGACGCAGTGTAGTGAAAGTTTTTTTGATCGAGCGTAGTCTGCGGATCTTTACTGGAACTATCATACTATTAGGGTGAACTTTGAACTCTGAACCGTGACTAAGGTCATTCACCCCTTACCCATAATCAATGAAATTCTTAATAGAAGCAAGTGTTAAGTGTGAGTGCTCTTTACAAACTTTCTGCGAGCGTTGAAAAACTGATATTGGACTAAAGTAACAGATGGACCTCTATTTACAGAATCTAAAATAGACCAAGATTAAATACTTATAAACCTTTTTATTGATTGACGAATTTGCCAGGCGACACCTAGTGACATTTTTTTTTGTATGTGTGAAATGATTTTTACTCTGCCTGCGAACTGAACTTTTAACAGTTTTAACCTTTCCGGGTTCAAAATACTCATTCAGACACAACAAAGATGGCGTTTGTGTGCTTTGTTTGCCATAACACTATAAAAGTTCGACATCACCTCACTTGCTCAGTGTGTCAAAATACGTTCGATTTAGAGTGTGGCCGAGTTGATTTTAAGCGATATGCTTTGATGTCGCCAAATAGAAGAACAAGGTGGGAATGCGTCCCCTGCTTAGAGTCGAAAGGTAGAGACAAATTAGAGGAAGGTAACATAGCTCGTGTTAAACACACTCCGCCAACGTCACGTCCAAAATATAATGTGCCGGTATACTCTCCTCCAACTACTCGACTTAATACCCAAAGCAGCGCAAAGTCAATAACCTCTGCTCGAAATACCTCTAAGTCTCTAGCTGACGAATCCATTGGACTAAAAGACGTGCTTAATGAAATAATGACGCTGAAAACTTTTGTTACAACACAATTACAACAACAAGTAGCAAAAATAGACGGTGCCTTAACTGAAGTACAGTCCAGTATAACGACTCTAACGAACAGCTACAGCGTCTTAAAAAATGACGTGGAATCACTGACGGAAAAAACGCAAGAGTTTATAGATGAAAATCAATCGCTTAAAATGACGGTTGAGTCAAATTACGATCAATGCAAAGGACTAGAAACACTGAACTTAAAGTTAGAGCAAGAGCTGTCAGCTACTAAGCAAATACTGATCACAATCGAAAAACAAATAAACATACAACCAGAAAAGAACTTTACCATTCAACAGAAACCATTGGCGCATAAAGCATGTCCAAAAGTAAACAACAGTGAAAGTACGAGCACCACCACCAAGTTAGCTCAAACGTCTTCTTCCAAGCAAAGTGAAGAAAATCCGACAAACACATCCAGCTGTTTGCCAATTTCTCCCAGTAGGCCCCTCCAATTTGAAACACCTATACCTGTAGACGTTTTGCCTATGAACTGTAGGGAAGATCCTGATCATACATCTTGTGATGTCAAAAATACAGTGGATGCTGAGACAAATCGTGAAGAACCCTGGCAAGTATACAGCTCAAGACGTCCACGTCAGCTGCGGCAAGGCGTCATAAAAGGCAATGGACATCACAAAGAACTACTACAAGTCGCCGAAAGAACTAAGAAGATCCATGCCTGCTTCTTTAAGCCGGAAACCACTGCAGATGCTATCAGAACACATATGGAGAAAGTAAGCGGTAAAGAAGGCTACCATGTCGAAAAATTGAAGCTAAGGCATCAAAGATATGCATCATTTGTGCTGACCGTTCCTCAAAACACGTATCACCTATTTATGACATCGGAAGCATGGCCAAACGGAGCTGAAATTTGCGACTGGTTTCCCAGAGTCGCCGGGCGTGCCAGAAACTCACACTTCTCTCGCACCCTCGGCCAGAAATCGACAACGGGAAGTGAGACGTCAAAGAAAGAGTAATACAGGAATACTAAACATCATATACCAAAATGTTCGAGGTTTAAAGACCAAACTGCATTATTTTAGACAACAATTAAACATAATAGGCAACACGGATATTATAGCTATTACTGAAACCAATCTAGATTCGTCCGTCTGCGATGCCGAGCTGACTCCATCGGGCTGGAGCATAGAGCGGCGGGATCGCCCATCTCGGGGTGGAGGAGTGCTTGTCGCGGCTAGACCGGGGTTAACCATCCATCGCCGATCAGAGCTCGAAACCACCACCGGTGAAGACCTATGGATATCATTTACGCACCAGGGTCAAGAATATTACGCCTGTGTTGTGTATATACCACCGTCTGCCAAAGAAGACGACTACTTAAACTGGTGTTACAAAGTGGAAGAAAATGTAGCTTCGACATTACAAAAGGCACCCGTATTAGTTGTAGGAGACCTGAATTTAAATAGTGCAAATCTCTGTGTGAACAACTATATTGAGTACTTCTATGTCTATTGCAGCTTTACCAACTGGAATAATATTTTAAATTTTTACGGCAGCAAACTTGATGTAGTACTAGTGAACGAGAGAGTGCTTGACGTAAGCGTAAGTGCGTCTGATGAGGGGCTTGTTGAAAAAGTTGATCGTTACCATCCCCCCCTTGAAATAACAATAACTATAGATAAACACATTCCCGAACCCCTTTTAGAACCCAGTAACATAGATAAAACTATAGATTGGAATTTCCCTAAAGCAGATTTTACCTGTCTCTATGAGTTGGTTACCGAATTAAATTGGGATTCAATACTAAATGAACCAGACCCAAACGCAGCCACTGAAAATTTCTACAAGTTATTGTACGACTGTTTCAATGTAACTATTCCTAAAAAAATTCGTAATGATAGGCCCAGCAGAAAATATCCTACTTGGTACACCAAAGACATTATTACAGATCTTAAACTAAAACATAATTTACATAAAATATGGAAACATAGTAAGGACTGTCATATATATAGTTTTTTTAAAGCCTTAAGAGTAAATATAAAACATAGAGCCGACATAGCACATAAAAATTATACCTTTCAAGTTCAAGAAGATCTCTCAAAAAATCCCTCTAATTTCTGGAAATATGTATCAGATCTTAGATCAAAAGGAGGATTTCAAGCAAACATTACCAGCAATGGTCAAAATTATACAGGCAAGGCAGCTGCTGAAGCGTTTGCAGAATACTTTAGTAGTGTATTCTCAAATCATCCACCGACACACGACTATAGTCAAAGTAACAACATTGGCAATAACAATATGATTAACATTTTTGAAATATACCCACAAGACGTAGAACATCAAATAAACAAGCTAAAATCTAAATGCTCCGCGGGTCCCGATAATGTTCCTACATACATATTGAAAGCTTTTAAACAGCAATTTGTAATACCACTAACCCATATTTTTAATCAGTCTCTCAAAACGGGTATTTATCCTAAAATCTGGAAGGTTTCACGTGTGGTACCAATTCCGAAAACTGGAGATAAATCTATAGCCCAAAATTATAGACCAATCGCAATTTTATCTGCATTAGCAAAAGTTTTTGAAGGGATACTTTACGTTAAATTATACAAACAAATGGAACCTTTTCTCAGTGACGCTCAGCATGCATTCCGCAAAGGCCGATCTGTTAATACGAATTTGCTCACTTTAGTCAATAATATATCAGAAAAACTGGATAATAGCACACAAGTCGATGTCGTATACCTAGATTTTAAAAAAGCATTCGATTTAGTAAACTGCGAAGTTCTGCTTGACCATCTAGAAGAAATAGGTTTTTCTCCAAAACTTCTGAAATTTGTAGCAGACTCCCAATGTGACAGAAGTCAATTTGTTCGGTTGGGATGTTTTGATTCCAAACCCTATCCTACACGATCCGGGATTAGCCAAGGATCTTCTTTAGGACCTCTTTACTTCACATGTCTCTTGAACAATCTGAGCCAATGTCTTAAATATTCAAAATGTCTTCTCTATGCCGATGATCTTAAAGTCTACTATGATATTAATACTTCTGAAGATTGCCTCAATCTACAAGAAGATCTATCGGCTATATATAATTGGAGCATTGAAAATAAATTACCTCTTAATATAGATAAATGCTATATTATGAGCTACACTAGATCATCCTGTCCAGTATCGTTTCCATACACAATTAACAACAGAGGTATCAATAGAACACAGTCAATTAGAGATTTAGGTATACTATTTGACCCCAAACTGAACTTTCATGATCATATATTAAACCTTACGAAAGAATGTTTCAAACGATTGGGATTCGTAACTAGGAACTGTCGGGAGTTTACAAATCCTAACGCAATTAAACTTCTCTATACGGCACTCATCAGATCTAAAATCGAAGCAAGTTCTACAATCTGGAGCCCCTACGAGAAAAAATATGCGCTCATGTTAGAAAAGGTTCAAAGGAGATTCCTACGATTCTTATATAAAAAACTATACGGGTACTATCCATTTTTATACCCATCCAAATTTATCTTGGGTACGACCGGCTTCAACTCGCTGGAAACACGCCGCACGAACGATCTGCTGCTGATGATATTTAGAATCCTCCATGGGGCTCTCGACTCCCCAAGCCTACTAGCTGAAGTAAGTAGACTATATGTGCCTGAGAATTACTCTCGTTTCCGTAGCGGACGAGTCCCTCTCTTCTCACCTGTACCACCACGCACTCTGGCGCGTGAGCAGTCACCCATTTGCAGAGCACAACGCCACCTCAATGCACTAGTCTCCTCACAAGCACAAGTCGATATATTTGCCGATACATGGCAAACATTTGCAAAATATTCGCTTGTGTACAGCGAGAGACACTCTATTATTATATAAGTATGTTTTCTGGTTATATATTATATCCTGATATGCAACATTGTTATAATCGTATGCTTTAAATTATTTGTTAGTCTTATTTATTTATTATTTTTTGTGCTGTTCTTCTTTTATTTTTTGAATAAGTATGTATGATCTCATAGATAATTAAAGTAGGTAAATAAGTAACGCTTTAGTATATAACATTAACACTGTCATGTTACTTAGTTTTATATTAATAAAGAATTGAATTGAGAATTGAGAATCAAATATCAGTGAAAGTGATTACTAAATACGATGATATTTACCTCTCCGTCGAGCCTGAAGTATCCGTGAGCACCGTTCTCATCCCCGAACCCACCGAGGCCTGAACCTCCGAAGTCGATTTCCCCACATTGAGCAGACAACTGTAACAATTAATTAATGTTTATAAAAATAGCTGAAGCACTGATTATATTTAAGAATAAATTTTGCCCGTGGCTTCGTTCCGTTAATAACAAAGATAGCGAGAGATTATTGACTACATTTTTCCACTTTCCACTTAACCTATTGGGTTACAAAAAGACTACCACACATCCAGAGTTATCCTATCGATTCAGCCCAACCGCTTTTACGGGGCACCTGGGGCTTCTTATACAGTAATTAAGACAGGCAAATAATAATAGATAGAACCAAAAGAAAACATATGCTTCCCCAAACTTGTAATCTTTAACTGCATCCCCAATTGCTTTTTTCATTGGATTCCTGTGAATAAACACAAAGATAGCGAACAGTAGATGAAATCATTCTTAATCAGTTGTATTTTCATTAAAAAGACAATTCTTATTTATTGCTGTTGCAATAAATAATTGAATATAGAGTGTATACGTTTTTATTACCTGATGAGCAGGAGTGTGCATGCCGATTGGTAGTGGAGAAGCAGGGCTCTCGCTCTTGACGGAGGCGGATGACGTGTGTCCTCGGATGCCGATGGGGACTCCCCCTTCCTCGGAGCGCGGCGACGAGCCCGCGCCGCCGCCGCCGGACTCGGCGGAGTCGTCGCCTCGACTGCAACCTGAAACGTGGAAAACATTTCTTTAGATAGACATACTCGTAAGATACTCTACTACAAAACGAGTCTCCTTAGCGAGTCTAGTCGTCCAGGGCCAAAAGGAACGCCCAAAACCGCGCGGAAGGACGCCCATGTGATGGACTGACCAAATCAAATCTGATGTGGGCGACTACGTACATGAGTATACTAGATTAACCTCTAGTATAAAAAGTAAGTTCGTATAGGCCGGGTGGCTAGCCCTGGTGTCAGAGTTTTACCTCTAGTATAGAGATGGCGAGACAACGTGAGGCGTGTTACATCTGCCCCTACCATAAATACTACGTGATGACCACGACCTGTCAAGAGCGTAACTGACTAAGAAGAGAAGGAGATCATAGTGGGATATCATTGTTTTTTTTATTGTGACTAGCTATTATTAGCGTTCATAGCATAGTTTGACTAGGTGTTCGTCAGCGATAATCGAAGTTTAACGTTTTGGCACAGTCAGTCTTCGGATGGGTGACCGCGGGTGGCACTTACAACTGACGTGCCTAGGATGACACGTTAAAATCTTTAAATTATATTGTTTAGTTATGTCAGAGCCCTTCAAGTGGCTTAAAAACTTTGACACCAGGGCTAGCCATCCGGCCTAAGCTTACACATAGTGTGAAATAAAGCATTTCTACGGAGTTAAAATGTTTCAGGGTGTTAGGAAAAGATTAAAAGAAATATTGGCGTGAGGTCGCAAATAAGCTCCATGGGCAGATTAAAAAATATACTTAGTGTAAAAAAGATCAAAACACAAGCATGAACTAAAGATAGTTGTTCATAGTTACGATAGATCTACGATTAATCTGGGGTGTCCAGAAAATATATTCCCAAAATAAGCGGTAAACAAAATAAGATTAAGAAGGAACTTAAGAATCAATGTAATTGTAGATGGTATCCAGAAGTTACCTTTATGTTTCTTACTGGCGTAGAACTCGGCTCCATGAACAGTCTTCACATGCTTCCGAAGCGACGAAGGGTCGGTGTATCGTTTCGTACAGCCAGGCGCTTTGCACACGTATGGTTTCTGAAAGAAAAACACGAAAGTAAGAAATAGTGTGAAAAACATTTCTGTGTATAGTTTTTACCTTATTTCTAACAAAGATAAAAAGATTTTGTGAGTATATCATTTCATACTATCTTATTTTCTTTTACTAAGTTCTGAAGTGCAGTTTGATAAGTATCCACATTTTGATTAGCATCCACTGTTTCAGAGCAGCAAGCCTCATACACCATATTCGGTTATAAGTATAGCAGACAAAATGAATCTTTTCCGAAATAAAGCTTTCACGTTTAGTAAGGGTAGCACGCAGTTTTAGACATAATATCTACTCCGTTGTTTGGCAGGTTAGATTAGTTACCTCATTGCTGTGCGTCCTGTTCTGATGTTTGGCGCGGTCGCTGGCGTTGGAGAAGGCTTTAGCGCAGCCCGGGTACTCGCAGGTGTAGGGCTTCTCCCCCGTGTGGCTGCGGAGGTGGGTCTTCAGGTTCTCCAGCCGGGAGTACGCCTTGCAGCAGCCTTCGAACTGGAAATAGAACAAATGTTTTCATTATAACGGCAAAAGTAATACGATAGGGATAGCGAAATAGCAACAGTCTATGATAGCGTAAAATTTTCTGTTAAATTTCACGAAATAGCAAGCGTGGCGTCTCCACCAAGTATAGGCCTCTCTCTTACAATACCATCGGACTTGGTTCTATTGCAATCTTGTTCAACTTTGATGCGCTATCTCGTCACTAAATTATGTTATTTTATCAATGTCTGTTTGCTTTATTTCGGCCAACACTCCACCTGTAATTATTTCGTTTGGACAAATTTCACCATAGATACTTACGGTACATTTATGAGGTTTCTCCCCCGTATGCCTCCGCATGTGAACCACCAGCATGTACTGCGCTTTGAATGGTTTCTCATCTCTGGAGCAGCCTACCCAGCGGCAGACGAACGCCTTCTTACTGGCGTGTATGTGATCCGTGTTGATGTGCTTCACCAAGTCATCCTGAGTTGGGAACTCGAGCTTGCAGTCCACCTGAAATTTCATGAAGAAAATTATAAACTCTAATGCTGCTCTGAGGTTGCAAAGTTCTTCTAAATACAAACCATGTACTATCGGTAAATTTGGAAATCTATAGAGCTCAATGTCTACATTGGATGAAATAATTACGTACTTATTATATATCAGGCAATAATTTTTTTTTCACACTCCATAACTATGAAATAGAGACAAATATCCACTCTATAAATGTTCCGCGATTTTTTTATGATAGAAACTGATGACCGATGAGATCGAATCGAAACATTCTCGAATGGAGATATGTACCGACAAGCGCAGCGTAGGACGTTCGCTTAGTAGGTGGATAAATTGAGGTGGTGATGACCTCATCAAGACCGCAGGATGCGCCGGATGTAAGCCGCTTCCTACCGGTCTGATTCCTAGGGGAGGCCTTTGTCCAGCAGTGAACGTCCTGTGGCTGATGGATGGATAAATAAAATAACGTACCCAATGACAGTTGGTCTCGATGAAGTCTCCTGGTTCGTCCTTGGAGTCGAGTCCGTCGTGGACGGTGCTCTCCGCCGCGGCCGACAGCGGCTTGTTGTGATCTCGGGACATCATACCAGGGGACCGGCGCTGCGTCATACCTGATGCACTGTAAAGTAATAAGCAGTTTGATTACAGTTATGAAAACAGTCACCAGTGGCGAATTTACGTATTTGCCACCAGCAGGATGTTGAAGACAAAATTGCTATCGCTCTAATATGCTGACTGAAAATTAGTTTTGAAAACCTGTTTTCGTTCACACAGTTCATACAACTCAAAATTGTCTCTCGAGACTTCCAGCCAGCATCACAAAGTGCTGATTCGACCTAAAATCCTTACCTATGCCTTGTAGGCTTCGTACCATCCTATTACTGAATTATATCGAAGCTTTAGCTGATGCTAAGTCATAAGTATGTCAGACTAATGGAAAAGTATGGTCTGACAAAGTATCAAAGATGGGATTAAAATAAATAAGAAGTAATTTTCACCTGTCAGCCTCCATAATGCTGGTAATTTCAGGCTGTTGCGGCGGCTGCTGCAGATGTTGCGGCGGCGTGCCGTCCAGCGTCAGCCCCCGCCCAACGTCCACTGGACCCATCAGCAGCTGCGTCGGCGATGATATATGAGATCTGAAGGAAATATAATGAGTCAATACCAATAAATGTAGGTAGTACAAGAAGGAGATCCCTGGAGGGTAACAAGTTACTGATGCAACCAATTGGATTAGTATTTGAAGTGGTAGTGGGCAGGGCAAATAGCACGTAGCTAATGGCCGATGAAAGCATAAAGTTCTCGTATGTCATGCACGCAGCGTAGAACGTGCAATATAGGCGGCGAGGTAAGCGTGCTACACCCCAAGTGGTATATCTGCTTAACTTCGGGCTGTATGGAAAAAAAGAGCCTTACCGATGAATGCCGGCTACGAGGTGCGCATGCGCGGCATGATGCGCTGCTGCAGCCGCTGCTTGTTGGTGCGCGGGGTCCAGCAGTACCCCGCCAGCTAGCACCCCGTTACTGCCCATTACGCCGCCTCGCGCGAGCAGCTGCTGCGCTAGAGACGCGTGTGAGAGGGAAAGCGCTGGTGATATTGCTCCTGGAATTAAGAGGATAGAAACATGAGATAATGATTTTCAATATCAAAATTTGCGAACGATAAACCAGTCGTTCATAAATTTTGCAACAATTGCAATAGACATTTGGTACTTGGTTTTTTTCTTATCAAAATTCGATAAGAAAAAAATAATTATGAACAGAATCGGCCATTATTTATTGGCCTCGCATGACACTCACTACTCTTAAGAGGTGTGGTCTTACCAGCACTAAGATGTCCATAGCTGCCGGTAGATGCGGCAGAGGGCGCGCGCACCGCCAGGCTGGCTGGTGATGCCCTGATCACGGCCGCCAGGTCTAACGACTCCGCGGAGTAGGGGCTCCAGGAGACTGCTCGCTTGCGGTTAGCTGATGCTGCGATTGCACCACCTGATAGCCGGAGGCGGGTGGGTGACGCTATTCGGGATCCTGTAAGCAAGTAAAATCAAACATTGTGAAAACTCCTAACAACAGATGTTTTAAATAGTAAGTAGGTGAGAAAGCATTTCAATTAACAAGGAAAAAAATCAAAGTCCATTCGTTGAAGAGTCAAGATGCCCAGACATACATTAGTGACTTAAAACGTTAGTAAAGTAAAGTAAATTTTTATTGCTTCAAAGTTTGAAGTTCAAACTGTGTCGGTACATAGGTGTAACAAATGGTTGGTCTCAACAGTTTGCCCTAGCGGACATGCAATAGTACAATTTATAAAAAAAAAAAATTTAGGATGCTATGGACTTGTGTGTGACAAAAATAATAAATAAAAATACAGATAAAAATGAAGAGATAAGAAGTAGGTATGTATACAAGGTGTACGTCAAATTAATACTTAGTAAAAATCTTTTTATTTTTATGGTTACAATATTGAATTTAATATAAAATTTATTTGAAATTAACATTCGACTTTGTCCTGAAAATTTCAATATCATTTGGCAGAAAACCCATAGGAAATAGAAAATTAATGGAAAGGTTAACATACCGTCTAAACTAAGTTGAAAGTCCTGGCTTGCAAGCGTGCTGCCAGCAGCGTGAAGCTCAGGGTGTAAGCTTCTTGCTGCGCTTAAATATTCTAAACCTGAAACAAGTAAAATAAATATCATCAGTAAAAATTATTTCTAAAAGATTCATCATATAAATTGAAAGAAAGAAAAATATCAGGAAAATATCAAGTTTAGAGATGTAGAGACAGAATCATGCTTAGTTGTTTTATTCGTTTCGTAACTAATGTTAAATTAAATTACTTTATCATATTAGACTGAAACACGAGCTAATAGATCCATCAAATCACACATAAATTTCTTTATTCATAATTCATTCAATTTACGAGAACATGAAAGGAGGCCGACACCAAAACTCTAGGTATGCTAATAAATTCAAATAAATCTCATCAGTAAAAACTAAATATTTAAAAGAATCAGTATTTAAATTGAAAAAAACAATATCCGGAAAAATCTTAATTTAGAGATGTAGAGATAGAATCATAATTATTTCAATTAGTTACGAAACTTAATTACTTTATCAAATTGGACTGAAAAACATGAGCTAAATAGATCATCAAATCACACATAAATTTCTTTAGCAATAATTCACTCAATTTACGAGTACATCAATGGCCGACACCAAAAGTCTATGCTAATAAATTCTGAAAATTACATTTATATGGAAATCACCTATAATAACGCCTCTTCCACAGAAGCGGCTGGTCCCTGCTCTGGCCAGTTTCTAGATCACAAATCAACTTAGTCGCTCTATACGGAGCTAAATACAGTATCCTACCTCCATACAAGTTGAACATTGACTCATCTAGTTTCGCAGTGGGTGGGCTGATACATTGGCATGCAATACATGCGTGTATAGCGATAGTAAATTTGCAATCGGTCATCAACGAATTTTAAGTACGAGTTGTTCGGAAAAGTACTTCTTGTTTTCATGTCCATATCATTCATAGAACATTTCCAAAGAGAACTTACTCCAGACGAATAGTGTTGTTTATGATTATGATGAATATAAAAATAAGCTGATGTTATTCAAGTAAGTAAACAATTTTGCTATGGAGTAGACAGCAGTAGAGTTAATCTGAACGGAAGTTAGCTAGTTTTCAAACAATATTTTCTTACACTAAATCTACTGCTATCATATAATTTTACAAAAACAAGTATACTCCGCGCCACACAAGTCGGCCGATGGGAAGTTAGGCGCAGAACGCTGCGCAAAAGGCAAAATATAGGTATGCGTGGGAGCCAGAGAGACGAGACGCCGGGAGTGCCGGGACACACCCGCCCGCCAACCTCACGTCTCCCGCGCGCTCCCTACGCCCGTGCTCACTATTTCGCCACTTGCGTAGGTATTGTGCACACGTCTGCGGCTAACTTCTCATCTCACTTGTGTGGCGCGGACTATACGTAGGTAGGTGTATAGACAATGTGAAGCTTAAAAATGAGAAATGCGTGGTTTCGTAAGTCACTTTAGTCACATCACACAACAATATGGCTGTGAATGATATAAACCTTTTCTTATTCAAATTTTGAATTTGTAATAAAATTATGAATATGACGACTAACAATAAATACAACCTGTTAAATAAATCAAACCAGTAGGTAATAGTAGTAGGTACAAATTATACATAATTAAGTTCTTAAGCTTAACAAATAGCAACCTCTAATACTGTCTTTATGATAAATTATTCGCTCAGCCATATTATCACAAGATTGAGTTGTCAACATGTTGAACCTCTGAATATAAACGACCTATTTAATGCGAATCGTGATTAATAAGCACCGAGTTCCGTTTACGATCTATTTCACAGAAAACGATTCAGCCACAGACTGTCTCGGCATATCTTACTAATTGGACACCCTAATTCACGCCTGACATTTTCGTCGCCATTTGTGTTTTCGGCGCCATCTTTATTTCAGACGCCATTTTGTTATGAAGGACGCATTTAACGAGTTACTACTGAATTAATATCATTAACGAATTTTTATGTGGATCGTAAAAATAGCTTCCTAATTTGAATTTTATATCTCATTGTTAATTGTTAACAAGCTGACTGATTTTATTACTTTCTCAGAATTCAAGGAGCATAAAAACCAACTAAGAGTGAAGATAAAACTACCTGTGCTAAACATGTCGAACCTGCAGAATAAGTTAATGGCATTGGTATATAGATTACCTATCGTCGGTGATACTTCAATACCGCTTATGAGCACTTTGTAAATACCGCGTATCTACATTCTGAAAATTTTACAAGAGGTAAAAAAATTGTATATTTCAACAGTTTCTGAATGTTTTTTGATTGAACTCTTTTGTGACATCTACGTCCACTACTTTACAGACATGTCACACAAGAGTTCAGTCAAAAGTAAAATTGAGAAACTAATGAAATCAAAAGTTTTATTTGCCTCCGGCAAAAATTTGAAAATGTAGATACGCGATATTTACAAAGTGCTCATAAGCGATATTGAAGTATCACCGACGCTATGTGTAAGCTTTTTATAGACTTCAAAAGAAATAATATTTGTTTCTTCATTTCTTTACTTGCTCAAATGTAGTGTCAGGACAGTTCTTAAACTAATTGAAGTACAAAAAATAGACTCCGTTAGCACGCTGCAGGAGTATAATACTCTTAAGTATATATTACTAAAATGACCACTAAAACTTCGATTTATTCCGGAACATCACCTTTATTAATTCTTTCAGAATGACTATAAAGTGCTTAAAAATAATGTCTGCTTTAACTCGCATGTGGTCTTCAATTAATTATCCGAAATACAAATCATCCATGGAGAGGCGTCGTTGTAGCCGCGAATTCATCTTTATAATCACATCGTTTATACCTAAGAAAACAAACACGCCGAGGGTCCGGACAAAAAAACATAAAACGATTTTGATTTGTTGATCACGCTCCTTTGCCGGTGTCCGACCGGTCGTTTTAGTCAGAAATAATAGGTTTGGGAAGCGAAGGCGTCATCGACCACCAATTTGGCGAGCCCAACAAAACGAGCTCCGAAATATCCCACGAAAATAACGTATGTGGTCCGCGTTTGACGTGCCGCGAACGCCGCGAAAACTTTTATGTCTTCATCTTTTGTGAGAACCGACGGATTCTACGTGTCCTAAACAAAAAAGGAATCCCCTTATCACCCATCGGATTTGAACGGAATCAAACCTGACCCGAATTCCATTAGCTCATCATGGTCACCCTAACGACATTGGTGTAACCGCTCGCAAAAAGCTCATTCGAAATTTGACTTTAACTTCTTTTTCCGAATGAATAAATACCGAAGCGGACAGCGTTACTATTGAGTCGTTTTTTGTCTGAACTGGTTATCGATATGAGTCGATTTGATGTATTAATTTTCATCCGATCCGATTGGGCGTAAAATTAGTCTCATAGACATCTAGTGGGTTCGTGGTCACGTTAAGCGTTAAAATATGAATGTCAATGGCTTTGTTGGGCGGCGCGGGCGTCTTTGGTCGCGGTGACTTTGTAACGGGGTTACTAATGAGACGCACTAAGTTATGACTTAGTTCGGTTCGAGTGCGCGGCGAGATGAAGGCGTTGCGAGGTGAATCCGTAATGTCGAATACGTTTTATGATCTTGAATATTCAGCGTAAAAAATGAATGAGATGCCCGTGGCCACTTAATTATGGGGTCGGGTGATAGAGTGGTTACGAATATCGTTATGCAAGAACTCGTTCCGTATCGGGGATCCAATCTCACGCTTGCCTGGTAAAGGCGTTGGGTGCCTTAAACTAGGGCTGTTCTACAAATATGGACGGAAAAACGTCAAAAGAACTTGTAAGAACCTACTTTAGGTATCTACTGATTTCAATTTAGTGATATTAAATATTCAAAAGTGTTGGTTATGCTTTACTAGTAAAGATACATAGGTACAGAAGTAAATAAAATGTATTGATAATTAAAACTCTGATTGAATATTACCAAGTGGAATTTTCTTGAGATAGAGCAAATAAAATAAAACTAGGTCATTTCGAACCCATATGTCCGCAATTTTCATTCAATACGTTTGGGATCTTTAACATAGTAAATAAAATTATACTCTATAAAATTTAACTTGGTCTCTGCGACAGTGACATATTGACATATTTAGAGTTGAGATAGTGGTGGAAAAAAACGATTTCCAAACAATGTTGTAATAAAATCGAATGAGTAGTTGAAGGTGAGAAATTGGATTTTATTTAAGATCAAGTATGTACACATGTAAATAATGTTATGATATTAATTAAATACTCATAATAATGTAACGATAGTATTTATCGACGTTTTTCACTATTATCGACGCTAATGTAACATATAATTGGGTTTAATTTAATTACACATGCAAAAAATGTTATGATATTCAAATATACACTAAAATTAATGATAAATTAAGTTTTATTTAAAATATCGTCAGTATAAACTATCGATATTTTAATTAAAACTCTATCTAAAACTCTGTGGTCACGATCATTCGTCGCCCATCACTAATCGGCATGCCCATAAAGTATGACATTGACAGGTACTGTCTGTACTATTAAGAAATTCAGGACTTCATAGGCGTAATTTTTCTGACAGCTGTCGCAGAGATCAAATTAAATTTTATATAATATAGAAACAAGGAACAAAATCTAAAAGTAGACAACCCTAGAAAAAGTGTCAGGTGTCAATTAAAATGTCATCAAGCAAGCTAGCCGCACAGTGGTTCGCACCTCGAATCGCGGTCCCAAAACTCAAACAATCTAATGTCATAAAACGATTAGTTGAAATCAGTAAAAAAAGTTAACGCACGCTAACGAAGTTTTTATATTTTAATCAAAAGAACATAAAAACATGGGCGCGGTTTGTTCAGGTAGCTGTGCTAAGTATAACGTGTATATTGCAGGTGGTTCTAAGAAATATTTATAAGGATAGCCGGCATTTAGTTTTGATGAAGATTTGAGTTGATTGAAAGGTCTGTAATAATTGACCTCTCCCACTGGCGCAGGGAGGTATCATATGCACTTCTTTTTTAATCTGGTTTGTATGTTTAATAATCTCTATTATATTTTCAACTAGCGACCTGCCCCGGCTTCGCACAGGTATATTATAAATATAAACCTTCCTCTTGAATCAATTTAAAAAAACCGCACCAAAATCCGTTGGGTAGTTATAAAAATATAAGCATACAGACAGACAGCGGGAAACGACTTTGTTTTATACTATTTAATGATAATGATATTTTATTGAAGACAATAAGGAATAAAGAGGAATTTAATATAATAAGGACGTCAATTATTTTTATCACAATTATTGACTTTTTTCACGTTGTGAAAAACGGATTCAAAAAGTTATCCCAAATAAGGTACCTACTTAACTACTAAATATGTCGTTGTTCTATGATATCATCTAATTATTTACTTTCGAATATGATTTCTTGAAACAGTAAGATTACTCGTACTTACGTATTTATACTTAATTAAGTAAAGCATTAAGAATAAAATACTAAAATAGAAACAAAATTATCAACGTTAATCTTTACAGGTTTTGCTAGAAAGATCCTGTTAAAAACGACGCATACTCAGTTATTATGTCTCAATCTAAAGGATAAAAAATACAATCTGTGATGTGACGCATCCATCGCTTTAACAGCACAAAATTATATTCTTAACAGCATAATTGCACCTTGATGGATCTAGTTATCACTGTCTCGTATCCTCTTCAGTATTTTCAATATTTTCATCTCATTCTCGCAAATCGTTTTAGCTTTATTCCGCGATCATCGTTTATGATTTATTCATAAAGATGTATCTTTTTTATTTTTAAGTGTTTCATATTTCGAAGTGGCCTAGGACTGTGATTTGGGCCACTACTGTATTTAGATTAACAGCAAATTATGTAGTTAGAAGATGGGCTTTTTGATATGTTAGAGATCATTTATGTGTTAGTTACTTCCTACCACGAAAATCTTGAATTTGCTTTGATTTCACAATTTATTTATGACAGTTATTTTAGAACAATGGCACCATGTGCACGTGTCTTTTGATAGCTGAAAATTACTAAGATATGATTGTGCTGCTTATCTTTAATGATATTTCTGTGTGTAGAAAGCTGTAAAAAAATGTTTTTATCACATCTATTCGAAAAGGACTACTTGTAATGTTTTTAAACTATCGCGATTTGAGTCTACCCGTGACCACGGTCGATGCAACTCGGCCGAAACGTCGGGATGATGAGGTATTTATTTATCTCGTAATTTTAGTGCGCGATTATTCCCGTAGTATATTATAATAAGGACTACTTGGTTGGCCTTTAAGTGCGCCCAAAAGTCGTATTGTCTATAAGAAACTTTATAAGTGCGCCGGAATTATCTTTGCCGCGCACTTTTTGAATTTGGAAGTATTTGTAATGTTAGTGTTCGGCGCCAAGAAAATGAATGAAAAGAATGTAAATAAAAGTTTTAATTTATTTAATTTATTAGAAACCATTTAATTTCAATTCAGTTGTTACTCTACGTTTTATTAAATTATAATATTACAATAAAATATGAGGCGCCATTTATTTTCTCATAGAGGTGATGAAAAATAGAGTGTACCACTCGGGCGCAAAATATATTTTTGACTCGAATCCCTCGCTACGTTCAGGATTCTACTAAAGAATCCCCCCTCACTTCGCTCTGGATTCAAAGAAGCGCCCTCGCCGTAAAAATATTATTTTGCTCCCATATGATACACTCTACTCTTTCATTATTGTTGTTATTTTTAATAGATATTTTTGTATCAGTTATTTTAGTAAAATACTCAGCGTACGTGGCGTCTTTTCAGTATTAGAAAATAAAAAAGAGTCCTGCTTCTAATATCATGATTTATATTTAGTTATAAGTAAGATTATTTTAAAATAAATACAAAAATAAGTATTTGAAAAATCTAAGTACAAGTAATTCTTGAAGCCGCTGATTTTTCGGGTCATTAATGTACAAACACGGTGTTAATGAGAAGAATATATGTGGACCAATTAACGACCTCGGTAATAAAGTTCACAGATATAATTGGGGCCTCATTATACCCGCAGCCCTCGCAGGTCGAATCGACACACGTGGAAACGCTAGTGAAAGCTGACACCTCGTTAACGTTACGGGGGTTGAAAGTATTGAAAATTGTTTATTTTTGTACGTAATTATTTTTTGCACAAAATAGCATGACCGACTTCACCCGTGAACAGATTTCGCGAATATTTCGCACGGGTCGATGTAGCATTTATCACATTATTGTTGACTTATCAAAAATGGCTCAGCCGATTTCGATAAAATTTAAATGGGACCAATTTCGAAGTAAAAAAAGTTATGCGTGGTTATACATAAAAACATATATGTATTAATATATACTCGTCGAATTGAGTACCTCCTCCGGTTCGTCGGTCAAAAAATACACAGGCAATTTGTGTTTAATTGCTACATTATCATTACATAATATCAAAAAGAAGAATGGCAAATTGCCATTCTTAAATTTAAAAATTTAAGAATGATTATAAACATTATATAAGATTATAATAAACATTGACCGTCTTATCACAAAAGTTTTACGCACGCTTTAGGCAATGTTTAACACTACAAATTGTACAATTAAATAGTGTTTCAAGCGAGTTTAAATGTTTTGTGGTATGGCGGTGACATCCTAAAAACACCCAAGTGGTTTTTCGTCAGAAAAAAAAATATTTCTGAAGCGTTACCTACGCAGGGAAACAAAAGTTGATGGACCACTTAATAAACTTTGAAAAATTACGCTGAAATATTTAAAAATATTTTCATTCATTATTAAATTAGTCTTAACTGAACTTACGTTTTTACGACACACAATTTTGCGAATCTAAACGACAAACTTGCCCAACAACAACATCCTACAATCCTTGTATTATGACAAAATGCCCACATTTTCTGCACAAAAAAACATAAGATGACAATGCATCTTCAAGGGTTCAACTAACGCTGGCTTGGAAATTTAACACCGCCAAGCTGCTCGCACGTGTTTCCGGGTTCTAATGACTTGTTTGGGGTAGTTTTAATTATTGTGGTTTTCTGATGACAGGAATAGCTTTATTGTATTCGGAAGCACCTACAAAGTTCAAGTTGAATCTCAGTGATATGTGTGAAGAGTAAGTGGTACTCGATTTTGATAGAGGCAATCGAAACTACAATACACGCTGTGAGTTTAAAAAAAATCGCGCGATTAGCACCTATTATTACTATTTTATTATTAATATATTCTAAGTAAAAATAAAATTAAGTATGTACTAAGTAAAATAGTGTTGATTTTATCTGATATTGGCCCTCTAATATTCCAAAGTTTCATTTATGTGTTTTTTAGTCTTCATTGCTGCTGGACCAGATAGAGCTACATTTATGTCATTTTTCCAAAAATTAATGCGTCTAATCATCCATGTCTTTTGGCTGTAACTGTATGAACGCTATAGGTAATATTTCATCTTAAATACATGTTATCAAGAGGTTTGAAAAATACTAGACCCAGATAGCACAAAATAGAAAGGAGTGGAAAGAAAAGTTAAACAAACAATATATGTACAAGATATAAACTGGACACACACCATGCCATCTCTACATCTACTCTATATCTCCCACATAGGTCAAATAACTTTGCAGAAATTACTCGCACAATTCCAACATCAACATCAAATTATAAATAGCTGAAACAAAAGTGTCGGCATGTGTTACCACTAATTAAAATTAATAGATTTAATCCCGCATTGCCATGTCAACACAAATGTGGGCTACGGAAAACATAAATCAAAGATACTGGGGTTGTTTCGTTCTTCCGAGAAAGCGAATTGTCGCCTCAACACGTGTTTTTTTGCAAATGTGACGTTTCCACATGTGGCGACATCTTTCGGTGTCGGGTGGTTTGAAACGTGAAACTGTTGTGCCACAAGCTTTGTTGTCAAACATCTGTGATGCTGACACATCTCTATTAACGAGAAAATGTGGTCGAGTGTAACTCCCGGACTGACCATTCGAAGCTGCGTTCACTGTACGGACAAGCCACCGGACCCGACGTGCGTCACGTCAACTACCATCGAAGAGGAGGAGATGCCGCCTGCATTTGCATTGTGCAGGTGTGAGGACTCCGAACCTGAGATGCATTGAAGCCTATAATCATCATCATCATCTATGATCATGATTATTCACATTAACCTAAAGCCAAGAACGGCAGATGGATGTCTGCCAGAATGGCGGGGCGAGGGCGCTGAGAGATGCCGCCCGACCTCGCGGTCGGGATTGGGTACTCGCGCCCTCCCTTTCATTGTCCTACACCCTATGTGGTGTAGCGTCCAGCCCCGGTAAGGAGGTTCGCCTCGAAGCCGGTCTCCTGACTCCTATGTACCCTCTTCAAGGGACAGGAGGAGAAGAGCCACGATACGATACGAGAAAATGTCTGTATTTATAGGAAGCGGTAGTAAGTGCGGACTGAGTTTTCGTTTTAGAAACTTTGGAATCTCCAGAATCAGAATGATTGAAACAAAGATGGGTCGACGATATTGTGAAAATCGCGGGTCGAAACTGGACACGAGTATAGTCTGTTTTATTAGCGCTGATAACTAGGGTCGCGATCCCTTTGCAAGTACCGCAGAGATAACCAACTTTTGACGAATAATAATAGGTTTGCTTTAAAAATATCACTCCATTTCGGTAGTTTTTAAAAGATATTGGTAGGTATTATTTTTATGACTTTCCAAAGTCTTCAACAGATATTGAAACACGAGTTTGGAAAAACAATAGAGTGAGTAACCAGGTGGTCTCGCAATAGTTCTTAGTACCTACCTGCCTATTTTTTGTTGCAAAAATAGCTTTGAATTGTTATAATAGATCAACAAAAATATGTTTGGAAAAATAAAAGGGTAATCAATTGGTCGAACATTAGATAACGAACATTCTTAGGGCATCTGCCATATGTAGAATAAAATACAAAACTTTCAAATCAGTATAATATTTATTATTTGTAAAAAATAATCATTATTTCAAACCAGAACGATCACGCTCACGCTAGAGTACTTCGAGTCGGAATGAGGCTCATGCGGTACGACTCTGGTCAAAATACTCGTATGTTCGCAACCCCTGATCCTCTACCAAGAAATGTGGCAACTGCTTTATCGACACGAAAGCGATACATATTGAATACAGAACGATACTTTTGTTTTAATTTCGCCAAGACGAGTGCTAACATAATACTGTCGAAGGTTCTGAGCGCTAATGAAACTACCTATAGCACAGAATCGAGACAAATGACACCAAAACAGAGAAAGCAATACTCAAAAATATACAAAAACTGTGTAGGAATTACAACTGGTATATTATTAGTCTTTAACGTTCTGCCTCCCTACCGCCTAAGCAATAGCAATCGTAATAGCAATCGTTTATGACTTCATTTTAATCATTTGGCACCGCCTATGTGACGTTAGCCATCAAAGTTGTTCATTAAACGATTGCTTTCGCAATCCGCACAAAGCAATTGATGGCTAACGTCACATAGGCGGTGCCAAATGACTAAAATGAAGTCATAAACGATTGCTATTACGATTGCTATTGCTAAGGCGGTAGGGGGGCTGATCTGTCTAATCTATGGTGTGATTCGAGTGAAAATTGGCACCTTCATCCAAATTGAAATAAAACTAAAAGAAATGCTGTATGTGTAATGTAATAATACGACACCGGTATACACGTATGTATACCGGTGTCGGAGCCTGAAGCGGTGACATTTATGGTAAATTTTGCATAACTTTTACTGTGGAATCAACTCCAAAAACGCAAAAAAAAACAGCAATTTCATACTTTTTGTCGAAAGTCTTATAAAAAATTGTATGGAACAGCAGTTTTTTTTACGTTGTCAGAGTTAGTGTCATAGTAAAAGTTGTTCAAAATTTTCCATAGATGTCACCGCTTAAGGCTCCGACACCGGTAGACAAACACATTGTATAGAGCGGGAGAGAGACTAGACAATTTAGTAGACATACCTAAATGAAGCAGTATCTAGAGCATGCAGTCGCGTAGGGGCTTAAAATCAAGGGATACAAAAAGCATGAAACACACCGTGAAATCAGAAACAAAGGCTCTATTCAACACGAACTATGTGTGACTGATTGATCAATTTACAACCTACGATCGGACTGCACTATAAAATCAACGTTTTTGGACGCCATGATTACTGATTAGTCTTCTAATTTGTACAGGTTACGATCTACACGTGGTTTTAGTGCAAGTTGTAATTGATATGAAACAAGTAAATTATTCGAAGCTAGAAGAATGAAACTTCTGTGTATCTTTACATACCTACTAAAATTACTCTTTAGAAAAAATTGTATGTTTAAAAATATCTTGCTTAGTAGCAATATTGACGTTAAGTATATACTCACTAATTAAGTACATAATATCTTTTTGAATCTTGATTTATTCTCGTAGCAACTATTTTTGTCAATCATTATTTCTTAACTCAAAAAAATATATTTCATTTCATTTATTCATGATTCCATACAGTACAGGATGTTAATAACAAAGTTAAGGTACAAAGTTCAGTATGGACCCTGTCGGGCACTGCATATTGTTATTTTATTAGCTGAGACAAAGCTAGGTATTTCATCAAGTCATTTTGAGTATCATCGTGGCTCTATCTTTGTCTCTAGAATACAGCTCCAAGTATTATTTAAGTCGTTAGATATACCGACTAACTAAGCATTCTTTCCCACCACTTCTACAATAAATAGATAAACAAAACAGATAGCCATCATCATCACGGCAATTACCAAAACATAAAACACTAGGGGAACACGTAAACTAATTTAGTCTTATCACGGCGCGATTAGAGAACTCGCATCAAAGTTTCTGGCCAGGAATAATGTGGCGTGGGTGATGGTGGCTGGCCCAAGTTACACGTAGTAGCGAGTAAATATAAATAAAGAAAAAACGCCCTAACAGAAAAAAGTATCAGAATACGAAAATAGAATAGATTTTTATTTTTCGCAAAAATTGGCATAACCGATTTACACCGTGTACTGAATTTGAATAGTTCGATCAAATCGATGCATGCATTTTTTACATTATTGTTATTTTTCAAAAATGGCTCAGCCAATCGGCTGATTTCGATTACTAATTACAAATTATCGAGCACTCGATAAAATATCAATAGGACGACCTCGGGACTATATTCTTTAAAAATAAAAAATAAAATTTTAATCGGTTCACAAATAGCGAAAATATCGATGAACATACCTACACAAAAAAATACATACAGACCAACATAGTATGTAGATCCACACATACATAAATATCTCTTTTTTTTGGAAGTCATTAAAAAAAAAGGATGCATCAAAATACGAAAATAGAATAGAAAAATATTAGCAACTACGAGTATGTCCAATTGTCCAAATCTTATATTTAAAACCATATGACTGTTCTGTAAAGTTGATTAATATTTAATATTAATTAATATTGATTAATAATAAATATTAATTTAATATTAAGTAATCAAATATTAATATAATATTAATTAATTAAATATTAATTTAATATTAATTAATTAAATATTAATAAAGATATTGATTAATATTAATCAATAATGATATTGTTTTGTGTTGGTAATATTTCGGTAATATTAATCAATATTGATTACTATTAAATATTAACCAACTTGGGTGTGTGTTTATAAAACAGAGCAAGTTTGTAACTTAGAAAATTATTTTTGTGATATTGTTTTACTACATTATGTTGCGATTTTCAAGTTATTGAATTAAGTTGAATTAAGACTAGAATTGAAATCACCTTCTCATACGAAATTTTATAATATTTAAAATTCGTACTGTAACGTAAAATTATAAACATAATTAATTGTTAATTACACTCCTTGCATGACACCTTCTACTTATGGGCGTACCTGTACAATTTACGCCCAAGGTGTTTACGTTAAAAACCTCGACCCACAAATTAATATACGTTAAATATATGCATTTCAAAATTCAAACTAAATAATAAATATGACACAACTTTGAAGTTTACAAAAAAGATTACAAAAAAAATGCTTTAAAAGTCTTCTTAATACATTGACATTTAGGGACAATGTTTAGGGGCGTAACTCTGAAACCAGTGGGTTAAGTTTTAAACAATACATTAGGTAGGTCTTAGAAAATATTGTGATTGAATTGTTTAAAATTTTACAGACATCGTAAAATAAATATAATAGTAAAACAGTAGCATACAGTACAATAAAAACTAAAAAAAAATGTAGGACTATCAATCCTAATACCACGGAAGAACTAAAAAATCGTCAAAAATTTTTCAAATAACAAAAGCAAAATTCTGGCATCTGGGGATTCATTCCGCTACCATCTTCTAACCCATTCCACACCCTTAACCCATCTCAAGAACCAGTTCCAGATGTCTCAATTCCGATAGAGAGTGGATCAATCGATACCGGATCGAGTTTTTAAATCGATCATGATTGGACTGGTTCTTGGCTCGAAAAAAACCTTTGAGTTTTCTAATGAAAACCTTTAGAAATGTGGTTTCGTGGTGATTGGGCCCGGGAGGTGTTTGATTGAAATATTTGGAGGTAAATTAAAAAGTTACGGGTTATGACCGAAGGGTAACGCTGATTGGATAAAATAACGGGTAGACAAAGAATAATAAAACCGTAGCAGTAGATACAGTTAAGGCCTTTTTGGCTTAGAGATACATGAAGTAAATATTTTATCCTAGTAAAATCAGAATTACGTGGTTAGAAAAACTAAGACTTGAGAAGTAACTAAGATATTCAAAATATTGCTAATGGTAAAGTTAGAAAAATACATGAGCATGTATAAGGAAAGTAGGAAGGTCTATATTTATTATTTTGATAAATATAGGCACCTTCTTAAGCGAAATACTTTGCCTTGCAAACCAATAAAATAATATAGAAAATGACATACCTTACACAAACAGATATAAAGTAACCACAACAGACAGAAATAACTCTCTTGTAGAGACTAATAAAAACAAAAACAATGCTACACGTGCTTGATAAATAAAATATCGTTAAATAACCAACCATAAGGGTTGAAGTGAAGAAATTATCGCTATTAGTGGTACAAGACTGGAGTTATTGAAATGTAGCGACGCAGCGGGAGGACGGCTGAGAAATGGACCATATCAGTCATGCGGTTGGTACAATTGATGATTGGTATAAACTCAGCTTAGTATTTATGGGACTTTTATGTTTATGGTTAGTAGAACTTAACGGTAGGTTATCCTGGCCACCTTGGTATTATAAGACTCACAATTTCAGGTTCAACGAAATAATATTGATAACTTTTTTGACGTCTGTTTGATTTTTTAAATTTAATCCACATAATTTGCTTAAGGTATGATTCCGAACTCCGCTGCAGGCAGCAGCAATACCTCAGCAGTGCTACCCCATATAATCTCTATGAGTTTATATGAGATTACATTCCGAGCTAAGCAGTATTATCGCGGCAGAAATATGAGAAAAAAAGTGCTGCGGAAGCACTGCTGCCTTTTACTGCTTCATTCATTCATTTCGTGTCAATGGCTACTTTTTTTTTCTTCTTTTTTGTATTTTTACTTTAATTATTTTTTAATATTTTTTTTTACATATATCAAAGTAATTCTGATAGTATATACAATATTTACATGGGTTTATGGACTTTAGATATTTTGGGACCAGAATCTGGCGACCTCTACCGCGTCCTCGGTATCCAGGTTCAGGTCTTTTTGGGCTGCAGCAGAGTTTGAAATCATAATTTTATGCGTAATTTTTAGCTCTATGCAGGCATCTTTACCGATTTGGAAACAACGATACAGTCATATTTAAATCATTTAATAAGTACATCTATATTACTTAGTCTCCTGACAATATTAACACTAAATACATTATGCATACCTCTGTTTTAATTCAACATTACATAAGTACGTCCTTTCACATACAGAACAGTTGAATCAATTCGGAATATTGGGCACTAAAAATACCAAGTTTTTCTTTAAACATCAATTAGACTGGTTAATTCTTCACAACACCGTATTTATTCAAGCCAATACATACCATATATTGCGATAATATCAAACTGTACTCGATCCCACCGCAGACAAGCGATTGTATCAATCAAAAGCAGAGAACAGGTTAGCATCCAAAACAAAAACTGGAGTGATAAATAGATTTGTAACTTGTTATTTATATTCCTAACGCTGGTATTCAATTGGAACTTCGTCACATTTTGATTTGATGTCAGTTTTGATGAGCCGATCATTATTTTTTTATTTATTGCCTGAGTACGTGATTTGGTACCATTTGTGTGCATTTTGGAATTTCGTTTGGCTTTGTGGAAAGACCAGAGGCTCGAGAAACTATACAATTAAGACCTAACAGCTTAAAATTTGTCACAAAACATTCCCGTTTTAACCCTTGATGTAAAAAAGAGGTTTGTATATAAGTTAATCATGAATATCCGTGCATTTTGCATGTATATAACATGTTAGGTTATGAGCCCTTCAATATGCAGAGCTGAAATAAAAATAAACAACATCAAAGCCACACTAAAATCGCAAATATTTATTAACCGTTAAAACCAACTCCGTAATAATTGTGTTTCACAGAACGAAAAGTCATTCAATTAACGAAGTCGAGTTCGAAATTAAGCCTTCTTCATTTAAAATGCATTTATCCGGTCACTTGTCATGCTCAGGCGCATTGTCGCCGTCTCTTTCTAAAACTTGTTTAAACATCGCCTCTCTGTTTCAGATTTCCGATGCGGCAGAGGTTGGAGCTGCGACAAAAAGTCGTGCGGCATTCTTATTGATATCTTGGTATAGATAAAGAAACCCAATTTTTGTAATAACTTGTCAATTGAGAAGCTGATCGTACAGGAAATCTTTTCTCTACTGTATTTTACAATCTTGAAGTAAACTATAAAGTATTGTATTTTAACAGAGGTTTCATCTTTTTAATCATCTCTCGATTCCTAATTAGTTAGGGTTAGTGCATGCAGCGTGCACTTATTTCGATTGTTTCTGGCGTTTGTCTGAGTTTATGTTATTTTAATATTTTTAGTTGAGTTTATTCATATTTTGCCGATCCACGTCAACTTCTCCATTTTAAATATATACTTCCATACCACGACAGATGATATCCATAGTAATAATTACGCATTGATAGGTACATAAATATGTAGTATCAAATCGTTGTCTTTAGTTTACCATATGCGCGAGCGCTTGATGTTGAAAAAGCAGTAATTGACGCCTGGATCTATACGTGGAAGAAATAAAAAACTCCTACACCGTTTTGTCCAAAGTGCACCTTATCGTTTACCTTCCAAAATGTTTTCCATCTCACGTATTTGATAAAAGGTAAAAAAGAACCATTCTCCTGAACACAGATTGAACGTGTCAACTTTGCCCGTGACACTTTGCAAATTGGAATTCGCGGCGCTTTACCGAGGCATAAAAAATATAATCAATTTTCTGGCATATTGATTAATCCCTTAACGAGTTCAATGACACTTTGGTCCACATTTGTTTTGTTTGCTTTTAATTTTTCAGTGTTGTGACTCTACTTTTCTACTTTTCTACTCATCGTATCAGACTACATCATGACAAAGTTTAGAATTCATCAATAGCTTTCTTTTTGGTTATTCAAAAACACTTTACGACTTTATACATAGTCTGTTTTATACAGGTTTAGCGAAAATACTACTTCAAGGTTTTATAATTATATTGATTATATTATTACTAAACGTATTCTATATCATTTTCCTGAGTAACATGAACTCTTTTACTTTCGACAGGTTTCACGCTCAGTTTAACCAAAACTGGCTCGAATTTACGATTATCGAAATAAAGACATACACAAATATCGTTTTTCATGACTGTGTGTAAGCCACTTCTTTTATTTTGCTCCAATTTTACGATTCCACCCTGATGGGATAAAACCTTTATTGCTTTTAAACATTTGCCTTCCTTTCCTCGAATCGCACAAGTGTTCATTTTATTATGGTCATTATTTTTTGCGTTAATAATCTACAAATAATGAAAATCAAGTGCATTATTAAGCTGATGTTGATTGGCACCTGTACCATTAGCGACTTGATTAAAATGTTTCATGAAATTCTGAGAAGCAAAAACCTCACAGCAAAACGTGGTGATTAACATTTCGAACGGAAAAAACTGAATAATGAAGGTATCGGTGTGAACAACTTTATCAAAAAGGCAAACATGAGTAGTTGAGCACTTAACGTGTCACCCTTGAAATGCCCTTTAAAGTAAAATGCGAAAACTTTATACCATATCGTGCCAATCACATTTATTTTCCACGCGTCCTATTGCATTGAAAACCTTATTCGACGAGTTCGTTACTGGAACGCTAACAAGATCTAAATTGAGTAAAAAACGTTTCCAATTAACTTTTAAGTTATCTCCTACAATTCTTAAGATGGTCTTGCTTTACATCATAATCGTGAATCTTATCTGATGCATTTATAACAACCAATTCTCATTCTACTGCTTCTCTGATCAGATTATAATTTACCTCGTTTACATAATGCACGTAGTTTCTTTTAGCATTGTCGCGGTCAGGATCGAGCATCGTAACAGGACAATTTATATCTGAATCTACAACTCTGTTACCGCAACTGTAAAGTTTCATGTCCTCTGTGTCTTGTACATCAATTGCTTCTGTCGCAATTTCAGCTTTACTAAATTTTGTTAGAGTATGCTTTTGCTTGTTACATTTTCGTCTGAATGTTTGGTTATTTGTTTTAAAAAGGCTTTATCGCGGCACGTACGCTCGATTTGAATAAAAATACGATTTATATGTGTCGGGGGTTCGGTAAAACGGTGTAGGGTTACGGAGCCGGTCCAGTCTCAAGCTCCCAATTTGCTGGTGCATTTCTGAGTAAGTTATTAAGTTTCGGCTTGTCACTTGTGTTGCGAAATTTTGCAGTTGGCTGATGACGGACCGCCGGTCTTCATGATTTTATATTAATAACGCTCGCTTGGTTGCAACTAGCTTTTTTAGGCGTTTCGAGTGTCAGATTGATTGATGTTCTTACCTATTTTTTTCGCTATGATTAAATCATAATTATATTAACACAGATCTCTGACAATATCTGCTGCAGATAAGTTTCCATAGCTACGAGAATATGAGCTTTTTATATGGTTTCGTTTTTATTCGATTGACATTAGCTTCAATTTATTACTTCCTTTGATTTTATCTATTTCAAGTCAGACGTGGTTTTTGCATACAAAATGCCAATCTTTATATTCTGTAGTTTAAAATTCACAGTAACAGTTGTTTTGTTATTTTGGCTCAATTTTTCGTCAAATCTATTTATATCGCCTGTAAACAAAAGTTCATTAGCATTAGATTTAAGTTTCGCATCTAAGTTTGCTTTTTCTTTGCTAATTAAAATAATACTTCTTCTCCTAATTAGTAAAGGTGAGTATTCGAGATCGTCTGATAATCCAGACGAGTCTACCGAAGAGCGAAGGTCATCCATGGTCAAGTGGGTCTGTGTACCATAAAACTGGGTCTGGTAGTAACCCGACGCTTGGACGTTCCAGTTACTCTGGATGGATGTGTACAACATGCTGCCAAGAAAAGTTTTTATTTATTTCCATATTTCATTCCTTTGTGTTCTTGTATTTTAAAATGATTCAAAATTGGTCGTATCACTACAGGAACACGGTCAGCCGCGGCCTTATATTCGACAAATTACAACGGCTGAACTTTTTTTAATAAAGATGTGTGATTGGTTAATGACTAAACTTTGACTATAGGCCGTAACTGTTTTCGCCAGAAATTGGAATTGAATTTTTAATAACTATTTAAGTTTTGAATATCTGTCAAAACAGCATATAAAACTAAAATAGATACATAGCCTAGCCACTAGACTATAAGTACAATATTTATGTGATATTTAATTCCTGTTTAAAATAGTATTGTAATTATGTATAATTTTGCCGTTAAGATTAGTTTATCTTTTATCTATCTAAAGATAAAGTTATTAAGTTCATTTAAGTTAAGTGCTTCCATATAAGGAATGGCTAAAGGCTTGTTGAATGCCGATTAATGCAGAACGCAATTTTAATGTACAATAATTTCGCTTGCCAAACTTGCAAATTGTTCAATAAAAGCAACCAATTTTGTACAGCTTTTATAGTAATTGTCGAACATTTTGATTACATTTTTATCCTTATCCCTATATTTTGAATGTTATTTTAAATATATTTCGTAATAAAATTTTAAAATAATCTTCCGGTGATCTTTCCTATAGATAGAAGGTAAAAGTAAAAAGATTACATAAAGTTTTTATATGAAATGTTTATCCATATGAACTAAGTTTCGGTTTTTAATGTTCCTCTTTTATCTACATAGAAAATGCAAGGTGTTATTTGGCAAAGTGCGTTGACTTTCAGGGATATATTTGGTCAACATGATGAATACTTTTTATATATGAGATCAACTGCGAAATCGTGAAAGAATAATCATCTGCTCCATACATTTTGTAGTCATTTTTTTAATAGTACTGAGATTTCACAGTTGATCTCATCATAAAAGTTGTTCATAATGATGTATTATTGATCATGAGATGAATAATGATTTACCGTTCGAAATGTTAATATGTATATGATGTTTCACTATTATTGGGCCTTTGATAAACTCCTTGTATATTCTTAAAAAATTGGTTGGCTGTAAAGTCGGTTTACTGGCGATAATTTTACGTAAGAAAGTAAGTTCGTATAGGCCGGGTGGCTAGTCCTGGTGTCAGAGTTTTTAGGCCGCCTGAAGGCCTCTGACATGGTTAAACGGTTAAAACAACCGGAACCTACAATTGCACGTGTCATCCGAGTCACGGTAGCACTCAGTTGGAAAATGCTACCCGCGGTCACACATCTAAATACTGACCGTGAGGAACGTTGCTTAATTTAACGTGATAACGTCATATGCGTCACAAACCGATCGCTTAGGCCGATCGTGACTCTATATCGCATGTTCCACGCTCGGCACAGGCAGGAACGTTACAATGATCATGCTTTTTCGTGCGTGCAGCTAACGTTCATCGATTAATAAGACGTTATCACGTCAAAATAAATAATGGCAACATCTTGCGTGAGACGTCCCAAAAAAGTGCCACGAAAAAAATCCCGTCTAATTGAGCGTTATAGAGAGATGCGACAAGGCAACCCGAGCCGACTGCCGCCGACAACTGACACCGGTCACTGCGCAGGCGCACTTTTTGTCGCAAACACTCGTTTTGGGAATACAGCACGGAAGGGTTGAGTTACTTAAATAAAATAGCTATTGCGAACTCACTTGTTGGATACTAAGTTTGTATATCATGTCTACAGTTTTAGTACTTTACGCTAACAGCGGCAGCGCAGCGAAACCAGTCATTGATTATAATAATGATGTTTTTCTAGATAACAGACACATACATGCTAGGATATAATTGTACACACTCCTCATTATAATTATTTTTTATTATTGGGCCAACCCCGAAGTCGCAAACCTTTCAAAATTTACCAAATTTAAACAATCAAAAAAACTATCTATAGGTAAGTACCTACATCGGTTTATATCAAAATCCTTAGAACCGTTTCACAGATTGTGTGAACAAGCAAATAAACAAATAAGCGTTTAAGAGTGTTTTTCTTTTTAATTGAAATTTACTAACCACAGACTCCAGGGTCTGTGCCCTTTGTTAACTAGGATTTACAATTATTTTATTATGGTTACTGTACAAAGCGTAGGTACTACAAATATTAGCCTAAGTTAGTCAATGCACTGCGTGAATGCCACGAGCAGACCGGCGACCCGAAAGCAGCACCCGATCACGAGTGTGACACATGTGCCAGCCATCGCTCTCCTCGACCATATTTGAGGGAGGAGAGCGACCCGGCACATGATGCCGCCGCAAGAAGGAGCCTTCGATGGCGAGCATGAATGCTTGGGGCATGCACACGATGCTTATTATTTCTTATTTTTTTATCGAAAAGTGTATACTTTGAAGTCGGTTTCATTTAAATTGTATCGAAATCAGCTGAACCATTTTTGATATATGAAGAATAATGTAAAAAATGCTACATCGATCCGTGCGAAATATTTGCAAATTCTGTACACGGTGGATATCGGTGTTTTGATTTATTGCGAAAAATAATTATGTTTTACAACTTTATACAACTTATAGGTAGCTTTTACATATCGCTAGCAGTTCATAACTTGTACCACCGCACTATGGTACAGAGTCATACCAACAGTAGGCGATATTACTACGGTCATGTTAAATACTAAATTATAAGTTGCTAAACACTTAAATTAAATAAGTAATTAGTAAACAGATAAATAATACATTGTTGGTACCAATAAATTATCGTGATATTTAATGTTTTGGCACAGCGCTTACAGTTTGTAACTTGTACCACCGCTCTATGGTACACAGTCATACCAACAATAGGCGACATTAGTACGGTCATGTTAAATACTGAATAATACGTTGTTAAGCACTTACACCGGATTGAACTTGAATGCGGTGATAATTAAATCGTTAGTTTCTTTGAGCTTTCACATTTTGATGATTTTTGAAGAAGGCCGTATATGCTAGCTGGGAAGTTTCGAAAACTTGTTTGACAGTAATCAAATGCTGGATTGTAAATTTTCTTTTTATTGAATACTTTTTTAGGGTTCCGTACCTAAAACAGAAAAAACGGAACCCTTATAGCACCACTTTGTTGTCTGTCTGTCCGTCTGTGTGTATGTCAAGACTCTTTATCTCGGGAACGCGTAAAGATATCGAGTTGAAGTTTAAACTGTATACGTATATCTAAGGTTTCTTGCAGTTATGTGAAAGAAAAACTTTTCAGTTATCGTTTAAAAAAGTTAGAGCCGTGTATGTCGTATAAAACTGCATATTTCGACACTCACAAAAATCAAAACCTACAGGGTACTTCCCGTTGCCATAGAACCATAAAATTTGGCTAGATTGTTTCAGAGTACACGTATAGGAATAAATCTGAAAACTGTACATTTTTATTTAAATCACATAAAATAGGGCCTCAAAATTCACAAAATATGGGTTCAAAATTCAAAGTGAGTAAATCGTATCATGCAAAGTATCATATAAAAGAACTTCTTTAGCACATGCTAAAACAGGTTTTTAATTATTTTAACAATGTGTAATTTTCGATGTATGACGAGGAATAAAAAAACTTTTTTGTCGACGGTTATAGTATAGAGATTTTAACAACTTACTTCCCAATTTTGTGAAATTTACTGGATTTGTACGGAACCCTCGATGTGCGAGCCTGACTTGCACTTGTCCGGTTTTTTTATTACTATACGTCACAAACAGAGCGCGTACGTCTTTGCTAGTACAAGTGGTTACATTCGCTTAGCTCTCTTAAAGAGCGCAATTAATTCCTAAAAGGAATGCAAGGTTTTATCTTATTACTTTTTAGAAAACTTTTTATGTTAAGTTTATACGATTATCCTACTTCATCCCACATAAAGATTGATCAGGTTGTATAGTAAATAATGATCAATGAAGATACGCCTTATGCTGTAAGCTAGCATAATATATGATAAAATAGCTTTGTAAGGCTTACGATATTAAAGTCATTAATCAAATCCATATTTTTCGAAGTGGAGCAAGCTCAAAACCTGCTTGTCTTCACGTCTCGATCAATTCTTGGATTTGTTAAGCTGTCACGCTCTATCCAAAGACTAATTGCTACTCATGTGTATTATCGAAAACGCTAAAATAAAACAAATTTTTAGAGCTTTCAGAGGGTACAATCGAATCTGTCTGAACGTAATTGCTTCTGTGATCTGCAGTATTGTTCACTGTCAACCCACGTTTCCATATAAAGCCCGCACTGAGACATCTTAATTGCTGTTACAAAAATCATCCCTTCGTTACCGCATGCCGATTCGAATTTCGAACCCGTGACTTACGCCCGTCTTTTAATGGCCACTTTAACGTATCTGTCATCTTTCACCACTTCAACTTTCTTTCAACTCTAGCTCACTGGAATAAGGTTACTTTTTCTCCGACTCTAGCGAGTTAGGAATGGTAGTAGTCGTGAGTTTAAATCCTAATTAACACCTATGTGTATAGATAAATTGAAAGGATAGTGTAAGGTTCGAGCTGTTCTCTTCTGGAGATACCGCAAAAGTTTAGTGGGAAAAAGTCGTAAGTGCACATTGGTGTACAGCAGTTGCGACATTTTCCAGCTGGTGGGTTATATTGTATGGTTTGCGCTTGGATCCGAAGCGGGTTCATTTCAATTGGAGAGTGAGATTGTTTGAATTCTGTTATGGTTAAAGGCAAGAATGAATTGATTAGTAAGACTGTGCTAATGAATATGTGCGAAAGATTTTTTGCGAAATAAGTGGATTAAAAGTGAATCTGAAAACGAGAGAAGATTCTCATGCCTAAAAATGGGTTACTTTTTGTAGTGTAGTTGAGAAGTACAACCATTGTCAACAAAGAATGCTCGACGAGGGCGAGTGTAGATCACAGAGTGATAAGACAAAAAGTGTTACAAAGGAAAATTAACCCATAATAAAAGAAAACGCCCTTTGTGGGTATGCCTAAGTCCTACAGAGGACTATTCAAAAGGCTGGTACAGTACCTATAGTAAATTAAAACACAACTTGAAGCACAATTTAGTTATGTACAACAAACGAATATTAGGAAAAATCTTCTGAAAAAGGACGTACGTAGGCAAAAAGGAAGTGCATAATTGGAATTTGCTCAAAAGTAGCTTAGATGGTAGTAAAGGACCTGTTGCAAGAGCCTGAGCGAAACAAGCAATATTTTTCTATATTTTTTCATTTATAAATATAGCAAAGTTATACAGTTACTGCAGTTGATAATGAAAACTGCATCCACAGTAAATTCCATAGAACAAAGCGCTATCATGAACCGCATACATTACGAATTCTATCAGAGTTAAAACAATAACGCACCAAGCATTTATGATAGATTAATATCTATTATTTCCCAGTAACACTGCCTTCGGCTTCTTGTTACATTAAGAACATGAAATAATTGCACAAACAGTGCCTGGGCATGCACATTATTTGCAATAACAGTTTTGAGTTACAGGTTTATCTGGCTGGCTCGGTGTAGCATTACTCGTTCACACAGGGCAGGGCTGTCGGGACTCTGTTATCATCACTACTCACAGCTAGTAATAGGCATGATGATTCCAAAAAACCGGACAAGTGCGAATCAGGCTCGCACATCGAGGGTTCCGTACAAAAATATTGTTAAAATAATTAAAAACCTATTTTAGCATGTACTAATGAAGTTCTTTTATATGATACCTTACATGATACTATTTACTCACTATGAATTTTAAACCCATATTTTGTGTATTTTGAAGTCATATTTTTTGTGATATAAATAAAAATGTACAGTTTTCAGACTTATTCCTATATGTGTCCTCTGAGACAATGCTTCTCGCCAAATTTCATAGTTCTATGTCAACTGGAAGTACCCTGTAGGTTTTGATTTTTGTGAGTGTCGAAATATGCGGTTTTTTACGACATAAACGGCTCTAACTTTTTTATAAGATAACTGAGAAGTTTTTCTTTTACACAACTGCAAGAGATCATAGATATACGTATACAGTTTAAATTTCAACTCGATATCTTTACGCGTTCCCGAGATAAAGAGTCTTGACATACACACAGACGGACAGACGGACAGACGTACAACAAAGTGATCCTATAAGGGTTCCGTTTTTTTCGCTTGAGGTACGGAACCCTAAAAATATAATTAGTCCAAGATATACCAAAAAATATTTGACACATATTTTTTCTTTTGTCAATTAAACGAAACTTGATGAAGATATAGTCCGTCAAAGTTCCGCATGACGTCACAAGTTCCATACAAATGTATAGTCTTCTGTAAGAGGTGACGTCACGATCCGCACTCCCAAACTTTGACAAGTTTGTGTTCGTCATTTGTTGTTTGATTAACAAGATAATTTTTAGCAAAAATTAGCATGACCGACTTCACCCGTGTACAGAATTCGCGAATATTTCGCACGGATCGATGTAGCATTTTTGAAATTATTGTTGATTTATCAAAAATGGCTCAGCCGATTTCGATAAAATTTAAATGAGACCAATTTCAAAGTATATTCTTTCCAATAAAAAAAGAATTATTGAAATCGGACTACTACGAAAAAAGTTATGCGTGGTTATACATAAAAAAAAGATATACGCGTCGAATTGTATACCTCCTCCGGTGGTTCGTCGGTCAACGAAAAAAAAAATACGTGTTCAATTTTTTTTGATAATATAACTCACGGGCTAGTTATTATACTCGTAATATTTTTTTACTGTCATCATGCCTATTCTACCTATAATTAAGCTCATCATTATCAGCTTATTCCAGCCAAATTAGTCAACATCTAAAGTAAATTCAACCAATGCACCACAAAGATTGCAAAATACCACCGCACGCTTTAGCTGCAAATAGCGTTTATTCAAGCAATTTAGCGTAAGTACATTCCGCAGCAGCCCTATAATTTATGAAGTGCAGCCAATAACTCTCAAGTTCAATCGCAGCTTATCGGATTGTTTTCATTGTTTTAGCGTTTTATAGCGTCTAGTCCGATGCTGGTATTTTTATACCCCACTTTTAGTAGTTTAGTGTTTGCGCTCTAGTGTGAAGTAGTTTAGTAGACGTGTGAATTTCGCTCTATCTAGGTAATCTATTTGAGATCCCGTGACTCTCGTTAAAGTACTCAAGGAAATCTATTGAGAGACAATTATTGCTTGCAATACATTAGTTCAGTTGTTTTCAAAAAGTAGTTGAAAATGTTGAAACTATTTTTCATATATCCTCCTGTATTGGTATAATCAGCTCTGTGCCCCTCACATAAAAGTTAAAATTGAATCACTGTTCACACTTCCCAAGCTATAAGTAAGTTCGTATAAGTTTTTAAGCCGCCTGAAGGTATTTGACATGGCTAAGCAGTTATAACAACCTGATCCTACAATTTAACGTCTCATCCGAGCCACGGTAGCGTTCAGTTTATAAATGCCACTTGCGGCAAGTTACCCAAAGATTGACCGTGCGGAATGTTGCTTAACTTCGGTGGTCGCTGACAAACACCCAGTCAAACTACGCTATGAGCGCTACCCCAAGCTTTAACTGCCTTATACATTTTCAAGTGAATCTACGATTTGTTTGTAGACTTCAAACAAATGCTAAACTGAGCAACATAAGTTCCTGTGATAACTTGGCCCCTGCCAAATCAAATGAGTCAGAATTTATTACTTTGGCTACTGACTTCACCATAGCACATTAATTATGCTGTAGTAGGTTAGACACAAAGTACCTAAGTCATTTCGGGACTTACTTCGTCCTAATATTGTGGAAGTTATGAAGCAGCATCGAGATAAATCTCGCTCTATGTTTCCCGTAACTTTACCTGTTAGCCTACAGGTAAAGTTACGGGAAATATAGAGCAAGGAGACCTGTTGGCCAACAGGTATATTTACGGGAAATATAGAGCAAGGAGACATGTTGGCCAACAGGTAAAGATACGGGAAATATAGAGCAAGGAGACCTGTTGGCCAACAGGTAAAGTTACGGGAAATATAGAGCAAGGAGACATGTTGGCCAACAGGTAAAAATACGGGAAATATAGAGAGCAAGGAGACCTGTTGGCCAACAGGTAAAGTTACGGGAAATATAGAGCAAGGAGACCTGTTGGCCAACAGGTGAAGTTACGGGAAATATAGAGCACAAGGATACCTGTTGGCCAACAGGTAAAGTTACGGGAAATATAGAGCACAAGGATACCTGTTGGCCAATAGGTAAAGTTACGGGAAATATAGAGCACAAGGATACCTGTTGGCCAACAGGTAAAGTTACGGGAAATATAGAGCACAAGGATACCTGTTGGCCAATAGGTAAAGTTACGGGAAATATAGAGCACAAGGATACCTGTTGGCCAACAGGTAAAGTTACGGGAAATATAGAGCACAAGGATACCTGTTTGCCAATAGGTAAAGTTACGGGAAATATAGAGCACAAGGATACCTGTTGGCCAACAGGTAAAGTTACGGGAAATATAGAGCAAGACTTATCTCGATGCTGCTTTATAACTTCCACAATATTTGGACGAAGGAAGTCCCGAAATAACTTAGATACTTCTGCCAATGTCTAACCTACTACAGCATAATTAATGGGTATTTAAAACCAGGGCTACCAGGGAACAGTTTCAACTTACTTTTGACACAGACTACGTTTTCATAGTTAGTAATAATTTTGATTAGCTGAGACTAGGTACTGCTTAGGCTGATGAATATTGGGTAAGATGTCACTAGTCGGTACATACCTCTTAAGGTGTTAGCGTTGTAGAGGGGGTGGTCGTATGGCACGGGGCGGTACGCGGGGTGGAGGGCGGCGAGGTAGCTCAGCTCGCTGGTCGCGCCCGCCGCCGCCGCCGCTGCCGCTGCTAGCCTGGGACAAACAAAACGAGGGTAGTTAGACATTTGTAACAAAAATAAGAATACAACCCTGTAATATTAAACAACCAATATTATTAAAATATTTTTTGCTCTTGTGTTACTTTAATTCCTTATCGTTATCGTTACTAATATTATAAATCTGAAAGTATATTTGTTGGAATATTGTATAGTGTCCTCTTTAACGCAGCGACATAGTTTGAAAAACGGAAAGTGACATAATTATTTTACTTTTTATCCCGAAAAAACATCGTAAGCAAGCCTGAATACATCTGTAGAGGAAATACGATAGCGTATATGAATCCACTAACTCGCAATGGACCAGTGTGGTGGATATGGACCAATTGCCTATCTCGGGTAGACCTATGTTCGATAGTGGTGTACCAAACCTGAAACCTGTACAAGTAAAGTAAAAGTACTGTACAGAGAAAGTACAGCAGTTTACTCACAATTAGAAAATAGAACTTTTAAAATCAAATTAGGAGGCAATACCATTTTCCAATACTCAAACAATTTGCGCCAACATAAAATGCACATCTCAGAAGCAAAAACCTCAAAACAATTAACTAATTACGAAGCTGAGATGATCTGTAATTAGCTACCCGAAATATTTCGAACACAATGACACAATAACTTTTTCTCGCATAAGTTTTTCGAAAAATATTCAAAGATTTCGGAGTATCGCCGCGGCATCCCGGTGCGTTCCTCAAGGTCTGGCGGTGGGGTTCCGTGGTAAAAAGAGGTCGAAATTTAGAGATGAGATCGGGATCGCATATAAAATTAAAATGTTTTACACGCAAAAAAACACTTAAGTTTTTTTATGTAAGTAAACACACGATGGAAAAAATCAGCTAGACTGAAAAGAAATCAAACCAAGAAGTGCTAGACATTGTCTAGGAATAAAGAAAGCTTCTATCAGTAATCGAGAACAGAAGACATTGTACGACATGACAATCTAATGAAAACCGTAATAGAAGGAAAGAGAGGAAGGGGAAGACCACGCTGAGCATTTCTAGACCAAATTAAAGAATAGGTAGACGTCATGTTGTACAGGGAAGTAAAGACACTAGCAGAAGACCGCGAGACAAGGATGTTGCTCCACCGACAAGAGCCTTGCTCTTAAATTATGATGATGGTGATGAGACACACGCTAGTCGTTTACGTAGAGTAAAAAGGTACCACGTTACCTTCTGCTACGGGGCTTTTAGATTAGTTTTATTTCAGTATAAATTTTAGTGTTTTTAGTGTAACTTTTTATTTTAAGTAGGTTAATTTTAATAATTATAGTCCTACTTGGACTATAATTATTAAATTTATATTATTGTATAAAAAGTTCTAAGGGGAGGGTTGGGGCCCCGTGACGGGAAGCGCAATCCCGGTAGACCCTTACAACGGTGGCGTGATGACATCCAAAAGTTTTGCGGAACCACCTGGATGAGACTGGCACAGGACAGGGATAGTTGGCGTAAGGGGGAGGAGGCTTATGCCCTGCAGTGGGCTGAAATAAGCTGATGATGATGATGATGATAAAAATTATATTATCATTTTATTCTAAAACTTTTACAGCTTGAAACTTTAGTAGGTATAACTCTACTTCTAAATTATATTGTAAAAAGGTACCAAAGTTCCTGAAGAAGTTGGATCGTAACAGTTTGAGTTGTCAGTAAGGGTTTTATATTTTTTACGACGTGTTTTAGATCAAAAATAAATAGTAAGGTTGCATTTAGGTATATAGCCCATTCCGTACCCTTTTCTGATTCTAAAACTCTTTCAATTATGTCAAGTATATATGTAGGTTTTAATAGGTCTTTTAAAGTAGGAACGGTAAAAAAACAATTTAAATTAATGAATGACCATCGCAGAAATGTTCCTTACCAGTATATAATGAAGGAAAATAGCGTTAAGTATTTAAATTTCGTTGAGTATCCATGAGAAAATTTACAACATACGAGCAACCATTATTCGATTCTCACAATGGCTCATCTCTAATGTTAACCCTGATACGAGCAACAGAGGCATCCGTGACGTAATATGTCTGGACGCTTTCGAATAAAAATCCATTACAAACAGCTGGAAGTAAGGACGTATATGCAAATTACGGCCCGATGAGGTTGTAAAATATTATTTTAAATCAACAATTTATTTTAAATCATTTTTGCAAAACAATCTAAGGTAGCGAAAGCTCTGTTGTATCGCTCAAAAGTATTTGTTATAGCTAAAATTGCATAACGCATTTTTTTTGTATGTGTACTTACTTCATTAGTGATTCTCCTATGACTCTGCGCGTGACAAAAAGTACAAAATAAAAATGCTATGGAAAAACTATTATAATAATTTTAGTTTTGACTCTAGTTATATGAAAAATAATTACAATTTTAATATTGTCTTCAAAATAGATCAGAAATAGATATTGCATACAAAATAGTAAATTACTCACTATGCTCCCACATTAACCGCTAAATTGAAACCTAACCTCAACGCTAAACGCGCAAACCCAATAAAAGAAAAATACAATCGCAATGCGGCCAGTAATAAAATTATTAAACAAATCAAGCTCATAATAATGCAGAAGAAAATTGTCGGGTGGGCCAGTGGAATAAAGAAATTATCCTTACCGACCACGGATTGCGCCCTCCACGGAACAAAGACGTAGCCCCACAAAAAAGACACAAAAAACATGGCGGCTTACAAATAAAACAAGTGCAAAAACGCGCGCCTTTGCCCCGCGTGACGTCTTCATGTTCGCTGTCTTTTTCGCGCACGAAAAGCTCTCATAAGTCATCCACATGTCAGACAAGGACGGGTGTATAAACAACGTTTTGCAAAGAAAGTTTTGAAACTTGTTGAGAACAAGTTTTACAGATTTCGCGCAGACGTGCTTGGGTTTGAGTGTTTGTTTACATTATTTTTCAGTTCTACTAAGATCTAATAAAAACTGCAAATATCCAAAGAATTTCTAAGAATAACTTTTAAATCAGGACAATCATAAACTGACTAGAATCATTTACAATAAACGCAGTCGTAATCAAATCTATTAATTACATGCAGAAGCACTAAGAATTTCCGTAATCAAAAGTTACGACTGAAATGGCACTAAATATAATAGCAAATGGCTTATAATTACAAATTGCACTACAATTATCGTAATTAAAAGTATTACAGCTGCTATCAAAACCGTAATCAAGTCAATTTTGACTTTATTACGGTTTTTTGCTTATATTCGTGTAAATCACTGTCAATTGACAGGTACGAGTAAAATTGTCAGCTATTTTGAAAGTCTAATAGGGTTGGTTGATACGTTGGTACGACTCAATTATTCTTTCATGAATGTTTCATACAACCGGTTTACAATTACGGTGGACAGAGCGTGCTTTTTACGGTAGCTCTGGTTTTTTTCGCGAAATGGCCAATTAGCCGGTATTGACAGCAACATAGTGTTATTAAAACTAAACAAATATATTTTCTACTAGTAGAATAATGCACTATTTTATCTCTTACTTCTAAAATGGGTGGATTGATAACTAAGGTTCCTTTAGTTGTGATTTTAAAATTGACTGTAAGGGAATTTATTCAGATTTCTTGAGACTTTTAGACTATTGATGAAGCTGCGAAATTCGCAATTGGAAAATTCTTATTGTAATCTTTTCTACGTAGTTTGCTTGTATTTTTTATTGCGACAAACATTCCTTTACGATCCACCTTATTTTTCAAATTTTATTGCATACTGTTACACCCAAATATGGTTATACGATCCATAAAATATTCATGTGCTGATAATGATCTCTCTTTTACGCATTTTCATCAAGATATTTTATAATAACTTAACTTTTGTGCAAATTTCAACGAGAGTAAGCCATTATTCAAGATTTAGCGGAAGAATGGAAAACCTAAAGGCGCCTTTATGCACACTACGTAGGACTTTGTTCGTGACTAATGCAGATTTGTGTGACCAAAGCTGGAAGTATAATGGTGGATAAAATTTTATCATATTAATTACATACCTATACATAATGAAAAATATGTATCTAATGAAAAAAAAACCGGACAAATGCGAATCAGGCTCACACATCGAGGGTTCCGCCCAAATCAAGAAAATTTCACAAAATTGGGAAGTAAGTTGTTAAAATCTCTATAATCATTGACAAAAAAAATTTTTTTTTTCACTTTTCTCGTTATACGTCGAAAATAACACATTGTTAAAATAATTAAAAACCTGTTTTAGCATGTGCTAATGAAGTTCTTTTATATGATACCTTACATGATACGATTTTCTCACTTTGAATTTTGAACCCATATTTTGTGAATTTTGTGGCCCTATGTAAAAAAGTGATCCTATAAGGGTTCCGTTTTTTCCTTTTGAGGTACGGAACCCTAAAAATGAGATTTGTATGAAAAATATGTGTTTGAATATGCAACAAAAAATCCTTAAAAATAGGTAGGTATGGGTAATTAACAAGATTATTTTTTGCAAAAAATAGCATGACCGACTTTACCCGTGTACAGAATTCGCGAATTTTCGCACAGATCTAAGTAGCATTTTTCACATTATTGTTAATTTATCAAAAATGGCTCAGCCGTTTTCAAAAAAATTTAAATGGGACGAATTTCGAAGTATACTCTTTCCAATAAAAAAAGAATTATTGAAATCGGACCACTATGAAAAAAGTTATAAGTTATATATATATAAACGTCAAATTGAGTACCTCCTCCGCTTCGTCGGTCAAAAACATGAAAAATCGGTAAAAAATATGTATAACTAAAGAATGAGCAGCAAAATATTTTCTTGGAACCATACAGTCAAGTTGTTTGAAAATCCTTCACATGCAACGGCCTTAAATGAAGTGTCCAGTTGACAGATTTATAAGGGTCCGCGACGGGAATTGGGATCAGTGAATAAAAAATAACACTTTTCGTACCTTCTGTGAGAATTAACACGGAACATCGCTGAATGCTCGCTTTGTGTAGGTGATTTATTTTAGAAGGTAAAATTAAATTTGAGATGCATATTTTTAAAAACAGACAGACATGACCCAGAGGATTAGTAAGTTTAAATAGCAATAGGCAGGGCACATAGTTCATAGAACTGATGGCCGATGTAGTAAAGTTCTCGAATGGAGAACGAACCACGCACCGGCAAGCGTAGCGTAGGACGTCCACCGACCAGGTGGACCCACGATATTATTAAGACCGCAGGAACGCGCTGGATGCAGGCCGCTTCCAACCGGGCTTATTGAAAATCCAAAGGGGAGGCTTATGTCCAGCAGTGAACGTCCTACGGCTGATAATGATGATGATTTAAAAAAAAAATCTTTAACACAAACTTTCTAAATAGTTATAATAACAAAACAACACAAATATTGGCAATTAGGGTTTAATTGCAAGATTACTTGTAGTGTTGAACAGTTTAAATTTTTCCAAGACTGTCAGTAGAATTTCTAACGTTTCCTATAGAAAAAAAATCAACGGGTTGCCCTCCGGGAGTGTCGGTAAAAGTAAAAACTTGCTCCCTCCGTCTTACGAATTTTCGATCAGGTTAGGTGTCCTGACGCGAGTTTGCCCATCCCAAAAAGTACACAATACGGCTAAAGAAGTTTTCACTTCAAAAATGTTGCGAAAATCTTCAAACAATTTTATTTAGGTAGCCTTTATCGATTTTACGAAGGATCTGTAATTATGCACAAAAAGTAAATACAACATGTATTAATTTTATATTTTGTAACCAATCATTATCCGTAACCACAATCATTCTATCATAGGTCTGGCTTGCAAATAAAAACAGCAAAAAACTGAATTAAGACATAAAAATTTAAAATAAATCTGAATAAAATGAATGACATGGGCATGAACATGAACAGGTAGGTAACACCTACGAATTCCGATTAATGTTTTAATTCAAAAATGATATCATTATGGAACGAGTTGATAGGTATGTGTAACCTCGCGGTTGTCCTTTTAATTTTACAAATACGCGGATGTTTTAGTTGACCGAAGTAAAGCGAAGGAATTTGCTTCAACTCGACTATTTTGTTTTCGTCTGTCCGGATGTTGATTTTCGGGCAGATCACATTCTTCGACGAATCTCGACGACTTCTGGTACAAAGGTTTTGTATATCTATGGATTTTTTCGACATCGGTGATTTTTGATGAGGGGTCTTCCCTTAAAAAGAGTGAAAATTGCCGTCGCGCTAAAATCAACATTAATAAAATATGTATGTAGATTCATTAAAAACTAAGTTAACTTTCGTATACTCGAATAATTCTTGATCTTTTTGCGAATTTCGCAAAAATGTTTGAATAATTGAATCGGCTCAATGAGCAGAATTGCTTCTATTCAAAAATTTAAGAAAGCGAAAACTGTATAGCTTTTGGCTACGAAAATTTATAAGAATTATAGTGAGTCATGCTGTACGTACAAGTGTGAAAGGGTCCTTCCAAGAAGGTCTGTCTGCGGGATACTACAAGGAGGTCGTTTAGTGCCAATATTTTATTGTAGAGTCAAGGTGCTGACCGTGTCGGCATCGACACCTTAATAATAACCTCTATAATGAATACCTACCTCTGTTACTAGTATAATGTCACGAATTCTTCCGTTTTTCTTCAATTCAGTCTCATAATATAAAGTAATGAGTAATATTTTTTTTATATCTTAGTGTTAGTTTAACAGTTTTAATTTAACTAATTAAGTCTTTTGGATTATTTTTATACTTCCAGCTTATGTAAAGTAATTAAAAACGGTGAGCAATATGACCGCAACAACATGCTGGATGTAAACCACTTCTAGCTGGTTTTATTGTAAATTAATTAGGAAAGCCTATGTTCATCAGTGGACGTCCTACGACTGATAATAAATAAAATTGCTATTAAAACACAATAAAAACAATCTTAGACATTACAGACATTTTCTGCTTTAAACCGTTTTCTGTTGCTGTCTAAAAGTGTAGTTGTTTTGTGGTGAAAAGTAACCATCACCTTTGAATTCATCAACATCAGCAGTGAAATTCAATTTATACTCGCAAACATTTCAAAGTGAGCTAATAATAGTGCGTCTTAGAACAATACAGCATTATTTGTATCGACCAGTTTGCAGATAGAGGAACAATGACGCTCGCGGTCGCTGTCCAATCTCTGCCAGGCATCTACATGCTGACATGTCAATCCCGCTGCATTATAGAATAGCTGTGGTAAATGTTGATTTTGTTACTGTTACATTTTATGAAATAGAACATTTATATAAGGAAGAAATCAACATTTTCACGCTGACATGTCAATCTTGCTGCATTATAATTTAGCTGTGGTAAATGTTCATTTTGTTACTGTTATATTTTATGAAACAGAACATTTGGATAGGGAAGAAATAAACATCTTCGCGCTAATATGTCAATTTTGTTGCATTATAAATTAACTGTGGTAAATATTTATTTTGTTACTGTTATATTTTATGAAATAGAACATTTGCATAGGGAAGAAATTAACATCATAGATGAAGAAACTACAAAAATAGGAACAATGAAGCTCGTGGTTGCTGTCCAATCTCTGCCAGGCATCTACACGCTGGTATGTCAATCCAGCTAGTCAAACATGCGACCACGAAAAGCCACGAAACTCTTTTTCGACGCCGGAAAAAGTGACAGATATTTATATACTGAGTCTTGGAAGGAAATATTTCGTGGCGCGCATACTAGCCCGGCAGGTGCATTATAGAATAGCTATGGTAAGTGTTGTTTTTGTTACTGTTACATTCTTCAAAATAGAAGAGCTCTATAAAAAAGATATCAACATCATAAATAAAGAAACTACAAAAATTGGGCTTAAGCTTGTTGCGTTGGAAGAAGATTATGTTATATCGAAGTTCTAAGTAATAATGAAGATGAAGTGAGGTATGCCACAAAAAATATACTGATCATTTTGTAGCAAATGATTCGTATAACCATTCTAGTATTAAAAACACATCTCTTTCGTTTTTAAATTAAAAATGTTAGTAAATATTATTTCAAAATATATTACTAGGTATTCTGATTTAAGTCCTTATTTTAAAAAACATATAATATTAGTGCTCAACAATACCAGACCGGTAAAAAGTCCACTGAATAAGAAACCCGCAAAGCCTGAACCCAATCTTGCTCACAATCTACAGACTGACGTGTCAATACTGTTGAATAATGCAGAAGAACTGAGTTACTCCGGATCCATTGTTTACACAAAACATTCGAAACCAAAGAAAATTGCAAGAATGATACAACAAATATCTGGCTGAAGAGCACAACACTTACGTACGGGATTTAAAAGCTATTTCTGGATTGGTACTTTACTGCAATACTGTTTAGTACTATACCATTCTAAGAATTATCTCTCAAGACTACTGACTGGTTACATTGCTGTGTGATATGTACATAGAAATTATTAGACATGTTGCAGAGTATAAGAAAGTTACAATGGCGCCTAAATTACTTAGTAGATGTTAAAATGTACCTATAACAAGTTGTTAACATTCAGTAAATCAATCATGTAACTACGAGTGCACTAGATAAGCAGAAGACAAAGTTCAAATGGGCTTTCGAGCTAAGTACGTTCACAGAGTCGATAACAGTTACTGTACAATGATGAAGTGTTATGAGCTCGCACATCTTGACATGACCGATTGCATGTACGGAATTATAACAAGGGCAATTAGTTTTGTTGGTGAGCTCACTAATGTAAATATCCATTCGCTCATAGGCATCCCTGAAAGTACCTTTGGTGTATTTGGTGGAGACCACGTACCGGCAAGCTCAGCGTAGAACATTCACCACAAGGTGGACGGATGACCTTATTAAGACCGCAGGATCGTGCTGGATGCAAGCCGCTACAAACCGGTCTTATTGGAGATCCATAGGGAAGGCCTATGTCCAGTAGTGGACGTCCTATGGCTGATGAGTGGATGTTAAAATAGACAACATTTAGAAGCTCAAGAATATAAATATCATAGCGGTAAAATAGTTTATATCTGTAACAGGCAGTAAAAAGGTCTACTGGGCTAGGTCTCTTGGTAGATATAAAGTTAGGTAATAATATTGATAAAAAAGACAGCAATCGAGTTATTTATATCAACGCAAACAACATTTTCTTTAAGTCCCTCTGGGATATTTACGACTACATGCCTACAGCTACTGGACATACTTTAGAGATAATTGAAACGTATTTAATTAAAAACATTCGTATTGTATCAATCTTCATACAGTCAGGACTATAAATAATACCTTTTATTACCGACAAGCATGAATGCAAATCGTATAATTGACTTTGAACGTCTTCCATTGTCGAGTTCAAAACAACATCAACTTTATTATATTAAGCGACCACATCAGTATGTAACGTGCAATACTAATAAAAAATAAGAACCTGCCCTGCCCTGAGTAACGCCATCGTTTTATGCACTATTTTTCAGGGCGGAGTTTTCTGATATTTAGACAGAACTCAGTTTTTTTTTTAAGATATATATCATTATGTTAACATTACTTAAAGAGTATATCATTAATATTTTGCATCAACATACAACTATCAAACGCTAGAGCTAAATCAGTTACATAACATCGATATTTCGCTCCAAAACAAGAGTTATCATTACAATAAGGTCAAACAGAATATAACTGAATTATTTTGAAATATTATGAATAATGAACACTTCCTTGTCGTTTTACAATTTAGTTATCGACTTAATTGCCCTATATTAGGTGTTCGATATATCATAGTTGAAGGGGTCAGGCGAACGATCTCGGTATCTGTTAACAAAATAATAAACTTCTAGTTCTGATGTTAAGCAATATATTCTCAAATACACTAGATTATTATATAAGATTTAAAAGGTCGTCCTTTACTTAGATACCTATGAATTTACATGAAATTGAATTCAATTAAAAAATTATAAAGCGAGACGTACGAAAAGTTTAAGTACAAGAAGGAAGCAAAATGTACCTACCTAATTTGATTGATTTTTAGTGAACTGTTTTCTAAAAACCCCTGTATTAGTGTTTGCTTTGTAAAGGTCTAAAGTTTCAGAGAAAATAGATATTGCTTTGCCAAGTGTAGTTTTGATTTTCGTAAATAAATATACCTCTCATCGTCCAGAACAACTTTTACAAAGGAAGCATTTATGAAATCAATAAACAAGTACAAAACAAAAAGAACTAGTTGAACTATGCATATAATGCCTGGAAGCCTGTAGAAGCTATTACTCTTCCCCCACAGATTGCCTAATAAACAAACAATTGACCAGAACAATAAACCTCTGACCCAATAATTAAGCCCTCATGGGTGTAACCATAAACCAAATCGTAGATCATCAAAATATGAGTTTGGCTCAATTGTGGCTCATTTAGAATTTATGTTTTTTTGAAATCATTGTAATCTTCATCGTCGTTATGGATGCCGATGTTTCAAAATGTGTAAATATGTTACTGTAGAGGATTTGTATACATAATTATTTTTCGCAAAAAATGGCAATACCGACTTTCGTCGTTTATAAGAATAGTTCGCTCTAATTGATGTGCCTATATTTTTATATAATTGTTGATTCTCAAAGAAAAACATCTTAGCCGATTTCGATAAAATTTAAATGAGACCACCTTGAGAGTATAGGTACTCTTTTGAACTAAAAAAAAGAGTTTTTTGGTTCACTTCACAATTGGCGAAAATATATATGAACATACACAAAAAAATACATACAGGTAAACATAGAACTTCCTCTTTTTTGGAAGTCAGTTAAAAATATTAAGGTCCTTTTAGCAACTCTTAAGATTCTTACCATAAAAATAATAAATTCTATGAATGTAAAGTCATAATTAACACATAGATTCGAAATTATTGTTATAGAAATTCGCCTATTGATAATAGAGACATCCTCGAAATGTAATCATAAGTCAAGCTGTTTTTATTACCAAATGAATTATGACCACAGTTCAGAATCAGACAAAGTTGCACAATTTTATTATTCTCTTTTATTTTACGACAACTCCGGTGCGATTGAGACGTCTATAAAACGTAGCCTCGTTAGAAACTAGTAAAAATAATAGTTTTATTGCATCTATTCGGACATGTGTCGAAACAACGCTCTCGTTAATTTGGGCTTGATTTACTGACTTGTTTTTATCTGTGACATTATTTATGACCGTACAGTTTTATTGTTTAATATTTTGCGGGGTTAGTAGATCAGATGAGAGGTGTTGATTTTTACTGGCCTGATAGCTGCAGGCCATGCCACTCTAGTTCAAAGGCATCCCTTGTTTCTTTCAATTCTTTCCTATTCTAGGTAATTCTGGTCCAATTTCTTAGATTATCCAAGATCGTCTGTATATTTATTATCTGCGGTTAGGTAATACAATCCATAAATTATATTATATTAGCGTAGGAGGGAAATAAGTGACGTGACGATAAAGAAGGAATTGGACGATTAACAGTTTAGCAGTAACAGATACCACTAAAATTATGACAGAAGTAGAACAAAGAGAAGAAGAAGGTTTAAAAATCGTGTGCCGCATTTTAAAGAAAGTACTGCTAGGAAGATTGAAAAATAAAAAGCACACAGTTTTCCGAAATCTCGAGAGAAATCATCGAAACGTAGGTAATTAAACGAAAATGTTATTCGATTGCTTAATGTTCTTTATTTTAAACAAAATAAAACACGTATTATGTTCAACGTCTAAATAAGGAAGGTAATAAACTCCCGAAATGGAGTTTGGGAGCTTTTTAATCCATATGCAGTGAAAATAAACAAATCGGCTATTGTAAACAAACGTCGGATGCGTGTGCTGCTGCGTACAGCCGCAGAGAAAATGAATTTAAAATACATTACAAGTTGGAATCTTCTAACTAAATTGTAGGATTGTATAAGATTTTTCAGTAGTAAGAAAAACGATCTCAAGTAAACGAGCCCTGTTATTATGCCTTGGTTGACACCAACTCATTTCTCCACTGTTATTGGCGCTAGTTAATATAGTGAAGAGCTAACTTAACCATACAAAAACAATAAGCTACCTCTAAATATTAATCCGATTTAAGTGGTTTTTTTTTCTTCATGTGGGTAGTCAGCGTTTTAATCGCTAAGATTATACGTCTTTGTTTTTACAGTTTTTTAAATGACCTTAAAGTTATAAGCCTCTAAAAAGTCATATTTATACGCAAAACCTTGGCTGAAAAGTACACATAAACAAAAAACTTTTCTGAAAAAAGTAAGATAAAAATTTTGTCGATGTTCTACGGAAAAAGCGAAAACACTGGTCGATTCACGATCCTCTTAACCATATTGTGAGTTTATTTTACATGATAGTATTATAGAATTAACCATATCGATTGACGGGCAACGGAGATATCGCATAACATAGTTATAGAAACACTTCTTATTGAGTACCTCATTTACAGAATTCGCCTAAAAAAGAAGGATTGGTGACGAGGTCACAAGCTTTTCCAAAGACTGAAAAACTAGCCGCTCTTTAAATTACAACATTCACGGTGGAAAATGTTGTTATTGCGATTATTTTTGTTAATATAATATTTAGATATTATTCACAAAATGTTCCCTAGAAAATTATGCTAACTAGTTGTAAATTATTTACTATCTACCAAATTAACTTAAATAGCATTTAAAAAAAGGATAAATGATTGTAGGAAGGATATATGAAACGTTATTGCAAAAAAAATCTTAAGCTGTTTTATGATTACCATAATCTAAATTGCGGCTAAAGAATGACCTATTCAGTGTCTAAAGCCATCCAATTCGAATTTATTGATCCAATAAGGAAATCCTGGTGTTCCCAGCGCCTGTACCGTCTCCGTATTACGGGCGAGCGCTGACTGACGCAGTATATGCGCGTACGCAGCGTCTGTTTACAAATAAATCATCTGGCGTTATTTTATAGCCTCGCGTCAGTATTGCCTGCGGGGCATAGTGATGGGACCTTTCGGACTTAGTGATGTTCCTGATACGGCTTTTCCGTACGGTTTTCAAGCTTTTCAGGAACCCAAAATACGGCCGTCGGCTCTTTTAAAGCCGTATTCACATACACATATTTTGTATTAAAATTATGTTTATAAAACAATACGGCCTATTTTATAATTTTTTGCCTATTTTCCCCTAATGTACGGCTATTTTGAGGTTGACATAGAGGTGATGCCACCCTAAAACTGAATTGGAACAACACTGTTGCGTACTCATACTATAATTTCTTAATAAAGGACCATTTATCCCCTGAAAACTGCAGCACCCCTAGAATGGCAAGGGGGAAAATTGTCTTTCCATCAATGAACTGACATTGACAACTGACATTAAAAGTGTATTAAATGCCATACTACGGGTACTGCTTGGCATGACTAGTGGAATGAAGACTAGCGGATAAATAACGTAAGACATATGTGTTAACCAGTTTAACCACTACACAGACCGCATCTCTGCTTAAAATCAACCAGGAAAGGACTAAACGCGAATCTTTCTAGTGTGAAAAAAAAAACAATTCTGAACGAATAAAATATTTACCAAACTTCATATCACATCTAAAAATAGCTTTACTTCAGATTACACCTAAAAGCAACCACTTTTTGCGTATTTTTTCTTCTTTTGTTGGGCGGGCTGTTCTAAACAGTTTACGAGTTATCATCACAACTGCTATTCTCTATCTCACAACCGCTAAGAACTAGGGATGCGGGGATAAGCAACCATTGGTTTGCAATAGTGAACCAAAGATGGTACCTATCGATAACCTACGTCCTAGTTATCGATACAACTAGCCACAGCTGTCCCACGCGTCCCATCCCTACGCCTAGAACGGTCATTTCCTCCACAGGTCATCGGACCCGATGAATTATGACGTACGAGTATTCTGGGCGCGGATGCCAACGACGGAAGACTTCCTACTGGCCAGGACCTTGGCTCCGGTAGCTTTCATCTTGATGGATAGATATGCATATTTATAAACAATGGGAATTAAAGATTGTGATTGGGTTTTAAACGATTATCGGGGAGTTGTGTAATGTGGATGTTTATTTGATAGAGAATTGGGAGTGAACGTGGAGCATGAAGAAGAATGTAGGATTGTAAACTTTTATATTTAAAAGGAATATTAACAAAAAAAACCGTAGATGAATAATTGTGTAAGGTTATGTGGTATTTTTAAGTTTAATCTAAGGATACATTTTCCTAGATATAAGTCCTTTAAGTACCTATGTTTGCAACGCCCTAACAGGTTATGTACCTAGCCATTAAGATTAGTGTACATAGTGCAAGAAATAAATAAATACTAATTACCGCCAGAACTGGGAAGATCGCGAAGCGACCTCTACTCTGCAATAGAATACAACAAGCCAACAAAAACAACAAAGTCAATTTTATCGTCACTCAGTTTTGAACTGTGATAGACAGTAGACACGATTATGAAAGATCATTAAGAATTATTATTAAGATAGAAAGAAAATTAAATTGCAATGAATCAAAAACGTTTAAAAATTCTCTGGAGTTCATCAGTGAATAAGTTTCGAAGCCATAGAAAAAAAGTCAAAGGGCTATATAATGATCGGACGAAATAATAAATATAATCAAAAAATACATCCTTGAGCAAGATAAAGTATGCCTTGAACAAGCACAATCTTAGTAGTCGTCTATGTTTCATTTACAATTTTAATGTTGACTTATATAATGTAATCTTTATGAAGACCGTGTTTTATATTTTACAAGTGAATTCAAATTATCTAAGAAAGAAAAAGACAAAACACCTACAAACTTACTCCAAAGTATCAGTGTACATTTTATGTTTATTTGGTAACAATACAATTGCGAGAGTTATCAGCTTCCGACCTGAACTGACCCAGTGGATATCTTAATAGCTGTTTAGTAATATTTAATGTTCCAGTGGAATTTTACGAGTTTTAAAACGCATTTATACGACAACGTACTTCAATTGTTTGATTAGTTGTGTAACACTACAGAGTACTCGTAGCGTTGACTACAATGTCAGCATCATCATCCATCCATCAGCCAAAGGACGTCCACTGCTGGACATAGGCCTCCCCTATGGATCTCCAATAAGACCGGTTGATAGCGGCTTGCATCCAGCGCGATCCTGCGGTCTTAATGAGGTCATCTGTCCACCTTGTGGGTGGACGTCCTACGCTGCGCTTGCCGGTACGTGGTCTCCACTCGAGAACTTTTCGACTCCACCGGTCATCAGTCCTCCGCCCATTGCCATTTCAACTTGCTAATCCGTTGGGCTATGTCGGTAACTTTGGATCTTCTACGGATCTCCTCATTCCTGATTCGATCCCGCAGAGAGACTCCGAGCATAGCCCTCTCCATAGCTCGTTGGGCTACTTGGAGCTTACTAATAAGGCCCATAGTGAGAGACGTTTCTGTGCCATAAGTCATCACTGGCAACACACACACACTTTACATGTCAGCATCAATCTGGACAAAATGAGATTTAATTCCTTCACATATTAGAGTAACGACACAAAATTTTTGCTGCAACGTATCCGACTGATATTCAGGATATCGCAGACCTGTTATGTCATGGTTATGTGTAATATTATAACGCTTAGCCTCAAATAAGCGTGCAGAATGTTGCATCACTCAATCGTATTAAAAACTTTTATATGTACCGCAAAAGAAAATCCCTTACTTTCTTCCTTAGTTTTCTTTTTACAATCCATGAATACCGGGGTTTTGTTATTCGACAAGACTTAAGGAACTAAAGTAAACCTAATTTTAACAAATGTGCCTTTTGATTTATCCCTTTTGTGCTTATTCTCGTCAACTTTATGTATCTTTTCAATATGTCCGACAATTCACAGCACCAGCAGCTATTCATAGAACAGATCTTATCAATTGAAGTTCAATATCATTTAACAACTTCAATGTAGATAGACATTTACGACTTTTCAATTCTACGATTGTATGCCCTGTCTGCCCTTGTACGTAAGTAATTCGTTAGATTCAAATGGCATTCATAATGATAGTTTTAGGTTACCTTGAAAATTACTTTACTTTTTTGTTCTATTCAATTTACATTTCCATCATCATCGTCATGGTCCACAGCATTCATTATTCCACTGCTGGGCATAGGCTTCTCTCTTAAGGTGATATTTATCTTGACAACCTAGGGGTGCGTTCCAAAACAGGCAATTTTTACTCAGCAAAGATTGAAATTCGCTCGATTGCGCGAACAGTGAAATCCGAAACGTAACGATGAATTTTACTCTAGTGTTTCGGAATGCCTCCGACAGGGTAAAATTCCAACTGACAGTTTTTTGTAATTCTAACATAGTGTTTATGTTAGTAAAGTTCTAGTAATGATAAGAAATTGCCGAAATTTATTTCATGAGGTTTGTTTTCTGTATCCTCTACCGAACACCTTTTATAAGCTATCTTGATTCTACCTTTGTCAAACTTTAATTCAACTAATTTAACCTAATAGTCTAGTCAGTTGTTCAAATTAATTTCCATTCAGAACATTTCATTGACTTAAAACTCTTTAGTGTCATTTAATTGGATCACATTCATCCTTTCTCCTGCCCACGTCTCAAGTTAAAACGCCAATCAATGATCAAGTACCATTTCTCGATTAGCAAACTACATACCCTCAACATAAATAGTTGCAACTGTCACATCACTTACTACGACATGGTCACATAAGTAACTATTATAGAGCTGAATGCACCTATTGATTGACCTCGTACAATGGAGCCCTGTTGTATGTAATTTTAGTACTTTCTACATGACGTCAACTAGTTGACTTGATATGGAATGCTCGGTAGTTCTGATTGGGGAAGGTCAATGACATTTGAATGCACTTTAAAGGCCGATTCACACATACGGCGGGCGCGGGTCGGGCGCGGTGCGGGTCGGGAGTACGGCGTGTCTATTTGTACCTGTTTCAATGGACGACAACACACAGAACGCGTGCGCGGGTCGGGCGCGGGGCGGGCGCGTTCTGTGTGTTGTTGTCCATTGAAACAGGTACAAATAGACACGCCGTACTCCCGACCCGCGCCCGCCGTCTGTGTGTTTTGGCCTTAAGTCTGGGCTGAAAATACAGGAAGTACTTGAAAATTTGATTTAGTGTTGACGCGATAGTAGACAACATAGAATCTACAGTGTGGACCTTTTAGCTGCAAATTATTTATGTTACACGTATTACTAGTACTTTTTTTAATGTTTTTGTTTATTTTATTTATGAGATTTCAACTGCGAGATTATATTCATATTCATATTCATATTCCTTTATTCATACAACAGTATACGTCAACAATCGAGTACAATAGGATGATAGAAAAATTACATTAATTAAACAACAAATGTCATAAGTATTTGAAAAGTCAGTAACAGTGATCAATACAATAATAAATTAAATAATTACAAACATTATTTAATTATGTTTGATATATGTAAAGTTTTAAAACCCAAATTTAATTTGGTAACACTTGAAATCGATTCGCAAGGTCTTTAAAAGAAATAAAATAAATCTTCATTGAATCACAGTGGAACAGTTTATTGCAGGACCGATAACACCTCTGTGTTATTACCTATTCATACAAAATAAATACACCTATAATAAATAAATAAATAATAAATAGTTTATTTTACATAATCATTATCGCACTAACAGTAAACACAACTTAAGTTTAGGAGAAATCCATCAAAAGTCCTGCAGAACCTACACTGAGAAATCATCTCGTGTCGTAGGTGTCTGCGTTACTTCTTAAATGAGCAATTATTGGTCGTGTGTTCTTGTTGTTGGAATATATGATACAAAAACTAATCTATCTCACTCTAACATGTAATGTATGTGAGTGTTTCTCTTTCCTTCACGACGTTTACATTATAGTAAAATACCCCTTTGTTCTACAGCTTTAATGCTTAGCCTACTTATTATGAATTCCTTACCACTGTTCTTATAGAGCTGTGCTAGACCGCACTCGCACCTATCCTACCAAATATCGGTAAATAAATGATTTATATTTTAAACCGATTAACTAAATATTTTATTTCTGGCATCCAAACCCTTTTGGTTATGGGCCCAGTCACTATAAAAATACTTAAAGTTTTAATAAAGTGACTTGATGTGCCATAAAAATAATAAAACTAAAATCGGTGCGGACTTTACTAATATGAACGTTCTGTGTTTGTAACTTTTAGTGAATTGATATTCATAGAAAATTCACAATTAAAGTATCACATCAAACTGTTTGATATGTGGACAAATACAGTGCAGTGAAAGAACTATGTGCTTCATGTGATCAAGAGACGCACAGAAAACAGAGAGCCATAAAGGACTTTATCGTGGCTGACTCTCTGCTTGGATTCGCAAGTGAAGTAATAATTGCGAATGTTTTCTCAAAATTGGACGCAATTTATGTTGGAAGAAATATTGATGGCTCTAAGAAAAGGACATCACTCACAGTCCATATATATTTGAGCTAATTCTGTGTAAGAAGTAAACGTGCTGACCAAAGCGATTAATTGGGAGATGATCTACAAGAAGATGAGCCCCTTCATCAAACATTTCGAAATGTTTAATGAACTAGTTTCGAGTACTGCTGCAGCAACTACAAACTAGACGAAGCAGATAAGTTCACTATGTATGAGGCTACCGGAGAGTAAATTATGATGCTGTGATATATGGCAAATGGCAATAGTCATTGAGAAGCTAGCTTGAGGAGACATCCCCGACTTAAATAAAATCGTCACGTAGATGGAAAATGAATGATATAAAACGAATGCGGAAAAGACGATGACTAGAGTTTTCTGAAAATATCGATGAATATTCTCCAGGATAAGCTGTAAACAAATTATACATACGACGCAGAAACTTAAACCTGTAAATTCTAATTTGCGAACTTGGAATATTGATGGAGTACAAAATAAAAGGAAAAAGTGTCTAGCTTGCTATTATTTGCGACGGAAGAGTCAAAAAGAAAACGAGCCAATGAAGTTTTCTAAAGCAATTGAATGCGCAAGCTTATAAGTACAAATAAACTTTTTGTATCAGGGTTGATGATCAAAAGTGAAAATTACAAATATTCACGGAATGTTGACACAAAACCCGAACATATGGATCTATGGCTAAAAATAGACGATTATATACAACACAAAAAAGGCGATAATGAAAGTAACACTTCAAGTGATGACGCCCAAGGTAGTGCTAAGAGAATGCTACAGGACGTTCTGTATCGTCCAGAAATCCCACTTAGATGAAATAGACAGCAGCAGACCGGTATGACAATGAATGAGTCATTTTGGCGAACCTGGCGAGGAACAGGTACATAAAACGCAAAAGGTAAAGCCATGGAAATGGGTGAGTTTTTGAACACGTATTTTGATCGGGCATAACTCAGTTGAGATATTTGCTTTTATACTTTGATAGCTCATTAAATAGAGGCGTAAATGATAAAAATGGCCAAATTGTTGGATATTAATCCACATTGGCAAAGCAAATTATGTTAAAAAGCAAAGTAATGTTCACTGATTGAGAGCGAATACGATAAATTCGACGGAACGATAAACTTTGCAAAGTATATACGTATTAATGGTGAATTAATAATGTAACCGATCAAAGAGGTTTAATACAAAACACCCTCTATTTGACGTGCATACAGTTATGTGATCTATAGTCCTTCCGATATTTCCGAAATTATTTTGCTAAGCTCAATATAATTTAAAGTTAAAAATTGTCAATGGTGTAAATAATGGTGTTGAGTTTGTCAAATGAATAATTGATAATGATAATGAGTTCTGTTTGCAATATTATAGCGGGTATTTGGCTACCACTAAACAGTGCATCATACTGACAAATAAATGGTATGATAAATAGTACGTATTACGTACGGAGAATAAAGAACGTATTGTATGAAACGTTCAGAAGTAAGGTCTCGGAAAATAATCTAGGTGAAGTCAGTGACAACTGCTTCTGAAACCTAAGATGTTGAGCCCTACAAAGCACTGAATAACGCATTTAGTGCGTCGCTAACACACCAATAAATTATAAATTTAGTCGCATCTGGCGGCAGTATTATTCGGATCAAAATTAAAATTTTAACGATGGAACCAAGTTTGATGAAAAATCAGTGAAAGTTATCTTGGCCGATTACTTTGATTTATTGTTAACAATATTGTCGTTACTGTTGATGCTAATTTTATTAGTGGTGCAATGGTACATAGACTTTATTGGTGATATTCTATGGTTTATTGGTATCGATTTCGTTGTTGTTATTGTTGATGCTAATTTTATTAGTGGTGCAATGATACAATGACTTTATTGGTATATGTAACCAGGTATACACAAAAAAAAAATGTAATCATAAAATAATGTACCTACTTAAATCTTGACTTCTATTCTATTGAAGACTATTTTTTTGTTTAAATGACCAATTTATTAAGTTTAATGAATTTATTTTTATTAATTTATTGAAGTATTGTAAGTAAGTACACTAAATTAGTATGAACCGAATGAATACAAGGTGTGAGATGTGGTAAACGAAAGGTTTATAAAGCCAGTGGTCAATAGAGTGAACTCTATAGAACCAGGAAATGGATGAGAGACAATTAGCTCTTATCTGGTACATCGTTAGGATCTGTAGGAATTTTTGCTGAAAATTCCAGATATATTTCCGCTAGATTAGGTTCACCACCTAATAAATCTGTAAAACTTAAAACAGATGAGCAAACAGAATATTCATTTGAATAATAAATAATATAAATAAATACATTGGACATAATTGACAAAAGCTTGATATAATAAATAAAATTATGGAGTTAAAATGATTAAAGGAAAGGACTGAGAGGAATAAAATGTGTCCTCTGTGTTTTACAAATATATTGAAACACATAATGTGTTTTATTTGAACTGTTGAATGCACAATTGTTGTTATAATACATGTATTTCGCTGCTGTGTAATATGTGGGTAAATTATATAAAAAGGAAATTGTATTATTCCTCAGATAAAAATGAACATGTACGTAATTAAAATGAGCAATGGCTCTTTATAGTGTATTTTCCGTTACAATGATGAGTTCGGAAAACTTAAAACATATTTATTGCTCCAAGATGTGATCAAAAATATTTAATAATAAATTCTATACGACGATCATATTAATTTTTGCAGTATTATAGCACATCTAAATTACTGATACAGAGTTAATTACGATACAATCAGCATCAGTGAAAATATTTTCGTATTTTCCACCGAATAAAGATACGTTTTAGAATTGTATTTTCTTAAAACGAAAACAAGACTTAATGCAAAAAGTATGTCTTGAAGCCCCAGTTGCTAAAATTGATATTTTGTAAATTTATTATTATCTTTTGATAATAATTTTATAAATTGACCTGATTTGCCTTGTCATCTTCAAGGACATAAAAAAAACTAAATAGGAAATTAAATGTTTATAGCGAATTATGAAGCAAAATACACATTTATCTGTTTTCGAAACAAAGTAAGATATATATTATTTGAAATAATTCGCACGCAGATTGTTTTTGATTCCTAATGGTCGAAAGTGCTATATATGATGAATTGATAAAGGCTTTCAGATATAATTGATTACGATTACAAATATATTTTTGTTGTTCTTTACATTGATATTAGTTCGGTATCAAAAGCTGCTTTAAACACAAGTGATAAAAGATTAAATTCAGAAATTTTTCACTAGTAAAAATAAATACTAGACTCAAATGATGCATTAAACAACATTAACCTATTTTTCTTGGATTTGAAGGTTGAATGGTCTAATAATCAAATCAAATTAGACCAGAATACATATTTAAATTAAAATATTTATTACACTATTTGGAAATTTCAACCATGAATACTCAAACCTACATAAATGAGCGTCAGTACCGTCGGTGTTGGTATCGATATATCAAAGTTAATTTAATGGGTTTAAGTTCTAACGATAATACAAAAGCCCGTTGCAGAATCAACCCGACATAAGCTATGTTGTAAACATCCAGCAGATTTGGTAACAATAACAATTATTTGATATACATATTTTAAAAAGGTACCTACGATACTTGAGAGAGTTGAAAGGGACCATAGATTCAATTTAAAGAGTACATTTGAGAACTGATCCAAATGTTTATGTCACGAGCAGCTATGTTGTTATGATATTTATAGTGGTAGTGTACTAGAACAATCATCAAAGCACACTATTTGTTTGAATTCTTTGAACAATATGAATCAGAGCACAATACTATACCTTATTGAAAAGGTAGTTTCAATTACTGAAGCCTATGTAACTCACTATATGCATAAATAAATAACATTTTGATATTTAAATTGTAGAGTTACTGAAACAGTATATTTAAGATGAATAATTGGTTTGATTGGGTTTTTCTGGGTTTTCCCCAATCCTGCGCAACGAATGTTGAACCAATTTGAATGTATCCCCAGACAAGGTAGGAAGGTGTGTTGTGTTATTTTAATTGTATAAATTTTCGTTATCGAAATAGGAATTGATTTTTAAATAGATTAATTTTTGAGGGGGCGTGTTGGAATATATGATACAAAAACTAATCTATCTCACTCTAACATGTAATGTATGTGAGTGTTTCTCTTTCCTTCACGACGTTTACATTATAGTAAAATACCCCTTTGTTCTACAGCTTTAATGCTTAGCCTACTTATTATGAATTCCTTACCACTGTTCTTATAGAGCTGTGCTAGACCGCACTCGCACCTATCCTACCAAATATCGGTAAATAAATGATTTATATTTTAAACCGATTAACTAAATATTTTATTTCTGGCATCCAAACCCTTTTCTTGTGACATCATCTTCATTATTTTTATTTGGTAAGTGCTAACTGATACTAGATTTTTTTAATATATTAAGACTAAAATGTTGACTCTACCGAAACTTTTACAAGACACGTAAAGTAAGTACCTAGTAAGTAAGTTCGTAGACCAAGTTTTTAAACCACCAGCTGAAGACATAACTAAACTGTTAAAACAATCTAATGATATTTACAATTCATGTAAATAAATAAATAAATATTGGGGGACATCTTACACACGATATCTGACCCCAAACTAAGCAAAACTTGTGATACGGCTGCCAGAGACTGAAATACTACATATTTTAAATACATACTATAGATAGTACCCAGACACAGAGCAAACACCTATGTTCATCACATATTTGCCCTGGGTGGGGATCGAACCCACGCCTCTTTGATCCAGAAGTCAGGTTCACTAACCACTGAGCCACCGAGGTAGTCAAGTCAATTCTAAAATCCAAGCCTCTTAGCTTGAGGCAAGAAAGTAATTCAATTAAATCTTCTCAAATAAAACACAGCTATACGAAAAAAGAAACTCGTATATCAAACCCATTCAAGTACTATTGAGTAATTATTCATTCATTCACTTATTTTATGTATTACTTAATTAATTTCTTTATGATATTAATATTAATGGCCGACGAACGGAACTTATAACCATTACAATAACTATAAATATAACTGAACTCGTGCTTTTTTCCTGTGAAATTAATTTAAATAAAGAACTGTTTAATAACGTCAATATTTATGTATTAGTGCTGTTATAATTTTCAAGTGACGGTTGTATAAAAGGCGTGATTAATTGATTTAAATGTAATTAATGGAGTGTAAAAATTCTACCAAAGAAGACGAAAGACTCTTAGAAGAGGAAGAAGACTCACAGACGAAATACGCTGGGTGCACGCCACTGCCAACTGATTTTATTGGAGAACAAAAGAGGGAATCCATATATATTTTTGACCGACGAGCCACCGGAGGAGGTATACAATTCGACGCGTATATATATATAAATATTTTATGTATAACCAAGCATAACTTTTTTCATAGTAGTCCGATTTCAATAATTGGAAAGAGCATACTTTGAAATTGGTCCCATTTAAATTTCATCGAAATCGGCTGAGCCATTTTTGATAAATCAACAATAATGTGAAAAATGTTACATCGATCCGTGCATAATATTTGCGTTCTAGCGATTCCCGCTTCGCACAGGTGTATTATAAATACATTTAAACATTTCTCTTGAATTACTCTATCAATTAAAACAAACTGCATCAAATCCATTGCATAGTTTTAAAGATATAATCATACATAGGGACAGACAGCGGAAAGCGACTTTGTTTTATTCTATGTAATGATTCTGTACACGGGTGAAGTCGGTCATGCTATTCAAAAAAAAATATTGTTTTTTTATTGCATTTACAGATTTAAACATTTAAACATGTTTATTTCCAAATAACAGATAAACTACTCATTTGAAGCTTACGAAAACTCATTTAGCGGCCATGAATAGGTTACGTTGACGAGTTACATAGGCACACTTATAAACAAAATTAGTGATCAGGATATGCACGAAAGTGCATCAACTGATTTTCACCTCGGTTTATTGTGGACTCTTGTGCATAAACTAAGTGGGATATTTACGCTCGAGCTCGATCGCGTTAACGTTTGATGTGATTTCTATGGAAATGGCACAGCGCCATCTTATGTCACGTACAGAAAACTGAACAGCTAAGTGTGAGTATTTTTTACGGTAATGTAACGAGCGCCAAACCGATCGAACACGAGCGCGGCAACGTTTGTGATTGGCTAATTCAAGCGTGTGTGTTAATGTGCTCGCGTGTGGGCACGGCGCACTCGGTTAACGCGACGTAAAAGTAATTCGATTTGATTTGCAAAACTCCCACTTGACACTCTGACCATTATTTTTGTTTCTACATGTAAATATTTCGTTAACAATACCTATTCATGGACGCTAAACTTGGAGCAAGTATGTACTAGAGAAGCTACTAGCGTATAGGGTGTGAGAAAAAAGATGTTTATGTTTTTATCATATTCAGACTCTAGATAATAGTAAAAACCTGCATAATACTAATACAAGTGATAGAAAATGGATAATAGTTCATTAATATGTTGATTTACTTAAGTATTTCATTAAAAATTCAACAGTAGTTTTTTTGTCTGACTACAACGTCTAGGCCGTGCGAAATAGTCAGAAAAATAACGTATACGCAAATAGAGACAAAAGATATTACTTTCGTCCTGTTCACTCTTTATACTTGCACATCCCGCCTTCTTTTACTTTTGTAATTATTATTATTTAGCGCCTTGCTTAGTTATATACTTCACTATGCCGCTAAATGAGTTTTTGTAAAGTAACAGTCAGTAGTTTGTCTGTAAATGCCAAAAACCTTAACAATATATTAATTTCGCGCTGACCTAGTGAATCCACCTTAAGGTCTAATGATTCAAATAATGGCATGCAAGATGACCGATAGAGCCGTATGATTTATCCCAAGACTAATCTTCACTAAACCGTTACCGGGTCCTCTAGGACCCGCGGTGCGATTTTTCAAAAATCAGCTTTAAGCCGTAACGTTCCTTTTTGTAATAACGCTAGTATTTAATATTCGGAATGAACCGTAGTTAAGTGACAAGAAATAAAGTGTAAGGATACCGGCAAAAAGACAACATAATCATATTTTAAATGCTATCTTCGTCCAGCTTTTATTTTGCAAATAGAAAGCACTGATTAGCAAAATCTATCTACTAGTATATCGTTAGGTATAACCGTCATAAATTTAAAAAACTTTGGACAAAAAACAAACTTGGAACCAACTCCAACCCCCAAAATTGCAAAGAAAAATCCCCTGTTCTTAACATTTTGTTCGAAGTCAGTAAATGTATAACCACGCATAACTTTTTACGTAGTGGTCCGATTTCGATAAAAAAATTTTTCTTCTTCGAAATTGGTTCCATTTATTAAATCGGCTAAGCCATTTTCGATAACAACAGTAATGTGAACAATGTTGCTTCGATCCGTGCGAAATATTCGCGAATTCTGTACACGGTTGAAGTCGGTCAAACTATTTTTCGCAAAAAATAATTATATAGAATTTTAGGTTTAGATCCAAAGAGAAAGATCTTCATCTTGATTTACTAAGTAGAGTCCTAAAATCGAGCATTAAAGTCGCTCTCTTGAGGTCGTGCGTAAGTTACCAGTATAACCTGGTATAAGAGGTCTGCAAGTGGACGTCCTGCACTTAAAATAATGAACTCCAAGTAGGTATCCTTCACAGAGCCCGGTAGGAAACATACCTACAGGTCTTACACGCGTTATAAAACTCGGAATGACTCGTAAACCCTCTCCAACGCCGCTCTAGGGCATTTTTTATTGAGACGCTGAGTTTACGGCCCGCAGAATAACACGCAGTTACTACAGCTCTCGTGATTTTACGAGGCTGGTCGCAGATTAGGTGGCAGTTGGAGGGAGATAGGGTTTTGACCTTTGGCAATAACATATGGAAGTAGGAGGCTAGGATGTGGCTAGGTAATAGAGGAAAGATTAGCTCTCACTTACTTGTAATTGACTTGTTTGATGGGTGGAACAGGGACCACGATAAGTAATCTTTTTAAGTGATCACGCTTAAGAATAATTAATAGGCAGTTTGTGATTGAAATTTATAAGAGTTGACAGACAGGTAAAGTACTACTAATTTAGTAGGAAAGTAAGTGAAGCACAGCAAATATCAAATAGATATTACTTATCCGTTGATAGATCAATAGGTAGCCTCAGAGCAAATAAAAAAATCAAGAGGGAACGTCGTTGAACAGTCAAGTGAAGCCGGTTATTTATACATGTGAGTGCGTCACTGCTGCACCGCCATAGTTCGACTGACAATCTAAAGCGTAGTTTCCTTGTACGTTAATGTGTGTGTGATTGTCTTTACACGGCGAGGCGTAGTTTTGGTCGGCCTCACTTGTTTATTCACAACACTCTCTCTTGATTTTTTTTTTATTTGCTCTGAGTAGGTATCTGACATGTATATATGATATACATGTATATATGATCAAACCGCTCCAATGACAGTTAAAGTTAGTATTTAGTCAAAGTTAGATTGTGTTTAACCATTGATCTAGACCGAATCAAACATTTTGGCGGCTGTGTTTTTTTTTAAATTAGCAATCTTTGCGCAGCTGATATCTATGTGAGTGAACCCAAAAATGACTGAATCATTTTTGGGTTCAGCGCAGCTTGTAGCTAACTTCACAACTGGCAAGAAGATTTCCTATATATTTTTATTGACTAAATTGATTTTTATTTTGAACCTAATATTATTTATTTGAAAAAGTTAGACCGTCTTATTTACTAAGATTAGTCCTTAGTTTTTAAGTACTATTTGACAATAGACAACATACAGTTCTTTATTAAGACTAAAATAAAATTAAACAAAACCACAAAGCATACAACACAGCAAAACAAAACAAAATAAACAACATAAACAACATAAACAATTAATTTTAATATTTTACATTATTATTTTTAATACTATTAATTACTTAATTTTATTTTTGTCACAACGTCACATAGGCGGTGCCAAATGACTAAAATGAAGTCATAAACGATTGCTATTACGATTGCTATTGCTTTAGGCGGTAGGGGGGCCGGTCCCACCTCAGCATATGCTGGTTGTGGTCCGGCAGGTGACGTCTCATGCGAATATGTATTAAAAAAAAATAATATGGTTATTGTTGGAGCAACAGCGTGCAAACATAATTAAAAAACATGTCCATTTTAGAAAATATGATGTTCGGTTTGTGTTCCTATGTACCTAAGTTTTGCATAAATAAATAAGTACAACTATGAAGAATAATATAAAAATACATATACATATAAAAAACCATTGTAAGCCGTGGTGGTCAAGAGGTAGTGATACCCGCCTTACAAACGTGAGGTCGTGGGTTCGAATCCCCGGTCCCGTACCAATGAGTTCTTTGGAATTTATGTACGGAATTTCACACCACAGGCTTTTTGGTGAAGGAAAACATCGTGAGGCAACCTGCATACGTCCGTAGAAGAAATTCGATTGCGTATGTGAATCCACCAACCCGCACTGGGCCCGCGTGGTGGATATGGCCCAATCACCCTTCGTGGGTAGGCCTACGTCCTGCAGTGGACTACTAAAAAGGCTGGTACAGGTACATATACATAAAATTAAACCGGAAGTCATACAAAAAGGTACCGGGGTTCATACCCTGAAGAAGGAAAATTAAGTACACTAACTAAATCGTTATCAAAGCCCACGTACCAAAAATATTTGGCCAGTTTTGTTTGCAATGTCGTAATGAAATAATAAAAACGTAAAACGGAACTTTATGGTAATGGATTTCGAAAATTTTGCTGCAGTTAGTGAAAAAGATCAGATGTCTGATAGGGATGGTGGTTGGTGCAAGTTGTAAGAAATATGTAAATTAAAAACAGTGATGTTTTAAATAAGGTAAACAAATTCTTAGTCCACATATCATTAAAAATCTAAATTCTATAGGCCAGCGTGCTGACAGAACTTAGAACTCTAAATAATATGAGATACGTAGATACCTGTATATACCCTATACCAAATACCCTATGCTATACTCCGTTCCATAACCACTGAGAACTAGGGTCGCAATGACCTTTAACGAATAAATTACCTAATAGGTTTGTTTTAAGATATCACTCTATTCTAGTAGTTATTAAGAGATACTATTAAATTCGTGCTGAAAATTGGTAATAATTATTTATTATATTTAGAACTTGTGCGAAATTCTTCAATAGATTTCAACTGATCCAATCTCAGCGGTTATAAAACAGACTTTACTAAAAACCAAGCCGCGGTGTCCAAGATGCAGTAACAATTACTTAGCAATCGTGAGATCGAGAGTTAAAATATGGTCCGGTACCAATGAACTCTTTGCAACTCGTGTACGGTTTTTCACAGGATGTGTTTTTCGGTGAAAGAAAACATCGTGCGTAAAGTCCGTGGGAGAAATTAGATGGCACATATGAATACACCAACTTGCAATAGGCCGGTATGGTGGATACAGCCCAATCACTTTTCGTGAGCAGGCCCATGTCCAGCAGAGGATAATTAAAAAGTCGGCACACTACAGTACTAATAACCAACAGCTTTAAAACAATCTAAATCTACGAGTAATAAGCAGTTCATAGGAAACCCTAATACTAGATGCAAATAAAAATCTCGCCATTTCTTGTGCCTTTGGGCCCAACCCAAGCGATAACATTTTACGATTCCTCACAAAATTGTAACAGTAACTTTTTATATTTTTGATAAAAATATAGACATGAATGTCACTTAATAAAGTGACATTAACTTGGCCGTTTTATTGTAAAAGCCGTTTGCAGCTTTCGTTTTGTTACCATACTTAGATAATAAATGTATATTTACGTTTATTAATATTAATAAAGAGTTTACTGCATTTTACACCCTATGATTGGCTACAGTTTAGTATTATTATTTTGAAGTGAATAGTCTGAAATAAAATCGCTAGCGGAAAGTGGTCGCCACTCAAAAATCAATGATAATATTAATTTATTAGAACATTTACTACCCACTTAATTTGTATTTACATCAAAAAACTATGATATCAAAAATCAGTAAATACTTTTTTTTTTTTAATTTTCGAGGAAACAAGAAACACTAATTTTTCTAATATTTTTTTTTTGTATAATATACCTATATAAGTAAAATTAAAAATACTCTACATTATTTATAGACTGTTTTCTTTAGATCAACCCTTGATTGCTGCCGGAATCTCATTAGACACCCAAATTTCAACAAATTTAACCCTTCACGCGTCTATATTTACTTTATTCTCTAAAAGTAATGGTGTAAGTAGTAGAGTAAAAGCGATTTATACTTGGTTATGAAAATTATACTCGATTATGAAATTACAGAATCTGTAAGAACTGTTTTTTTTTAATCATATTTTTAGATAAATACAATCATTATTAGTGCCTAAACTAAATCATAAATTATAGTATTTTTTTAAGTTTTCAGTAGAACCAGTTACTGAATAAAAACTAACGATCTACATACCTACAACTACAAAATAAGAATGAACCTACAGATTTCACTTCATTGACAAATGAATGAATTTATTTAACATTTAACCCTTAAATGCATCTTGTATCGATATCGATACATCGCATTCTAATAGTTTTTATCGGATTTTTATTTGAAATACTGCGTAGGCTGAAGATTCATACATTTCTTTGCCTCAAAACCCAACAAAAAAAAGTAAGTGTCAGGTGTCAATGTCATTTCTGTGGAATAATTTCCTTGTCTATGGTGTAGTCGTCAACGTAGTGCGCGTTTCTCTGAAACTGAAGTTTTTATAAAACTGCGAAAACGAAAATAATTCGAATTGATGCCAACAAAAATCACAAAATGGATGGTAAGTCCTTCATTTACTTGAAAACAATCGAATATGCACGACTTTTATGTGTTTATCTGAGTAAATATCGCTTTTTATGTTTGTCTCGAAAACGATACAGCATGCGTTTGGTTCCCGCCTACACCCCATTCAAAAGTTTGTTTTATAACGGTTTTGGTTTTGATTTTACTCGCTTTTGGGTATGGTTAAATGCTTTTTTTTTGCTTTGTAGACCGGCAAATAGAAGATATGCTTATGAGGTTGGAGAACGGTGAGATATCAGAAGATGATTTAGAGTCAGATGGAGAAGATATTCCTTATTACCCATCTCAAGAAGCCTTGGCAGCTGAATTAGAAGATGACAAAGAGGTGCTTACGGGAGAGATTAATTTAGAAGAATTTTCAGACCCTCCATTGGTTCAAGATGAGCAGCCTATACAAGACGCACAGTCTTCGGAGCGAGTGGAAGCACAAGCTACTGAATCTCTCATAAATTTGAGGCATTTGCTGTGGAAAAAGCAGTCTTTTCCATTTGATGAGAATAATGTCAAATTCGTTGGATCTGAAGAGTTACCTTCATCTATAATGGAATTGCAAAGTCCTTACCAGTTTTTTAACTATTTTTTCACGGATCAGTTTATGGAAAACATTGTTACTGAATCAACTCGCTACGCAGTCCAGAAACAACCTGACAGACCCGAATTATTCACAGTAGGCGAACTTCGCAAATATTTTGGGATCCTTATATTCATGTCTGTGTACCATTATCCGAGTACAAGGTCGTATTGGTCCAATAAATTTGGCTTTAGACACATCAAAGAAGCAATGGCTGTGAATAAATTTGAGAAAATGCGAAAGTTACTGCACTTCAATAATAATGATGATCATTTACCAGTAGACCATGCGCAGCATGATAGGCTTCATAAATTACGTCCCGTAATAAACCATTTAAATGAGAAGTTCTCCAGCGTAACCATCGAACAGAGATTATCTATAGACGAACAGATGTGCGCCACCAAAGTAGGACATTTTCTGAAACAATACCTCCCCAATAAACCCCATAAATGGGGGTTCAAATTGTTTGTTCTATGCAGTTTAGCCGGTTTTGCTTATAGGTTTATAATTTACTCTGGGAAAGAAGCTAATGAAGGATTGTCAAACGAACATAACTTGGGAGTTGTGGGACAAACAGTCATGAACTTGCTGAGTGTGGTACCCAGGCAAAGAAATCATATTGTCTATTTCGACAATTACTATACATCTTTGCCATTGATGTATACACTAGCCAAACAAGGTATACATTCCCTAGGCACCATTCAAAGAAACCGAATAGGAAAATCTTGCAAGTTGCCAACCAAGCAGGATGTTATGAAGAGTTCAGTTCCAAGAGGGTCATATGAAGAATACGTAACAAACTTTGAAGGAATTGACATGACAACAGTTAGCTGGAAAGACAACAAACAAGTCATCTTAGCTTCGACATATGTTGGAGCATGCCCCGTGGAGAATATAGAACGATTCGATAAAAAAGAAAAGAAGAGGATTCCAATCACATGCCCGAAGTTAATCAAAGAATATAATATGCACATGGGTGGGGTAGATCTAATGGATTCCTTTCTAGGGAGATACAGGATTCGAATGAAGAGTAGAAAGTGGTACATGAGGATCTTCTATCATCTGCTAGATTTGACTGTAATAAATGCATGGGTATTATACAAAAAAGTAGAAGAAAGAAAAGGCAACCACAAAAACATCATGACCCTTGCAGACTTCCGATCAGAGTTGGCTGAAACTCTTTGCCAATATACTCCTGTTAACACCAGAGGGCGCCCTAGTACCAATGCAATAAGAGAAGAAGATCAACCACCACCCAAAATGCGAAAAGGCAAACCTATCCAAGTTTTGCCACCTCTTGAAGTTAGACTCGACCAAGTGGATCATAATATCATGAGAACCGAGTCACGTGGTCGATGTATGATGCCATCGTGTAATTTACTTAGTATAATTAAATGTTCTAAGTGCAATATTTACTTATGTTGTAAGAAAACTAAAGATTGTTTCACCCATTTTCATAATTCTTCAGTTATATAAAATTTAATTATTTTGTAAAAACAATGCATAGTGTATCGAAATCGATACAAGCATATTTTAAAAAAAAAAAAAATGTTCTAATTGATTTAGATTTTTTTTATTATTTTTCGAGTTAATTTAGACCTCTAAAGAAACATAATATATTTTTTTTGGCTAAAAATCTTTTATTATGCATTTAAGGGTTAATTTAGGAGCACTTAAATCAATCAGTTTCTAGTTTCTACTCTTAAGAAATGAAAGGTCGTAATAACTTTTTTTAATCCTTTGTATCGATTTCTACGTAAGTAATACAATATTTTAAGCAAGATGTTTATGTTTTTGGATGCTTTATTTATCATGATGCACAATGTATCTGTAACATAAAAAGATAACAACTAAAAAACCGTTTAAATCAGTATTGATGCCGATATAATAAATAATAGATTATTGATGTAACATTATTTTACGACAAATGTCAAACTAACAACAACACAACTGTATTATATAAAATCGACACATGTCGATATTTTATAATACAGTTCTATTATTTATTATATCCGCATCAATACTGATTTAAAGTAAGCTGAATAAAACTCATAATAATAATATAATGGTTTAGGACTTTAGGTTAAAGATTGTACATGTATTTCTCCGCTTCAGCTCGTGATAGAGACCGCGGCGCCACAAGTTTGTTGTCTATGCAAACAGCAGGTGGTTCGTTTCCGAACTAGCGCGCTTTGATACCAGATTATGTTACCACTACTAACTTTCAGTAACGTTCAGGTTACAGAATCGTGTATTAGTGAATTTTCAAGTGTGAATGATGCGATGTTATTTGGTTATTTACAGTTTGCAATATTTATACTTCAGCATCATGATTTTCCTAAAACGTTTGAAAGAGCCGTGGTGGTCAAGAGGTAGTGACACCCGCCTTACAATCGTGAGATCGTAGGTTCGAATCACCGGTCCCGTATCAATGAATTCTTTGGAATTTATGTACGGAATTTCACACCACTAGCTTTTCGGTGAAGGAAATCATCGTGAGGCAACCTGCATACGTCCGTAGAAGAAATTTGATGGCGTATGTGAATCCACCAACCCGCACTGGGCCAGCGTGGTGGATATGGCCCAATCACCCTTCGTGGGTAGGCCTACGTCCTGCAGTGGACTATTAAAAAACTGTTACAGCACAGTTTAAAAGAGTAGTTGTAGTAACTATATAATTTATGAGTAATCTTTTTATTTTCAGGTTTTTTAAGTTAACTTCAATTTTTACGTAATAAACCAACAAATACAATACAATTATTACAAAATTAAGTATCACAAAAATAAAGCATTTTTGAAGCTCGTGTTCTCAAAGTATTCAGTTAGGAATCTAAAAGACCGTACAAAAAACAAAGTTATTATTAAAAAAAAACACAAATTCTCAAATGTATACTCCAAATAATTATAATAATTATTACGAACAATAATTATTCAATCCAATCCAATAATCACAAAAATAAAGATCGATTTATCTATGTTCGATAAATTTAGTCGTAAGCCAAATGAACTTTTTGTATTAATATAATATGTACAAAAAACGGCATACACAGAATTAGCGAATATTTCGCAGTGATGTAGCATTTTTCATATTATTGTTATTTGTCAAAAATGGCTCAGCCGATTTCGATAAAATTTAAATGATACTAATTTAAAAGTATATTCAAAGTATACTCTTTCCAATAAAAAAAATATTGAAATCGGACTACTAAGTAAAAATTTATGCGTTATACATAAAAATTATACATGTATATACGAATATATAGGTATAGTCGAATTGAGTCCCTCGTCCCCTCGCTTCATCGATCAAAAATTCGATTTTATAGGATTTCGTGGTAAATTTCATAGGTTAACTTGTTTATAATGTTTATGAGTACATTTCTGTGAGATTGTGAAATTGGCAAAGTAACACTTGTATACTATAACAATTGAAAATTACAAAATACAGTGTTAAATATGATTCAGGTCAATCACTCATCAGCTCTCTTCCCGCCTCCCACGTTGCATCTAAATATAGCTTACACCTAGTTTATTGTAAGCAAATTTGTTTGTCACACTGTTTTGTCATAAATATTTATATTTAAATCCTTATGTCAAAGGGATATAGCATTAATTATGTAAGCGGGACATGGTGATGGTAATGTCTCAGTTAATTGTAGCCATCTTTTGTCGTGTACTTGAGATTATACCAGTCTTCTGTATTAAGAAATTAGAATGATAAAAAAAACATCCAGACCTATTTGAATACAACACAAACGCTCGTAGAAATCATTTAATCGTAGCTCCAGAACCCAAACTAGAAATGGTCAAAAAAGGACCTGAATATATGCTGATAAAATTATATACCTAATCATCTACCGAAAGATTTGTAAGAAGAGACAAGTGACAAAAACTTCCAAAATAAGCTTAAATATTTCTTAACAAAAAAATGCTATTATACAGATGAGGAATATCTAGACGAAAAAGTTTCAACCTCATAAAATATATAAGACTATAATAATAATTATATATCTGTACCTAATTCAAGAACTATCTCCAAAATTATTATGTATTTATATTTTAGTATCTAACTTGTAATGTACTATTTGCAACACCCTATAAACATGGTTATAATGTGTATAACGTTACATTTTCATAATTATGACTGTAACTAGACATTATAAGGCAATGTATACTTAAATAAATAAATAAATGAGAGAGAGAAAGTAATAAAAAAATGGTCCTAAGAGCCTGTAGGAGTCTTTTATAATTAAAGTCTAAAAATGCCGCAAAGTTTACAGAGTTAATACTACTATTAAATAAATAAATATCTCAATCATTCAGTTATTAGGCATGTTAAATCTCATCATTTTAACAAGTATTTAAGTTCATAGTTTCCTAAATAACGATTGATTGAAGCAACATGATTTGCGCCTTTCTTAGTATCATACCTATAAACATGGTTATAATGTGTATAACGTTACATTTTCATAATTATGACTGTAACTAGACATTATAAGGCAATGTATACTTAAATAAATAAATAAATGAGAGAGAGAAAGTAATAAAAAAAAAGGTCCTAAGAGCCTATATCCAGGTTGTTTTAACTGTTTAGCCATGTCAGAGGCCTTCAGGCGGCGTAAAAACTCTGACACCAGGGCTAGCCACCCGGCCTATACGAACTTACTTACTTTTAGTATCATACCAACCCAGCAACTATACAAAACTGAAATATGCATTTACACATCATCTATATTAAATTATCTAAGTAATAAAATTGCTGCTATTGCTGATGTTTTTTATAACCTATCATTTTGTTTTATTGAATAGTTCTATGTGTTCAATTATTTTGTAATTTTGCAATGATATTTATTTTGCAATGACGTTTCTAAGCACATGTGATATGGCAATGGACTAAATGAATTATGAATTGAATTGAAAAACTAAGAAAAACTTACTGTAAAATTCGACATAACATTAGATTTTTTTAAAAGCCATTTTTTCAGCACCTATTTTAAAGTACCTAATGGTACTTGCACAAAAATAAACCCCACATTTCATTAAGCTCTTAATGCATATCAAAAAATCAAGCACCGCGCACACTTGCATCGTTAATTCATTACACAAAGGTCTCCCGCACACTCGCAATATAAAATCGCGCGACCGATAAACGCGCGATTGTTTTCTGTCAAGCCGCATCGCGAGTTGGCTTGATGGATTGTATGACGTATCAAATGGACCTTTATTGGTTCAAGTATGGTCATTCATTATTCTTTTTTACTGTGGGAGCTGTGAGAGAAAGTAGTGCAAGTGAAAGTTTTCAGCTTTTACAGTATTGCTCCTTTTTTGATACAATCCAATGTTATTAAGCATAAGAAAATTAGCTTTAAAATATTTACTCTGTTCATAGCATAAAATTAAATTTAAAGATAATTTGTTCCCATATGCTGTGTTGGTTGATTTGGGCAAATATTTTGGACTAAGTTAAGCGCTTGAGAGTACTACAAAAGCTTTACATTAGTCATTATGCTGATCTCCTTACTAAATCGTTTGCTTTGTGTGTGACTCTGTCGCTAAATTATTGCTAAACATTTAGATAAGTTATTAAAATATCTTTTACCTTCTCTCATAATTATATAGGTAAGTAACAATGTTTTGAAGCTTACGCTGGCAAATCACGATCATCATAAGCCTATTTAATTACTGTCAACTGCTGGATGCAAGCCTCACATAACGAACACAGTACTATTATCATGTCTCTCTTGACTTTTACCTTTACATGACATTCGACTGCCTCGGTGGCTTAGTGGTTAGTGACCCTAACTTCTGTGTCAAAGAAGGTCTAGTCTTCTGCCCTGGGTGGGAATCGAACCCGGCGTGGGTTCGATCTTCAGGGAAAGTATTTATGTGATGAACATAAGTGTTTGCTCAGTCTCTGGGAGTTATTTAGGTACTATCTATATAACTATGTATTTAAAAATAAGTTTATGCAGTATATCAGTCTTTACTTAGTTTGGGGTCAGAGACCGTGTGTAAGTCCCAAAATATTTATTATTCCTTTTCCATTCACTTGCTACCAACTACCGTTTCGCAATGCAGGTGAAAGAGTAAAATAAAATCCCAGCAAAACACCACGCACTTACGAGATCCCATAATCAAAAATCCATAATCAATCAGCCCAATAAATCTGGCCTAAGGCTGCGCACACAATAAGATTTTAATGAGTTCACTTTACACGCAGGCCGGGCGCACACTCGCGATTGTTTCGGCTACCGTGCGCGAGCGCACGCGACGTTGCATGACCGAAACGCTTTTCATACTTTTTTTAGGTTATTAAAACGTTTTTATGGTCCGCTTGTTCGATTATTGGAAATAAAAAATGCTAATTTAATTACGATGGTTAAATTTTGGAATATCATTTGGTTATCGTAGGTGGTTTAATGACTCAATCATGTAGAATGAGATGTTGGAATCAAATATGTACTAGTTATTCGTATTAGCTTGATTTTATCTGTTTTTAAAATTCATTCTCGCCTAATTCGGAATGCGTAGATACATTTTTGATTTTAGTTGTAATGCAGATATTCATGTTTCTAATTTGTAAACTTGTATCTTATCTTTATTATTTTTTACTATATTTAGAATGGTGTGACTAAGTTACCGGTAGAGTTAAGTAATGTCACGTTTTTTTACTTCTAAATAAACGACTTTTGATAAATGCATCAATAATATTTAGTTTGTACATAAAATATGTGAAAGGTCTATGTCAATACTTTGTTTCAAACTCTACCTGTCTTACCACAAAAGTTTTATTCACGCTGTAGACAATGTTTAATCATGATTTTGAGTTTTATAGGGATGGCGGAAATAAGATGTTTCTACAATTAATTGTAGATAAGTACTATTATAATTTTTTTAGTATACGTAAATCTTGAGGTTGGGTTTTATTTAAATGCATGAGTGTGTGACATGATGTGTGTGGCAGAAATCTATATTTAATGTAAATTTAGAACTATACTGAAAAAAATATTAATAAAAACCGGACAAGTGCGAGTAGGGAAGAAAATTTATAAAATTGGGAAGTAAGTAGTTAAAATTTCTATACTTATAACCATCGATAAAAAAGTTGTTTTTTTTTTTACTTTTCTCGTCATACATCGAAAACTACACATTGTTAAAATAATTAAAAACCTGTTTTAGCACATGCTAATGAAGTTTTTTTATATGATACCTTACATGATACGATTTACTCACTTTGAATTTTGAACCCAGACTTGTGAATTTTGCGGCCCTATTTTTTGTGATTTAAATAAAAATTTACAGTTTTCAGATTTATTCCTATATGCGTACTCTGAGACAATGCTTTTCGTCAAATTTCATAGTTCTATGTCAACTGGAAGTACCCTGTTGGTTTTGATTTTTGTGAGTGTCGAAATATGCGGTTTTTTACAACATAAACGGCTCTAACTTTTTTAAACGATAATTGAGAAGTTTTTCTTTTACACAACTGCAAGAAACTATAGATATACGTATACAGTTTAAATTTCAACTTGATATCTTTACGCGTTGACTTACACACAGACGGACAACAAAGTGATCCTATAAGGGTTCCATTTTTCCGTTTGAGGTACGGAACCCTAAAAATTACTACTAAATAAGGTTTATCACTTAAAATGTTTTTTATTAAATGAGTTATTAAATAAGTAAAGCTAAAACAGAGCCATCAAGGCAGTACAATTTTTCATCTAGGTACCGATTTCTTAGTATTCGTCTATTTTTCATAGCAAAATACAACTCTATTTTAGTGTAATGTAGATGTTAATGCATAAATGCATCTGCATTTAGTACAACATTGCAAGCATACCCAGCAGCTATCAAAATCCTATTTAAGTACACAACAAGTACAGTCAGCAACATACGTTTATTGTAACATCATGTAGATTGTTATTAAGCCGGATTACAGAGGCGCGCCTCTGAAATTTAATAGCAACGTAAAAAGCGTTCTCTCTATCGAATCCCTAAAGTGAAAAAGAAACAGAAACAGTAATCGGGCTTAATATCAGTTTATTAATGTCATTTAGAACTGAAAGATTGTTAAGGTACTACGAATCGAGCTGCCAACTGCAACTTCTGATAGCTCGTGCAGCGACTGCATGAAGTCGGCCGCAGCTGCATTACTGGTTTGTATGTATTTATATGAAACTAGTTTTTGCCCGGGGCCTCGCCCGCGTTATATTTTGATTTTCGTGCTATCCCGTAGAAACCTTTTATTTTTTCGTATAAAAATAAAAATATCGTTATAAAAAGTAGCCTAAAATTAAGTCAAACCATTGCTCCGTTGCTGCATGAAAGAGAAACAAAGCAATAAACCAAAAAACACACTTCCGGATTTATAATATTAATAGTAAGGGAGTAAGGATTGCTTCCAAGCGTCGCGGCAGCAGCACGACGACTGCTACTAAAAGCTTGCTACTTACCTAGTAGTAAACTAAGTACGCTTGCTACTGTCTGTACCGGCATTTCCCAGGATAATTCCCGTTCTATTTACGCCCGAGGCGTGGTCACCGTAATGACTGTCAAACAGGATGCCGGGACCGAGCGATTTACGGCCGGAACACCCTACACGCCACGATTGACCATTCCTTCCTCGGGATATTAGTCCGTGAATGGCTGGGCAAAAAAATGTCGCCAAAAATGTGAGCATGCTCAACAAATGCTCGTACTGAAATATTTCTATCTTTCGACCAGTTTTTTTTAGTCTCTTTATTAGTCGACTAGTTTTTGATTTATTTGTTATACATAATTACTTTATTGCAACAAACTTAAATAACATTGGAGAACGTACTATTTACAGCTATCTACATAATTAAAAATTAAATTAAATTAATTTATTTGTTTAATTAATGAAAATTAATAATGTATATTAATTTATTAAATAAATCAATCAGGTAAGCCACACGTAATCTGGGATAAAAAAGGGCCTTTTGTCAATTTGAATTTACTTAACTGCGAAGACTGTGATTTAAATTTGAAAGATTAAAAAGAGATGACACTTGACATAAGAGATAAGAGATAAAATGAGAAAACACATGTGGTAGTTCAACGTGAGTTTTTCGGTTCAAAGTTTTCGAAATCACATGAATAGACATATTCACAATAACAGGTACCAATAATAGATACAAACCTATATTCATAATAAAATAGAAAAGAATATTTAAGAGCTTTTCCATCACTTTTCCTCTAATTGAGACTGCCATGTAAATAACAAATAAGAAATAATTAAGGCATTATTATTATATACTACAGGACTAATCGCGCACTAAAATTACGAGATAAATAAATACCTTATAATCCCGTCGTTTCGTTTATAGTATACAGGGTTATTTCTAATCAATTAGCATCCTCCTAGGGGCTTATTCTTTACATCAAAACTAACAACTTTTGTTCCACGACTTTCGTCAAAACTAAAAAAACAGCTGTTCCATACATTTTGTCGCAGGTGAACTAAATTTTTTTATGAAACAACAACAATTTTTTTTGAGTTTTGACGCAAGTCGTAGAACAAAAGTTGTTAGTACGATGTACAGAATAAGCCCCTAGAAGGATGCTAATTGATTAGAAATAACCCTGTATAATAATAATGTGTTCAAATCACGAAAGTTTAAAAACAACAATCAAGGCATTTTAATCGACCTTTGCATTTTTTAGACAAACGGACGCAGACCGGACGTGGTCTTTCCATTCATCTAATGTTCCATGGTCACAGGGTCAATTTTCGACCCAAGTTGTTCGAAATCGACACATGGCTTCATTGTCAGTTTTTTGTCAGCGCCATTAGAAGGTTGTTAAGAAAAGGGCAATAGATAAATATTGGCCAGATCGGAAGGGGATAATAAATGGCTTTGTCGGCTCATGTGGCGTGGAGGACGAATTAGTGGTGCGATTTAGGAAAAAAAAGTAATGTCTTCCTTAGTCCATAGTAGTAGTGGTGGTCTTATAGTGGTATATACCTCAGAGTTTCTTAACGAGTGAATATTGTATATTTGTACAAAATAAGGATCTCGGAAACGGCTCTTACAATTTTGATGAAATTAGATACTTAAGATAGAGTATTTCATTCAAATTTTATAGCAGATGTTTACAGTGAAGCTTAGTCACTTTATTTATTTTGTTGTTCCTCTTTTAATTCCCCTGACTAAGTCATTTGTATGTAGGTATAACTCCCGTCAATGAAGAAAGTATTTGAATATTAGTTTCTTCTCGCTCGCACCCGTTAAGTTGTGCAAGAGAGAGAGGACACGAACCTTTAAATGTTTTCTTTATTGACGCGAGTGGTATAGTACCTAATCCTTAATCACTACAATCATATTTTTTTTTAGTATTGAAAATTGAAACTAAGTGGAACATCGTCACTAGAACAAAGCAATAAACTATAAAAATATTAAAATTCAATGAACTACACAAATATTTTAATTCAATACACCGCTACAACGTTTATAATATTTTCTTGTTAAACAAGATATCAAATATTGAAACTCGATTCAATTCCAAAAAAATATTTTAACTAACACAAGGCGTGAACACATTTCTATGCGTAAACAAAACTTTCTAATAGAATCCCATAAGTAACACAAAATACGACCTCCGAGCCCATCCTAATTGAAATCTAAAAAAAGGTATCGAATTCTCACAAAACAGTAATGTCTGTGTTTACGTCTCGAGAAAACTATCGGACAAAAACGATTCGATATCAAATGACACGATCAGGTTTTATAATAACAACACTGATATAAATGATAAAAATAATGATACAAACGATTCAAATGATTATAAAGATGTATTCTATAATTGCCATGGACAGTTAACAGCTGAAGAAACAATGGCCGACGTGTGTGGCACGTAGGCCAATCGATGGTCGATAAAGCTTTTGTCTTTGCTCTTTACATCATTTTTTTTCTTGTCGATGATTTGTGAAGACAGGACGCGTTCACAATGAGGCCAGTGGGATGCGGGCATCTGAATAGCGCTTTATTACTCAGCTTTTGTGGTGACATGCGGCTAGGAATAGCTTTCTATGGATGCTTCTTGACTAAGAGGTCGATGCTTAATTTTGAAGCTTCACAATGTAATGGATATTGTTTTGTTAAAGGATTATGCAATAACGTGTCAAAGGTTGTGTTTGGCAACAACTTAAAAAGCCGTCGCGCGTCGCAAAATGCTGAAGTTAATATCTCTAGAAACTATTTACACTCACACGAAAACACTACATGGACGTGTGCGCGTGGAAACGTAATTGAGACGAAAATAGTGAATGAAGACAAGATAAATGTACCGACAAAAGAACTAATAAACACCGACAATCCAAACTATGTAAAACAACGGAATTGACTTGTCTTAAAAGAGAAACGCGCGGCTAAAAACGCTGAAGCAGAATTAATAGGTGCAATGGCACGCAAAGCCTATTCATCAGTTCAAAGGGTTCCACTTAATGAATCAAACGACAGCCGACTCGCAACACCTCTTTTGTGGCCGGACAAAATCGACTTTGACGGAGCGAACGAAGCCAAAATAACCGATCGTGTCCAACCCATTGTGCGTGATATAATTAGAACGGTTCGAAATAAACACGTGGTGGCAATTATCGCGGCAGCGGGTTAAATGAGCCACCGAGAAACTGTCGTTAATGGTACACCCATCCGGCGAAGCGACTAAATCCACAGTATCACAAAGAATCTCAGGGGCTCCGAGAAAATACGGATTTTATACTTTCTTCGGATTACGCAATCAAAATAAATTATGAGGATACGTTTATAGCTCGTATATTTTAAGCTGAAGGAGTAAATTGCATTAGCACTCTAGTCTGGCTTATTTATGACGTTAAAGCTACTTTAAATGAAGACTGACTTGAAGCTTGATATCGTAATGATTACAAAGGAACTGTTTTGGAGAAAGGGTCGTGACACCGAATGCGCCAATCAGTTGATTCGAAAGTGCTTTCGAGTCTGTAGTAAATTAACATTTCGAATGTTTAATTTCATGTTTATGTGGAGGGAAGAGCGGCCGCGAGGCATCGGGGCATTAATCATCTCCGGCGGCCGCTGGCCATGCATCACCCTTCCTTTGAGCTCGGCAACCAACTCATTTGTTGAACCGAACCATCCTGCTTTTATTAACGTCCGTCCTAACATTGTAAACGTCTCAATCTCTTTGACGACTTCCTGTCCGTCATTTGTCACTTGCCGGTTTATGCACTCGTCGATCGAACCTCTCCCAAACTTTACGATAGCGTTTTATTGTGTCCAGTTACGGAAGATTAATGCTGTCGTCAAATCGGGCCGCTTTCGTGTCCGATGTTTCGCAATAAATTATCATTAAGTAACACCTTGTCTCGACCGTACGGGGTTTTATAGTCGACCGTAAACCACGAGCTAATACGCCGACTCTAATCTAATCTAAAAATTTCTACCTGCTCCCGATATAAACTATCCCAAGAAGAATAAAAAGGCCCTTACTGAAGTTGAAATAAAAACGGTTGCACTAATGGAACCGCGCACGCATAAAGGCCTACAAGAAACGAATATGAATTTTACAGATAACGAATAAGTATTAATTGCAAATGAATACGACAAAGTTGGCGTATCACTTGAAGTCAAGCGGAAAATAGTATGCGCAATTATGTAATAAAAGACTAGTGGTATTTCGTATTCGATGCTAAATGAACCACTCTATTTTATGAAGTAGTCCAATAAACGAGGTCTGACGTTTAGGAGCGAAGGGATGTGGACCGTAATATTAAAGGACACTTGCACTGCAAGAGAATCATAATAAAATTACATATGTAGATAGTCTCGAATGCGAAAGCGTTAAAACATCCGATAGATGTAAAAGCTAAGAACAGCGTAAACCTAAAAGCAGCAAAAATGAATGTAATTATAACTCCGCCAGAGTAATTTAACGAATAACAATTAGCTTACGGTAGTGAGTCATTAAACAGACATACAACTCTACCACAGTACATTAAAATAATAGTGCATTACGTTAATAAGTGAAATTGAACACGCAAGTAAAATATTGGCAAAGAAGTAAATAATACTATTAAAATAAAAGACTATCATTATGGATATTGACCTATATGCTATAACGATAGGCTTTTACGTGTACGAATAAGATAATAGTAAAAAAAGTAAAGTTTAAACTAGATAGAAGATAATTCTGTTAGTTAATCAAAAAAGAAATTGTTAAAATATGAAATGAAAGATATAAAGCCTGTCTTTAAAGTGTTTTAAAACTACTGCTCTTAACTGCGTGGTCACACAAAAAAATGCATATAATAATGGGGGCACAAGGTGCAACTTTTATAGTTTAACACCACCACGACACTTACAATAAACATGGATATTAAACAAGGATGGCGGTTAACATACCTGCACAACACGCTGAATAATAATAAGAATATAAAACAAGTGGAGTAAAAAGCACGACAGCTACTACATTATACTTATATAGATACACATATAGCTAGCACACTTATTAAGATTGAAGAGGATCACACTAACATAATCAGTTTTTGTTCGAAATCCGAAATTCAAATGCTATTAAATGATTCAATGGTTAACTTGTTTACAGGTGAGTGACTTCTATGTCTCATTACTTATGCTTGAAAATTATTCACAAAGATGAACTAACCATTTCAGTAATGAAGCTTTTTCTGGCGAATAAATAATAATTAAGAGAACCACTAATTAGTGGCTATACTAGTTGTTGTTTTGCATTGCCTATGTACAGAAAAAGAACTCATTATTATGAACAACTATTACATATGGGATCACCCTGAAATCGCCGAAAAGTAATCAATCGCTCCTCACTAAAAGTATATTATATAAGTACATTGACCTTAGGCAAAATGGAACGAACCGAATTATTTTTAATTCTATGTTCAAAAAAAGCGCTAATTTTAAGACACTTAAAATCTTTGATGGCTAAATAGTTATGGCAATGGAAGCCTACAATTCAACGCCATCTTAGCTACGAGTGGTTATTCCTAAATAATGATTGTTTTTTCAAAAAATGGCTAAACCGACAATCGACATCCATCGTGTTCAAAATTACATTATTGATATACAATTTTTACATTATTGATAATTTTCCAAAAACGGCCCAGCCGATTTCGACAAAATTTAAATGGATACCATAACTCGGAGGTACCCTTCCGAACTAATTTTTTTTTTTGATTCGGTTCATAATTGGCGATTTAAAATGAATCATGACAATGATTATTCAGATAATCTAGATACCTATTCTGAAGTAGTTTTACATTCTGAATTGAATGACTGAGTACTGAGGATACCTACTGCAAAATAGTAAATGGCAATAATACAAAATAACAACGTATGGTATCCTCCTTGCTAATATTATAAATCCGAAAGTGTGTCTGTTTGTTTGTACTCTTTACTGAACAATAGAGCAATGGATTGACTTAATTTTTTGGCATGGATATAATTCGATAAAGATCGGAAAGAGATATAGGTTTGATACTTTTATCCCGAAGAAATGAAAAGTAGTTATGGAATATCACAAAAGTCAAAATATCACGCGGCCAAAGCCACCAGCAAATAATAGTAAAATATATGAAGTACTTACTGCGCATGATGGTGATAATGCGTAGCGTGATGCATCGCCGACGCCTGGCCTCCTGGCGGGGTGGCTGCATGGAAGGCAGCGAATGCTGAGGGAAACTGCAGAGGTAGAAACCCACTCCCGGCGCCAACCGACTCTCGATCTGGCATATTCACTTCATCGTCTACCGCGCTCACAGTTTATATCACTCTATCCTGACCAGCTTCTAGCATATTCGTATCACTTTTTTTCACTGTGTATTTCTCTGGCATATTCACTGCATCGTCTATCGCACTCACAGTTTATATCACCCTATCCTGACCAGCTTCTGGCATATTTGTATCACCTTCTTTCACTTTGTATTTTTATTTGTTTACATCAAATTTAGGTTGCGTCACTACGTCACTAGCATTGATAGTTTTTGTCACTGTAGGTATAACGTCCGGTCGTACATTATCAACGTTTATCTTTTCACTATTTGTTAAACTAATTTAATAAGGTCACTTTTGATTTCTGTTAGTATCGATCAGAAACGATTTTAATTCAAAACCAAACTGATATTTCGTTACAATGTAATTCGTAGTTTCTTGTGTATTTTAATATTCTTGTTAACATTTTTGATTGTCATTGTTTGTTTTAACATTATTCTTATTTATCAAGTCAGTTCCAATGTTATCACTAACATTTTGTTAATCATCGTGTTGTTATTTGATATCATCGTTGTTACGTGGACGCGTCATTTTTCCGCTGGTTGCATCTGAAACAAAGAGATTTTTATAAGTGACTGGCTTAATTGGGTTATTTTATTAGTCTATTATTTATTTTTAGTGTTGGGGAAGTAATAAAAATGTAATTATGTTAGTTAAGAATATGTTATTAAGTACGCAGTGTAATATAATAGAGATGATGATTCTTACTAGATACCACTAAAAACTTAAATTCTAATGCTGGAAAAACATAATTCGAGCTGCAGTCCAAGAGCTAAGCTACGTTAGTTTAGGGTTAGCTTGAATAGCTGAAACAGTTTTCCATAGATCAGTACAAACTGCGAGCTATGCACAAATCTATGGAAAACTGCGTCAGCTATGTGAGCTAAGCTAAACTAACTTAGCGCAGCTCTTAGTCTGAAACCGACTTAAGGTTTCTAATTGAAATTCGAAATTATTTACTGAAAAATTGGTAGACGGGAAAAATTGGTAGACGGTAGAGATCACTACTCTCAGCCGTAAGGTAAGGGAAACCGACTAGATGGGTAAGAAACAATGTTACCATATTTATTTCATGTGATTCAGTACAATTAAAGCGTTATTTGAAGATTAATCTCATTCATGGTGACTACCTAATACCATTTTTCAGGTTTGTTCCACTTCTTATTAGCATACCTTTCTCACGAAAACCATTTGTGAACATTTACTGAATAAAATTAATGTGCACACATTGTTTGCAAATAGGTACATTATTATGAAGTGCACAACTAATTACGTGCGTAATAGGGATGGGAAAGAGTTCTGGTTACGCCGGAATGTCGCATGCCGGCGGGTGACCGGCAAAAACGGAAGCGACAAATTGAGGCGCGGCCCACTGTCATTAGCACGTACGGAGAAATTGGGGCGTGGTGCGAGTGTCGGCAACATTATAAAAGTAGGTATCCTTAAATCTAATCATAAAATAAAGTAATTTTCTAATCTTCCTGCTAAGTTATCGGTCTGTGCTTGACCTAATTGTAGTAGCAACTAAAGTATGTAGTATTGTATTTTTTTGCTGTTAGTAAAGGCCGTTGTAGTAAATTTGGCCGTTAAGTAAGATAAGAATAAACTTTAAATAACGTTTTTTGGGTCAATGACTTTTTACACGAATAATAGGTAATTATTTATTATAGAAGATCAACTGGTAATATGAGATATCTATTTCAGTATGGAATAGTTTTTTTTGCAATTTCGGGGTTGGTCCCATCATAAAAGTTGTTCATAATGATGAGCGTATATCGCCAAAAGTCTGAGCATTTTGCAAATCAACACTTTTATACAAGAAGTTTAATTTTGTACCACGTAAACTTTACGGTTATTAAAATTAATTCAATATTTTTAAAAACAGTTAAATAACCAAAATCATGAATATGACGTGTTAAAGCCATTAAACGATCACGCTTCAACTGTAAATGTTTATAAACAACAATATACTTTAAAAACTTAACGTATGTGCAACAATTTTGCAGTAATGAAAATTCCAAGCGTATTCCATAAAACAAAAGCATTAATATTTTTTTATTTCTATTCAAGAGAAAGACACATTAAATTATAACTACAATTACGTCTGATTATCACATGAACCACACCATATATAGTGTTGCCATCACAAAAATTCTTAACGTAATTAATGAAGATGTGATTGTTTTGGACTCGGTTCGACATTTTCCTCGACGGCCTCGACACAACACTATTAAATAAAAGGACTTAAGTCTCGAGAGGGGTATTAAACTTAGGTCTTTTTGACTGGGTATGTTTGTTATAGTTTCGTAATGAAACGATCGTTAAACTCGATATCGATTGTCGATACTCATTTTCATTGAATGAGATTTACGATGTTTATGCATGCAAAATTGGCGGGCGTTGCAAGTGTCGGATTTTATCGGTCATTCATGTATCGAATCGTGAATTTTGAATGCATCGGATTAATGGACTGTTTTACTTTTTTTTGTCGTACTTACACCTTATAGTTTTGAGGTCAGCTTTGAAAATCTGAAGTCTTTAGAATTTTAGGTATTAGCTTTATTATGTTTGATATTTTATTTAAACATTTTCAGTATTCAAAAAGTATTAACCTATCCAAGATAGATATAGAAACTATATTATTAAACCCTATAATTTAGAAAAAAAAATGTTGTAAAAATAATCTTATTTAGTGCCGCAAGTATGTCTAAAATGTGAGCATGCTCAAGATCGAACCGTGTTAATTTGACGCATCATTTAATTTAATCGATATTTTGTCGACATTGTCCCATCACTACGCCTAAAACGGGTGCCGTAATGCGCGCGCGCATGCCTTCCTTCTTAATACGGTCCTTAATTACAATTTAATTGTTTTTAGTCCACGAATTGTTTTGTGTCTTCTGGGAAACAGGGACTCGGGACTGTGGCTGGCATTTTTAGTTTTATATCGGGATAACACTGACTTTCTAAGTAGGTAGGTGTATAGGTATTTAATTTTAAAATTGTGTTAATAGTTACTAAGTGTGTATAGGGCAGGCAGACAGATGAGTCTGGGGGTGCGTTTTCGCACTCCAGATAATTTTCAAGGATGAATAAAAAATATTCTGAGGGACGTCCGTGAACGCCGTCATAGCTCTAGACCAATCGTAGCTCTCAAATCTATTACAATCACACCTGTCAAACTCTGAAACGATCTATCAATTTCGACAGCTGCCGACCAACCAGAGACAAGACAAAATTTATCTACTAAAAACCTCGATAAAACTTAGCCTAGTCAGAAGACAAATTATACTGGCAGGAGTTCGTGAACGGAGCAGATTAATTTTTAGCCGGAACAATTTTTCCCCTAACTTATGCCCTAAATGGATGACATAGACTTAACCAGGTTTATTTTTATCTTTGTCTGGAGTATGTAAACGCAGCCCTGGCCTACCCTAGAGTCAGATTTTAAGCTATTTGAAATCCTTACTAATATTTTGAAATTGTGTTCCTTGGTTTCTCCTTCTCACAACGACTCGACGAAGCAACGGGTCGACTTGAGTTCAAAGAGGATTTTTTTTTTTTGTAAATGACATATCTTTTGCTCTCTGCGGCCTCTACAGCTTACCGGACACAGGCGAGCGTGGAAGGCGGCTGAGCCCTATGATTAGGTTATAGGGTGACTAGCGCAAGGGCACATAAGAAGGTACGGGCCTCGGCTTGGGCCGTCACCCGGCGGGGGAGATCAGACTTACCCGGGCACCCCAGAAGCGGCCAAAGAACAGAGTGTCATGGGCTAATATTACGCGAGTGGATCCGCAAGCAAAAGTCAGTAGGTAAATAAAAAAATCTGAGCTCTACAAAGTTCAGACTGATAATTTTTTTCACAGATTCCTGACTTGAATTATGTTGATGATATCCAGGTCGTTTTCGGCCACGGCGACTGCGTAGTTTCTTCTAAGGTTACTTGAAGGGTCCTCACATGACTAAATGTGTGAATTTTTGTTTTATTGTTTACAATTATAAAAAAAAAATGAACTTCAATGTACCTATGGTAAGCGGAAAAATATAGACCAGTTCTTGAGGTATAAAATGTGTTGAAGCGCCACATGAAGGGGTGTGGGATTGAGCCCTCAACATTTGAAGATTAAGCCAGTAATCGATCTGAGCGGAGACGATCGCTTCACAAAAATATCTACAAATTTGAAGACAAACGATCTAGATGCGAAAAGAGAATAACAGACCGCCTGCAAACATACATTACAATTATGTAGATGGTCTCCTCACTTGTAGCACCTGTTCTCGAACTGACTTGAATAGTCGAAGATAAGTTCCTAGATTTGGTGAGAATTTTATTTCGATCTAAAACTGTAATATTTACAATACGAAGCTTAATCGCATTGAGGATATACTTTAACATTTCCACAATCAATTTTAAGCCATATTTCATACTCGCAAGTCACAGAGTTATATCTGAAAACCTGTCCAAGTGCTTGATAATAATAAACATCCCACCTTGTCTACTTTGGAGTAGACAAAAAGCGAACCTGTGAGCTAATTATTCCCATTGCCATACCTAGGGGCCGTAAATGTAATTATAATGAAAATAATGACTTACTTTTTTATCGCGTAGTGGTAAGAAATTAAGTTGTACCTAGTCATTTAAAGGCACTCATGACTTATTACTTTTACTACACCTTGTTTACAATTTGAAGTTTGAATGTTTGCCATTTTGAAATGAAACTTTGTTGTTTTAAATAATGTACTAATTGCGTTGTCATTTTTGCAAGAAATACTCTATCTTTGGCTACAACTTCGCATTCTATCAGGCGAGTTGGTGGCCAAATGTAGCCATATTCTACATATAAAAAAAATACTTCATATCAGAGCTCATTCATTATATATATAGGTATATATTCCGTAGCCATAGCCGTACACATAGTCTGCAAGATGAATTTCTGTCGTTATGCCATGCTGCTCTAGCGCGTAATCAATTACGAAATTATAACTCAAATCTACTTCTTAGTCGTGTTCTTCATTACTAAACGTCTACACACGATCTGCAGTAATGAAGTTGCAGTGGTTTGATGCTGGATCACTTTTTGGACAATGTTCTTCCACATGGACCTGTCTGTTGCTGATCACATGGTGTCAAGGATGGGCATGCCGGTCAAAGATTTCATTTGATTCCTCCATCTTGTAGGCGATCGACCACGTGGTCTTTTCCCGTCTACCATTCCAACTACCATTAACTTTTACCACATTAAACGCTTTGTACTGAATGACTGACTGACGGATCAACTGAACTGAGCCACTGGTCGTAGGCATCCAATAAGAAAGGATTTTTCGAAATTCTAACCCTAAAAGGGTGAAAATTGGGTTCAAAGTTTGTATGAGAAATAATGATTCCTTGGTCCATTTGACTTGAAATTATTATACCATTAACTTCTCCAGGTTATTTGGGTCTCTGCAAGCAATGCGACAATAGCAGTTGAGGATGCGCTGGGGACCACTCGACTCTATTTAGACAAAGTCTAATCTAATCAGTAACCCATACATTTTCTACCTTTCATCCAGCCGGCCAGCCGCTTCCTACTCGTAAAGTCCTTGAGTTTTCTCCAATGTCATATAAAACGCAGTTAATCAATATGCATCAAGCAGGCGCTGCCAATTATACAGACTAGGAGTCAGCGCCAAAACTTGGCTAAATAGTCGTTTGGACGGCGGAGCACGAGCTCATTGGCTAAGTATTGTAAGTTAGTATAGATGGGCCACAGAATCGGCAGAAGGTTAAGTACTGTAGATACACTTAATACTATATTATAGCAGAATGAATAATAAAAAAATATATGAAAGGAAGCTATTTTTATGGACTTTTTAAAAATAGTATACATCTTATACAAGTAGCTAGTAGTCATCATTATGAACATCTTTTATGATCATCTCAGAAATAGAAAAAAAAACTATAAAAAAAATTGTAATACTCTTGACATATAAGTATGAAATAGATTTTATTTTTTGGCGATTTCGGGGTTGTGCGTGCTTTAAAGAGAAGGTTTTCGCACTTAGCAAAATCAGAGTATTTTATGTTTACACTACTTTGTATCATTTAATCTTTGCAAAGCCTACCCTAATATTACATTTACTAGCTAAGTATGTATACAATTTTCAAAAGGTCCATTCGAAAGTTTGCTATCATTCGAAATTTGTTATATTTATTATTTTCCTCCAATGTTATCTGTTTTTAACCGACTTCCAAAAAGAAGGAGGTTCTATGTTCGTCTGCGTGTTTTTTTTTGTATATTCATCGATTATTTCGCCAATTGTGAACCTAATCGAAAAATATTAATTTTAGTTCGAAAGAGTATATTCCCGAGGTGGCCTCGTTTAAATATTACAGAAATCGGCTGAGCTGTTTTTGAAAAATCAGCAATAATGTAAACAACTCGAGCGAAATATTCGAATTTTGTACAAAATGGAAGGTTTTACCATTTTTTACGAAAAATAATTATCTCTGGTTCTTTCCAAACAAAACACGCGCTTTTCTTTTAATCACCGACTTGACATTTCTATTTTTGAAGGTCCCCATTCGCCCCCTTCAAAAAGAGTTTTGGGTGGTTCGCCCCGCGGGCCGAAATGCCGCAATAGCCATTTAATTATTTTTACCGACGATCGATATATATTTATGTATAACCACGCATAACTATTTTCATAGTAGTCCGATTTCAATAATTCTTTTTTTATTGGAAAGAGAATACTTTGAAATTGGTCCCACTTAAATTTTGTCGAAATCGGCTGAGCTATTTTTGATAAATCAACAATATTGTGAAAAATGTTACATCGATCCGTGCGAAATATTCGCGAATTCTTTACACGGGTGAAGTCGGTCATGCTATTTTTTCTTTAAATCTACAAAGAGTTCGCGAGATAGTTGAGAAACAAATAAGTAATTTACATTCGTGCATTTACGCTTCAAGGCGCTTATGCATTTATTATCTTACACAAGAAAATTGTACGTTGGTTAAATTGGTTGCTAAGCTTTCGTCAAAAATAAATAAATGTTTATTTTCGATGTTAATGGGTAAAAATATGCGACTTACAGCTAGTTAGTATTAATCATTCGCAGCATTTCGCATTACTTTTCTTTGACGAAGACTTAAAAATACTACAGGAAGTACCTCATTAGGATGACGTCTCATATAGCTAGCTAGACGGCACTAAACTTCAACGCTGAAAGTTTTACATTTAATTGACGACAAAATAAATTGTATAAAATGGAATAATTTTACAGAATTCCATCAGTTTTCAACTATTATTTGAACACAACGTGGCTTACGTTCAAATAATAGTGATTAGTTTAAGTTTTAACAATATTTAAAACAAATGCTACGATTGCTACGGCTTGTCCCCGAGCCAAGTATTGTTTTCAATACAACGTTATACAGATTTCTTTTTCTGATAAAAATATTTAAACTCGGTTTCTTTACAATTTACACGCTATGATTGTCATAAAAATCATTATACCCATCAAAATTCGCGAAAATAAATTATACATTGTCTAATTGAGGTATCTTTATACCGATAGAGAATCAAGGGCCTGTGGCTCTAATTTTTACTTAACTTACTTTTCTACTTAAGGGCAGCATCAACTTGGTTTGAACTGTAATGGTGCTGTAACCTATGATGAAGAAAATAAATAAAAAAAAAATATTTAGGAAAAAAAGTATCTTTTTCTTTTCAGCCATAGGACGTCCACTGCTGGACATAGGCCTCCCCTAACGATCTCCAATAAGACCGGTTGGTAGCGGCTTGCATCCAGTGCGATCCTGCGGTCTTGATGAGGTCATCACCTTGTGGGTGGACAATGGACATCCTACACTGCGCTTGCCGGTACGTAGATCCACTCAAGAACTTTACGACCTCATCAGTCATCAGTCCTCCTTGCTATGTGCCCTGTCCATTGCCATTTTAACTTGCCAATCCGCTAGGCTATGTCGGTAACTTTAGTTCGTCTACGGATCTCCTCATTCCTGATTCCATCTCGCAGACAGAAAGAAAAAAAGTACCTATAAATTAAACAAAATCTACACTGTGTGCCGTGAGTGGCGGGTTCTTACATATGCATTGTCTGCTGATTTATATTAAGAGTTTCAATCCATGAGAAGTTAACAAGTCTGTGCGTTTTATTTGTACATGAGCTCTCAAAATTAATAAACATGACAAAAATAAATATGCAAAACAATTCGCAGTCGGCACAATTCGGCACGTGACGCATTAGCCATTCATCCAACTTTACCTACTCCAATAACTTATTCTGCACATCTATAAGTCAGGTGAGACAATAGACTCCATCTATATGGCCTCAGCTCGGCGTCCGCGGGTTGAACACGAATCGTCTAATTAGAGAGCGTTTAAGTCGTCAGCGCAGACTTGCAACTATCAGCTTGATGTACTGCGCACTGTGTAGCGGATGTGCGACTTTATTATTTATTGGCAGAGTGATTGCAACTCTGTTCACGGTCAATGACGAGAGGGAAACTCATTTTTCAAAACAAATCTTGTAACCAAACGCTAAGGAATCTTGCTGACTCCGGAGTACTTCTGTACACCACCTATACCACCTTGATAACGTAGTGCCAAAAATTCAGCTTTCAGAAAGTATTTGCTGCGATTTAGTTTGCTTATTCAAAATATTATGTTCCCAGATCGATTCTCCTTCACTTCTTTCAAATATAAACATAAACACTAAACCTAGAACTCGCGACAGCTTTTACAGAACGTTTATACTACAAGTCTATAAAAATAATACCTCGTTCTATAATCCTATAGTAAAAATGTGTCGCCAATACAATGAGATCTTGAAAAAACATCACGCGTCTATTGACGTGTTTGATCAAAAACTAAGTAAATTCAAATGAGACGCCAGAAACATTGTTTTCACGGCATATGATAACAGTGACAAGTTTATACTTAAGTTATTTTAAATTTAATTAAGTATAAATTTCTGCTTTTATAAGTCTAATCATGTTGTGTACACATATTTAGAAATATAGTTTAGATCTAAACTTATGTAATATTAATTTTATATTTTTGAACTGTATTTTGTTTTGTGTGCCAATAAAATAAATAAACTTGCATTTTTTTACGTTTACCCCGGGCTATTAGGAATACAGACAGAAGAAATATTTCTTTATTGTGTGCACAAATATAAACTATTTATAACAAAAGGTGCAAAGTATACAATATACATCTTGAATTAGTGCTACAAATCGCGGCCTTATCGCTGACAGCGATCTCTGCCAGGCTGAGCGGAATGCTATGAAACACAAGAATAACTAGCACATAGACCTAAACAGATATTTAAATTCATCACACAAATATCTGCAAGGTCAGGAACTGAAACTGCCCTGCATCTAAGTTAGAAATAGATAAGTATTTCAAAATGCACCAGAAGGGTCATCAAAGAATCAGGGAGGTCCTGTATGAATCTTGGATTGGAATTTGTTGGGTTATTAGGCGTCCATATCTTAAATGCTCTTAGCTTATAGGTACTTATTTATGTTCCAAACTATTTCTACAGACTTTAAGCCAAACGAAAATAGGAAGAATAAGGAAAAGTTCTTGACATCAAAAACACTTAAAGATAAGGAAAAAAAACTTACAGTTTTCGACAGTATTACGGAAACTACTCGTAAAGCCCTTGATCGACGTACACAATAAAACCGCGGTTTAAAAGTTTTCTATGTGATTTGACGGTATAACAGTAGGTATAACGGCATAACCACATAGAAAACTTTAAACTGCGGTTTTATTTTGTACGTCGATCAGGTGCTTAAGTCATTCCCTCTTAACTTTTAGCGTCAATAACTACAAAAAAGGCACACACAGATTATGCGAAGTAGCTTGATCTCGAATCATCCAACATCCTGAAGGTAATTTTTCCAAGAACGCATTGTTTTCTTGGCATGCAGATAAGGTTAAAATATGCCACGATTCTGCGACGCATGCCTCATTCTGACACTTGATGCCACTGAGTGCTTTCCAATAGCAGATTACCATGTTAAAGATACCGTCTTAGAAACCTTTGGACTAACACACACATATACAATTATACATACAAGGAAAATAGAGGCAAACACTGTTTACTTATTTACAACAGATTTTAAAAAATATGCATAAATTATAGACTGAGTTAAAATGTGCATGTAGATGCTGTGTTTGATAGAAAATGTGCATTGGCTGGCTCAAAGTTGTAACACGCCTCTTCCGATTGCTGTAACACTAACGATTATAACTTTATCCAAAAACATAAAATATTTGGAATCTACTAATTAAACTGCAGTGCAATTTTAAAATTCTTTCTAAATTCTTAATCAATGAGATTTCATTTTCGACCATCGAACCGGAGGAGGTACTCAATTCGACGCGTATATATTTTTCCATTTATGTATAACCACGCATAACTTTTTTCAGTGTAGTCCGATTTCAATAATTCTTTTTTCATTGGAAAGAGTATATTTATATACGATTTATCGAAATCGGCTAAGCCATTTTTGATAAATCAACAATAATGTGAAAAATGCACATCGAACCGTGCGAAATATTCGCGTATCTGTACACGGGTGAAGTCAATCATGCTATTTTTTGTTAAAAATAATTATTAATGCTTCAATGCGGCTTCCATTCCTGTAAATCCATGGTTACAATGCAACTTGCAAATTATTCTCTTGTTAGTATTAGACACGTGTTTACGTTATTGTATTCGCAGTAAGACTGATAGACATCTCAGTGATAGGGAAATAAGGAGAGTTTTTTTTTTTTTTTTCATTAGTTATATAAGTTTTTTTGTACGTGTTATTTATGTGTCGAATAAAGATATTTTATTTCATTTCATTTCATTTCAGTTTAAATCATTTGGTTTATTTCCTATAGACATCATTATCATCATTAGCCGCATTATGTCTACTTAAACATTACATTGGCGTACTTAAGAGCAACTTAAGTAAACTCTGTTTAGTTTTTATTAAAAATATACTTTGTACATCATGATGAAGAAGTTATACTGTAAAACCAACATTGAAATCGTACAAAATTGTATTCTTTACCATATGGGCAATACATTTAACAATAGGCTGATTAGTTTGAAGCCTAGAGCGGCAGATTTTAGGGACGGTATATGTCGGACCTTTTTTTTACTCTAGTCAAAAATTACTACTACTATTTAAACAGTTGCGTATTAGAAACCATATGCGTAAAAATTCAATAGTCTACTGGCGGTAAATACGTAAATCCGCCACTGCATACAGGTAAAGTAAGCATTTGAACCATCTTTAGACTTTCAAGAGACTATGAATGATCCAATAATAATTGCTTTTTGTATAGTAGTAGTTCAATTACGAAGTTTATTGTATTTTGTTTTAGTACATGGCAAATGAGTGTCGAATAAAAAGTCCGCCATCTAATTACAAAAAAATATTGCCAGCTGTTGATTAACCTTTCCTCCACCTGTAAGTAATCACTTACTTACCTTCATTTGAGGCTTGCATTAAAAAACTCATTATGTCAACGCAAGATTGTCAAGCATTCCGTTTTTCGAATTTGTCTTTTTAATACAGTTGCGCGACAAACATGGAGGTAGTGTAATTAGTATGGCAACTGGAGTTATGTCGTAATGGATAAAGTATGATCATACTTTTTTCTAAGCTTCAATAAAACAACATTGCCAGCTTGACAAAGGTCACCCAATGCACGCAAAACTGTAGTAGTAGTGCGCTCTAAAAATACGTAAGTAATATCCCATTAAAATCCAAGAAAGAAGAAAAACCTCGACAGAGAAGAAAATCTACTTATTTTCCGTAATCAAAATCAATTTATTTACGAAATTTTAAAACTGAAAGAACTTCGGAAATGACCTCGGAACCAAAGAAAGCTCACGCCAAGCCTCAATTTTCTCAAGAGTGAGAAAATATATCTCGTTCCATTACTCGGCCATGTAACAAAAACTTAATTTTCAAAACAAAGAAATACGAAATGACAGGATTGGATTGAAAATCACGAATGTCATTTTACTTTTTTAGAGAGAGATAATAAAGAGGTACGGCTCTTGCATGATACTGTTATTGATCCAAACAAAAGTTTAGCTACCTTTTTAGGATCATCCTTTTACAGTAAGATGACCCTCCAGTTGTACATACTAGTTAAAAAGTCCTTGGCGACAAATTAGCCCGTGCCATAATAATGACAACACAAGGGAAGTGCGCTGGGTTTTTTACGTGATTGTAAATGTTAAATAAAATACACAGAATAATTGAAATGTTTTTAAGTTCAATTATTATGATTATGATGACTTTGTTTGTATTCATTTTAAAAGGAAGTGCAATGTTCCACTGCATATCGACGGTTGAAAGGCAATAATTACCAAGCGACATATTGGCAATTTTACACCAGAGCGTTTTAAAGTTTTATTTTTTGGAAAAAAAATCATATAAAATTTTCTATTACTCATTTCTACACGGTTCTAATAGATTTTAAACGAAATTTAAAAGCTTTATGAACTGTCATTTAAAAAATATTAATTTTCTCAATAATTTAAGAGATAGTGTCGGTTAGTAAAATTTTGATCAAAATCACAAACAGGTAAAAATTACTAACCAAAAACTAAATTTTATCATAAAACATGTAAAATTAACTAAACCCCAATATTTTATGATTATATTTGAAGCAAAATGATGCATCCAGAATAAACAGATGTTTAACACATAGGTAAAATGATCGAAATAATAAGATAAACCACTTTACTGCCAGGCAATTTCAACCTTAGTCCTATTTAAATAAGGTAAGTGTAGGACTTTTTGGGACAACCAACAAAAATTCAGGTTTTAGTACACTACATTAGAAACTTTTGCAAAAGCTTTCAACGGATATTGTCATCACCAATTCTTAAACAGCCCTTGTAGTCATCAACAATCACTCTCTACTGAGTATGAACCTCATCTGATGGTGAATGAAAAAAAGGCTATCAAAAATATTTTCACAATAAAAACTACTTAAAACTAAAAAGTTGACATCGGTTTCTGGAAAACCTATCTAAATATTTATTATAAAAATTAACCATGTCAAATCATTGCCTATTTTATTGTTAATTATTGTTTCTATTAGTTTGTTGTCGTCGTTGTCTTTGCAGACATTGCACATCCACAGCTGGACTAAGGCCTCCCCTATAGATTTCCAATAAGACCGGTTGGAATTGCTATTCCAAAACACAGGTCAGTTCCTAGTTTGGATGACAATGTTTCTCAATTTGATAAATTACTGAGTATTTCATGACTAGTGTTAATAAGATAATTATTGATAAGTAATGTTTGTTAAAGCCAATAAATTTCATTTTCATTTCAAACGGCTTGGTTCCAGCATGATGCTGCAGTCTTGATGAGATCTTCCGTTCATCTCGAAGGTGGACGCATGATCTTATCAAGACTACGCTGCGCTTAGGTCCACAGTAAAAGATCACGTTTCGGGAACACACAACTGTTGCCACTCTCGTCTTGAGGCACTGAGGTTTCTAGGATGAAAAGACATCACGTGGTTTACCGAACGCTGCCTAGCCGAGTTGGATTCAGCGATTGACCTCCTTCATGAAGTTGGATTTACCTAGCTGGACTACTTGTCCTTTTTTTTCTAAAAAATACTTTATGGATACTACCCCGCCGGGGGAGCAGGGTGGTTATGTGGGAGTTCCGCTGATCAGTGTACCCACTACGAACCCTGGGATGTCGGAGCTGCGGGGACGCTTACGCACTCATCCGTGGCTCCAGTAGCACTGATCCCCTAGGACCTTGTCCTGTTTAAGTGTGGATTTTTACCCTTCTTTCCTTAAGTGGCGCGGGGAAATACCGCACGCTCTTCCTAGCGTAGTCCCCGGGCTACGCTTTTCAGGCAACGGACTTCCTCGAATTCGTTGCCCAAGCCACCTGTTACGGGGTCGGAGAGCGTGAAAAATCCTCCTCCGATGCCCAGTTCTTCGGCGGCGTATCGGGAGTTCCCTTTTGCGCTCCACCGTTTCCTTTCGACGCAAGCGCAACATAACTTGTTCGCAAAAGGAAATGGCCATCTCTCACGATCTCTCACAACCAAGGATTGACTGAATCAATGCTGGAAGTGAGAGATTAGTTCCTACACCTGTGACGAGGCTTCAGCGCTCATTTTCCCATGCTGAACTCTCCTCCAAAGTGTGTTGCGCTGAATCCAAGTCGCAGCCGCAGTGGTGGCACTCTGTTGTCGGTTCTCTTCCGGCTATGCGGCACAAGTACTTTCCGAAGCATTCATGCCCAGAAAGCAGCTGCAAATGTTGCACGAGCCGGAAGGTAAGCGACCTATGCGCCCTGTCCAGCCAGTTACCGAGGATGGGCTGTATAGCTTCGACGGTCCAGCTGCCAGCTGTATGCTGTGCCAGCTCCTCCTTCCACTCTTTGAGCATGCATGCGAGTGCCGGATTCTGCCCGCGTTGGCGGAGCTCCGTGCGCCACGAGTACATGTTCGCATGAACCATGTGTTTAATGATTTACTGTGTTGTCTGAAATTAAAGTTATTTATTTATTTACCTCTACTTCTAAATCCCATTGAGGTGATTCAGCCAAAAGGCCTGTCGCGTCACACAAAATAGTGCAATACCCTCTGACTTCCCCGATGGCCATTGCGCGTTGTGGTCACTTTAGAAAAGCGACCGTTTCTCGGTTTAGGGCTTCCGCCTATATAGGCACCCCGTACAAGGCCATCGACCACACCACTCCAAGATAAAGGTGACGACTAGCGGCTATTGGTTCTCCAAGATTAGGAAGAAGGCGTTTAAGTGACCCAGCCGCACCCATTATTCGAGGAACTAACTGGGCGAAATGCTCCCAAAAGTTCCACTTTTCATCGAAGTGTAGTCCTAGATACTTCATCGTAAGCTTCGCCTTAATCGATTCACTCCCTAGTGATTCTGGTGCTTGTCGAGAGCCATGGAATACCAGGGCCTTCAAATTGTTCAGCGCTACCCGGAGTCCCAGATTCACTATCCTTCTCGCCACCACCTGCACCGTTGCCATCGCAAGACTGGCAGCCTCTTTGTAGGTTCTCTACACAAACCTATGGTAGTGTATTAAATGCATTGGCGATGTCTAGAGATACCGCCACCAACACTTGACCATGAGCCACCGCCTCGTCCGAGAGGGCTTTGACACGTTTAACAGCGTCGATTGTAGACCGGCCCGCCCGGAAACCAAATTGCTCGTCGGACAAGTGTGGACCAATCCTATCAAGATGCTGGATGAGGCAAGCAGCTATCACGCATTCGAACAGCTTGTCCACCTCATCCAGCAGTACTATAGGGCGGTACGCGGAGGGAGAGTCCGCAGGGCGCCCGTCTTTCCTCAGAAGGGCTAACCTATCCGTCTTCCATAAATTTAGGAACTGACCTGTCTCCAGACAGGCCTGACTACTTGCGGCATCGCTGGATAGACTCAAGCACAGCTCATGTCTCGACCGAATCAATGGCTATCTCAAAGTCCACATATGCTAAACACACTGAAACACACCAAATTACCAAGCTTCTATCTCGCTTCAATCTACTCGCTTATTTCGATTTTTATGTACTTTTAACAATAGATTTAAATTAATGTAAAATATAAATTTAATAATCTAATATAAAGTCATATCAGAAAATCTATAAATATAAAGGCATAAAATCTTAATAATGCACTTACCGAGTACACAAACAAGCTACGAGATTAAGCACTTTGCACCATACGCGCACGCATGCGTGTTGTCTAAGCGACAGTTCGGTGAAGACGTAATCGTTATTTTGTTACCAACAGCCACTTAGAATCTGATTTACAGTGCGGATAAATGACAAAACAAAAAAGATGCTGCATGGATAAGGTCACTTTTAGAGAAATCTCATATCAGAAATAGTTATCTAAGTAACATAAACTTTTAAAAAATCGGCGGGTAGAAAATTACCTAACGACAAAATATATCCTGTTTTAGGCAGGTAGATATTCACTACTTCACATTTTTGAATAAATTATATTTAAGTAAAAAGTACTAAATGACAAAGAAAGTCTATTGAAGGTGTGTTAAAAAGTCTTAAATTACGAGAGAGAAAAACAACAATCAGGTAAAAATTCTTAAGTAATGCTAATTCGTGGGTACTCGCAAGGCAGAAAATACTTTATGTTTAGATGCATTATTTAGAATCGAGGCAAAAATTACTTAGTGTAAATCATAAAAATCTAATCCTTACTATGTGAAAAATATTCATAAATCATTAAAATTTTAGTCGCTTGGACGCCGAAAACTGTGAAAATGTGTCTTTTTTTAAGTTACCAAACGACAACAAACTTCGTCCTAGCGCCGTGAGAGTAAGACCAATCGACGCAGTTTTTTTTTCTGATTTCAGTGATATATATAACTCAATATCGCCCAAACTGTCGCTTGGTAATTTTTGCCTTTCAAGCGTCGATATACTTTACGTGACTGCTCGAAAAAATGGTCTTTGTTCCTAGATAGATTTTATTTTGATTGCTTTTTTGCATATATTTGTTTTAAATGAGAAAAGAGTCATAATCTTTTTGAAAGTTATTAAACCATTAGTGAATGAATTTGAATATTTTTAAACGCGATAATTTTTTGAAAAAAATAGCGTGACCGACTTCACCCGTATACAGAATTCGCGAATATTTCGCACGGATCGATGTAGCGTTTTTCACATTACTGTTGATTTATCAAAAATGGCTCAGCCCATTTCGATAAAAGGGGCCAATTTTGTAGTATACTCTTTCCAATAAAAAAAGAATTATTGCAATCGGACTACTACGAAAAAAGTTATGCGTACGCGTCGAATTGATACTGAAACAGTATCGTCTTTACAATCAGCTGCTTAGTTTGAAAAACTAGCAAACGAGAACACTCGAGCTGAATTTATTGTTGTCAATCTATAAAGAAAAATTCCAGCAGCAAGGTAAGTCAACGATATCGTCAATATCGCGGGTCGAACCTGGACACTATTGGCAAAGGACCGAAGCAGATGGCACTATAAGAGAGAGGCCTAATACCCAGGATAAAGAAGGCTGTGGATGATGACGCTAAATATAAAAATTTCATCACTCCGTTTCCCATCATTATAAACCAACCTTATCATCAATCAATCACACAGGCCAATCCCATCATAACTGTACAGCATGGCACCCTCGGCTCCTTTCATGAGACTTAGCATTCTACCTACGAACATCGCGTACATCCATAATTTACAATGAGCCCGACCTAGACTCAACACCTTACATGCCCCGGCTCTACCACCTTGTCATAATAATCTATTCACATCACTTTAAATGTAGAGGAAAAATACGTTTTGTTTGAATCCTTGGTCAACTTGGTCAACAGCAGACTGGCTCAAAGCTTGACAAACACCTAATGCATTTGAAACTATAATATTATGATAGCTGTATCGGAAAGTGGTTTCGTATTTTATACATTTAAGCATGCGAAAACCATGTTAGTTTCTATAATAAAATTGATCTACTCATTTTACTTGCGTTGCGAGACGGGTCCGCGCACTTCGAAACTTGAAAAAGGCTGCCTAAATACTACGTGATTTTTCCGATTAAATATTTAAAACATATTGTGCGAAAACTGCGTTAGTTTTTATAGTAAAAATAATGGATTCTAAACTAGAACATGTATGAGTAGAAGTATTGAGGTTTTTTGTTGTGACATGGTGGTAAAGTATAAGGTTTGGAAGTTGGCTTGCCGCGGTCGGCTAAAGGGGAATGGACGTGCGTCCGGCTGGATAAAGCATGTGCCGTATTGCTACCTATTACATAGCTTTACAAAGCTTGACTATAAAATCGCTGTGACTTTCATAGCACAGTTAGACTAGGTGTTTGTCAGCGATCACCAAAGTTAAGCAACGTTCGGCACGGTCAGTCGTTGGAGACCGCGGATGACATTTACAAGTGAGCGTTACGGTGGTTTGAAGGACACGTTAAATTGTGGGTTCCAGTTGTTTTAACGGTTTAGGCATGTCTGAGTCATTCAGGTGGCTTAGAAACTCTAGCACTAAAGCTAGCCAGCCGGCCTGTTACGAACATTTAGTGGACTTTGGCCGTATTGATCGTCGAGGGTAGACCTTATAATATACAACAGTGGACGGTAAAAAATCTGTAGGTACAATAAATAACAGTTTTAAGAGCTACAACCTAAAATGTTATGCCTACGATATTTAAAGCTGTGGATAAAGCTCTCAATGGAAAAGCTCCCTTATTCCCCGTACGCAAGTTCCGGAGATGTTTAATTTATTAATTGAATAACTTTATAGTCCATTGTAAGCAAAATGCGAGTACCTCACGTGTTATTCTTATTCGAGTATCCAGTAGCAGTTATGGCTTCCTTTAATATCGTTCAATTTTCATCTTCAATTGGATAATGGAACATAAACGTGATGGTATGATAAATTGCGTTAATTTGATAATGATTAATGCAATTTGTAGGATGGTTGACAGTTGATATTTATTACAATGTACATAATCCTACTAATATTATAAACGCGAAAGTTTGTGAGGATGGATGGATGGATGGATGTATGGATATTTGTTACTCTTTCACGCAAAAACTACTGAACGGATTGAGATGAAACTTTGCCATAATATAGCTTATATATCAGAATAATACATAGGCTATAAATTATAATGATATTGCATCAAAAATCAAAATATCAGCGGGCGATGCCGCGGGTAAAAACTAGTGTTACATAATTGTAGTAAATAAAAGTTCTTGTTGTCTATAACCCTGTAGTGTCCTAAATTGCTGTGCAAAGGCCTTCTTCAGTTCTGGAGGGTTTGTGCTGATATAATATGAATAAGTATGATAACATACAAGAATAAGCCATGTCATCAAGTGAAGTTGTGGTATAAAATGGTAGATCACTTTTTTCTAAGCTAGAGCGTCTCTCTATTGCGCACAATTTGTTTTTAAAAACACTTAAACAAGTAAATGATTATTACATTAAAAAATCCCAGACAGATCTGCATGATCATTACAGTCGAGGAAGAAGAAAAAGACAGAAAAAAATTGTCAAAACCTGTCTTTTTTAACAGCACGGACGTGTATATTGAACGAAACTAGACGTTTTTAAAACAATTGGAAAAAAATAGACGATTGAATGAGAATCATTGGAATTCGATCAAAACAAGTAATAAATTTCAATTAATTTTGCATAGCTCTTAAATAATTCAACACCTCCAATCGTTGTGGGTAAATCAATACGCATGTAAACTAATTCAGAGCACAGTCTAAAAGGCCATGCTCTACCCAAGCGAAACGGAGCCAGGCAAAGCCATAATAGCATATTTCCCTAGAGAAACAAAAAAAAATTAAAAGATCTTGATTTTTTTCTTTCTCGCCAATACTTTACAACTCTTCTTTACATATACAACTCTCTATTACATCTTTGCTACGCTCCGCTTTAGTGGAGCTTGTATGTACCAACGATTTCTAGGCAGAGACCATTTTTACGTACCCATCGCTCGAGACACTTATATGAAATAAATCAACATACACCGACAAATGCACATTTACGAATGCAGCATGCTGTGTTGTATGAGCGCAAATGAATAAAATGATTATTGTACTCTGTGACTATTAATTGTGTAATTATTTATTGGTATTGTGCGTAGTTGCAATGTTAAGAGAAGTACCGTGAGAAACTAGCTCTCAATTCACCAAAACTACAATACAATACAACAACACTTTATTGACACCAACAAGAAAACATAACAAAAGAAATAAAGACAGAAAAGGCACAAAGGGTATTATCGCTAAAAGCAATTTCTTCCAGACAACCTCTCTTGGATGCGAGGAAACGTAAAGACGACAAGGACGGTGTAAACGTAAAAACAAAAAAATAAAACAATATAACTATTAAGTATTAACTTAGTCTATAATGCACGTAAATTAACCACTCTCAATGTATAGTCATATTCTTTTAATTATAAAACCCATATATAAAAAGCAAGGTCCGTCTGTGTCCGTGGCAGAGGAATTTAAAAAAAATTAAGCCTCCGCAGCTCCGCTAGATAGAGAAGACATGTCCCTACTGCGAGATCTATGGCACTGGCGCAGAATAGGAAAACACTTGAACCGATGATTTGATTTATTTAGTCTAGTAACGTATTTTGCGCGTGTACACTAGGCATTGTAAGTTAAGTTACGACATGGGACAGACACGGCGCCTAACCTACTTAATTATTAGGCAGAGTACTCACTTAAAGTGTATCAGGTAATGTATCAGGTGCTAAAAAATGCAGTAAGGGCGTGGAACTGGCGACTATGTACGAGTTGATAGGGCCCGTTTTACCTAAATTTTTGCGGTTAACTCGTGAAAATCTAACATACTTATTACTTATTTGAATTCGTCTGCGTTCTAATTATATTCATTGAATGTTGTTTTTAAACTTTCGCGATTTGAACACATTATTATTATATACTACGGGACTAATCGCGCACTTAAATTACGAGATAAATAAATACCTCCTCATCCCGACGTTTCGGCCGAGTTGCATCGACCGTGGTCACGGGTAGACTCAACCGGGTCAGTCTACCCATGACCACGGTCGATGCAACTTATACTTCCTCATCCCGACGTTTCGGCCGAGTTGCATCGACCGTGGTCACGGGTAGACTCAACCGGGTCAGTCTACCCATGACCACGGTCGATGCAACTCGGCCGAAACGTCGGGATGAGGAAGTAATTATTTATCTCGTAATTTTAGTGCGCGATTAGTCCCGTAGTATATAGTAATAATATATTCATTTAAATTTTTAAATTACTACCGCCTTACCACAAAAGATTTAAACACACCTTAAACACTGTTTAACGGCACAATTTGTACTGCTAAACATTGATTAAAGCGAGCAGAAAACTTTTGTGGTTAGACGGCTAGTTTCTGGTCAACACGCTTAATCGTGAAAATCTGACATATTTATTTACATTCATCTACAAAAACGTTTACTAGTATTCATTTTTGTAGATTACTAACACCTACCTTAAATATGGAACAGATTTTTGGGTACCAGCGACTTGCACTTATAATCGAATTATTCTTTTCAAAAACACATTTTGGTTTGGTCAATTGAAATAACAACAAAGTATACATCGTATTTAAATATGTATTGAGTACCACTAGGCTAAGTTTTTAGTGTTTACTGTAAGTACTGTGTTGTGTTTTTACTGTAACAGTGCGAAGACGAAAGTTTATGTGACAATAGACAAAGTATATTGATTTGTATCAGAGCCATGCCGTGACATACCTCCAAATGAGTACTCTGCTTTAGCCACCTTCACGTTTAGGACTTTATTTATGTTTTCTACTTTTTTTATTACTTTTTCGGCGTCGACTTCTTAATGACTTGACGCCTCTGTTTTACAAACTTATCCATGCGTCTACACCTTTACCTCAAACCATAAATTAGGCTTAATTTCCTTAGTTATAGAGTTCGATTCTCATTCATGCTTAATTTGTTAAATTGATGTTAAGTTGGTGGATCAGTTACAGTATTCCTAACACGGATAGGAAGTAAAATATAAAACTAGCGTGAATATAAACATGGAACAATAAAGTTGCAGGTAAAACTTATTTATTTACATTATACATTTTATGCGTTGATTGGTGATCATTTTCGGGATTTACGATTTAGAGCGACTGGTTATTTTACGAGTTTGTTTTATGGATTTTTGGTACTATGAATAGCTGTGAATAGCTGTGTTCTGCGTGTGTTGAATGACAATTATTAGGTAACTAAATTCTTTGTATCAGTGCAGTCTTAATTCAACGTTTCGATAAAGAGAAACATTGTGAGGTGTATTCGTCCATTGAAGTATGATGGCCTTTGTGTTTCCACGAAACTACACTGGGCCAGCTTGAAACATTTAGCCTAATCGCTCTTGTTTGGTCTATCCAATGTTCAGTAAAAAACTATTATAATTCTTTGGAGCCATCTAAATCACGGACGACGTCTAACATTGTTACGGTTATTCTGACAATGCCCCGTTATACATATTGTGTTGTTTTTAAACTTTCGCGATTTGAACACATTATTATTATATACTACGGGACTAATCGCGCACTAAAATTACGAGATAAATAAATACCTCCTCATCCCGACGTTTCGGCCGAATTGCATCGACCGTGGTCACGGGAACTCGGCCGAAACGTCGGGATGAGGAGGTATTTATTTATCTCGTAATTTTAGTGCGCGATTAGTCCCGTAGTATATAATAATAATGGGCTCCATTATACAGTTGGTTAAATGTAGCTAACCGCCTGCAACCAGTATTAATAATGATAATTTTGGACCAACCAACCTTATACATGTACTTATTTTGTCGTAAATTGGGACGCATCAGGGAAATCTATTTGAGATCCCGCAGAGGTGAATACGAAATACAAAAATGGCGCATGTAAAATGTATCGTCACAATAAAAAGCTAGCCATGGTGTCAGTTTTTGACCGACGAACCACCGGAAGAGGTATACAATTCGACGCGTATACATTTTTTTTTTATGTATCACGCATAACTTTTTTCATAGTAGTCCGACTTCAATAATTATTTTTTTGGAAATTGGTCCCATTTAAATTTTATCGAAATTGGCTGGGCCATTTTTGATAAATCAACAATAATGTGAAAAATGTTACATCGATCCGTGCATAATATTTGCGTTCTAGCGATGCGCCTCGGCTTCCCACAAGTGCATTATACATATAAACATTTATCTTGAATTACTCTATCTATTAAAACAAACTGCATCAAAATCCGTTGCGTAGTTTTAAAGATATAAGCATACATGGGGACAGACAGCGGAAAGCGACTTTGTTTTATACTATGCAATGATTTTGTACACAGGTGAAGTCAGTCATGCAATTTTTTGCAAAAAATAATTATTAAGCCGCCTGAAGACCACTGACATAGCTAAATGTTTAAAACAATCGTCACAATTGAATCTATATTGGTGTGCGACCGGATTTCCCGTAAATATTTCACGGCGTAACGCTCACCAATCAACAAGTATTAATAAACACCAACTAAAAATCAACAAACACAACCTCTTATTAGTTTCACTCAAAGAAAACTAAAAATCATTTTGTAACAATTTTATTACGAAAATAAATTATTTTCGGAGCACTCAACAATTCGAGGTGTGAACTGACAAACCAAAAGTAACTAGTTTGTTTTTTAAAAATATGGCCAAGTGCCAGCAGTTACTGCGTTATATTACCCGTCTCAATATACTGGAGTGAGGAGATATTTGTGCACCTTTTATTTATTTGTTCCGGGAATCATTCATTATTTTTTATGCTTGATCTGAAGGTTAACTGAAATAGTATCCATTTATTTATATGATATACTATATTAAAAATGACGTAATTTTTATTTTGAAATAAATAAATGTTCTAGGTATCTTGGCATCATGTTACTTTAATAGCGATATGTACCTACCTACTTATCACAAATGCAACTATTTTAAATACATCGTCATGTTGTAGGAAATTTTAATTTTAGATAAAGTTATTTTATTTCTCTATTACTCTTTGCTTTAAATACTCTCACCGTATAAAAGACATCAACGCATCACCTGAATTGAAATTTAGAAAATTGATATGATAATTAGCTGACCCGGCGATCTTCGTGTCTTTGGCTTATGAACAACTTTGCTAAATACCTATCATCACATGATCAAATGCATAGTTAAAAATTCTATAAAGAACATACAGACAAACATTCATTGTTATATATACACTAGTTTTTATCCGCGGCTTCGCCCGCATGATATTTTGATTTTTGACACAATATCATTATAATTATACTAAAGCCTGTGTGTTATTCTGATATATAAGCTATATTATTGCAAAGTTTCATCTCAATCCTTTCAGTAGTTTTTGCGTGAAAGAGTAACAAACATCCATACATCCATCCTCACAATCTTTCGCGTTTATAATATTAGTAGGATGAATATAGTCTATGACAACAACATTCAAACTTTGAAAAGAGACTCTTAACAAAAAATAATATCATTATTTTTACTTTTTATTATTAGTAGAAATTACGTGTCGAGGTTTTGTCTGGTCAGAAGTCTTGTCAGTTTGTCAATGAGTCAGCTATGGTCAATTGGTCACCACTCACCATCTAGAGTCTTGTTGAGGGAAACTTCATGCGGGGAACAAAACTAAATGCAACATCACTTTGACATCCTCGTTGTCAGTTTTTCCCTTTTTCCACCTTTGTGGATACCATGTTGCAACTTTGCTACGAAACAAAGCGTCAAATACTCCACTGACACGTGCAACGGACCCCATCGGTCACAGACATGTCCCATTATCTCTTGTCAAAGTGTAGCGTAATATTTGTATGTATGCCATGTCTGCCTTCCTTTATACTTAGGTGGTTAGTGACGCTTAGTTAGTTCCGAATGTCCGAGTCAGGCCAAAAGGCAAATATTTGGAGTAAAATGTAGCCTCGTTTTCGACAAAAACTCGTTGGACAAAGATTTTTGAGTTTGTGAAATGTTTGAGAAAGGTTGTCAGGCTTGGAGGTTTGCTGATGGAAACTAGCTTGGTCTTTGCTTAAGCTTAACCTGGTCATGCTATTTGTTATGAAAAACATTTCCTCGATACAGAATACATACATCACTTGAAAGATATTTTTTGTTGTCTTTTGGTTTCAAATCTATTTGTCGTTATTAAACAACAAAGATATATTTTTTTAAATAAATAAATATTTTGGGACATCTTACACACGGCCTCTGACCCCAAACTAAGCAAAGCTTGGGATATGGCTGCCAGAGACTGATATACTACATATACTTATTTTTATATACATACTTATATAGATAGTAATTAAATAACACCCAGACATAGAGCAAACATTTATGTTCATCACATAAATATTTGCCCTGGGTGGGGATCGAACCCACGCCTCTTTGATCCAGAAGTTAGGGTCACTAACCACTGAGCCACCGAGGCAGTTTGGATTAAATACTGCTGCTATTTATGTATAAACAACAAGATTTGTTAGAAGCAGTTTGCATTTACCACATTACTTCAATGTACATCAAATTATTTGCCTATTTTTAAACTATCATTATCGGTTCTTGGTTTCCATAAGAAAACACTTCGGTGCTGTCTCATAGGATATTAGAATAAATGTGCATGTAAGTACTGTTGCAAACTAAAAATTAAGAGTATGTAATTTATAATAGGCTACGAGTATATGACTAATTATTTGCTTTGTCTCAATCTATATAATTGCATAAAACAATGGAAATGATCGTCTCGATCGACTCAAAACATATAACAATGCACGAGTCAAAAGGAAGTTCTTCATCAAAAATACCTTGAAATTTTCGTCTGCCTCGAAGGAAGTAAAGTGTATTATAAATCAATGTTAATGGCTCACAGCCAAAGCCTAAATTGAATTACCTAAGTGTATCTTGAATATGAATTAGGTGAGTTAGTCGCGACGCGGCGCTGTTGCTGATGCATTTTTGTGCACGGATGTCGGTAGGGAGGGGAAACATATATTTTACATACCGATAATATTATTAAAGAGCATGAAGTATTAACTTTTTATAAACGGATCAACAACAAAGAATATGATACACGTATGTAACTATTTTATTAATAGTGCTTTCCACACTAGAAGAGGACGACCGTCGGAGCGGCCTAGCTTCAACGAAAACCCAAATTCCGAGTCACTTGAAGAAGTTCAAATCTTGAAGTCACGACAAATTTTTGAACTGTTTATTTCATATAAGTTTATAAGTTGTATTATTACCAAAAAGTAACAACAAAAGTAATACATCAAAAAAGTTTTAAAACTAATACAATGCAAATAGTAACTAATACAACGAGTTTCTGAGATTACAAATAATCAAGTACAGATCAGCAATAACTTCACTAAAAAGCTAGACGGCGAGCCCCACACTAAGCACAGGCTTGTGTCTTGGGGCTCATATGCGACGTTACCAGGATGCCAGGAATTGTTATAGATTACAGATTAGAATTCTAGATCAAATTTTACATAATATAATAAAGTATTCTTAATGAAGGACTTCTTTTAGAAAAATATTATAAAAACCAGCAAAACGCTCACCTAACAAACGTGAGGCATAGATTCAAAACCCGTTCCCCGTAACAATATTTTTTGGAATTGTTTTACAAATTCTCATACCACTGGCTTTTTGGTGAAGAAAAATATCCTGTACGTCTGTAAAACTAAATTGATGTCACGGTCACGGTGGTAAATATAGCGTTATAGCCCTTTCGTGGATAGATCTATAATCAGCAATGGACTAATAAAAGGCCGGTACTATACATTAGCCGTAACCGTATAAGCCGTGGTGTTCGAGAGGTAGTGACACCCGCCTTACAATCGTAAGGTCGTGGGTTCGAATCCCGGTCCCGTACCAATGAGTTCTTTGGAATTTATGTACGGAATTTCACACCACTGGCTTTTCGGTGAAGGAAAACATCGTGAGGCAACCTGCATACATCCGTAGAAGAAATTCTATGGTGTATGTGAATCCACCAACCCTCCCTGGGCCAGCGTGGTGGATATGGCCCAATCACCCATTGTGGGTAGACCTACGTCCTGCAGTGGACTATTAAAAAGGCTGGTACAGTACTATACATTATTCCCATCTCTACCGTCCAGACATGTTCGCCCAAATTTATATCCTTAGCTGTCACTTAGTCTGTTTTACTATCGTCCTCAGTATTTGTATTGATTAGGATTCAACACCTATGCTTTTTGGGGACGGTCGTATAAATTTTATCATTAGTTGAATGCTAATCGTAGGCGATTAATATTATGCTAACGTATATTTAGGTGTCTAATATGGGTGGGTTTCTGTCAGAACACTGCTATGCGCAGGTATGACCGTTAACAGAATATAAAGTTGCCAAACCTATAAAATTGGGGTTTCTAACAATCCGAAAGTGGCGAATAAATTAAAATTAACGCTGTTGGATTTTTGTTTGATGTATAAAATCTTTATTCAAATTTGTTGGTCATGTTACGAGAAAAAGTAATGTTCAAAAACATGCCTAATTATGTGTATAATGTTGTAGAGGGTTAATAATCCATAAAAATGAGGTTTTTTATTGTGTACTAGTTTTTACCCGCGGCTTCGCCCGCATACGCAATATATCATTATAACTTATAGCCTATGTACTATTCTGATATATAAGCTATATTATTGCAAAGTTTCATCTCAATCCGTTCAGTAGTTTTTACGTGAAAGAGTAACAAACATCCATACATCCATCCATCCATCCATTAGTAGGATTTCTAAAAAAGACGAATAAGGCATTCTACATACTATATCCAATAATATTCTTTTTCTGTTATCGCGTCGATTTTGGTGACGATTCTTTTGTACAATTTTACTAAATTATATGTATGGCCTAAAATTTTGTTGTTATTTATTTTCGGAAATTCATTTACAATATTAACACATAATAAATAATTATAATTTCTGCCAGTGTTATTTTTTTTTTTCATTTTAGTCCTCGCATATTGGTCTAGAGCTAGTCAGTTAGGTAATCAAATAGATATTTATAACGAGTCATGTTTCACAAACCGCTGATTACACTAACGCTTGCGCGTGCATATACTTAGCTTGCGGTTAGCGCCATCTTAGGGTTTTGTTCGGATCAAACTATCCGTGTAGAGCTGACCGCAAAGGAACTTTACAAATCATTTTCAAAACCATATATTCGTTTCAAAATGGTTGAGATTTGTATCTAGTACATTTGGTTACATTACATGAATGAGATAGTAATTATAAAAATAAAAGTGAATGCATGAGTAAATGCAACATTTTTAGAGTTGATTCCAATACATATGTATGTATATCCAATACATATCGTCGTCGTTTTGTTTGTATAGCATCAGGATTATTACCATTTAATCCACAAGACGTCCACTATTGGACAATGTCTCGTTCATAGTTATTTATTAGGATCAGTCGGAAGCAGTTTACATCCTCTGATATTTTCAAACAAAGAAAACAAAATTACTGCTACAAATAGAATCAATTTCAAAATAATAACTACTTTTACCATTCTTAAACCGAGTTAATATACTTCCAAGAAACAAAACTCGATATTTTTGAATCCGCAACAAATCAAAAATAAACACATTATTTCATTGTTTCTGAGTACAGTTTCACTTAAGTTTATTTAAGTTGCCCCAACATTGTACAGAGGCATTTAACTGCAGTAAGTCACGCGCGTGGCTCTTTATTGGTCTGTTTACTAAATTAAACGACGGTTTAAATGCTTTTTTTGGTTGAACAGGGCCTAAGGTTGCATTGTTTTCTTATAACAGACTTTAAAGTTGGTTAAACAGGGCTCGGCTGCCGATTTTCGGACTACTGGATTTTCGTTTCTTTCATATTTGTGGCAAACCTTACTAATTTTATAAATAGGAAAGTGTGTTTGTTTGTTTATTGGTTTGTTCCTCTTTCAACCAGCAACGGAGCATCGAATCGACTTTATTTTTTGCATGGACGTAGTTTGAAATACGGAGAGTGACATACTTAGGTTACTTTTATCCCGAAAAATAAAAGGTTCCTATGGGACAGCACAAAACTCAAATTATCAGGCGGGCAAAGCCACAAAAAAGCTAGTTAAGCAATACTATAATTTATTATAATAATGGCCAGCGATATAAGATAGGTACACGCTAAAAAACGGTAAAAGTGGTGTTTACATAGAACTTTTTTAAGACTTGCGAAATTAAAAAATAACGTATAATTTAAATACAAACTGACGAGACACAATAAGTTTCTAAAATGGCAATCAATTTTAAACGGTCGTATTCTATGAGTGTCTGAACGCTTTTGTTGAAGACAAAAACTTAAAAACATCGGCTGAGCGTGAACAATTTTCATCAATCTAAATCGAAGAATTGATTTTGCTTGATTTCCTAAGTCTGCATTATTGTATTAATGGACTGAACACTTACCAGTAGACATAATATCGTAAAATGCAATTCAACAAATTAGTTTAACAAGAAATGTCAAACTGCAAAACCGACAAAACGTAAACAAACATCACACATCCGTTCAGTCATACTCTGCTATACAAATCTGATTACTTGAATCAATTTTCTGAGCTTAATTCCGGTGCAGTAGAGCTTAGAATGAAAGTTGAATGTAAATGTTTATTTAGTACCAATGGCCTGAAAATTGAGCATACGATTCGTCACATAGTGCGGTGGAGCTTGACGAAGTGGGTTACTATTGTTTTTGCAAAGTGTCATTTTGACCTTATACTCTATAAAATTTAACTTGATCTCTGCGACAGCTGTCAGAAAAATCACGCCTATGAAGTCCTGAATTTCTTAATAGTACAGACAGTACCTGTCAATGTCATACTTTGTGGGCATGCCGATTAGTGATGGGCGACGAATGATCGTGACCGCAGAGTTTTAGATAGAGTTTTAATTAAAATATCGATAGTTTATACTGACGATATTTTAAATAAAACTTAATTTATCATTAATTTTAGTGTATATTTTAATATTATAACATTTTTTGCATGTGTAATTAAATTAAACCCAATTATATGTTACATTAGCATCGATAATAGTGAAAAACGTCGATAAATACTATCGTTACATTATTATGAGTATTTAATTAATATCATAACATTATTTACATGGGTATATACTTGATCTTAAATAATAGTAAGTAAGTAAATAAAATCCAATTTCTCATCTTCAACTAATCATTCGATTTCATTACAACATTGTTTGAAAATCGATTTTTTCCACCACTATCTCAACTCTAAAAATGTCAATCTTCTTTGTCAATGTCAATGTCGCAGAGATCAAGTTAAATTTTATAGAGTATAACTGGAGATTGGCAAGAACTTGCGGCGATATTGTGCTGTGAAAACTGACAAAGCAAATGTAACTTCTCGAATTCAAGAAACAATCTACATATTTACATCCGAGATATGTAGATGAAAACTAGACAATATTTTCAAAATTTTTGTACTGCTGTTTCTGAAATAAGCTTGAATGCACTTAAAATATATCTACTTGTATATTTATTTGTAGCTTGAATGTACTTAAAATTTACAAGTAGGTATATTTTAAGTGCATTCGAACTTATTTTCAGCAACAGCAGAAACAAATCACTTCTTGAATAGAGACTCAACGACTCAGTAGAGTTCAATAATAACAAAATTAAATTTAAATCAAAATTCGCGTATTTATCAGAATATTGTCTTGGTTTCAAATTAACAATAGTCGTTATAGAATCACTATAAAGCATTTATTACTATTTTAGTATGTACTCGTATACTCTGTACTTATAAAACATAAATGTTATGTTCCTATATTAAAATTTAAATTGAGAAGTGATCAATGCTCTTCCAAAATTAAAAAGAACATCTGAATCAGGTAGCCGGCTGGCTCGGTATGCGCATACGCAGCCCCTAGAATCACTTCTAAGAACCGGGGTGAAGCCGCGCCCGCGCCGGCGACACCGGCTTTTGTGCATTTACAATAATTCACCTCTTTTTATCACTCTAGGGCCGTTTGAACGGCTGGAGTGTTGGAGATATTTCATAGGATTATTAGAGACTGCTTGGTTTTTTTTCTGTGGAAGCTTAGTTTCTGTTATTCCAAGCCTAGATATAGCATTCCGATTATAGAAATACCTACTAACTGACTCGGAAAACGATGTTTTTTCACGTAAATAAAAAAGAAAAATACGGGATGCACTTCGGGAGTGCCGGAAGAAGTGAAAACTTGAATTTCAATTGAATTGTTGTGCATTTTTGAATATTTTGGAATGGTTAGGGAATAATTGCTTTATTTATCAGTGTAAAAGTACTATCATTTATATGGCAAAATACAATATCACACCATTGAAAGTTTCAAAAAGGGAAATCCTTTTTTAAACTGTCTTTAAATCACACATGCAGACTCGCGCAAGCAAGTTTTCACTTCACCGTCTTACGAATTATCGATCAGTTTACGAATTGTCCTGACGCGAGTTTAACATTTTTTTCATCCATCCATGCATCAGCCAAAGGACGTCCACTGCTGGACATAGGCCTCCCCTATGGATCTCCAATAAGACCGGTTGGAAGCGGCTTGCATCCAGCGCGATCCTGCGGTCTTAATGAGGTCATCCGTCCACCTTGTGGGTGGACGTCCTACGCTGCGCTTGCCGGTACGTGGTCTCCACTCGAGAACTTTTCGACTCCACCGGTCATCAGTCCTCCGCGCTATGTGTCCTGCCCATTGCCATTACTACTTCAACTTTGGTTCTTCTACGGATCTCCTCATTCCTGATTCAATCCCGCAGAGAGACTCCGAGCATAGCCCTCTCCATAGCTCGTTGGGCTACTTGCAACTTACTAATAAGGCCCATAGTGAGAGACCAAGTTTCTGTGCCATAAGTCATCACTGGCAACACACATTGGTCGAAAACTTTCGACTTGAGGCACTGAGGTATGTCGGACGAGGTATGTAGGTAGACGTGCGAGTCAACGACTTCAAGAACCGAGTTTCCAACAGAAATCGGGGTGGGTAAAACATGGGAATTACACATGACTTTCGTCTTGTCCATGTTCATCTTAAAACCCACCTTTTGAGAAACCCGATTGAGGCCTTCGAGCATCGTTTACCCATAACATTTTTTTCCCCATCGAAAAAAGTTCACAACACCGCTAAAGAAGTTTTCACTTCAATAAGTAGACAAGGCCACCTTTATCTCTTAGAGGTATAAATAATAGCTAACAACCTATTTTGCAAACTTGCCAAAGAATCCAAAGATACACAAAAAAATATCAAAAGATTAGTCAAGCCGATTCGTATGAGTTTTCAAGAAACTCTGTGACACGAGATTTAAACTTAAATGATGTATTGTATAGGTAGTAACTTTATAAGTAATCCACATATTATACAAGTTATTACTTTGCTAAGTTCAGGAAACTTTAAGAAGAATACTGTATATACTCATCACAATAACGTTTTACCATAGGACCCAAGTGTGGAATCGGGAAATAAAATCAAATGTTTCGTACATTTTGTTTACAACTTTGTCAGAGGGGAGGCCTATGTCCAGAAGGCTCAACCAATGTCTGATATGATGACCTGAGAAGGAATAACTAATTCTCACAAAACTATGCGCACAACTTAATCCAACTACAATTAAACTTAATTTGTATAAAAAAAAAGCCTAACATATCAGCAGGTGTCGCCCCAGCGTAACGACTAACGACGTAGTAACGAAGCGGTCGTTTAGCCCAAGATCCTACGCATTTTTTACCACCCGTTAAAAAATATCCTACAGTGCCAAGCTGTTTAGTAAATTAATGATGATGATTCTGTTTTGAAGTGACAGCTGCCTTGTAAACTGCTGAAAATTATTAGTTCTGGAATTGGAGTCGTGTTTTATGAAACGCGTTTTTATAGGCATGTAGTTAATGCTGTCAATTTATAATTTCTAGCATAGTTAGCATAGTGTTTTATAGAATTGAATGGAAAGTTATTTGTGGTTTTGAAATTGGAAGCGCGTTTTATGGAATACTTTTAGTTAGGAGTTTAATTGGTGTCAATTTATAAACTCTAGGAGTCTCTGGCAACAATATCACAAGTTTTGCTTAGTTTGGGGTCCGATATCGTGTGTAAGACATCCCTCAATATTTATTTATTTATCCTACTAATATTATAAACGCGAAAGTTTGTGAGTTTGGATGGATGGATGGACGGATTTTTGTTACTCTTTCACGCAAAAACTACTGAACGGATTGAGATAAAACTTTGCAATAATATAGCTTATATATCAGAATAACACAAAGGCTATAAATTATAATGATATTGCGTCAAAAATCAAAATATCATGCGGGCAAAGCCGCGGGTAAAAACTAGTATTTTACTAATTCTGATACGAGTACGTTTACAACACTGCTCTGTCATTGCTAGTACAACTACAATAGTGTTTGGTAGACATCAATTTGGTTTTCATCATTACTCGTGTCTACCAAGTATAGACGGTACCTTGGCTGTTGATTAAATCTTATTTTACTTTTTACACGTAATCTAGTAGTTGCTTGTGATTTAAATTATAGAATGGAATTAAATTTATTGGCGTTGCTATGATTTAAAAGGAGACTTGGTGGAAAATTTGTTTTTAATGTTGCTGTTTGATTACTTACCACATGTTTTAAAGATCGTCGTGTTTCCTTAGAAGATACACCTGAAAAAGAAAAACACAGTTCATTATAACTTTATCAAAATAACAAAAAATAAATAATTATTAAGTAGTAAGTGCTCCTTATTTAAGTAATAAGAGTTATTTTGTCTTCTCTGAATCTGATCTGTTATCTCTTGACAGGTTGAAATCTATCACTTTTTTTTTATTATTATAAAATAATAACAACATATATCATAATTATGAGTTCTTAAAGTTCTAATCTAGAGTATAGGCCCAATTTTAGAGGCGCCATCGTAATTTTAATAGCAATTTAGAGTAGCCATGTTTCTTTTTCACTATATGCATTTAATAGAAAGTACACAATTTTACGTTGCTATTAAATTTACGATGGCTCTTTTAAAATAACTGTGTAGTGTGTACGTAATCTACACACTTTCAAGGGATGTTTACTGGGTATAAAAATCATTATTATAATTAGTCCGTCAGTTAAATTATTAAAAAATATAGGACACGTATTTTTTTCTTTTGTCAATCAAACAATTAGTGACAAAGATAAACCTTGTCAAAGTTTGAGAGTGGGGGCTCGGAGACGGCACTAGCCGGCACATTTGATAGCGGCGATAGTGACGTCACGCGGAACTTTAACAGGCTATATCTTCATCAATTCTTGTTAAATTGACAAAAGAAAAAATACGTGTCTAATATTGTTTGACAGTCTATTTGACGGACTAATTATATTTTTTTAGTTAATATCTCGTAAACAGCATACGAAAATCAGTCAGCTATGTACCTTCATTCACATTGAAAATTGGTTTACATATCTCGGCTGTCTTAATTAGCAAAATGAGATTGGTGCCAAATAAAGAATTCCAATTTATCTTAAGGTGACTTTGACTCATTTTTGGTGCGCGTTAAGCTTATTTTTGGTGCGTAAATTATTGTTTTTACACTGAAAAACAGATGACTGTATTTATCTGAAATTAAAAGCGATATTTTACGTAAATGGTGAGCAACCCAATTAAGCCCAATTACTTATTTTATTCGCAGCTTAATATTATATAGTTTTTTTATTATTAATTTGAAGTGAAATTGAGAATCACTTATACCACGAGTTCTTTATCGAATAACTGACTACTTTGATACCATGGAATAATTGTGATTTCTGTACATAGTTTTAGAGTACATGTTTTTAGAGGTTTTGATTCATGTTTATTCATGTTCTCAACTCTTGACGCTGAGAGGTGGTATTTTAACTTGTATGTCGATCTTTTTCATATCTTTTGCCGCTTATAAAATAATAATAATTTAACCAATTTTTTTTTAGTTTTTCTGAATTGACTCAGTTATGGTTGCATTTGTCGCATTCTAATCTATTTTTACAAATTTTAAAGTTGTTTAATTCTTTTTTGTAGTAAATAATTCTGTACTATTTGACGTAAGTATGCATTATTGAAGTGTGAGTAACACTCACACTTCAATAATGACATACCTTACACATAGATAGGTATACATTTAAAACACGTATGTACGAGTAATATTGCGAGTTTTGTCTTTCTGCTACTGCGATAACCCTCATAATAAATAAGCAAGAAGTATAACCCTCTTTTGACTTTATATGTAAATAATAACTATATTTGCAAAATTAATTAGCTTACTAAGTACTTAAATAGTATTTTATTTTCATTTAGTAACCTAGCTTTTAAATTTAGTCATTTTTATTGTATATCTATAATTATACCTTCAATAGTTAGCTAATAATAATTACTTTTCTAGTATTGTAGTTTTAGATAACATGTTATACCTAATAATAAGGAAGAGCCTAGGTCCCACGACACAGGTCACCCTAGTGTGGGAACTAGTGCACAACTTGTTTTTGTAAATTTTTATGGAACAATAAACGTTTTATTTATTATTATTATTATATCATGCATAGGCACATCTAGGATAAAATTGAAGTTAACCTTAGGCACTTCTATTCATACCTATCACATAAAAATATCAATGAAGATGTTAGAGCTAGTACCTTATTCCTTAACATAATATAAACAATAATAAACAACTTGATGCCTCCGCTCTCACATCATATTTTTAAACCAGACCAAGTTTTTACAATAACAAGCGAACGGCATCGGCAGCACAAAATTAAGTAATTTTTTACGCCCAATTATAATTATTTGTTACTGGAATATTTTTTACTTGGCCTTCCTTTTGGGGCGCATTGTGTAGGAAAGAGAAAACACGACTGGTCGATATCGATAAAATAAAAATGCATGTTGATTTTAATTTGATTTTGACGAAATTCATGTCATTGTGACCCATACACAAAATATGTTTCGCTTAAATCTTGATAGGTATCTCGCTTGTATTAAACAATGCATTATGTATTATTACTTTGATGATAAAATTCAGAGTTTTTCGGGCGGTTAAAAAATTCTTGCTACTAAGTAACATACCCATATCTGGCTTACATAAACTTAATATATCGTATATACTACATATTATAAGCATATTAGTTCTTTTACTCGACTTTATTATACAAACCACATAACACCCGTTTCTGAACATAAAAATAAATGTACATTTATTGAATCTTCCAATAAAATAACAATAATGATGTTGAGTCTCGATAATAAATTAATAACTAAGATATCGACTGTTGTTGTTCCACGACAAGTCTCCTCCCTAGCGGGGCACGGAGCTAGAGTTGTACCTCAAGTCGTGGTCACGACAAAAAAGCTCTCACACGCACTCATCAACTCGGACCTTTCGATTATTCATGCGCTACGCTGTCACTCGGATCAATTGTAGTAGGAGATGTTGAAACCACCATAAATATATTACAGTGTACAGTAAAATAAAATTCTAGGTCTCGGTTGTTTTAATTATTTAGCCATGTCAGAGGCCTTCAGGCGGCCGAAAAACTGTGACACCAGGGCTAGCCACCCGGCCTATACAAACTTACTTAGTAAAATAAAAATGCCGTTTAAAAAATGCAGAATAAAATGACATTTTTATATCGTTTCTGTGATGTTTTATTTTTTTCTAAAACTGTTTGGTAATAAATAAGTCAATCGCTTGAGGGTAAACATTTTGTTAGCTTATGAAACTAGATCAGATCTTAAGCTCGATTTTTTAACTTTATTGTACTGTACTGTACCAGCCTTTTTAATAGTCCACTGCAGAACGTAGGCCTACCCACGAAGGGTGATTGGGCCATATCCACCACGCTGGCCCAGTGCAGGTTGGTGGATTCACATACGCCATCGAATTTCTTCTACGGACGCATGCAGGTTGCCTCACGATATTTTCTTTCACCGAAAAGCCCGTGGTGTGAAATTCCGTACATTAATTCCAAGGAATTCATTGGTACGGTTGGTTGGGATTTGAACCCACGACCTCACGATTATAAGGCGGGTGTCATTACCACTAGACCACCACGGCTTTAACTTTATTACTTCGAATATAATAATATGATGGGTAATATGTTGCTTAAATATGAAATAAAATAAGCTAGGTATATACTTTAAAACTTAAATCGACTTTTATTTCACAAAAATAAACAATTGTTTAAAATAAATAGTAAACCAAAACATTTCAGTACACACATGACAAATATCAAGAGATAAACTAAATTGCAACAAGTACTCCATAATACTTAATGCTCAATAACATATCCTCTGTAAGTGCACATTAACGTCAATGAGCTACTCACTAGTCTCAGATAGCACAACTTTATCACAATAACCTTTCCAAGTGGTTTTAACATCTCTAGATAGATCGCGCATTCGAGTGACGGCTGATAGAGTCGGCCAAGATAATGACATCTGCGGTAAAAACACGGACAGTCGGTTATTTATCATCCAGTGGCCTCTTTAATTATCGGCCGTGCGGGGACCGCCTTAACGCGAGTGAGAAACCACCTTTATAAAGCCGTTTCGCCTTATGAGGGGTGATTTTTGACGGATACAATTCGTTGAGACTTTCTTATTTTAGGTGTGTTTTAATTAGAGGTCAATTTTTAACGTTTTTAAACAACGCAGTACTTTAAAAGCCGTGGTGGTCTAGTGGTAGTGACACTCGCCTTACAATTGTGAGGTCGTGGATTCAAATCCCGGTCCCGTACCAATGAGTTCTTTGGAATTTATGTACGGAATTTAACACCTCTGGCTTTTCGGTGAAGGAAAACATCGTGAGGCAACCTGCATATGTCAGTAGAAGAAATTCGGTGGCGTATGTGAATCCACCAACCCGCACTGGGCCAGCGTGGTGGATATGGCCCAAACACCCTCATGGATAGGCCTACGTCCTGCAGTGGACTATTAAAAAGGCTGATACAGTACAGTACAGTACTTTAAAATCTGAGAAAGCTGGTATTTTGTAGAACATAGCACATACTTGTTTATATTGGATATTTACCTAGTGACTTTGTTTTATCAATACTTCGATATTAAGTTATTGGTAACATAGGCACCTCAAGAAACTTTAGCAAATCAAGACAAACTAATTAGAAACAAAACAAAACTAGCAAAAATTCATACAGTTTGTCGACTTTTTACATAAATCTGATTTTTTATTCTATAATCTAGATATACCTATAGACATCTTGACGATGATCACTGAAAGTTGACATATTGATTCTATATAAAAAAAAATATCTATAAAACAGTCGAACCAAATATATTTGTTCATTTATAATAAGTACAATCCAAAAAATAACATAAGTATTTATATGATTAGCGATCATTAGTTCAATTCAAATAAAACTACATTTTGTAAATTAAAACATGCATCTTACAGTTGACGCTAATCTCCAATGACTACGTATCTATCATTAAAGAAAAACGATAAAAATTCAATGGATGATAGTTATTTATAACTCTGTATTAACGATCGATTATTCATTGAAAGTTGACATATCGATGCGTTAGGGACAAAATAAAATATCGATATTAAAATCCCGTCACTATTGAAATATTGCAATTAAAAGGTTTTAATCTCTATATTTCGATTAACCTAAATACAGAATCGATTTTAAGACATCGCCGATTTGGGTCATGCACTCGCACTATATCAAAATTGAATAGGGTTGGCACGAAACGTTTTTTTTTTCTGCTTTTCGCCGATTATAAATGGCACTTCAAATAAAGTTGTTAAAACTGTCATAAATAAACATTTCACTCGTCGTAAGTTAAGAATTTATCTAATTTAACAAATGGCAAGGCAGGCTCATAATGACCTGCGCTCAGAAGAATAACCTTTTACAGTGCATGTTAGTATATTGTACATTTACAAATTATTATTATTTTTGACTATATTTTTAACCTGGCGTTAATTAAAATTAAAAATATCTACAAGAAACAATTCATATCTACGACATTACCTATAGTCCGACCGGTTAACTCATTCCTCGCCTGCGCGGGTGCAGAGGCGCGGGGGTAGACGACAAAAGAAATAGACTCTCAAACACGCGGTCGGACTCTAATAAATATAATTTGCCAATATTTTTTGTTTGAGTGTTTAAGAGCCACAAAGCTAAAAGAAAACAGCGATACAAAGCGAAACAAATAACAGAATCAGTGCGATTAGTCAGAGAGTAGCAGCCCTACGTATGACGCACGCGCAAGTGGACGCGATAAATCTTGTAAGGGTTAATTAAATGCCACCAGAAAGCTTTATAAGTGTGTAAAGAACCCTATACTGAGGGCTTGGCGTAAGAAAATCGAATGATTAGGGACACGAGCATTTGTATCGAATAGCTACACGTACCATATTCGTGTACCATCGACATCGATAAATCATGCATATCGATATTGTAGGCATATCTACGCCGCCTGCATGTACGGTCTAAGTCTAATGAGCACGAATTTGAATGCAAACTACTGCTTAGGTAGAGTTCATAGCAAAATTCTAGTTTAATGTGGGGATTGCAGTTTTGTACACTGCACTGTCCTACTGCCCCATTTATGGTAGTTTGTAAAAAAAGAGGACCGTCATGGCGTAACGGTGAACTAACAATAAGATTTTAATCAGCATCTAAGGTACCGACTACTTGGTAGACGCGAGTACTGATGAAAACCGAATTGGTGTTTAATAAGTATCAAACGCTTTTAGTTGTACTAGCAATGACAGAGCAGTGTTGTTAACGTAACAAAATTAGTAAAATGGCACACAGGCGACCTCACCTACGACGTTTCTCTTTTTGCACAAAGTTTGTGTTCTAGTATGCATTTTCCCGAGCAAGTATTCTATGCAAAATATCGCAACTTCTTAGAATGACCGTCTATGGTGTTTATTCAACACCATAGACGGTCACGGACGTAGAACGTAGAATAACTCTACATTTAGTCTTGGTTTCTAAAAATACATGTACTCTAAATGAATAGGTAATAGTTTCTCCTGTGATTTAAAATGCATTTGGACAAGTAGTAGAAACATCTCCGAGTTAAAAACATAGTTAAAATGAGATAAAAAATTATAAATACTCCGGTAGTAAAATTATCAAAAAATATTAGACTAATTTTTTTTGTCAGGCAAACAAAAAATACACAGATAAACACGTCAAAAGGGTAGGTAGGCATGACGTCACTCGGTATAACACTAGCTTCAACATTTTTGTTCAATAAAAAAAAAACAAACAGGTATACAATGTGTTTGTCTACCGGTGTCGGAGCCTTAAGCGGTGACATCTATGGCAAATTTTAATAACTTTTACTATGAGACCTACTCTGAAAACGTAAAAAAAACTGCTGTTCCATACGATTTTTTTATAGACATTTGACCAAAAAGTATGGAAAAGTTTTTTTTTTGCGTTTTCAGAGTTGACCCCACAGTAAATGTTGTTCAAAATTTGGCATATATGTCACCGCTTAAGACTCCGACACCGGTAGACAAACACATTGTATATTGAATACAGTTCAATAAAAGTCGGAGAGTATGATAGGCTTCTAACATTACTCATAGCGTAGTTTAACTAGGTGCTCGTAAGCGATCATCGAAGTTCAGCAATGTTCAGCATGGTCAGCCTTTGGTGTGATAGTAATGTTGTTTTAAACTTTTGCGATTTGAACACATTATTACTATATACTACGGGACTAATCGCGCACTAAAATTACGAGATAAATAAAGCTACCCGTCTACCCGTGACCACGGTCGATGCAACTCGGCCGAAACGTCGGGATGAGGAGGTATTTATTTATCTCGTAATTTTTAGTGCGCGATTAGTCCCTTAGTATATAATAATAGGGTGATCGTAAGTCGCATTTACAACTGAGTGTTACCGTGGCTCCGATGACATTGTAAATTCTAGGTCCCGGTTGTTTTAGTCGTTAGCCATATCAGAGGCATTCAGTTAGGTTCAAAACTCTAACACCAAGACTAGCCATCCGACCTATACGAACTTACTTACTTTTCAACACGATTTTATTAGTTTCACCTGTATGTTTGCTTGCTTGCTTGTAACCAACGCCTTTGAGCTCGATTTTGCCCTACTTTGAGCGATCAGATTTTCTTTAAACTTTGCACAACTAAGACCGATCAAAGTCAAAGACCGATGACAAAGCATTTATTGGATTACTAGTAAAATATCCAATTATCAAGCGTATTTTTTTTAAACTATACCTATTTATTAACATTACACAAATGAATTCATAGGTTAGTCTCCTATAACTTGCACTAGACACCTCCCAGTGCCTGTGCTAATACATCTCCAGATTAAGATCTAGCGGGAACTCGGTATCAGCCAGCGCGATCTACAGCGCCCGGGGCGTCGGGACCGGAGGTGTTGAAATGCGAGGATAGAGAGCTTTATTCCCGAGAAAATACTAGTTGAATTAGTATTTAAAAGAACTGTTCCGCGTTATTCGCTAATTGTAATATTTGTTTTTTAACAGCTAACGAGAAAGATGAAGACATAGAGGCAGACAACCAGCCTGATAGTCAGATGATGTCTTCTTTTGTCGTCGTGAGGCTAGCACAGGAACGGAAATAATAGCAGGAAAGAGAGGAGGCCTATACTCAGCAGTGGGTGGAACAGGACGAATAGATAGACAAATTAGCATCTAGTAGCGGATTGGATTAATAAGCACATTTAAAATCTATTCAAAACAAAGATTGACAGAAGTTAAACTTCCGCAAAATAATTCAATCAACAATACTTTTTCGTAGACCGTCGTAGTCGTAGCAGTCGTAGCGTTATGCGATTGCTAGTTCTACAATTCTACATTATTGTAGAACTTAATACTTTTCATCACATCTATTCGAAAAGGACTACTTGGTTTGCTTTTAAGTGCGCCCAAAGTTGGTGTTTTCTATAAGGAACTTTATAAAAGCGCCGAAATTATCTTTGCCGCGCACTTTTTGAATTTGGAACAAATAAGTGTGCCGTAATGATATTTGCCGCGTACTTTTTGAATTTGGAAGTATTTGTAATGTTAGTGTTCAGCGCCAAGAAATTGAATGAAAAGAATGTAAATTTAAGTTTTCATTTGTTTTATTATTTGATAAGTACTAATTTCAATTTAGTTGTTACTCTACGTTTTATTAAATAATAATATTACAATAAAATATGAGGCGCCTTTTATTTTCTCATAGAGGTGAAGAAAAGGTTATTTAAAAAAAATATATATTTTTGGCTCGGGCGATCCCTCGCTACGTTCAGGATTCTACTAAAGAATCCTTTCTCTTCGCTCTGGATTCAAAAAAGCACCCTCGCCGTAAAAATATTATTTTGCTCCCATACGAAAGAATCTACTATTATTTTATTTCAAGACAATAAAATCACAGTAATCTGGAAATTATTATTTATAATCAAAACTTTTAATGTGTTTCCGTATGTGTATTGAAGTGGAGCGCTAAGTATTGCCTAAATCAATCAATAAGAACCATATCTCGTCTGGTGGACGCGACGCGTGACCAAAATGCTGGTGTTTATTTGGCTCAACGTATAAGCATTGCCATTCAGCGTGGCAATGCTGCCAGCATGCTGGGCACGCTGCCAACTGGCAGTGGGCTTGAGCACTTGGTTTATCTTTAGACCTTCAAGAGTCTGTGGATGATCCAATTGCTTTCTATGTAGTAGTAGTGTTGTATTGTCATTAATAAAAAAAAAATTAAGAAAAAAAAAAAAACATATTATTTTTTTCCTAAGTGTTATTATTTTTCAATACATTTTATTACCAAAATAACACAGTGAAAACATGTATGTCAATAAACAAACAAACAACCATTCATATAATACAATAAATAAATTCATTCAAATGCGTTTGTCTGGCTAATGCTACCCACGCCATGTTAACTTGTATCACTAACTTACATGGTTTTGTTAATTTCCAGAATTTTAATCAACAAAATTACTTATTCATTTAAAAATTCTGTGAAATTAGCTATCAAGATTCACGAGTTATTACAATGTTAATTTTGCAACGTAGTAATTATGAATTGCTCATTCATAAGCCAATGTTTCCGTTACATGAATTGCGCTTTTTATCTCAGTAAATATAGAAACGTGACTTTGTAGTGCCGTTGAAAGTTATTTGTTATTTCAACCTCGTTATTTAAATGCCAATAACTAAATAAAAAAATGTTCAAGTTCAAGTTTAAATGTATTTATTTCAATTAAGTACCTAAGATATACTTTTGAAACGTCATGAATGTACAATTTTGAAATCATTAACAAATAGCGTGAAAAACAATGATATACCTAACCTTAGATTAAATGATTGGTCGCGCAACTAATCATTAATCCAAGAATATACACAAAACCAATGAACAATAACAATAAAATTATAAGCTCATCGAAAAATTACAACACAATGTTACCATATGAGAGTTATGGAAACCTACCACTCACCAGGTGGGTTGGTTGGTCGGTCTATACCACTCAAATAAACTAAAATGAGATTAAATTATCAACATAAATAAGCAATTGTCAAATAATAAAAAAAATGTCAATAATCAAGAATTAACATATAATATAAACAATATATACATTACTCGTTTTTGACTGACGAACAACCGGAGGAGGTATACAATTCGACGCGTATATATATATATATATATATAAATTTTATGTATAACCCATAACTTTTTTCATAGTAATCAGATTTCAATAAAAAAAATTATTAAAAAGAATATACTACGAAATTGGTCCCTTTTAAATTTTATCGAAATTGCCTGAGCCATTTTTGATAAATCAACAATAATGTGAAAAATGTTACAACGATCCGTGCATAATATTTGCGTTCTAGCGATGCGCCCCGGCTTCGCACAGGTGTATTATACATATAAACGTTTCTCTTGAATTACTCTATCTACTAAAATAAACTGCATCAAAATCCGTTGCGTAGTTTTAAAGATATAAGCATACATGGGGACAGACAGCGGAAAGCGACTTTGTTTTATACTATGTAATGATTCTTTACACGGGTGAAGTTGGACATGCTATTTTTTGCAAAAAATAATTTTTAAAATTTTATCATTTTGTTCATGAAATTCAAAATTGTAAGCCAGTAAAAAAAATAAAATCATACTAATTTACAAAACAAATGATGCATATAATATTGCGAATCACTGATTAGTTTCCGACAGAATTTAATAAATGTACTTATAAACCAATTTCTTGATGATACTTTGTCTTGTACTTGTTCACTGATTCTTATCAGTTAATATATATATAAATATGCTTGCTAATGTCCTTATTAGTAAACTCCAAGTAGCCCGACGATCTATGGAGAGGGCTATTTTCGGAGTCTCTCGGATCTTGGAAGAAATCCGTAGAAGAACCAAAGTTACTAACATAGCTCAGCGAATTGGCAAGTTGAGATGGCATTGGGCAGAATATAATATAGCATGGAAGACTGATGACCGATGGGGTCGAAAAGTTTTCAAGTGGAGACCAAGTACCGTAATAATAATCGTAACCGTATCAAACGCAGCGTAAGACGTCTACTGGCAAGGTGGCCTGAAGACCTCATCAAGATAGCAGAATTGCACTAGACGCAAGCCGCTTTTAACCGGGTCTTAATAGAGATCTATAGAGTCAAAAAGTTCTCGAATGAAGACCACGTACCGTCAAGCGCAGCGTAGGACGTCCAGCCACAAGGTGGACGAATGACCTCATCAAGATCGTAGAATTGCACTAGATGCAAGTCGCTTCCAACCGGGTCTTAAAGGAGATCTATAGCCCTTTACAACCGGATCAATATAGGCATGAAATCGGCAAAAAAATAGACGCGAAAATATTGATTTTGTGAACGCAACCAGTCTCATATGATCGTACGGGTTACCTGTTTATCCCGCACAGTCGTATGAGACCGGTTCCATTTACGAAATTAATATGGTTTTCGTGCCAATTTTTTTGTCTATTTGTAAAGAGCCGGTTGTAAAGGGATAGGGGAGGCCTATAGCCAGCAGTGGACGACCTGTGGCTTAAACGACAAATTTAATATTTTAAGACTCGAGAGACAAGATGTCTCGACAAATTGTTCTTGTATTGTATCACATTCAAACAGCTCTGCGAGATTGATTTCTCTCTGCTCTTTGTGATTTTACACTGATTTGTCTCAGAAACATTTTCAAAATTAGCAAGAACTTGAGAAAACACGAGACATGGTGTTCTATAAATCTGCGTAAAGGTACAAGTGAGATAAGGCGAGAAATACTGGAGACGGCGGCGTCAATGTGGTTACTTCACGCGTGTTGTTGATATTATCCAATAGAGTAGTGATGTGACATGCGTTACTTGAATTAGGTACATGACATGAATTACTTATCCATCCATCAGCCATAAGCAGTCCACTGCTGGACATAGGCCTCCCCTATGGATCTCCAATAAGACCGGTTGGAAGCGGCTTGCATCCAGCGCGATCCAGCGGTCTTAATGAGGTCATCCGTCCACCTTGTGGGTGGACGTCCTACGCTACGCTTGCCGGTACGTGGTCTCCATTCGAGGACTTTCCGACCCCATCGGTCATCAGTCCTCCGCGCTATGTGCCCTGTCCATTGCCATTTCAACTTACCAATCCTATGTCGGTAACTTTGGTTCTTCTACGGATCTCCTCATTTCTGATTTGACATGAATTGGTTGTAATTCAACGCACTCGAAATACTACCAAAAATATGGAAGAAGGACTACTGTCAGCTGCTCGTTAGCTTATAACTTTGATACGATTTCCAAACTTCCACATCTTCCTACGAAGAGACCTTTCAATCGTCAGACCCTAAAATGATTAAGCATTAATGTATTTAAGAGTCAATTTTTGTTTTCAAATTTAAATTAAGCTAAATAATAATTATGTATTACTTAATAACATAAGAATGTAGTTAAATGCAAGTTTGTTTGTTATTCGAATAAGATGGCGCGCGCAGTACAATAAGTATAAAATTTGTGATAGAATTAAAAATATTGGTAGAATTAAAGTTCAATTTGTTTTGAGTAACATAACATTATATTTGTCATGGAAAGAAATGTGCCGTTTTTTGACCGACAAACTGGAGGAGGTAGCACTCAATTCGACGCGTATATTTTTTTTTATGTATAACTTTGCCATGCATAACTTTTTTCATAGTCGTCCGATTTCAATAATTATTTTTTTATCGAAAAGATTATACTTTGAAATTGGTTTCATTTAAATTTTATCGAAATCGGCTGAGCTGTTTGTGATAAATCAACAATAATGTGAAAAATGCTACATCGAACCGTGCGAAATATTCGCGAATTCTGTACACGGGTGAAGTCGGTCATGCTATTTTTTTGAGAAAAATTATTAGGTACTTGCTCGAAACGGTAGCACAGAGAAGGTGCCTATACTAACTAAAGGCAGAACAGATCTACAAAACATACAGCCTATTTTATCCATTGCAATGTATTAAAAGAGAGAGACAGGAACCTTTAAAGTGTCCACTTGTCCAGTATAGGCGGACTATTATCATTAGCCGTACAACCAAATTGCGAATAGCAACTCTCGCAACACTAGTTGTCAACTAGCTCATTCGCGCGTATCGATACGATCGAGACCACACGTGACGCTATTCGATTATCGATAGTGTGATCGAGTGAATCGATTCCGTGTTGACACCGCTGCGAAACCGAGCCAGGACTGAATACGGAATGATACCGCGGCCCGAATCTACAATTTTGCTTGTACAGTAGCTAATTTGACTTTAGTTATGTGTACGTATTTATAAATGCGAAAGTTCTCGTACCTGGGTGCACGGCAATGCATCCGAACAATGAGAGTAAAAAAAACGCAACGTACATAATTACTTTTCTTTAAGCCATTCAGGCCATTTTCAACCCCCTAAAACTTTGTTGTGGATAAATCTAGACGTTTGAATTTTTCATAATCGAGATACCCTGAAAGATATGCATCGATTTCCTACGACACGAGTTAGAAAAGCTTTCTTTTCTAACTCGTGTCGTAGGAAACCGATGTTTATATAACTATAATTTAGATAACATAGTTTCCGTCTCCTTCATCGCGTTTGTAGCTTGGTTTGTACAATGGGTAAAAAATATCAGAATATATTTTAAAATTGAAAAATGATAATTACCAAAATAATAAATGACTGTTTTGTTTTCGTGTGTTTATTGTGCTTTACAGTGCATTTTTTTTTATTGAAAAGCTGTTTATTTCACGGTTCGATTAATTAATGGCACTTACGTAATAAAGCATGGACACTTAATGCCTTTATACCAGAATTTATTAGCCAGTAAGACAAGACACTTTTAAAGCTTCTTTTAAGTGACGATCGCCGTAAAAATGTGTTACTTATTAAAGTTTCACAACGTTTTTCAGAGAAATTGTAATTTATTTGTTGTTTTACTCTAAGTACTTACACTTGACGTAGCTCAAGCAAGTAAAATGGTTAAGTAGGTGACTTAGTAATCATAGAATGTGCTTAACAGATACTGCCTCGGTGGCTCAGTGGTTAGTGAACCTGACTTCTGGATCACAGAGGCGTGGGTTCGATCCCCACCCAGGGCAAACATTTATGTGGCGAACATAGGTGTTTGCTCTGTGTCTGGATGTTATTTAGGTATTACCTATATAAGTATGTTTTTAAAATATGTATATGTAGTATATCAGTCTCTGGCAGCCATATCTCAAGCGTTACTTAGTTTGAGGTCAGATACCGTGTGTAATATGTCCCCCAAAATTGATTTATAAAAAAAAAGATACATAATTGAAAACCTTGATATATTCAACGTACAAAAAATCAATTAATTTGTAACTCTACCTTTAAGATTGAAACCAAAAATGCAAAACTAAATGTCTTTGAATATAGAGTAAACCTGGAAAGGACGCTTTAAAAAACCAGATACATCTTAGATCATATAGACATATTAGACATTAACACATGGATGGTCAATTAATAGCAAACCAACTGTTAGTTGTTCCACTAGCTATAGCTTAGCGGGAAACAGACAAATCTATTAATATATGAGTAGACGCATTAATATTTTTCTTCAGTCGAAATCTTCCAAGGGGTTCTAGTAAAAAAAACAGTGCTAGTAACAAATACAATATAATATTCGAGTTCCTAAGCGGAACCGATATAACAAAATGCACTTTCGACGCTAGAAATCAGGTTCCATCCCACATCTACACAATTATAATATTATAACCACCAATTATAACCAATTCATCATATAATAGTGACATGATTAAAAGAAAGACTAACAATCAATGCTTAATCAACCTATTCGGTTTCAAAACCGCACCTGTCAATAATAATAGTGATGGGAAAAGACGATAATAAATGTCGATACCGATAAATCTTACAAAGGAAGATTGACTTTTACGTGTACTGTACCGTACTGATATTTTGTTAGCCCACTGCTGAACATAGTCCTACCTACAAAGAACGATTGTGCCTTGTGGCCACGCTTGTCTTCATGAGGGTTGGTGGTTTCTCATACGACATCGAATTACGAATTATGAATGTATAATAATGTTGTATAAAATTAGATATTGTACTTTCTTGATAATTTTTTTATGGATATCGTGATTCAAGAACATGAAGAAAACTTTAGTTGTTTTTTATCGTAACTAATAATGATTCTCTATATTTTATACGAGGTCAAATTATTGTAAAATTACCAGTGAAATACATATTGCATCTGTTACAATTTACTTGGCCACAGGAACTCGTATAGCATTAGTTTAGTTCTACCTCATGGTATCCTAAATTCATACCCTCGCCCCGAGCCTATGAATGCCCTCCACTATAAAGGTATGATTATCGATAAAAGTCAAACGCTGGCCACACGTAGAGCTATCGCCTTTGTATTGCTTTAGAGTACGATCTTCGTACCCTCTAATATCAGTAACTCAATTTTATACACTTTTATAAATCTTAATTGACACTTAAGCTCTATAAGAGTCATATAAAAAGTAATAGAGACATTAATATTTCATATGACAAAATTTCAATGAATTTTCATAGAAAAGAAAATTATAGTGATATAAATACGTTAGATCATACATATTTAAAATTAGTTCTATTCATAATGAATTAAAATAAAATGTGCAAGAGTTGAAAAACATTTTCGTTATAATTAACAATTTCAAAGAATAAAAATATAAAATAAAATCTGTATTGAATTTTGAAAACGATTGTAGATTTTTTCTCAAAAATGTTAAACGACGTTTTTAAATCAATATTAGCGGATGTTTTAGTAAAACCAAATTGAGATATTTCACGACATTGACTTTAAAAATACACAGAAGCCAAAAAATACAGAAGCCTTTTACCAAAGAAGATATAATAATACTACCTTTTACATAAGTCCAGTTAACCCTCCGACTGATGAGACTGTACTCTCTTTCATAATTTTCTCTACTTGCCCTCGCTCCGGGCTGCGTCACTACGCAAAACTTGTTTCGCCGCTATACTGCTTTTATACGTCATATGCGCACACACGAGCGATTATTAAGTAGTGTACGTTTCAATTGCGAACGTGTGCTTACTATATTTATTGCACCTCTTCAATGGCTGAATAGAGATAAACGCGAGCCCATTGCTTAAAAAAATAAAGAAAAAAGACATTGTGTCCAGATTAATGTTGTTTTTGTTCAGGGCGAGTGCTTTATTGTTGGGCTTATTTGTTATCTGTTGCAGAAATCGGTTTGAAGTAATGCGTTGCAATTTTTTATTAATGTAGATCATGTTTCACGTATATTACCTTTCTTCCGTGACATTAAAGATGGGCTAATTCCTACTAAAGAATAAAATATATCGATTAACCATTTTATACCGAAGTAGAGTATTAAATTATTTACTGTCGTCATTTATAAAGAACTATGAAATAAATATGAAAGATTTCGTCATCTCTGTTTTTAAATAAGGCGTAATGATCACAAAAAATGTCTTTCCAACCAAAATCAGAGAGAAATTGCGATCGCCATATCATTATGCGCGCATTAAGCGCATCCCTAATAAAGTAATCGCAAATATTGCAAAATTATGGATTTCTCGAAAACACTCGAGTATTATCGAAACGCAAACGGCTTTGTTAATTACAGGGCGCAAACAAAACGCATCTCTTAATACTGAAAACGGACGACTCAAACTGTGTTACCAAATTACTGCGGTATTCGATAAATTACGGAACTAAAATTTTTAAAGAAGAATAAAATTTTTGCTAAGAAAATGCTATAGTGTCTCTGTCAGTTGATTGTACAGAGAAGTTGGTTGCAATGCAATTCTTCAACGAATTTACGAGAAGCTGTCATTATGAAGGAGCAAGACGCAAGCCCCCACAACGGCAAATTGGCACTCGATAGTGAGGGGACACAGATATCGATTAATTACCAAACAGGTTTTGGTACCCGAAGTATCAATTTATTTTGCTGGATTCCTTTATTGCATTCCGTGGTCACGGAACGAATACGATAATGTTGTAGATTTACTTAAGTTATTTCTTTAGATGTAAATTTATTTTCATTACAAGGCGAAACTAACCACAACCCGCTTTAGTAGGTACACTTTTTTTAAACTAAACGTTTGATCTTATTCTATATAGTATAAAAAGTAACGTAAGTTAACGTAACGTAAGTTACATTAATAATATAACGTAATGTAAGTTATATTAATAATGTAACTTACTTTGTCAGCAGTTTGACAATAAACCTTACAAACAAACATGGCAAAAAAATTAACCCGTAATAATATGGTTAACATAGTATTTTAGTAACAAAAGATGTTAAATTAACCTTTCAAGTTTCATGTCACTGGCTCTCAATATAGACGCTATTTGGTCGAATTTCTCTACTTCAATATACCTCACAGCATCCAGACAAGTCAAAAATAATAATTCAAACCATAGCATAGTTACGTTAACTATAGTTACAAAAGCCACCGGAATTCCAAAACGGTCTCGGGAGCCACGAAATTGCAACGGAAACATCGAAAAAACGGAGAAAAATGTTCGAAACTGAGCACATAATTGCATAATAACACTAATAACTCAGAAACGATTACTGTAACATTTTCGATTGAGCATTATTATTACTCCAGACTGAAAACACGTGAATTTGTGAGCCGTCAGAGGAAAGGGAGAAATGACGCAAAGATAACTTTAGATATACGTATTTGCAAAGTGAAACGTGTAGGTTACAGAAAGAAAATTCGAATCAGTTTTCTGCAAAAAACAAGTTAAAAGAAAGACAGAAAGCTTTTTTGAATTGTATATCTTGTCGTCAATTTACTTTACCTTTTAAATTCTCCTGCTACAGAAACCATTTAACCGAAAACTATGACTAAGATTTCCTAGAAACCGATTGCAAAATGCGTCTTAATCAAGCCTTAGACTGAATGTCCACTAAGTGAAGATAGTATATCTTTATCGCAAGAACAAAGTCACCAGTAGAATCATTATTTTCCATTCTATTTTACTTCGGGTAAGTGATTTTGCATAGGAAGAGTGTTAAATACCCAGGTAGTTATTTTTATGTTAATCTGACGTCTTCTCTAATTAAAATAAATATTTTTTTTAGCTCATGCTCGTCAACAAAAAAGTATACATGCACACACTATTACATCATCTTGTGATTGTAAGGGAAGTGCTTTTTGCTTTATATCGGTTAAAAAATTGAGCTCCCCATACGTAGCTCGTACACGTGTAGTGAAGACGCAACCTTACCGAGTAAGTGAGTACACGGCCCATGCCCAAGTGCAGCCAGTTTTTGCGCCGCCCTCGAGCTCAGCCGAGATTCCAAGCTGTATAATGAAGCCATTACCCGCAAGAACAAGCTCCGCCAAGCTTAAAAAAAGCAACTTCTACCCAAATCGCCCGAGGAACTCTCGTGCGTCGACATGCTGTCTTGCCAGCGTAGAAAAATAACCAAAAAGGCTAAGTTCGTTAGGACTCGTTTCGCGGTCTCGCTTTCGAATCCAGAATGTTTTTTTTTTGTTTGAGGAGATTTGTTTTTTATTTTATTTTTTGTTAAGGGAATAGCAGAGCGCTTATCGACGCTTTTGTTTTCTTCTTTTTTATTTTGTTTATTAATTAAAAAGAGTGATATTTAATTATTATCTACATAATATCAACTCCATAGTATACAGAATACCTATAAATAAGTATGTAATTATTCTCAAATTGTAAAATATTCTACAAAAAAGTTTAAAAGTGACTTATAACTTGTACAAGGTCTATCGAAGTTAAATTATGTATATACCTACTCATCATTATGAACTACTTCTAGGTACTATGAGACCAACTTCAAAATCACGAAAAATAAAATCAGCTGTTCTAAACCTTTTGCTGTGTCATTGAAAATTTTGTATAGAACAGTTGACTTTTTTTGAGCAAAACGTAGCCAAGCCAAATCTTATAACAATTAATCAAATACATAGACTCCAATAATGTATAATTAAAGGTTTAATTTTAAAAATCAGGCGTTAAGTTTGGCCCTTAAGTGGTTCTTGTCAAAAGTTGCTTTTAACTAGAGGTCGGAGTGAGATCTCATGGTGGAATTTTAATGTTACTTTAATTGACGTTTTTGATGTAAGTAAATATAAATTAATAGTGAAGGAATACGTCATTAGTGGTAAGAAATAAATAATAATGACGTGGCGTTCTGTTTGTATATCGAGTATTATGTTTTTAAGAGGAGGACGTCAGTTGGAGCTCTCGGTACACACAATTTTTGACCGACGAACCACCGGAGGTATACAATTCGACGCGTATATTTTTTTATGTATAACCACGCATTACTTTTTTCATAGTAGTCCGATTTCAATAATTTTTTTATAAGAGTATACTTCGAAATTGGTTCCATTTAAATTTTATCGAAATCGGCTGAGCCATTTTTGATAAATCAACAATAATGTGAAAAATGCTACATCGATCCGTGCGAAATATTCGCGAATTCTGTACACGGGTGAAGTCGGTCATGCTAATTTTTGCAAAAAATAATCTTGTTATAACGAACGCTTAAAAAAAATATGGACATATTGTCGGGATGTCTACAGTAATTTTGGATGTGGACACCTATTCGGTTCGCTTCCACCAAATACGAATTGGTATAAAGGCTTTGATTTTTGAAATTTTCTGTAAGAATTAAAACTTCTATAGTTTAGAAATAAACTACAATACAAAAATCTTCTAGCAAAAACAAATCCTATCCTACTAATATTATAAACGTGAAAGTTTGTAAGGATGGATGGATGGATGGATGGATGGATGGATGGATGGATGGATGGATGGATGTTTGTTACTCTTTCACGCAAAAACTACTGAACCGATTGAGATGAAACTTTGCAATAATATAGCTTATATATCAGAATAACACATAGGCTATAAATTATAATGATATATTGCGTATGCGGGCGAAGCCGCGGGTAAAAACTAGTATACCTATATAAGAAGGAGGATGAAAGCACGTAATGCATCAAAGCCGTCTTAACGCTCAGATGTACAATAACAATATTTTATAAAATTAAACATTTCAATGTAATTGTATGCAGATATCGTTCCTTATTACAATATTGTTAAGGAGTATGCCGTAATACAGCAGGCAGTACATTTTAATTTACATATGTATTGTAAACATTGAATGAAAGGGTGGAGGAACATAGAGGGGGTTGTATGAGGTTTTAAAAGTTATGAAGTAAAGGCTTTAGCTTATATGTTTAACTAAGGAATGCGCTACATTACAAATAATTAAACATTAGTAAAATGATTTAACAACATTAATCAGTATCTATTATACATATAATTTAATTTAATACAGTTACACAGTAAAAAGTATCTAAAACAAAAATATTATAGCGGACTCTATAGGAATTCATAATGTAGAAATAGTGATATACTTGTGCTTTTTGGAAAGTAGATATGAATGAAATTAGGATTATTTGTCTAAAACTGTTAGAGACAAACTAAAAAAGATTACTTCATGAAATAAAAATTATTTGTCATCCGAAACTTTTACAGAAAATATGTCAAATATTATCATTATGGAGGGCATCATTACATTGGATTTTAATACAGGCCAAAGAAAACCAAATGAAAGTGACAAAAACTCTCATCAACATTTTCAAGCCGCAAAGGAGACGGCTCTAAACAGTCTCATTCTGGTCTCATCATCATCACAAGGGCCCGACATGTTAATCTGAGATCATTAACCGGGATAGAGACATGCAGTGATTACCCTACAATATGAGACAAAAAATACCTTCATCAATTCAAAACGACCAAAAAACGGAGCGACAAACTTACACCCACGGACTCAGGGATGTAATCAAGGTCTCAATCTGGGGCCCGCGAAGAGTTCACCTGCCCGTGAAGAGTAAGTTACGCGTTAAATAATTTTTGACCAACGTAACGGAGAAGGTACTCAATTCGACGCGTATTTTTTTATGTCTAACCACGCATAACTTATTACACAGTGGTCAGATTTCAATAATTCTTTTTTTATTGGAAAGGATACATTTTGAAATTGGTCCCATATAAATTTTATCGACATCGACTGAGCTGTTTTTGATAAATCAGCAATTATGTGAAAATTGCTGCATCGATCCGTGCCATTTATTCGCGAATTCTGTTCACGGTTTAAGAAGGTCGTGCCATTTTTTTTCAAAAAATAATTATACATTAAGCCTTTACGCACATGTTCTACAAAGAAAAGCAAAGCAGTCGCTGCAGGGAAAGCTTTCATAGAGTATTATTTTATTTATGAACGGATTTCTGCTTACGTCATTACTTGGATTGGAGGACATCTTAAGATTTAAATAAACTTTTTTTTTACAAAACTATGCACAAATTTATTAACATGCTGTGGTAACCATACTTATAAGTACTCTACGTATACTTACCAAAGTATTGTGTTAAGACATTTTCGTAAGTTTCAATGTATGTATTTGGGGAATGCAAATAAAGTAAGTTTTTATATATTGTTATTCTTCTTCGCCTATTTTGTTCTCTCGGCCCTGCTCCACAGCCTTAATACGTCCTCTCACAGACCCCGAAGGAATAATAAGGTAATTTGTATAAGAAAAAAAAATGTAGCGCGACTGCATGACGCTTAATTTGATTATCAGACGTCTAAGCAGTTTATGAGACAACCTAACGCACGGGGCAAGATAAACATAGAGTTTTGATGTAGTTGATGTACTTTTCTCGATAAAACTTTCACTTTGATAAAGATTATCGGCATGTTATGTTTTTGAAATGTCGTCGAAAAGGTTGTAAATTAGATTTGTATCGTTTTATTATTCCAGAAGTCCACATTTCGTCTATGATTCAACTTGGATTTTGGTTGTTGCTGCAACTCGTAGAGACCGTAATACGTTTTGAAAAAGTAGTAACTTCGATTTTTAACTGAAAGCATTGTGAGATCTGTAAGATTGTGACATAGTTACATTTCTATTCTATTCAGTAATAGATAGATCTTTGCTTTTCTGTAATTTTAGAATACTTCTTAGCAAAATTGTCGTGACTAGTGACTCTTCAACTCTTCAAACTTTACTGGGGCCTGATTCTCTATCAAAAAAACGTGTCGCGGTAAGGTTTTTTTATTTCCGTAAATTTTGTTTGGAGAAATGTTTGATAAATGTAAAATTACGTCAAAATAAATTGTTAACCGAGTTTAAGTTATGTTATTTGAAAAATTAATATTTTTCACATGAATTTCTTAAAAACAAAGAGCACGTTAGAGCGCGTTACATGCTTGTTTCCATACAGAATCACCCACCTGCTTGCTTTAATTTCTATCCTAATAGGTACATAATTATTAAGTTATTTTTTTATTAATGACAATACTACACTACTACTACATAGAAAGCAATTGGATCATCCACAGATTAAGTTAATTGATTGGTTGTACAACTTTCGTAAAAACTCAAAAAAAAAATTTTGTTGTTCCATAGAAAAATGTAGTTCAACCGCGACAAAATGTATGGAAAAGCTGTTTTTTTTTGAGTTTTGACGAAAATCGTAGAACAAAAGTTGTTAGTTTTTATGTACCGACTAAGCCCCTAGAAGAATGCAAATTGATTAGAAATAACCCTCTATATATAGATACAAGATAATTTGATTGACGCGAAAATGTTAACAATACAATGCTCTGACACTTTTTTAATTCAATCAGGATATGAGTATGATAACCGTACGCAATGATTCCTTTGTATTTAAATAAGCCTCTTCTCAATATATGACTACAAACATAACCTCTCCTATATACACGCGTGTAAAAGAATACTAAAAAGTGTTAATGAGATGTTGAAATCAAAGGGCCCCAATCAATAGCGGAGTTTATGTCCCGATTTCTCAACGAATATCTATTTTATGGATTTTAAAATAACGTAACTAGACGTGGCTTTCATCTCCGTAACGAACATCTTAATCGAGGGAACCCAATCTCGCCTAATGTTGTTCCCACTACACTCAACATTATCAAAATCACATTAGACCTCGAAAACTGCGTCCGGCGCGGGCGCAAGAATAACCACTATGGTTGCCGCTATACAAATTTTCATGAGTTTTGACACACGGAAAATAATAATAAAAACCAGACAAGTGCGAGTCAGGCTCGCACATCGAGGGTTCCGTACAAATCCAGAAAATTTCACAAAATTGGGAAGTAAGTTGATAAAATCTCTATACCTACTATAACCATCGACAAAAAAGTTTTTTTTTTTTCACTTTTCTCGTCATACTTCGACAATTACACTTTGTCAAAATAATTAAAAACCTGTTTCAGCATTTGCTAATGAAGTTCTTTTATATGATACCTTACATGATAGGATTTACCTACTCACTTTGAATTTTGGACCCATATTTTGAGAATTATGAGGCCCTATTTCATTGTGATTTAAATAAAAATGTACAGGTTTCAGATTCATTCTTATATCTGTACTTTGAGACAATGCTTCTCGCCAAATTTTAAAGTTCTATGTCGACGGGAAGTACCCTGTAGATTTTGATTTTTGTGAGTGTCGAAATATGCGGTTTTTTACGACATAAACGGCTCTAACTTCTTTATATGATAACTGACAAGTTTTTTTCTTTACACAACTGTAAGAAATCATAGATATACGTATACAGTTTAAATTTTAACTCGATATATTTACGCGTTCCCTAGATAAAGAGTCTTGATATACACACAGACGGACAGACGGACAACAAAGTGATCCTATAAGGGTTCCGTTTTTTTCTTTTGAGGTACGGAACCCTAAAAATCATTACTATAATTAGCTATCAAAAAATATTGGACACGTGTTTTTTCTTTTGTAAATAAAACAAGAAATGGCAAAGTTACACCTAGTCAAAGTTTGGCAGTGGGGGTCGTGACGTCACGTCTCTCATGAAAGTCTTTTTGTGTGACACTCGTGACGTCACGCTGAACTTTAACGGGCTATTTCTTCATATTTTTTTGTTTAATTAACAAAAGATAAAATACATGTGTAATATTTCTTAATAATCTATCTGACGGACTAATTATCGTTATATTTTTAGTCACCATGCATAATTATTGAGAGAATCTTACCGCGCATTAGTTACTTTGTGGATACTAAATTGAAATTGATGTTGAAAAACTTTATTCGACATTACAAATACAGGAGGCACAAAAAAACAATAATGATATAAAAATAAGGAATTAAAATGTCTAAAAGGGCTCACCTCAGCATTATGCTGAATGCAGGTGGGAACCGAACACTCAGCGCTGGTTTTCAGGTTAGCTCTTTTTGAGGGTAGGAACAAAAAAACATAAAATAAGTAATACGTGAAAAGTTATTTGATAAACAGAGCAAAGCTAAGAGAAAGGAAAATCGAACAAAATAACGTTAAGGTTAAGAAACATGAAATAAACGTAATAAATATACGAGTATATTTTCACATACAAACACAATATAAACAACAGTGATAATTATGATTTGTAATCTACAAACTTATGTAACGAAAAAGAACAACACAAAAATGAAAAAAATAACAAAAATACATAAATTGCCATAACTAAAAGATCTTATACTATATATAACGGGACTAAACTCACGTGTACGGATAGTCGTAACGACTACAGTTTCGGTCGCATTCGGCGACCGAAACGGGTGAGTTTAGTCCCGTTATATATATGTAGTATAAAATGTGTGAAAATCACGTTAATTTCCATAGTAAAACTAAAAGATCTATTGAAATAAGTGCAAAGAAAAAAATGAAAAATATTTTGGAATTTCCCACTTTCTAACTTCATATAAATAGCACTAATAACTTTATTTAGTAACAGTGTAACATAAGTAACATTTGTTTAATATAAAAGTTAGTTGTGGCTGACTATTTCATACAGAAAACTATGACTTTGATTTTGGATGTTTTTGAGCTAATGGTATTGACCAACTAGGAAACAAATTGATCAAGAAAGAAGCAAAATGGAACAAAAAAGTATACGACACCTCACGTTTACAATTTTAATGTCTCAATTCCTGACGGATCGAGTCTTTAAAAAATGGAACTAATGAAAGGACTGCACGGGATTTAAAAAAATTGAATTTTAATATGAAATTGACTTTTATCGCTACTTTGATTTGATTCAACAGTAAAAATACTTCATAAATGAATGGGTCAATGACTTCTTCGGCATAGGACACAATGACTCGGCGTAATTTCGAGCAGACATGAGTGGACCCCTGACAGCCCTACCAAACCTGTAGTCCCGGTACCGAGTACAACTAATAACTCAATCCTTGGTAAATTACGGGACGCACATCACTATCATTATGGAGCATTCGATTTGAAACAGTGCGATAAGAGTCACGGATTCACTGATTGTTTGTTTCAATGCTCTACTTCTGGAGATAAATAAAATAGAAAAGTAAAAAATTATTACAAGTAACACGTAACCATATAGGTTACGTGTCACTTGTCGGGCAGAAATAGCTCAAAACTATAAGGCCGATTTTGTACCATCTAATTTAAAAAAATATATAAACACCTAAGTACTTTGTATTTTTGACCGACGATCCACCGGAGGAGGTATACAATTCATATATTGGTTATACATAAAAATAAAATATACGCATAACTTTTTTCATAGTGGTCCGATTTCAATAATTATTTTTTTATTGGAAATAATATGCTTCGAAATTGGTCCCATTTAAATTTTATTGAAATCGGCTGTGCCATTTTTGATAAATCAACAATAATGTACATCGATCCGTGCGTAATATTTGCATTCTAGCGATACGCCTCAGCTTCGCACAGGTGTATTATACATATAAACATTTCTCTTGAATTACTCTATCTATTAAAACACACTGCATCAAAATCCGTTACGTAGTTTTAAAGATAGATATAGACAAACAGCGGAAAGCGACTTTGTTTTATAATATGGAATGATTCTGTACACAAGTGATATTTTTTGCAACAAATAATTACATTTACTACTTTTTGTTGTGCAATAAAGTATTGTATTACCTAGGTATATAAGTAACACAAGACCTTGTAAAACTTTTGTAGCCGCCTGAAAGCCTTTTAAAAGTGTTTTTTTTTCCTACAATTGTAGTGATATTTTAAAGCATTATAATTAATCTTTGTTTTCTTCTGGTAACTGCTATAGTCAAAAATCCTGGCTAACCTTGACCTGTCATGGGCAGGAGAACACATAACATCTCGTATTGCTCATCTCTTAAATCGCGTAAAGAAAATACCTAACACCTAAATCTGCTATTTATACATAGTTTGATAAATTCTTAAAATTCTGTTTCGAAACCAAAAAATACATTTTAACTACTCGTTCATTAATGCTATTTTTTTTTATTATATCAACACATTACATCGAAATTAAATCAGCTCAGCACCTAAAAACCTCAGTAGGTTTGTCTAGGTACTTCGAGACACACTTCCGCGCTAACATCTTTGCATACCTACAAAAGTAAAACTACAAACTAGAATACAATATTATCACTTGAAAAACGAAATACAAAAACTTCAATATAAATACTTCACATGTACCTACTTAATACGTTGGTATAGATAGATATCGTAAGTGTCTAAAAAAATGTAGGTACATGGTTAAATGTTACCTATAAATATAATAAATAAAAATTAAATATACAATGCCAAAAAAAGTAATATGCAACAGTAAACAGTAGTTTAGACACAATTTAATTTTTCTGATAAACTTCTCATGTAATATCTTAATATTCAATGCACATCTTCAAGATAAATAATAAAGATATACAGACTTTTAGGCTGAATCATTAAGTACTTATCAGGAAACGCTACCGTAGGTATTGAAATGTTTCAATTAGCATAAAGCTATCGCAATGATTCGTCGATGTTACGACGCTACACCTTTTATTTGACGTGTATAATCTTAGCAGGTTAATGGAGTATAAGGGCCAACGCCCATCTGAACAACCTCACATTTCCTCACGCTAACAACGTTCCTACTGGTAGTAAAATTGGTAGTAAGTAACACAGGTAGTAACCCAATTTTTCATATTTAACTCGGATGGGTGACCGCGGGTAGCATTTACAACTGAGCGCTACCGTAGCTTGGATAACATGTTGAAGCTGCAGCACCTCTTTGTTTCAATTATGACTCTACTTACAGAGTAATCTAATTGCGAATTTGAAAACAATAAATTGTTATTGTTCTTACTTTCTTCTATTGTACTAGTCTTTACCCGCGGCTTCGCCCGCATGATCTTTTGATTTTTGACGCAATATCATTATAATTTATAGCCTATGTGTTATTCTGATATATGAGCTATATTATTGCAAAGTTATATGTATGTATGGACATACATACATCCATCCATGCATCCATATGTTTCTTACTCTTTCACGCAAAAACTACTGAACTGATTGAGATGAAACTTTGCAATAATATAGCTCATATAGGATGGATGTATGTACGTATGTATGGACATACATACATCCATCCATCCATCCATCCATCCATCCTCACAAACTTTCGCGTTTATAATATTATAATAGGAAGTTTCATCTCAATCCGTTCAGTAGTTTTTGCGTAAAAGAGTAACAAACATCCGTACATCCATCCATCCATCCATCCTCACAAACTTTCGCGTTTATAATATTAGTAGGATGTAGCGAATGGAATTATTATTTTTTAAAACCCGACAACTGAAAACGCTGGGCACGCTGCCAGCTGACAGTGGGCTTGAGCATTTGGATTATCTTTAGACCTTCAAGGGCCTGTGGATGATCCAATTGCTTTTATGTAGTAGTAGTTTAAGTATGTAGTTTCAGCTTGAGTAAGTAGTATTGTATTTTGTTGTAGTTAATAAAGACACTTGCACTGAAAATAGTATCAAAGGCTTAAGACCACCGTCGTATTCAGCAAACACGAGAAGCGCCCACTTAGGTCTCGGCTTTCGTTCGCACACACCATCAATTTGCTCTCACAGCCCGTGCGTGAGGTTATTATGTACAAGTACTTTCCGATAAATCCTATGTACACTTATTTGGCTCAAACTCGCCTTTTTTGAAAGCTTTTGATAAAATATGGAATTATAAATCCTATGGGTTCAAACTTTGGTTTTTTCTGGCTATAAATATGAGATTTTGTAACTTAGACTTTAAACTTTTTATCATTATTGTCAGCCATTAGACGTCCCCTGTTGAACATATACCTCTCTGATATATTTCTAAAAAGAACCGGCCGGCTTGCAAGCGGCGCAATTTTGCTGTTCTAATCAAGAAGGCTTATTTATGAAGACTGTGCGAGTATTAGAAGCAAGTTGGAAGCAAGCCGCTTCCAACAGACCTTATCTGAAAGTTATTAAGAAGGTATAAATTAATATGGAGTGCTTCCACTCTGCCCCACCAAAGCGCCCCACTGGTGGGGCAGATTCCACTCCTTCATTTTTTGGAGTGGAATCTGCCCCACTCATCCCATCTTGGTGGGGCAAATTCCACTCACTTTTTAGACCAGTGGAATCTGCCCCACCAGGGGTGTCGCATGGTTTTAAATTAAAAAATTAGTGTGATGAAGTGCGAAACTCGACTTCAAAATTTTAATCATTATAACGCCCCACCAAAAGAACAGATAAGTGACGACATTGAATCCAAAATATTAAGAAGATTGTAAACTAAAAGCACAATTATCTGAATTCAAAAATTTCAGATTGTATGTAGTTATAGTATTTATGTTGCAAATATTTTCGAAGTCATCGTAACGTAAAAGCAAATTTCATATTATGATTCCATTTATAATAATCAATTCATTGTAATGATCTTTAATAATTTATTCGAGATTTTATCTATCAGCAAATTACTTGAATAGTATGTAATTAAAATTTGCACCTATTACAAATGATAAACGTTTCCATCTTAATTATGTGAATTTATTATTATTTCTTTCTTTAAGGTTATTTCTAATCAATTAGCATGCTTATTCTGTACATCAAAACTAACAACTTTTGATCAACGACTTTTGTCAAATCTTAAAAAAAAAAGTTGTTGTTCCATAGAAAAATATAGTTCAACCTTGACAAAATGTATGGAACAGCTGTTTTTTTTAGTTTCCACAAATGTCGCAGAACAAAAGTTGTTAGTTTTGAAGTACAGAATAAGCCCCTAGAAGGATGCTAATTGATTAGAAATAACCCTGAATTTTCTGCATTAATACGTTAACCATAACTTATGTATGTAGTATACAGGTTGGAGAGCTGGCGCCAACATTAATGATGATTTTTAATAAACTAGATTGCCCCATACAAAATAAGTGGATGATCATCGTTATGGGACAACAATTGTGATGTCACTACTCACTATATTATCTGTCTGTGTTGTCTTTATGGATATTATTTAATTTTTTTTAAATTTATATTGATGACATTCTGATGATATTGATGACATTCTGAATCCTTTATAATTGTAATTTTATGATATTTTTATGGCTGTAATGACCGAAATAAATGGATTAATAATAATTAATTTGACCCACATGTAGTACTAGTAACCAGTAGTGGATTGTCAGTGTCTTCTAGTTTATAGCGACTATTTAAGTTGCAGTGACCTGGTATGAGTCCTACCAGAAGTCTGAGGTCTTGCCACTGCAACTTCAATAGGTCGTTTGTGATGTTTCTATTTAAATTAGGGAAAGCAACCTTAGAGTGTTTGCAATCCTCCCTTTTGTTCCACATATTCTGATATTATTTTTTGGTATGACAACACAGCAACAGGCGCTCTTCCGCCGCTATTGACTTACAGTGTTTAGTTGCCTCGTCCCCTACCTGTTTTCTCGTGCCCTCTTTGGCCAGGGCATCGGCTTTGTTGTTGCCAGAACATGTTCTGTGACTCTTTATCCATCTCACGATTGTTCTGTGTTAAGTTGAAATAGTTTGAAGTGTCGCATGACATTCAGCAACAACTCTAGAACTTGTTACAGGTCTTCTACGTTCGTAGCAGCACTGTTAACAGGGAACACGATGACTTCTTTGGCCTCACTGTATTTTGTAGCTGAATTGAATGATAATATTAAATTTATAGTTTTCTTTTACTTTACGATGACTTTGAAAATATTTGCGACATAAATATAGGGCGTTGTACCCTAGCCCAGTGTCCATACAGGGTTATCCAGAACTGGTGTACTAAGCCGAAAGGAGGTCAGACCATCAATATGAATTATGAACAACGTTTCCTATGGGACCAACAGTTACTGTTGGGACTGTCGACAGGTTATTGGAACAGGGACTGTTGGTACAGGAAACAGGGACTACATACAATCCGTAATTTTTAACTTCAGATAATTGTGCTTTTAGTTTACAATATTCTTAATATTTTGGATTTAATGTCGTCACTTATCTATTCTTTTGGTGGGGCGTTATAATGATTAAAATTTTGAAGTCGAATTTCGCACTTCAATGCACTAATAATTTAATTTAAAATCATGCGACACCCCTGGTGGGGCAGATTCCACTGGTCTAAAAAGTAAGTGGAATTTGCCCCACCAAGATGGGATGAGTGGGGCAGATTCCACTTCAAAAAATGAAGGAGTGGAATCTGCCCCACCAGTGGGGCGCTTTGGTGGGGCAGAGTGGAAGCACTCTTAATATGTCTTATAGTGGACGTCCTACGTATGATAACGATGATGAAGCAGATTAGACTTGGCGTGACTAGTAAAAAATATATATCACAAAAAAATATCGATAATACAAACTTTACAAAATAACACATCGATAATTTATTTTAAATATCGATAAATCTGAATTTTTACAAAAATACATATCGATAAATAAAATATATGTAATGTGTTAACGTAATAAACAAAGATAGTGTCAAAAACATATAATAAAACAAAAATATCGATAGAAATATAACCGCATGAAAAAGTCGATAAAATATTCGTCACGTCGAACAATATACCTGTTTGTGGCCTGTTCGCTTTGTACGACACGCCCTGACCATTATTGTAAGATGGCCGATAATGTCGATGCCCGCGCTAGTGTAGGATTGCGTATTGTTTTAATTAGTTGGATGTATCAATTTAATATTTATTTTTAGAATAGATAAAACGAGCTTATGAAAATGAAGGCTAATTGAGACTTTTTTATTGTTTATTCAATGTTTTTTTGAGCGTAACCCATGTGAAATCTAAAGGAAGTTGATGTTGACATACAGTTTAGTTCGTAGCGAATTGCAGCGTTTGACATTAAGACAGTAATTAAAAAAGATCAGAGGTGCATAGTCTAATGAAAAAATCGAACGCTAACGAATTTCAGTTTCTTTTTTGGTTAGGTAATTACTGTACTGTACTAGCCTTTTTAATAGTCCACTGCAGAACGTAGGCCTACCCACGGTGAGTGATTGGGCCATATTCACCACGCTGGCCCAGTGTGGGTTGGTGGATTTACATACGCCATCGAATTTCTTCTACTAATTAATTAGGATATTAATTATGTTTATTATTTATTATATTGATTGTAGTCAATTTATTTTAAAAAAATTAGTACATTTTTTCTCACTTAGCACCGTCCTTACAGGTTATATATTAAACCCTGTAAGGACGTTGCAAGTATAATTATAAATACTGAGTCTCTATATAATTTAAACACCAGTATAGGATTGAACTACATTGTAGTATTAATAATGATTGTACTCGCCATAAATCTGTCTTACTTTTTTATCGATATCGATAAGTTATAGTGTCAACAATGCCAACACTAGTGAACTGAAGACCGGCCTGGACCCATGGAGCGTCTTTATCACTGGCAATGAGAGAACATGCAGCGTATGTAGGTATGTATATTGTACGTACATTTTTTATGAGCTTATAGCTCTAATGGTACTCCTTGAACTCATACATCGATGTTTATTCTTATATAAGTTTATTCTTGTTGAATTTTATAGGCTGTTTTAGTTTCGATACGAACTGAAAAATACTAATAAATGAGGTAAAATAATAAATTTATAGAAATAAAAACGTATAGGTTAAATTTGATGACGAGTAAGAAAAAATAATAATTTATGGCAAAAATCCCCAGTGATCCTTTTTAAACGTAAGTACGAGTAACAACACTCTTTTTAATTTTTTATGCAGTAGTAATACAGGTAACAATGACTATACTAATGTGTACTGAATCTATTTTTTCCCAAATATCATAAATACCGATATCGATGAAAAAATATTATCGTTAATAACGAAATTGAAAAATCAATCTCAATTTTACAAATCTCCGTTCCCAAGATACACTTCGTCTAAATAACGCACGACCACTCAATACGGCTACAGTTGAAGTTCAAATACATTTAAATAAGTATAACGACCGAGGACTATTCAGCCATTCACTGCTAATGCCGATTACTAAAACAAATTTCCTTAAAAATGTCATAAAATATGTATATCGATATCGATAAATTGTATATCGATAGATCCAAATCAATTCGAAATATTTAATCTTGGTTCCCAAGATACACTTCATCTAAACAAACGCACGACCACTCAATACTCAATACGGCCATCGTTCAAGTTCAAATACTAATGATAGAAGTGCATTATTGGTTGGATGCGCGCACGCAAATAGGCAAATATTGACCGCGCTGGGTTTGCCGCGACGCTTCGGTGCAGCTTACTGCTCGTGTCAATATTTACGCGGTCGTGCGCATGCGCTGATAGGGTTGCCCCACAAGCTTTTTAAAAAAAATGAGATTTAAAAAAAAACGCCGCGCTCTTTAGGGACTTTTCAAGGCTTTGCAAGGCGCTTTTTAAAAAGATCAGGCTTTTGGATCACCTTTAAAATTAAAAATAAAATGAGTGTTCAGATGCTTTAACAGCGTTGTTTTTACTTAACACAGTGCTAATCTGATAGAATTTATTTTTGTTTCTTTGAATTTTTAAAACGCTTTTATAAGTTTCACCTGTATGTTTGCTTGCTTGTAACCAACCCCTTTGAGCTCAATTCAGACCTACTTTGAAAGATCAGATTTTCTTTAAACTTTGCACACCTATCAAAGACCGATGACAATGCATTAATAAAAAATAGGAGGCATAATTTTTTTTATTAATGCATTGTCATCGGTTATTATATTTATATTATTAAGCTTTGACTCAAAAATAAGATGCTATTAGTATGGCGTCTATAGGTATGTAGATATTTTTCAAAGTAATACACGAATATATAGTAATAACGAAACTGAATTTGATACGTTTTATTTTTGTTAGACTAACTTTTATTTTTTTGTTTTAACTCATATAGGTACTCGTATATCTAACGTTTCAATAAAATTAAAGGTCGTAAATTTAATAAAAATCTTACACATTTTTTTCCCTTTGAGACAACCCTACTCAGTTGTGTGACTAGGGGCATTTCTAGAGCAAACTTCCATGATGAGGGAGAAATATCTTAAAATATATAACAGCTTTGGAGCCGGATTTCACATTCCTTGCGCAAGTTTTTATTATAGTTTTATAAAATTATTTATAATAACTGAAAGTGTCGGGCTTTATCTATTATTATTATTAAGAACTGTACCGGCCTTTCGAAATGTATCCATCCATTGAGCTGATCGGGCCTACCCATCACGGTCCGGGACCGGGTTTGAACCCATGCCTTACTCTTGCAAGGTGATCGTTTCACCCACAAGGCCATCACGGCTTTGAAGCATAAAATTACGAAGTGAAAACACAAAGAATTGAGTGCAAAAAATATGATTTTTTAAATATTTTGAACAAGATTATAAAAAAATCATTCTAGTCAAACTCTTCTCAAGTTTTAGCATTTTTTAGTATTTTGAAGACATTTCATTTCATCATAATCAGTTATCGAAAAGCTATAAGCAATTTGAGATCGTTCACTTAAATTCTCTTTGTCAGAAGTACTTGATTATTCTGATAACAAATATGTTGTTTTTATTTATAGAGCAAGTGACTTTATTAACTACCACTAAATACAAGACTTATCCTACTTCCTACTAATATTATAAACGCGAAAGTTTGTGAGGATGGATGGATGGATGGATGGATGTATGGATGTTTGTTACTCTTTCACGCAAAAACTACTGAACGGATTGAGATGAAACTTTGCGATAATATAGCTTATATATCAGAATAACACATAGGCTATAAATTATAATGATATATTGCGTATGCGGGCGAAGCCGCGGGTAAAAACTAGTAATATTATAAACGCGAAAGTTTGTGAGGATGGATGGATGGATGTTTGTTACTCTTTCACGCAAAAACTACTGAACGGATTGAGATAAAACTTTGTAATAATATAGCTTATATATCAGAATAACACATAGGCTATAAATTATAATGATATTGCGTCAAAAATCAAAATATCATGCGGGCGAAGCCGCGGGTAAAAACTAATATAATCTAAAACTACATAATCTACTACTACATAACAAGCAATTGGATCATCCAGAGACCTTTGAAAGTCTAAAGACAATCCTAATGCTCAAGCCCACTGCCAGTTGACAGCGTGCCCGGCATGCCGGCAGCATTGACACGCTGAATGGCAATGCTTATATGTTGAGGCAAATAATACTTCCTACTAATATTATAAACGCGAAAGTTTGTGAGGATGGATGGATGGATGGATGGATGTTTGTTACTCTTTCACGCAAAAACTACTGAACGGATTGAGATGAAACTTTGCAATAAAATAGCTTATATATCAGAATAACACATAGGTTATAAATTATAATGATATTGTGTCAAAAATCAAAATATCATGAGGGTAAAAACTATTATAATCTAAAACTACATAACAAGCAATTTGATCATCCAGAGACCTTTGAAAGTCTAAAGACAATCCAAATGCTCAAGCCCACTGCCAGTTGACAGCGTGCCCAGCATGCTGGCACTATTGACACGCTGAATGGCAATGCTTATACGTTGAGCCAAATAATATGTTGTTTAGACATGTAAATGTTCAATTAGTTCATTATTACAACCACTTCCTTAACAGTGAATCGATTAGTTTCACGCTCAAATTCTTCAGCCACATTTAAGTTACAATGTTGAAATTGTACCCGTGTGTGCACAGACATGCACATTGTGGACACAATGTCATATTTATATGACATTTTAGTGTACATATTTACATTAATTTGGGAGCTGTATCATTCTATTTGCGTAGGTGCAAGTGTACGTTGAGAATTAATATTTGTTTTCGCTTGGCGTGTTTGTTGATTATCTTCTATGTCAAATAAACGTATAAAAATTTGATCAGATTCTTTATATCTTTGAGATTGTTGTCTTAACAAGAAAATGGGATTCGTGAACTGTTTTTCTTTAAAGACCATTTTTGCATTGTGTTGTATTTGTGACACACTAAATTTCTTTAAGAACTTTTAAATATCTAACAAACCATTAGTCAGTAAGAATAATAATACTCCTCTTTTTTTTAAGTTAGGCTTTAATTTAAATATTTAGCCATGTCACAGGCCTTTAAGCGGTTTTTTTTTTAAATCTGACGTTACACCAAGGCTAGCCAGCCGGCCTTTACAAACTTACTTATATCATATTTTTAAGAAAGCAAGTAAGTTCAGTAATCCTTAGCTATTGTTATGAATGGCTAGCCCCTAGTGTCAGAGTTTTTAAACTGTTCTCTCTCTCCTTCTCTCTTAGTAGCTTTCTGATATGGCTAAACGGTTAAAACAACCGGAATCCATACATTAACTTGTCATCAAAGCCACTACAGCATTATGTATGCTGAGTGTGAGTTTTGTCGTAAACATGACGCGCTCCCCGCGAGCGCGTAAGCATGTAGTTTGTATGTAGAAATGCACAGCGCCACTAGCGGCGCGTTTTTGAAACACTTTGTGCGAGTACAAGTTCATACAAATTACATGCTTACGCGCTCGCGGCGAGCGCGTCATGTTTACAACAAAACTCACACTCAGCATTCTGTTGTAAATGCTACCCATTGTCAAGAAACAAATCTTTGTTCAATTTGTACAAGCAAAATACGGAATCTCATATACGAAACAGATTTAACCTTATCACACCTCAATATCATGTACTTTATACTGCACATGCAGCATAACCATATTGACGAAAGCTGGTCAAAATCAATATTGACTAAGACCAGAATCCGAAATACCAATACGCTACTGTTCGCCCCACGGCATCGCTCCGTCAATATTGGCCAAACTTAAAACATTTTCCGAGAATCAGTTTTAGTGTAACTGTGAGATATTGTGGGCAAACTTGTCTATTTAAACTTCAACCACCTTAAAGCCCAACTAACTAAAGTTATTTTAGACTTAGACTAGTCGTAATAAGGGATACGAGAGGGTAAAGTTAAAATTGTAGCATGGAAAGGTAGTCCTGTTCTAATTGAAGTGTAGGTGCTGATAGGAGTTGGGACTTTCAATAAAAGAAAACCTTATCATTATGATTTTTCTAAGAAAGCTCATTGAAGGCAAGAATCCAAGAAATTTCCTTTAACTGATCTGAGTATGTTTTTTTAGACTGTATTACGCAGGCTTACCCACGAAAGGTGATTGGGCCATATCCACTACGCTAGCTTATTCGAATTGGTGGATTCACATCTGCCATCGGATTTCTTCCACGGACATATGCAGGTTTTCTCACTATGTTTTCCTTCGCCTAAGCCAGCAAGTGAAAATCCGTTCCGAACATAAATTCCGCAGAATTCATTGGTACAGGACCGGGATTTGAACCCACGACCTCACCATTGTAAGGTGGGTATCACCACCACTAGATCACCACTGCTTCTTAGACACTGAGTACGATCTCATCTTCTTCTCAGCAATAGGTCGTCCACCGTTGGACGTAGGACTACTACAGAAATATCACTAAATCTTGGTATGTACAGAAAATAAACAATGTATTCTATTAGTTATTAGTTTCAACATGAAAATCTATCAATATCAAACAGCACGTCAATGCATACTCAATCATATTAACCCTTAACAATGCATGTACTTCAAAAGGGACGTGCAAAAAATAAAATCAATAGACCTGCGTCAATTTTAAAGTAGGTCCCATTCAAAATTCCTCTTAAAACTTATAATTTTCACAAATCCTCACTTTCTATTGTTGTGAATATTTAACCTGTCATAGCTTTCATTCGTCTTAAGAAGGACAAAAGGGTATTCGAATATTCGTACCCGAAATATGGTCAACGTCCACTTGTTCAAATAATCCGTCTATTTGGTATTAAATATGTTTAGTCTGGTCTTTTATGTGCTTTTCAACTGCTGCAAATTATTTTAAAGTACGAACATTTGTTGTATAATAGTGTGTTAAAGTTTGTGATGTCACCGAAAGCTTTTGCAAAATTAACCTTACGGGTGCTGTTTTGTAAAAACGTTTTTTTTTGTAATAATGCTGCTAATATGGGCCCTAAATGATTAAAAAAATGATTGTTTTAATTTGTTTGTTAGTTAAGATTTGTAAGTTAAGATTTGTAAGTTAAGATTAATTATTTTATTTTAATTTAAACAAAAACCTCAGGAACAACACTCGAGAAATAATTTTTATACAGCGAGATTTTCTTAAAAAATATCTCGGATAACTATAATATTCGTTTCTAATATTCATTAAATACCTGCAGTATTGAAATCATCAAGTTACACAAGAAGGTTCTAGGTACTACTAATATTATAATCCGAAAGTGTGTGTTTTTGGTTTGATTGTAAATCATTAACGCAGCAACAAAACCTGCTCATTTGATTCAATTTTCATTTTCATTTTTCATGGACCTAGTTTCAGTTTCAAAGAGTGTTATATTATAAGAGGCCAATATTACAGGTTCAGCAGTATGCTAAAGCAAGCAGGTACACAAATGAAATATCATCTATAAACTAAAAACAAATCTAAACAAATCAAACCGTTTATAATACCATAGATTGAATCCCAAGGGTTGAAACAATCCAAACACGAGTCCATAACCGTCAGCTCGTTATACAAGCCCTCGGCAAAACATTAATTAGGTACGAGAATCGTATTTATAGCCTATATAAATTATATCGTAAAATACTCGCGTATAAAATACGAATGTGCATTATAATGCACTTTGTGTATTATGTTGTGTTAGGGTTGATTGCGAGTGATTTTATGCCTTGATTGCAGCTGTAAGTGTGAGTTCAGCTTTTAAGGTTGTGAGGCTGTGAAATGGTTTCAAAATATTTGTTTACCTTATACAGGAAGTGCAGGAACTTCAGCATTATACATATAAAAAGTACTCAATATTTTTCTTTAATCAAATATTTCCTCGTTATAATATTGGCATAGATTGCAGAACATTGGCCACCATCAAGGCCAAACATGTGAAACACCTAAAACTAAAAAATAGATTTACATATATTAAATATATTTACATGTATGTACTCAATATTATAAATAACTTTTACTATGGAACCAACCCCAAAATAGCGACAAAAACGGCCGTTCGTCATATATTGTCAAAATGACATTTTTTTTCATTATATCGTAGTTAGTCCCGTAGTAAAAGCTGGTCGTAATGATGAATACAATGATGTTATGCTAAATTACGTCCTTCGTCTCGAAAATCGCCCCATATTTCTAATATCTTGTTTTTTTTCTTTTTAATCCAAACTATACAAAAGTAGACAGAAAGTTATCCAAGAAGTTCGTAGAGCAAGTTGTGAAAACAAACACATTACAGCGCTAGTCGGAGGGTGATAATGTCAGTTTGCTGAGCGAGTTAGCGATACGGCGCGAGCTACCGGCGCGCGCGCAGCAATATTGTTTCTTCTACGTTTGAATTTCGAATCGTTATCGAAAACTGTCAGGGTTACAGAATCATCTCTTTTATAGTAAATAGAATGAAATGATTCGAAGTAAGATTTTAAAATCCAATCTGGACTGATAATTATGTAGCAATGACATCGTCTTGAGTCTTGGACTTCATGTAACTTACTACATAAATCTATTTGTTTCTACAAAGACTTTGTTTTGTTTTTTTGTTTTAATTTTTGTGGAAAATAGAGACACAATTACGTCATATTATTTTTTATTTCATACCCTTTTTTTGCTCAACACTTAATGTGTATATGTATTTGTTTACGTCCTGTTAAATATAAGTTCATATACATATGTGTCTATTTCGTTACTTTTAAGAAAATCATCATAACTTTTTATCACCAAATAATATTTCATCACACAGATTTTTCATCTTCTCAAATTCAAAATCCAAATAGCTTAGAGTAAATAAAAAAATCAAGAGAGAATGTTGTGAACAAACAAGTGAGGCCGACCAAAACTACGCCTCGCCGTGTAAAGACAATCACATACACATCAACGTACAAGGAAACTACGCCTTGGCTTGTCAGTCGAACTATGGCAGCGCAGCAGTGACGCACTCACACATCTATAAAAAACCGGCTTCACTTGACTGTTCAACGACGTTCCCTCTTGATTTTTTTATTTGCTCTGAGCCAAATAGATATCCTAAAACGTCACATCAGCTCAAGCGACAATTTAAATTCATTTATGTGTAACGACGTAAATATATTAGAATGGCTATCAAGCCACGGCGTACATGTCAAAAGTGTCATGTCACGGAGATATCATGTCATGTAGATAACAACAAACGCACCTGTACCCTTCAAATTTCCCTAAAATGAAGATATTTTATCCATTTTACGCTAATCCATATTCCGTTGCGTCACAATGGCTGCTGCATATTGATTGTGACAGTATATCAGCTTATGAGAACTTTTTATCAAGTAGATTTACAACAAAAACTTTGAATGAAGCTCTATATTATGATTTTTGATCTTATTGAAACTGCTGTACTGTATCGGCCTTTTGACGTGATGACGTCTTTATACGAACGTGTTAGATTAGAGATTTCATTATAATATTCTATATCACTTAAAATGGCCTCAGAAGTGAGTCTGTTCTTCCTTTATTGGTCTAAAGCTATTTATTTACCTTCCATTCTTATAAACAGACAAATCAAGACACCATATCCGCTATTGCTAGTTATGTTGGCGATATTGTTTATCAGTATGTTATTCTATCGTCAAAGTGATTATGATCCTATCAACTATTCTCTAACAGTTGAAAGGATAATATTTAATAACAATTACAACCAACATGTATTAAGTAATATAATACTTATTAGTAACTAAATAGAACTGAGAAATATCATGTCATCAGAATGTCGGCCATTGTTGTTTACATACACTATTTATTTAATACTGTGATTTCATAATATTATAGATGACTTGAAATGTATCAATAATTGCTCTTATAATTCTAATCTAACACACGCACGAAAAAGTGATACCTTCCGCCAGCGCCGAGCGTGCAAGCAAGAGCGCGGAAGAAACGATAGAGAGGCACGATCGGCCTAAGCGTACGGCTTGTTTCATTTGTTGATTTAACAATGTTTTCTTATTATGACGTTACTACGAAAAATGTTTGTCCGTAAACAGACTTTAAAAACTACAAATTTAGTAATAGTTCATTGCTGAACATAGGGCCTATAAAAGGCGATTGAGCCATATTACGAAAGGCGATTGAGCCTCTACGCTAGTCTTGAGCGGTTGGTGGATGTAAAATTTGCAATAGCACAATTACAACATGTAATTAGATCAAATTAAATGTTCTTTGTTCTGGCTTTCCTCCAATGAGAGCAAGATTCTTAATTGGATTGTTTTGCGTGTGTGTGACGCGAAATTTACAGAGTATTTATAATTTCGTTGAACATGATTTTTAATTACGTATATCCGTAAAAATTATTTCGAGTTTTTTTTTTTTATAATCCACTACCTTTTAGTCGCGCTTTCTATTAGAGCAGGAACTCTTTACTTTGTCAACTGAACTCTTTAGGATATTTTGTTTTGTCAATTCATCTGCTAAGAGCTGGTGTAATTTATTATTAAAACTTTTATATCAAATATAAATCGTATTTGATCTTATTAAACGTACTTTGATCTCAGAGCAAATAAAATTTGCTCTAGAGGTAAAAAAATAACAATCAGTCGCTGCGTAAAGAGATAAATAAAACAACAATCATACTTTTGAAATTATCATATTAATAAAAAAATCATAATTAATTTGTTTTCGGTAACTGTAAGTATAGATCGACGTAGAATTATATCCTCTACGTCGCTAATACAATTTTTGTCAAATGAGTTTTTGTCAAAATATAATGCTATAAGACACTCAACATGAAAATAAAATATTATCGAAGTTTAGCAAACGTTAGCTGATTAAACTCAACTTGCTCAGACATAGAGTTCATGTACTGCGATCTACCGTAACAATGGTTTCGGAAACGTGGTAGAGTCGCCCACACGAATTCCTGTGGAACTGGTTCTGTACTTATTAGAGCGAGGGAAACTTATGAGAGCCTAGATTGGAGGAAAATACGATGGCTCGCCCTAGGAAATGAGATAATACGAGTCGAGAAACAATAGACTTTACTGTTTGTTTATAGAGGCTGTTTTCGATAGACATTTTAAATGGAGATCAATTTATGTATCGTCACTTATTGTGCCTCGCAGTTATTGATTCAGGATTCTCTGAAATTGATTTTTTTTACCCGCTTTTAACTTTTGTCTTAAAAATCTTAATAAAGGTAAGTCTTCTTTATATCTGCAGTGATATCCTAGCTAGAATATATCCAATTTAAGTTAAAATAGGTTTAAAATCTATAGGGTTGCGTTGGAGCACACGGACGTTGATTTTGACGTAGAACGTCTATGTAGGTGAAATGCTAAAAAAAATTAGTAGTAAAACGCTGTACCTGAACCGCTTCCATTCAATGTTCCGTTTATGAAATTTCCTGTTATGTCCAATAACTTTTTAGGCCATCAACTGCTAGATATAAGCCCCATAGAGATGGATCTCCAGTCAGCTCGGTTGGAAGCCATTTGCATTCAGTCTCCTCACTATCTGACTAGTGGAAATCTTACGTAAAGAACTACTTAATTTTTTACAACAACCAAAATTAATTAACGCAATACCAATATTTGACCTCTCGTACCCGACACATTTGCTTAACTAGCATGTTTGCCCGGGATTCCTCTGTCACTCATTGGGAGCTAGCGGGCATCCTGTATGTCTGTCTGTATGATAAGTTGATAAGATAATGCCTTGCTTGATTGTTTAATGCTTGGGTTATGTGATTTCCGGTGCTTGTAGCTTGAGATAAGTGGAAGCTTTGAACAAACCCACTTAGGAGTTGGGAGCAAATAAATTGGTAGGGAAGTTTTAAAGGAATCGATGATGGAATGGAATTTAATTATACTATAGGTATGAATAGTGAAGATATGAGGTCTCTGACCCAAAACTAAGCAAAGCTATGGCTGCCAGAGACTGATAAACTACGTATGCATATTTTAATTGCATATTTATATAGATAGTAACTAAATGTAATAAATCTAAATAGAATAGTGTGTATGTAAAACTTTAGATTGTATTTCTAGGAGCTCTATTTTTGAAACGTTAGAAAATGACTTTTATAATCGCATGCTTTGCACTAACAAAGATCTTAATGCTTGCTCTTGCTGGGCTGTATACTAGCACCACGAAATAATTATTTCGAAGTGTCAGAACGAGACAGAGTTATGATGAAGTATATATATCTGTCCGTTTTTCAAACGTCGACAAAACTCTTTACGTGGTCGTATGCTAAACTAACTGGTCTTACTCGATTTCGTGTTCGATCGATTCAAAAATAAAGCCCTATACATATAATGTTATAATCTTCAAAATTTTAAGGAACTACACTCAATAAAATTTAACTTGATCTCTGCGATGGCTGTCAGAAAAATCACGCCTTTGAAGTCCTGAATTTCTTAATAGTACAGACAGTACCCGTCAATGTCATACTTTATGGGCACGCCGATTAGTGATGGGCGACGAATTATCGTGACCACAGAGTTTTAGATAGAGTTTTAATTAAAATATCGATAGTTTATACTGACGATATTTCAAATAAAACTTAATTTATCATTAATTTTATTGTATTTTTTAATATCATAACATTTTTTACATGTGTAAATTAAACCCAATTATATGTTACATTAGCATCGATAATAGTGAAAAACGTCGATAAATACTATCGTTACATTATTACATGAGTATTTAATTAATATAATAACATTATTTACATGTGTACATACTTGATCTTAAATAATAGTAAGTAAATAAAATCCAATTTCTCACCTTCAACTACTCATTCGATTTCATTACAACATTGTTTGAAAATCGTTTTTTTCCACCACTATCTCAACTCTAAAAATAACAATCTTCTATGTCAATGTCACTGTCGCAGAGATCAAGTTAAATTTTATAGAGTATAAGTCGACTGATATTTCAATGACTATTCTACCTATTTAAATAAGACCTATTGTCGGCGATCGACTCTAATTCGAACGTAGGATAGATTAAGTTTCGATTTAGAATTAGTTTAGAATAGTTTTTTAAGTATTTCTCGTCGTTCGATCAAATTCGATTTAAAGAACTTTGCAGAGATGTGTTCTAGAACTTTCCCGATACACTGTAACCTACTTAAGAAAGAAGGGAATGTTCTCGAACACTCTAGCTAGATTCATAGAACAATCCAGAAGGCGTTCTAGAACCTTCCCGATAAATTGTAACCTACTTAGAAAGAAGGGAAGGTTCTCGAACATTCGAGTTCGATTTATAGAACAATCTAGAAATGTGTTCTAGAACCTTCCCGATACAATGTAACATACTGAGAAAGAAGGGAAGGTTCCCGAACATTCAGAGAGTTCTGATTGGTCAGTGGAACGAGAAGGAACAAGTAGTTAATTTTGTATATAAGGGCACGCAGATCGCCCGATAGTCAGTCTTAATTTGAACAGTGAACAGTTCTAATCCACAATCCGATCTCGGGAAGTTAACGTAGTAGTGATAAGTATTTGTACAGTTAACGATTGGATTGTACAGGGCTATTTTGGAATAAAAGGGCTACTTAAAGCCAAGGGTTAATTAAGATTCCGGAGTTTTACTTCGAGACCCCTGCACCTCGGCGGCAGATCAGCTACTTCAGGCATCTTCGAGTAGCAAATCCTCGCACTTCACATAGAAAGCGTCTTAAGGGGCGAGTACACCAGCGCGTACTTGGGCAAGAGAGACACGCAACGCTACTGAGTTTCTCATCTCTCTCTCGCTCAGTAGAGGTGCTCGCCACGCTAGCGACTTACTTAAAGACTTGTCGCCTTCAGCTGGTCCTTCGAGCCGGATCGACGCAGATCTACGAAGACGATATCATCGTGATCTACGTGTGAAATCGAGGATTAAGATGCTTGTAACGAAAAGCAATAAGAGAAGCGGTCAACGGAAGACATCGACCGCCGCCGATAACACCGAGGGGAGTGTCATAGCGGAGAGCATCGCGGAGGCCGTCGTGAGGGAAGTCACGGGTGGCATCGGGAAGGACGCTACTAAGGCTGCCGCGAGATTTTGTGCGACAACATCGGGTATCACGGAAGGTACCTACCCGTCAAGGGCGTCGTACGTAACCGTCTCTGACACTGTGAAGGGAGAAAGAACTCCGACCGGGGGCTATTGCCCGAAGATCTCCAAGTCTATGTCGAAGGCTTCAACTTCCAGAAAAAGGAAAGTAGCGGAAGCTGGCGTCGAGTTAGCTCGCCTTAAACTGGAAGAGGTACAAGCTGCATCTGCCCTAGCTAGGGCACGCTTGGAGATGCTTCAACTTGAAGAAGATGACTCAGTGATTAGCGAACCAATCGACCTAGGAAAAAGTGTGGACAAGTGGGTCAGCGACACAGTCAAGAGGATGTCTGGAGAGGGTTCACCACCAGACAAACAAGGCGAGGAAGCCTTTAAGGACCGCGTCAAGCATGAACCTGAAGAGTCTACATCGGTCGTTGGTGGGACAAATGAATTAGCTGAAGCAATTATCAAAGCGATAAGCGAATCATCGAAAAGCGCAATGGTACCCAACTACATAGACGAGCTACCGTTCTACGATGGAACCAGCAACGAGTGGTTAGCTTTCAAGACCGTGTATGAAGATACAGCAATGAATTTCTCTTCAATCCAGAACATGACAAGATTACGAAAGTCCATCAAGGGAGCAGCAAGAGAGGCAGTCAAGAGTCTCTTGTATTCAGACTGCGAACCCGACGAGGTCATGGAAGCACTTCGTCGTCGCTTTGGAAGACCTGATGCTCTGGTGCTGGCCGAGATGGATAAGCTGAGGAACTTGCCGAAAATGAGCGATAGTGCACAGGACGTTTGTGTGTTTGCGAGTCAAGTCAACAATACTGTGGCTACGATCAGAAGCTTGAAGAAACCGCAATATCTGCACTCGCCAGAAATGTTGAAAACCATCATTGACAAGATGCCGGCGGTGCTTCGTTTTCGGTGGTATGATTATTCATCCAGCACTGAAGAACCTGACCTGGCGTTTCTGGGAAAATTCCTCGACAGAGAAGCGGATCGGTGCGGACCATACGCTATGCTGGAAGCTGTGACCAAAAAGATTTCGTCTGGAATAAGAAGAGAAGCTACTCATGCAGCAATGGAACTAAAAGCTGAAGACTGCCCTCTCTGTGAAGGAAGGCATCGTATTTTCGAATGCAATAAGTTCTTAGCAGCATCAATCAAGAAACGTTGGGTTATCGCAATGAAAAGAAAGCTGTGCTTTAAATGCCTGCAGGGTCGACATCGAAAAGAGAACTGCAACAGACCCGTTTGCAATATGTGCAAGAGATGGCATCACACCCTCTTACATGAGAACCGGCAACCAGAGGTGGCACAGAAGGCAGAAGTTAAAGAAGTCACCAACAACGTACTTCAGGTTAATACTGCGAGAACAGTGAGAGCATACCTGAAGATGGTACCAGTAGAAGTCTACGGCCCGAAAGGATCCACCAAGGTTTTGGCACTACTGGATGAAGGCTCCACGGTGACTTTGATAGACGCATCCATAGCCAACCAGCTGGGGCTACGAGGACCGAGAGAAGCCCTGAAAATTGAGACTGTTGGCGGGAAGCTCATCACGATAAAGGACTCCATGAAGATTAACTTGAGGATAAGTCGACTCCATCAGACAAAGAAAAGATCCATCACTGGGGCGCGGACAATTGACGAGCTGCGCCTTACACCCCAATCGGTGGACAAAAAGAAAATCGAAAAATACCCTCACCTGATTAAGATTGCTGAACAATTGTGTTATGAAGAAGGACGGCCGAAGTTGCTCATAGGGCAAGACAACTGGGAGTTGATAGTCTCCAGAGGAACGCGCAAAGGCAGAAAGAATCAGCCCGTCGCATCACTTACGCACTTGGGATGGGTGCTACATGGATGCGACTCGGGGCCATCGAATTCGGTTAACTTCGTGACATGCGCACACGTCTCTGTCCGAGAAGAAGAACAGGAAAAAACCATCAAGGAGCACTTCGCTGTAGAATCCCAGGTGATCCAACCTAACACAGACAGCAAAGAGCGGGTATTCGAGAACGTAGTGAAGGCCAACCGAAAAAGTGAAAATGGAACATCCGAAGTTGACCTTCTATTGAGAAAAGACGATGAACAGATGCAAGAAAACTCTGCAGGCGACACGAAGAGAGACATCTCTAAGCAGTTGACAGAAAAGGCAAAATCTTGGTCAAAACCAAGAAGCTTCAAGGCGGAACCAACAAAGGTAGATAACAGAGTACTCTCAGTCGCCACGAGGCTCTCTGACAAGTACTTGACTCCGGACTCAGCACCGCTGTTAAGTTGGAACCGGCTAGGTCAAGCTACGAGAGTGATGCAGTTTATTGATTTTTGCGAGTGGATTTACCCAGTCAACCTACCAAGAAAGTGGAAAAAGACTGACTGGAGAAGATTCAAGAAAAAGGCAGCAGACTACGAGTCTCAGCAACGGGATCGCCTTCCAGATGTTGGTGCAGAGCACGAGGGGGAGGATGTCGGCGATCGACTCTAATTCGAACGTAGGATAGATTAAGTTTCGATTTAGAATTAGTTTAGAATAGTTTTTTAAGTATTTCTCGTCGTTCGATCAAATTCGATTTAAAGAACTTTGCAGAGATGTGTTCTAGAACTTTCCCGATACACTGTAACCTACTTAAGAAAGAAGGGAATGTTCTCGAACACTCTAGCTAGATTCATAGAACAATCCAGAAGGCGTTCTAGAACCTTCCCGATAAATTGTAACCTACTTAGAAAGAAGGGAAGGTTCTCGAACATTCGAGTTCGATTTATAGAACAATCTAGAAATGTGTTCTAGAACCTTCCCGATACAATGTAACATACTGAGAAAGAAGGGAAGGTTCCCGAACATTCAGAGAGTTCTGATTGGTCAGTGGAACGAGAAGGAACAAGTAGTTAATTTTGTATATAAGGGCACGCAGATCGCCCGATAGTCAGTCTTAATTTGAACAGTGAACAGTTCTAATCCACAATCCGATCTCGGGAAGTTAACGTAGTAGTGATAAGTATTTGTACAGTTAACGATTGGATTGTACAGGGCTATTTTGGAATAAAAGGGCTACTTAAAGCCAAGGGTTAATTAAGATTCCGGAGTTTTACTTCGAGACCCCTGCACCTCGGCGGCAGATCAGCTACTTCAGGCATCTTCGAGTAGCAAATCCTCGCACTTCACATAGAAAGCGTCTTAAGGGGCGAGTACACCAGCGCGTACTTGGGCAAGAGAGACACGCAACGCTACTGAGTTTCTCATCTCTCTCTCGCTCAGTAGAGGTGCTCGCCACGCTAGCGACTTACTTAAAGACTTGTCGCCTTCACCTATGTTTACTTAAAGTTATGCAGAAGTCGTAAGTAAAAGCTAGTTGCACATAAAACGGCTAATCAAGTCAAATCCAACACAAGTTGGTATAAAAACTTAAAACCGTCTAATAATAAATCTCAAACGATCCCATAGTAAGTAAAGTAGCCTACAAGGTATCGGTAACTACGGACCGGATTTGTCACGTATTGAACCAAAATCGGTAATATCGTAGGACCCAGACTCCACCAAAGCGGACCGGGTCGGAGATAATATGAGATCGAGAGAGAGATAGGAAAGATTTCCGCACAACCGATTGGTTGGTTGTCAGAGATTGCTCTTAGCAATAAGACTGTCATTTGCGCCTTTTTCTGACTTTCTCTCTTCTGTTACTTTTATCCCTTTCTGTTTTATTTTTGTGGCGTCTAAAAGTTTTGTGTTATTTGTGTTTTATTTATCACTACCTAATTAATAAAAAAGTCATGCAGGTATGTATGTCATAGGTATGTAGAGGTGCACAGTGAGTGACGATAGATGGAACAAGGTGGTATCAGATTAGCGGCCCTAGACAAGATATGCAGAACATGGGTCGGCCGACAGCAATGTAAACATATCATCAAAATCGCGGGTCGAATATGGACACGATTGATAAAGGACTGGATCAGATAGCACTTCACGAGAACGGTCTATACTGCTGGGTATAGAGAAGGCTACTACAAATGATGATCAATTTAATCGGGCAATTATGTACTAGACTCACGACCTACGCTGCAAATCTCTACTGTGCCCCGCTTCGGTGGACTCTGGATCTATCGGTAACAACGGACCGGATTTGTCACGTATTGCACCAAATCGGTAATACCGTAAATAACGACATTACGTCTGACAGCACACCTTGCGTTTCCATTACAAATACTCAAAAATCTGAAGTGAAGAATGGCCACGTGTAGGGATTAAGAAGGAACAGATGTTGAAATTAAACATTACAGTCAACGACAACGGAACCAAAATTACCTATTTTGAAGGTTTTATTGGAATATCGAGTTGTGAGACATATTATATGACCAATTCAGTCATTAATAGGATCATCTTTATTTTCATCTTCTCATAATGCTCTATTTATCAGTTTCAAAAAAAAACAACGTGTTGCATTCCGGGAGTGCCGGAAGAAGAGAAAACTTGAATGTCTTACGGATTTGCGAGCAGGTCACGTGTCCTGACGCGAATTTAACATTTTTTACCCATCCCAAAAAGTGCACAACGGCGCTAAAGAAGTCACTCAAAAATGTCTTAGTCGTTTACTATGTCTTTTGTTACCCTTAACAAACGAATTGAGATAAATTTACCTTGCACTATTTGTTTTATTTTCAGAAGTTCTTTTGTTACGCCCTTTTTTAGGGTTCCGTACCTCAAATGGAAAAAACGGAACCCTTATAGGATCACTTTGTTGTCCGTCTGTCCGTCTATGTGTATTTCAGGACTCTTTATCTCGGGAACGCGTAAAGATATCGAGTTGAAATTTAAACTGTATATGTATATCTATAGTCTCTTGCTGTCGTGTAAAAGAAAAACTTCTCAGTTATCGTTTAAGAAAGTTAGAGCCGTTTATGTCCTAAAAAACCGCATATTGCGACACTCACAAAAATCAAAACCTACAGGGTACTTCCCGTTGTCATAGAACTATGAAATTTGGCGAGAAGCATTGTCTCAGAGTACACATATAGGAATAAATCTGAAAACTGTATATTTGAATTTAAATCACAAAAAATTGGGCCTCAAAATTCACAAAATATGGGTTCCAAAGTGAGTAAATCGTATCATGTAAGGTATATAAAAGAACTTCATTAGCACATGCTAAAACAGGTTTTTAATTATTTTGACAATGTGTAATTTCCGTAGTATGACGAGAAAAGTGAAAAAAAAAACTTTTTTGTCGATGGTAATAGTATAGAGATTTTATCAACTTACTTCCCAATTTTGTGAAATTTTCTGGATTTGTACGGACCCCTCGGCGTGCGAGCCTGACTCGCACTTGTCCGGTTTTTTTAAATCTGTAGTCAAAACAAATCACGGAAACCGTAATAACAAATTTATTTGAGTTCTTGACCAGTTTTTAATTAAAGTTTTTTTAATATTCGCTACTATATATTTCTTATTTCAAATGCGCTGTAGCTTCTAGTTGTCCATCTTCTCTAACTAATCTGCGACAAGTGTAAAATTTCTGCGAACCGTTTAATGTGTCGAAAATCATTAAATACAGCACACAAAAGATTGTTTTGTGCCAAAGGAACTAGTTTCACAGATATACAAGCACAAAAAAGCGTATTTTGATGTCTAAATAGATACGTCAGAACATTCAGGTAGACGGTAAGGTGTATGGAACAGAGTGACAAAGTTACCAGTGCAGTCGAGAATATGGAAAACTAATACGAATCAACCGGCAGATGTTGATTTTGTTTTGTCGATACAATTAAGGCTCTCCCACTCAACTGTTCAGTTAAATTGGTCTGTACCACAGTTTTCGGTGAAAGAATTGTCATTAATTTTAACGGTCGGCCGTGCGGTGATTTGTTCGGGATGAAGAAATTTATTTTTTTAATAATTCGATAGCCGATTCGGAATTTGATCAAGATTTGTACCAGGCTTTTTGTGCGATGATTTGTTGTTTTACGCATACGGATTTTAAAATTAGAATCTCTTTTTTAACTCAAAGAGTTATGTTATCGTCGTATTTAATTTCGTAACTGGCCGCACAGAAAGTGTCCCGCAGAAAAAGTTTAAGACGATTGCGCATCCAAAAAGTTTTCACCCAAAAAATGCAGCGTTCACCGAATTTTATTACGTCGAACTACATCCTAATGGCATTCAACAATAGGGAATTTATTCTACCTGACGATCCTGTAGACTATTGTTCGTTCGGATCCCTCCGTTTCTTTTTTTCCTGATCCTTCTTGTTAGCAAGTCTTCGAATAGATCTTGGGAGGACAATGGCGGGTTACATATTTATAAGTGGGTGGGTAAAATACAGGTGTTTTGTCTAAATCGGTCCTTGGTATCGGCGTGGAATCGAACGGTAAGTGATAGCTTTATTTGACGGGGCGAGGTCTCCGGGATCGGATGAAAGTCGTTGAGAGGACAGAATTTGGATCGCTTATGAGATATTCAGAAATATTTAGTAATAGATAGAGCAAAAAATTTCGTGTCTCTAATCCTAAGAAATAGAAGACGCGTTATTATTCCATTTCAATTTATTTTCTTATTAGGGAAGCAGGTAAGTACCTAAGTACCTACTTGATATATTTACTTATATAGGCGCAATGTTTCAATGTTACAATCAATCTCTCTCTCTCTTTCTCTCTCTTTGACAATTGTATTTACTGCTGCCACAAATCTGTAAGCACCTTGTAGTTACCCTGCAATGTACCGTCGCAGTTAATTAACGCAATATTTAACGTAATTAATTTAGTAATCTTTGGAGGAAGTTCTAACCATAGCTGGTCAATTTCAAGTAGATATGAATTATTTGGCATTCTCATTATTTAGTCATCATTGAAGAAAATTTTAAGTTGTTCACTGTGGATTAATCTTCAAGCTTTCATGATCTGTATCTAATCTTATATTTCAGGACATTTTCATTACTAGCCCTACAGAATTGAGTACCCAACTTCACTTAGCTTCTAAATAAGTAAGTTCGTAGTTCGGATTATAAGCCAGGTAGCTAGCCCTGGTGTCAGAGTTTTTAAGCCGTCTGAAATCCTCTGACATGGCTAAACAATTAAAACAACCAGATCCTATAACTTAACTTGTCATCCAAGCTACGGATCAGGGCAAATGCCACCCGAGGTCACCCATCAAAAAACTGACCCTGCTGAACGTTGCTTAACTTCGATGATCGCTAACGAACACTTAGTCAAACTACGCTATGAGCGCTACTAAATAAATCGAACTCATCTAACCAAACCAAACTAAAGCTCGCATTAAGTTGTTCATCTCGAGAGAGTTCCACAACCTTAGAGATTACAGTACACAGCTTTCCGACTCGGGCCGCTAACAATTTTTTGTCAGAACCTCACGCTCCCAAACCGGACATTAAAAATGCTGGTGCGAGTATAACAAATAACTTTTTTAAGTATACCAATGAAGCCTCTTTGACACTTAGAACAAATCTAGCACTTATATCTAAGATGGTAGAGCTTAAAATGTGATTGAAAAACGTGAGCACCAATTAGTTCTACCCCGAAAAGATGGCTCTTTCATCGCTTATTTTAGTAAGTTTTTTTGTTCGTTCGGAAATTTTATTTAGTGAAGACCGAGATTCGATGCGCTTCTGTGTGTTTATTACGACGCTGACTGTACAAATATTTTGTGTTCGTGTTTTCTGGTCTTGTCACGGTGTGGGATCGATCGAACTTGGCTAGCCTTTGAGAAAGTATTGATTGCTTCTTCAACTGTTACGTAATATTAGTTTATTAACCAACTTCAATAGAGGAGATTCTCAATTTTACCGTTTGTTTTTACATTTTTGTTTGGTAGAACATACTTCAGAAGTGGGATCTTGTTACTTTTTATCGGTGTTTGAAAAATCTACAATAGTTTATTAACTTACATATCGATGATACCTACATCGCTTCGTGTGAACTATTCGAATTTTGTGCGCGATCGAAGTAGTTGTGCCATTTTTGGCGAAAAATATTTATTTTATAAAAATAATCTTTTAAGATAAGTACGAGTATAGTTAGAGCCCAGTATTATCTACTCGAAAAAGGACCCAATAATATTTTGATGTATGTTTAAAATTGTATCAAAATGTATATTACCAATGGAATACCGAAAATGAATTAAAATTTACACCCAAATAAACAAACAACATAATATATGGTTGAAAAGCTTATTCGTAACAACATGTAGAACACATACTGTATTTTATTTAAAAAATACTCATCTGAAGTAATGTATCACATCCACCAGTAATTATTTAATCTGATTTATTACTATTACTAAAATATACACTATAAAATATTTTTCATGTCTTGTTTAAACTACCCATACTGAAATGCTTTTTAAAAATAAACCAAAATCATGTATATTCCCAATTAACGCCTTTCCTCCATGTTTTATAACATTTTCTGAAGACTAAGCTTAAAAGATATTTTCTCACTATCACGTAAATTTAATAAAAAAGCAGTATACAATTAATTAACTGCATTTTCGTATTTCCTACAAGATTTTATAGTTTTAGCTTCCTGCTTAGCGCTGAAGGAAATGCATCCATTTTTATGATAAGCTAGCTTTTACCCGCGGCTTCACCCGCGTTTGTTTTGTTAGTTTTGTGCCACCGCTATCCCAGGAAAACATTTATTTTTTCGGGATAAAAGGTACCTTATAATATGCTCCGTTATTTAAAGATATCCATGCAAAAAATCAAAGCAAATCGTCGCTCCGTTGTTGCGGGTATATGTTATTATATTTTTTACTAGTTTTTACCCGCGGCTTCACCCGCATGATATTTTTCTTTTTGACGCAATATCATTATAATTTATAGCCTATGTGTTATTCTGATATATAAGCTATATTATTGCAAAGTTTCATCTCAATCCGTTTAGCAGTTTTTGCGTGAAAGAGTAACAAACATCCATACATACATCCTCACAAACTTTCGCGTTTATAATATTAGTAGGATAAAAGTAATAAACAAACCAACAAACACACTTTCGGATTTATAATATTAATAGTAGTAATAATAGGTAGGTATTCTTGTAACTTTCCAAGAAGGTACATAGTAGATTTTCATTGCTATGCGTTTGGAAATAATTAAATTTAAATCAAATTCAGTTATTTTCGACTTTTTTCCTAGCGTGGACGTCCAACGCTACATTTGTCAGTATACGATCTCCCGAGAACTTTTCGACCCTATTGATGTAATCTAAATTTATTAGTCTTCCGTTATGTGTCCTGCCCACTGTGCCACTTCAACTTGCCTATACCATATCGGTAATTTTCGCCCTACTACGGATACCCTCATTTTACAAACTTTTAATTAACTTGCAATGGATGTACCTTAATGTTCGGGTGGAATCTTGCAAGTTAAATTCGAACAACTTCCCGGTTTCCGATTAAGCTGAAATTTCACATGTATTTCGCGTGACAATGCAATAATATGGCACCATGAAGCTGATCTGATGATGGAGTCGGAAGGTGGCTATAGAAACTTCTGTACTAAACAATATAGACCCGTCGTGTTTGTGCTCGTTTTACTTGTCTTGACTAGCACTTTGCTACTACATTATATCGCCAGGAACTCGAAAGCTTGTAGTTTTTAATAGTTATATTTTTATAATAATTTATTTAAATAGATCTCGCAAAGAGAGTCATAGCCCTCTCCATAGCTTGTTTGCCCTAAACAGACTACTCCAAGCATTTCATATTCCAACCCAATGTCTTCATCTCAGGGCGTGACCGCACTTGACCTCGTGCTCTTCCAGACCAGTTCCCGGCCAAATAACTAAACGACTTAACGATATCGGCGAAATTACTGGGGTTTTTTATTTATCCCCTTGCGAGCAGTTTATTGGCTCTCGATACGTTTTTATTAGCTTCGAAGTGCTGGAGGTCTTCTTTTTTCGTCATTTCGGTGTTAAACACCAAGAAGTACTGGACACTAGCGTCTAGAGGAAAACGTAAAATAGTCTGATTCATATTTAAAGGCAAGGAAAGGTATTTAAAAGTTGAATAACTGATCGATTGAGTTTTTTTATTCATTAACCCTTAGGAAGTATTTTATTTTTGGGCGTAAAAAGGGTGACTAAAAAGTACTAGAGAAAGAATTTATCTAGACTAGGTTGAAATATACTTTATGAGGCATTTAACTAGACACGAATATATCGGTGAAATAATTGTTTTTTTTTATTTATTCCCCTTGCGAGCAGTTTATTAGCTCTCGAATCGTTTTTATTAACTTGGAAGTACTAGGGTCTTGTTTTATCGGTGTTAAAGTTCTACGCGAAAAGTGCGACTAAACGCGCCTATTTAAATAAGAGGGAAACGCAAAATTGAGTATGAGAGTGAATTAACTAGACTAGAAAACGTATTTTTAACTAAACGACTGCACTAGAAATCGTAACATCTTTGGGATGAAACATAAAATAGGGTGAAATGAGTTTAACTAAACAAAGACTATATTGATCCATACACATAATCTATGAAATCGGCAATTGACGTCCATCAACTAATCTAGAAAGAAGTAGATGCGAACGAAAATATGTTTTGACCGGCGAAAAAACGGAATAGGTTTAAGTCGACGCGTGTAGTCCCGTAGTATATAATAATAATGTGTTCAAATCGCGAAAGTTTAAAAACAACATCATTTTTTTTTATTTATGTAATAGCGATAATTATTTTTTATTAGAAAGGGTATACTTTAAAGGTCCCATTGAACCGGCTATTTTTGATAAATAATAATATAAAATTGCTACATCGATCCGTAGAAGAAAAGTAGAAGGAAAGAGAGGGAGAGGAAGACCACGGAGAGCGTTTCTAGATCAGATCAAAGAAAAGGTAGAGGTCATGTCGTACAGGAAGGTGAAGACACTGGCGAAAGACCGCAAGACGTGGAAGTTGCTCCACCGACAAGATCAGTGCTCTTAAATCCGAATGAATGATTGACATCGATCCCTGATTACATTCTCGAATTCTGCACACAGTTGAAGTCGGTCATGCCATTTTTTTGCGAAAAATAATTATTAGCGGTTTGCAACTACAAAACGACAATAACACAACAACCAACATTCCTTCACCAACGCTGCAATGCAACATTTAGACGACAAACATTATCGATAAGGGTTTATAAATAGCCGAAGATCCAAGTAGTTAATTCGAATAAAACGCGTTTGCCGTCCGGGAGTCCTACAAGTTGAATAATTTTATTATCCACAGCGAAAATAAATTGAGTGTTCGAGTATTGGATGCAATATTCATATTTTATACGAACTAGTGCGTAAATATCGCGCAGGTTGACTATGGGCCTGGTTTTGTCTTGGTTTTGTTTGTTGGTCGTAGGAATCGTAACTAGGTATTGTGAATGGCTTTTGTAGATTTAGAACTGAAACAGATTTATCTCATTATCGTTTCAGCTCTAGAATGTCTTGTTAACTGCTGGGCATAGGCTTGACCTTTATATTTATTTATTATAGGACAGCCCCCCTACCGCCTAAGCAATAGCAATCGTAATAGCAATCGTTTATGACTTCATTTTAGTCATTTGGCACCGCCTATGTGACTTTAGCCATCAATTGCTTTGCGCGGATTGCGAAAGCAATCGTTGAATGAACAACTTGGATGGCTAAAGTCACATAGGCGGTGCCAAATGACTAAAATGAAGTCATAAAAGATTGCTATTGCTATAGGCGGTAGGGGGGCTGATCAAAGCAACTTGCATTCAGCTCGATCCTGGGGTTTTAGAGAGATTGAACATAAGTAGGGATTATTCATAAAACGAAACCTTACTGGGTTCCATACGTTATCGGTGGAAAATTAAGACTAATGTAAGGAGTGCCACAAATTCTATTTCGTCTCTATCAAGATAGTGAGATTTATCTTTTGATGGAGAATTGACATGATACTCAAGAGGAGTAAACTAAATGTATAAGCTATTCTGTCCACCTCGTTAGTTAACGTCCTAAGAGAAAAAATAATAAAACCTCCGTATTTATTATTACTTGGCTAGCTTTTTCCTGCGATTTCGTCTGGGTTGCCTACCATCTTTAGGTAGGTACTATCAATAAATATCAGTAATATTTAAAAAAAACTTTTTCAAAAAAAACAATTCTCATTCTCATGTAGTTTTCAGTTCAATTCTGATTGAACGCTGCCAACTGGCAGTAGGCTTGAGCATTTGACTTATCTTTAGACCTTCAAGGGTCTGTGGATGATCCAATTGCTTGTTATGTAGTAGTAGTTTTAGATTATAATATACCTAATATATATAATATACCTAGTGGTAGACAATAAAGGCACTTGCCATATTAAATAAAAATCAGAGATATTTTTTTTCAAAAATTAAGTGCTCTATTATTTTTCGCTCTTTATGTCTCTCTTTGTGCACTAACTATACATTATCCAACACATCCAACTACAACAAAAACGTCATAGCCAAGCTTCTAAAGTAAAGTTATCTTACAGGTGCGCTGCAAGTCATTGTAGACCGAATCCGAGTTCGTGATTTACTCTAAGGTTCATTGACTTCATTTCCGCTCCAAGTACGGCATTACCTCCTCTCACGTCAAAAATATAACTATAAATCTTAGAAAAAAACATCTATACGTAATAATTGGTTATAAGTTTTCAACGATCATCTTTTATGAGGAAGATGATTTAGGATAAAGAACTGCGAGCGGCGCCGCGGGGCGTACAACTATAGGCTGGATGGACGCAGATTAGTGTTAGTGCAGATGGATAAATTTTGACACAGTTCTGATAAGAACAAACTTTTAGTATGTAGTACGAATCGTCAGAATGCTAGAGATATAATCACAGTAGAAATGCTATGACAGCAGGTAGACAAGTAGCAAACAAATCATGTGTTTTATTTCAAATCTTATGCCACACTCAAAAGGCGCATAAAACACCTTTTATACGAAAATATAATTGTGTGATGTATTTGTTTTCTCTAAGAAGTTTGTTTTTCTTTAACAATCTATAAAATATAACACGCTACTTATTGATTTTTATTATTTTAATAATAAGACTAACTTTTAGCGCGACCACAAGCCCGATTACAGAGGCGCCAGCGTAAATTTAATAGCAACGTAAAAAGCGTTATCTCTATCGAATGCCTAGAGTGAAAAAGAAACAGAACTATGCAGTTTAGCTAATATAATTACGATGGCGCCTCTGTAAACGGGCTTCACATAGTTCTAAATTCAAACAATACTTCCAAGCTACTCGTTTAGAGTTGACCATCTGTCTTTCTAATCGCCACTAGAGACGTGTAGTTTCGATAATTACTTAATCAACTCGATCGTACGTCGATTGCGAGTTGTGTCGACGACCGCGCGTGATACGATCGGAATCGAGTTACGTGCGATGTTTTTTTGGATGCGGTTGTATTTTTGGTAATTTTGCTATGATTGGCTGTTAGGTGCTTTCGAGGCTGGAGGTGTGGTGCATTGTGAGGTGTACGTAATTTTACGGCACTAGAAATATTGGATAGTTTTGTTTGTAGCTTTTGAGTTGTGCCGAAACCGGAGAGCGTAATAATGGCAAAATCTTAGGGCTAGAGATGCAAACTGATTTCAAATTATCAATCACAGTTAGAATAGTCATGACTAAAAAAATATAATTAGTCCGTCAGATAGACTATCAATTTTTCTTTGGTCAGTTAAACAAAAAAAGATCAAGATATAGACCGTCAAGGTTCCCCGTGACGTCACAAGTGTCAGACAAATGTATAGACTTCTGTAGGAGAAGTGACGTTACGACCCCCCTTTCAAATTTTGACAAGCCTTTATCATTGCCATTTGCTGTTTTATTGATAAAAGAAAAAATACGTATCCAATATTTTTTATTAATCTTACTCATGGACTAATTATAATAAAGACCCGCGGCTCCGCCCGCGTGGAATTTCACATTTGTGCTATCTCACAGGAACCTTTTATTTTTTCGGGATAAAAAGGAGCCTATGTCACTTTTGTGTATCTATGCCGAATATCAAGTCAATCCGTTGCTGCGTGAAAGAAGAACAAACCAACAAACTTTTCGGATTTATATTAGTTTGATGGTATCCAAGGACTGGTAATCGATTGATTTGACAGTTATTCGATCGACAGTTAAATTGTTCTTGCAGCGCACACTAGAGTAGCTCGCAGATGGCAAAATTTTCTTACCTACTCAACATTTATCGTTATATTTTGGACAATTCACACAATATCTTTATAAATTATAGCCTATGTATTATTATGATGTATAAGCTATATTATTGTAAAGTTTCATTAAAATCCATACAGTAGTTTTTACGTGAAAGAGTAACAAACATCCATCCATCTATCCATCCATACATTCTTACAAACTTTTGCGTTTATAATACTAAGTAGGATTTTTTTAACTAGACATCATGCATATTAAGGAAATGTACCTAATTGAAATTGTTCATCTATGAGATTTTATACGTTTTGTTCAATTTTCAGTTATTTTTATACTATTGGCACGGGTGAATAATAAATTAATAAATGTGCATTAAAGATAAAGAAAATACTATAAAATTATTTTCATTAAGTACTGCTACCGATCTAAATAACTACTGAAATGTTTATGGAATCAATCCAGAGTGAGTTACACATTTCTTCAAATAACAACGAAACTCGTAAATCAGTGGAGATATCCATAAATACATATAGTTATGGTCGAACTGAAGAGTTCCTGTTCGTGAAAAATATATTTCCAATGAAATCTACACTACGCTAGTTGCTACGTAGTAATAAAGCGATCGATAAAAAAATCGACTATAATCTCTAACATCTCCCTCATACAGTTTATCACACAACTATTATCACATTACAAGTTCAAAGAGAACCTAATCGATTTTATAAAATATCGATTTATCGAAGTGAACAAGTCATTACCTCGGATCGTCTTCGTGATCGAGTCGCGCGGGTCATGACTCTATTCGTGGTTCATTCTAACTTAGGGTTGACACTAGAAGATGAACGCAGTTAATTGCTTTATGAAAAAATTAAACCAAAGTCACAATTTTAAAAAAACAAACACGACACAGAAAAATCTTGAACAGCAATTTAACTAGATTTTAGTTTCATTTTAGCGTCATTTTTGATAAAGCTTTGCGTCGAATTTATTTGGATAATTTTGTTCAAGTTTATTCAAAACGCATACACGAGATGACTTTTACAATTAATTTACTTTAGATGAGCAAATAATATGATAAATTTTTTGATTGAAATGAGCTTCTTTCTCAGCGGAAATATAAAAATACATAATTTTCACACGTGTTTTCACTTGGAGTAAATTAGTGTTGTGATTGCAAAAGTTTTTGTAGACGATTCAGTTCATTTCTAGCATCATATTGTACATAATACGAAAAGGTAGATTATCAACATAGAGCAAAGTATCAATTTTACAAAACAAACTAGAACCGACTTGATTAATTAAAAACATTTTAACATAACTGCATCTATCTAAAATCTAACGGATAAGATGTCCGGTTACAATACAAAGGTAATATATCCAATAGATTTGTAAATCTTATTTAAATAGTTATATTAGTCATAATATTCCTGATTTTGTTCTTTGTGTACAAAAAAAAAGTTTGTCCCGCAAAAAAAAAGCTAGACAGGCGCGTCGGTCTCAACTTGTATGAAGAACTACTGCATTTTTAACATTAAAATCTAACGGATAAGATGTCCGGTTACAATACACAGGTAAGATATCCAATAGATTTGTAAATCTTATTCAAATAGTTATATTAGTCATAATATTCCTGATTTTGTTCTTGGTGCATACAATAAAAATTTTGTCCCGCAAAAAAAAAGCTAGACAGGCGGGTAGGTCTTATCTTGTATGAAGAACTAAGATCCTTATTTTGACAGCATTTGCGTGCTCCTTCTGATGTTTCCAATAGTAAAGGACGGCAATAGAACTTTATGGTTTAGTAAAATCACCGCTAATTGAGCCTATTGTTAAGAAAATGACAGCCCTGTTTGAGGGCGGTTCGGGTACAATCGTGCGCTTGCGACGGTTCGTGAAATGTGAACGTTGGTTTTCTAAATTTGAATTTGAGTCATGTGCAGAATCATTTCTTTATTGTTTCAGAATTGCTTTGTAGGTTTCAATGAATTATTTTTACGGTAAAAGAAATTAAGACTCTAAAACGAGCAGAGTACATAGTAACTAGTACAACAAACTAGTAGGCTAAATAGTCAATATTTTATTTATTTTGGAATTATAAACATAAGTAAAAATAATCATCTTCATTAAAATCAAACTTTAACATTTGAACTATTTCCTGGCAGAACCTTTAAGCAAAAACCTTTCAAAAAGATTTTGTACCTATTATAAATAAATTAATAGTTTAAAAAACACTAGAAAAACAGGCTTTAGTGCCTATCTTCCGGCTTCAGTATCAGGCCTTGAAACCTAATCGTGGTCAAAGTTCATTACAAGACTTTTCTAAGAAATCCAAAACAGCTATGATACGATTTTCCATCATGAAGTTCCAGTTCGTATCTTCCAGCTCCATCATCAGATCAGTTCGACAGTACCATATTATTGTATTGTCATCAGAACTACATACAGCTGCCAATTTTCATTACGCTACGACCCTTGGAAGATGGTCAAATTAGTTACCTTAGATTCCATTACATAGTTACAAACAAGTCGACCTAATAAAAGCGTGTTAATAAAACGAACCTAATTACACGAGACTTTAAACTAAAACAGAATACAATCAACAAAGAAAAGAAGATATTTTCATTAAATCGGTGAACTTTAACTCTATAAACACGTCAATAAATCCAAATAAGATGTCTTGTATCTAAGTGTAATGAGATATATTATTTAACACTCATTAATTTTCTCGGGCTTTTGGTAATTATTATAACTTGAAAAATTGTATGTTTACCCGAATACCGATTAAAAGAGGGCCCTTTTAAAGTCGGATAAAAAGGCCTCAATCTTAATCCTTAGGCCTTAATCCTTTAAAAAACCTGTACATTCCAGAACCGTAAACTTGGCATGTCTCTATAGTAACAATCATGCAATCTGTGTTCAGTCTCAATCGCATAAAGTTTGAGCCGAAATTATTAGCCGCTCACTCAATGACAATTGGTTGGTAGAAATTGGTTCAGTATGTAGATCGGTTTTGGTGGTATTGGCGAGATTTCGTAATTAGTATTTAAATTATAATGTAGCATGAACATGAACAAAGGTAAGGTTTAGTATACATAATACATATATAATTAAACTTTAGGTTTTTGTAAGTACTTATAATGAAACACTTTTCACGTATGGTACGAGTATAGTAAGTTTATTTCGACATTTTAAATGCAAATTTTTTCAAAGACAAAGTTAAAAGTAAAATATTCGCGAAGTTTTTTTGCATGGAATTTAGTCTACTTTATTTGTATAATTTGTATTATAAATAACACCATAATGAACTATTTTCACTTTTGATGCTTTGAGAAGGTAAAGCATTTATATGCACATTGTACAGTTCCTATACACAAAAAATGCTCAATAACCATTATGACTAATGCTTTGACATTTTTAGTTTGGCACAATTATCAAAATAACAATTATAAAGAAGAATTGGTATAAATTACATCCCTGATTTCAGAGCGGCCATAAACTCCGGCGCGAACTGTACTCAACCATGGAAAATCACGACGCAGTGGCTCCCAGGCATGGGCTGAAGTGGAATCGCCGTGAAACTTGCAAATTACCCACTCAGGCGCATATTCATAATGCTTTTAAAGGTCCGCTTTAGTATGTTTTAAAATACATACACGTGAACTATCGGGACCGAAGAAAATGTGGGTGAAATAGGTAATAGCATAGTCTAATTTTAGTATATCTTTGGTAAAAGGGTATATTACGGGTAATGTCTCCTTTTAATCCTTTTATAAATAACAGACTAGCTAGATATAGCTTATTATATTTTTTTGTAAAATACTTGTAGTCTTGTAAGTAAATGCAGAATAGATTCACAAGATATAACCCTTTTTTTCCTCTAAATCCTATTTCTTACTTAATATTATTAACGCGAAAATTTGTATGCATGTATGTTTGTTCCTCATTGACGCAAAAAGTACTGAACCGATTGAGATGGAACTTTGCATTAGTAATGCCTATAAATCAGAATAACACAAAGGTTATAATTTATAAAGATATTGCGGGGAACGAAGTTCGTCGAGTCAGCTAGTAGGTAATGTATCAAACAATCGAATTTATAAATCAAATATCAAATCAATTTATGTGAAGAAAGTAATAAATAATAAATTTCTGAAATATAATATCTATAGGTATAATTACTTAATGTTTTTTTTTTATTCCGTATAGGTTTGCGTTTGACTACATACTGCCTGATATTGAGCAGATATGCGGTCTACGCTTACCTAGAAGATACCTATTTACTCGGGATTTGAAGACACCCACGTTCTACTTAAGCGGGAAGACAGACTCAGGCAAAGCGTTCCACATTCTGGCTGTTCGTATGAGGAATGAGGATTCGAAACGTATGTGGGTATAGTAGGTATATAATAAAGTCACGTCCTACCGCCTGGCCTTAGCCTTTGGATCTTAGGTATTTTAAAGCAAGTAATGAATTTCGGTGCGGTTTTCATAAATAGAATAATTCAAGAGGAAACATGACTGTCATGTAACATGAAACAGCAAGAAGAACTAAGAGCCTATTTGAACCAGAAAATTATTTCCTGGAAATAACCCAAGCTAATCTTACTACGTAAATTAAATACAAATATGTATTACAATTAAACCATCGAGTAAAATACGGAACGCACCTGTTAGCAGATAAACTTGGGCATTATAATAATTAACTAGTTGTGTTTTGCAGCGACACAAAATGTATCACGAACTCTAATACTAAGTATATTCCAACTTTACTTATATTATGATGTAATAAGCTCTATAAACCGAAGTCACCACGGTCAATGGACAACGGCAACGTCAGAGGCGATCATTGCGTTGCCGTCGTTGAAAGTTCTGGATAAGTGCGTCTGTAGAAAACCACCTACTTTAGACCTAACTAAACTACCTACTTTAGATAGTTCATTATGACGCCCGATAATGCTTAATAGTCATAGGTGTTATGTGCAGTAACTGTGGAATGCACTTTGCCGCTTACATATTACATTTAAAAGTTTTTTTTGTAATAGCTATTACATGGCATAAGTAAGTAGTATTTTAAAAAATCGGACTCGTGCAAGGTTTCCGTACCTTACAGAAGGCCTCAGCAAAAATCACGTTTGTTGTATGGGAGCGGGAGAGTATCAAACATTTATTTTATTCATTTTTTAGTATTTGTTATTATAGCGGCAACATAAATTGGAGTCTTAGTAATACGGTCCCGTTTTGACCCTTTGGGTACGGAACCCTAAAAAACTATCTCTTTCTAGTCACTACCTTTCAAGTATTTTACATTGCACAAACGAAAAGGGTAACTAATAACATCCAAAGACAGTTTTGGAAAGCAAAGACATCCTGATTTCTTATTTCGAGCAGTCTTCCACCCCGATTTCGAGCAGGCATTGACTTGAGCCACTTTATTATTCTTTAGACCTTATAATAAAAGTCTAAAATATAAAACAGGAGTTTTACTCGATTTGTTTCTGGTTGCAAACGTTTTTATGGGAGATTATCCGAGCTTTTATGATTCGCGTCCTGGGTTTCTGTTTAGGATCTCTATAAACTTTATAACTTAATGCCGTTTTTAGTGTGATGCAATTTTTAATTTTTCTGTTTTTTAATGTGATGCAATCCAGGTTTTGCATCTTTAATCTTTAATTTATGCTTGGTGGTATCGCAATTTTTAGACACATCTTTTTATTATAGTTTCGAGACCGCATTATCATGTGTCTCTCAAAGCTATTATTGAATGATAGAATTGTTTATATATTTGTATTTTTACATTGTACAAATAATAAATATCAAGCACGAATCCAAACGTACAATATCTAAGCAACAAATAAATATTTTTTGTTAAATTTTTCTTACATATTTTTCTCTTGGGGATTAAATACTAATTATTTTATGTTTTCGTCCTTTATGCATGTTGAAAAATCTAAAAAATGGTAATTAATAAGAATTAAATTGCAGGAGTGAATCCTCACTAAGGAATAGACCTTGAGACACCTGACTTTAGCTGTAACAGTATTTGATTACTAATGAGAATTATTACATAATATTTATCTTCTGGAAAAAACAGTTAACCCCTGGAAGCTTTAAAATATTCTTATCACATTCATAAGATGCAGTTTAAGAAGTTTCAGTTCATCTGAGCTCAGCTTGAGGACGCACAAAAACCCGCAAAACATAATAAATCGCGTCACACGTCGGCATACAAATCCAGCCATTCCCTGGAAATACTAAAAACGTGACTGCACTGCAGCACCGGCTCCCCGTCGTTCCGGGACATTTCTTTGTTTTTAAACAAAAAGTCAGCCCCTTCGCGTTCTGACCGGAGCAGGTACAAGACGGTCCTCGAGACCACATGTTACTGTCTTCCACACAAAATAATCCCCGAAAAGAGCACAAAGACTAAAATAACATGCAAAAATAACAACACGAATATTGAAAAATGTCGCTGCGCGTTACGCGAAAACCGACTTTTCAAACAATGCCCATTTCATTCGTTCATGCATTATACCATTCAACTTACATGGGATTGACATAAATTATCGCACAGTAATTTAAAGCAACTTACAATTGATATCTTGATTAGTCAGGTCATCTCGTGTCAAACTATATCGTCGAAGCATAAGCAATCCATTCGTATAATTATAAATACGATACACAACACATGTTCACTTCTCAATCTTTGGGAATATTCACTGCGAGAATTAAAATCAAGTCACTGCACTTGCACTGTGAATGTTCAATTGAAATGTCAATGTTTTAATTTAAAATAAACGGCGAATGTTTTTAAGTTTGCGTGGACGACGCGTACAGACGTCCGCAACGCGCGCGGCGCAAACTGATATAACTATACGCAAAGCGGGAGGACTCCGGAACGCACCGTCGGCATTCTCATCTCAATCTCGCCCGTCGAAACGAGACAGTAACATGACAATAAACGATTGTAAAACGTCTAGAGCGAGCGAGACAACAGATTTCTCATTATGCACGCGTCGAGTCTGACATTTCAATCGCGCCGTCCCACTCACACGGAAAGTTATTTCCGTACAAATTATATGCGGGCGTATTTGTGTTCCGTCTCACTCGGACGCGGATAGTGCTAACCAGATAATGTCTTAATCGCATTTTCTTAGTGCTATGCTGACTGATGTACTAACATAAACAATGATAATTCATGGATTTGCATCGACGATTAAGAATTTTTATCGAGTGATACAAATTGACATGACTAAGTGGGAGGTCTATAATACAGTGTTTAAAATATTTGACTGTATTCAACTCATATTTAGTTATGTTGTGTAGTAGTGAATTTTTGGAGAGTTAGATTTAGTTTTTTAATTATTTTTACTTTAAGTAAGAATTTGATCTAAACTAAATCTTTCATTATTTCTTGCTTTATTTGTTATCCTTATCTTAATTACCTAACTAATTAAGAATTTGATCGAACTAAATCCTACTCAACATCCATACTAACACATGCAACTAATATTCAAACAACCGAAGCTACTATATTATCAACTTTACGCCAATACCATAACATTATCATCCCATATCTAGGAAATCTATTGTCAGCCAACTGTTAAGTGAAATTCCTTCTTCAGGTATAAAACAGCCTTATCTTTAACAAAACAATAAACAATAGATAAATGAGCCAGAGAAGTTAAAACTGTGCAGTCACACAGCCATAAAAAGGATCTTCCAGTAAAATCTTGTGTAAATAGAAGGATTATTAAATTAGACAAACTTGAAATTAGTTGTTTGATGTTGTAGCGATTATTATAGCCTATAAGTAAAATATTTAGTGAAAATCTATCAACATCAATGAATTAGTAATAACGACAAGATAACTTTGATATCAGTCAGTCTGCGGGTGATATTTACAACTGAGCAATACCGTGGCTCGGATGACACGTTAAATTGTAGGGCCTGTACTTACTTTTACTATAATTACCGGTTAAAGCTATGCTAGTTTTTCCTATAAAATGATAAAATATTAAAAAAAAAAACTAATGGAAACGTTAAGTCGTTAAGTGTGATATTTATAACGTATCAAAAATAAGCTAGCTACTAAAATGCAAGGCAAAAAATCATGTTGAAGACTACGACATTTTTTTGAAAGTTATTACAATAAGCATAATATATGTATGTGCTATTATGTACCTTTTTGTAACGCTTACGTACTTAGACTATACTTTAAAATATTCTTCTAAACCATATTTCTTTTCCTTTCACACCTACGATTATTCACCTGTGTTTCTGATACTCCTATAAGTTATAGTTTTCTATTCTGGCATACCATTCCAAGATTCCTACAATTTATTATACCTATATTATAAAAATAAACATTCACGTCCAACTTCCCGTAAATAAAACGCCATCAATATAATAACGTAAACGTAACGAAACGGACTAAATAATTATCTATTTGTGAAGTGGTCAGCAAACACTTCGGCTGACTGTTTGTCCGGCGACCTCTGAGCAAATGTTTGTGGTCCGATGACAGAGCTGACGACTCAACCAGCGTTCTTCTGGGAACTACAAAAATTCCTTGGACATACAGAAGCTGCAACTTCTTGAACTTTGAAAACGAACCTTGAAAAAAAAAATTTGTTACTAACATTGAAGAACTTCATATTTTTGAGAGACTTCCAAAAGTAAGCCATAGATTTTACCTGTAGCTGTATGTCTAATATTTGTAAATTTATAATTAGGTATTTATCTGTTTTTCTTACGATCACTGAACAAATTTTTGTTGTGTGATGACAGAGCTGACGACTCAACTAGCGTTTTATTTGTTACTAGCGGACCCGGCGAACTTCGTACCGCGAAAGTTAATGAATGTAGGTAGCTAACCTTACGGAGATATCTACATTAAGATACCTATTTTAAGTTTAACGGCTGTCATCCAAAATGTAGATCTCATTGAGCTATCTCACATTTGTAAAGATAGCATTGATCAAAAGTTGACATTTGCGGAGATAAACCACATTTAAGTTTGACAGCTGTCATCCAAAATGTAGGTCTGGTTTAGCTATCTCAATTTTGTAAAGACAGTAATGATCTAAAATCGGTAGATACGAAGATAAACCACTATTAAGTTCGACAGCTGTCATCCAAAATGTAGATCTGGTTCAGCTATCTCACTTTCGTGAAGATATCATTGATCAAAAGTTGACAGTTACGGAGATAAACTACTTTTAATTTCGACAGCTGTCATACAAAATGTAGATCTGGTTGATCTATCTCATTTTTGTAAAGACAGTAATTGTCTAAAATCGGTAGATACGAAGTAAGTATTAGTAAGTGCGCCACAAAAATCTTAGCCCCAATTCAATGTGAAACGGTACACAAATATTGTAGCAAACAATCATTTCAAACCCAAGAAACAGTCAATCTCAACTAATTTGTTTCGTTATGGTTATCATCCGCAGCTTTCTTTGTCCCACTGCTGGGTATAGGTCTCTCTCTTTCTGTGACATCTACCTCGGCTCTTTGTCGGTCGTGACCAGGCTCGACCGGCGGTATTGATGATATCGTCGAGATAGTCGACCCATTTTGCTGTCGCGTCGCACATAGCTGAGCGCTCTCACCTATTCAAGTACCCTAGTTGACCAGCTCGGTCTTTCTTGCTCAAGAAGCGCTGGTCGAATTGGTTGCCACGCCAGTGTGAACGATGTCATACTCGAACCGAATGGGTTTGCGCTTGGTGATGGCTAAAGGCCTGACGGTATGAAGCTGGTCCCGTGGAAGTGTAGACGGCCCTTAGTATGAGACGCGACTTGCGTCGATACTTTGTTGCCGTCACAACTTTCTGAGACTCAGAGAAGGACTGGAGCGTTGGCCGATTCGGAGCAGCACAAACGGCGCAAATATGCTAACCTCGGCAGTGGTTACATATTTGAGCCGTTTGAAATTGAGACATTGTGCCCGTGGTGGCCGGTCTTGTTTTTAAAAGTCTTTCTGACTGAGCGTTTGGTGTACCCGACGTGTGACCAAAATGCTGGTGTTTACTTGGCTAACGTATAAGCATTGCCAATCAGCGTGGCAATGCTACCAGCATGCTGGGCACGCTGCTAACTGGCAGTGGGCTTGAGTATTTGGATTATCTTTAGACCTTCAAGGGTCTGTGGATGATCCAATTGCTTGTTATGTAGTAGTAGTTTATGAAATTTTACATTATAAGTCTTGTATTTAGTGGTAGTTAATAAATGCACTTGCTAGCGGACCCGGCGAACTTCGTACCGCGAAAGTTAATTAATGTAGGTAGCTAACCTTACGGAGATATCTACATTAAGATACCTATTTTAAGTTTAACGGCTGTCATCCAAAATGTAGATCTCATTGAGCTATCTCACATTTGACCTACCTACCTAAGGTATTATGATGCTCCTGTTGATTAAGATAAGGTTAGAGTGTACGGGTTCCCGCCTTGTCGTGGCGGGGAAACTTAGTAGCCGAGGCTTATGGGCGGCGCGGGAATCCCAGATAGAGCCGCTTCTCTGGGTTTCTTCTGAGACAGCTGAGAAGGCGGCGCTCGAGGTCTCCCGATTTTTTGCGTCTTTTCTCGCTTGGCAGCTTAGAAGTTTGCACTCGTGGTTGGGCAGTTTTCTTGGCTTTTTAACTATAGCAGCTGAGAGGCTGGACGGTAAGTTGCGTGCCTCATGAGGAGTGCCGCAACTGAGGCGGGCTGCACTTTTGTCACTGTTGAATCCTAACCAAACCAACAGAAATGTATGTTCGTGTCAAGGTCACAGTTCACAGTCAAGGTTAATAACCTTAGAGTCAAGATACTTATACTCATGCCATACTTTAATGATGAATACTCATGAATTTACCTATAATTAATTCAATTTAATTTAATTATTTGCTACATAGCAAAATGTTATTATTATAAGAAAAATATTATTATTTTAATAATAATTTAATGTAATTGTAATAAGTTAGTGACGTGTATCTTTTATATTTATGATACCAATAAATAATATGAATATGAATATGAATACTACTCCTAAAAATCAAGTTGATCCGTTTCTTCGTATATTAGTATGGATTCTGTACCATAAAGGTAGAATAAAGTAACATGTTTAACCTCTAACGGTGGAATATTTAAAAATATTTTTAATGTCAGACAAAATGACTGCCCAGTATTAAACGTCACTGTAATATATAGCATGGCATAGGGAAAAACCATTTAGTCCAATTTTAATGTCGGTTGTCATTGTCAATCCATACTATATTTCCTCTTCGAGGAGCTATAATGGTGAAAAGACAATTTGTCTCTTTGATATGCTAAGCGTGACATTTATAAAAAGTTTGCAGTCAATGTATGTCACCTGTCATCTTATTACGTTTCGTCAACCCATATCTGGCCCAATTATGAACGCGCTATCGTAAATTTAATAGGAATGTAAAAAGTGTTCTCTCTATCGAATGCCTAAAGTGAAAAAGAAACAGGAATATTCTAATTAGGTGTTATAATTACGATGGTGCCTTCAAAATTGGGCCTATTAGCGTCGTTGTGATAGGTGACAGTTTCGCTAACGATTTTTTAAGGGAAAAGATGATATGAAAAAGATAAGATGAACAACTATTAAAAAATAAAAAATAAAGGAACGGGATTAAAAAGTACCCTATGTCCTTCTCCTGGTTCTAAACTACCTTCCTGCCAATTTTCAGCTAAATCGGTTCAGCCGTTCTTGAGTTATAAGTGGAGTAACTAACACGACTTTCTTTTATATATATAGATTATGCTGTTGTTAAGTAGGTATAGTTAAATATAAATTTTCTATTGTTTTTGTATTAAACTGTTTAAATTAATAGGCGGAGGGCCTTGGTACTTGGTATGCCATAACACAAGTTATTCCTAGTTTGAGTACCAAGGTTATTTTACATGGAGTGTTTTTAAATTTCTCTAAATCTCATTGAATGTAAGTGAAAAATTGATGTTTGTGAAGATTCAATAAATTTATTTATTTATTTTTTGGGAACTAAGTACAAAAATTTGGACATACAAAAGCTGGGCTATTTATTTAACTCTGGAAACAAGTTGCATGGAAGAATTAGTGTTAAATGACTTCAAAAATCAAGCCCGTGTTTAACCTTTGGGTACAAAACTCTAAAAATGAAAAAAATATGGAATAGTTTTAGAAGAGCCTGTACTGACTTTAAAAGAGAGACTGCTAAATATACATGACTAAGAGAAAATAGAAGAGTAAGAACAAGAATTGCAAAGCAAAAAAGTTAATCAGAATGATTGAAAAGCTTGCCATGTCCGTGACTGTTACTTAGGAGAAATCACAGGGCTTACATTGTTGCAAACAAAGAATCAAAATTATCAGTTCTACTCTATAGTCATGTGCTGTTGAGTACCCAACACAGGAGCTCAGGTGATAAATAAAGATAGCAAATTAGATGCTATCTATTCGAAGATATCTAGTACAGTGAATTATGAACATTCAAGAGCTGCATTGTGTGTTTTCAATTATGTCAGATCAAAATAATATCTACTAATAGAATCATTCATTTCAATTTTAGTCTCAATGTCTCAATCTCAATTTTTGTGTTCAATCTTAGTACAGGAATACAACCAAATGTTTGGTACCCTTGTCAAATTCAAACCACTTCAAACTGTGGTATGAACAATATTCTTGTTAAACAATGTATGTATTGCATAACTATATTGATTTGTATTTAAAAATTAAATCAAATGTGCTTAATCAATTTCATTTTTAATTGTTGTTGTCTATGTAAAATAAAATAAAATTAAACTAATTGTATATTATTGCATGTAGCTTTTGTTTATTAACATACTAGCTTTTACCCGCGGCTTCGCCCGCGATATAATTTAATTTATGTTTATCTTGTCAAAAAAATATGGTAACTAAAACAGTAAGTGCGCCACAAAAAATTAGCCCCAATTCAATGTGAAACGGTACACAAATATTGTAGCAAATAATTATTTCAAACCCAAAAAACAGCCAATCTCAACTAATTTGTTTCGTTTTCGTTATAATGCGCAGTTTTCTTTGGCCTATACCCAACAGTGGGTACTGTTGGGTATAGGCCTCTCTCTTGCAGTGCCATCTGCCTCGGCTCTTTACCGGTCGTGACCAGGGTCGACCGGCGGTATTGATGATATCGTCGAGATAGTCGACCCACCTTGCTACCGCGCCGCACATAGCTGAGCGCTCTCACCTATTCAAGTACCCTAGTTGACCAGCTTGGTCACCACCGTCTTTCTCGCTCAAGAAGCGCTGGTTGAATTGGTTGCCACGCCATTGTGAACGATGTTATACGCAGGGCTTTTGCGACCGCCAATATCGCAGCCGTACTCTAACCGAATCGGTTTGCGCGTGGTGATGGCAAAATGCCTGACGGTATGAAGCTGGTCCCATGGAAGTGTAGACGGCCCTTAGTATGGGACGCGACTTGCGTCGATACTTTGGAGCCGTCAGCGGAGCAGCACAAACGGCGCAAATATGCTAACCTCGGCAGTGGTTACATATTTGAGCCGTTTGAAATTGAGACATTGTGCGCGTGTTGGCCGGGAGCTCATCTTGTTTTCAAAAGTCTTTCTGAGCGTCTCGTGTACCCGCCGCGTGACCAAAATGCTGGTGTTTATTTGGCTCAACGTATAAGCAGCATTGCCAAGCTGATTGGCAATGCTGCCAGCATGTTGGGCACGCTGCTAACTGGCAGTGGGCTTGAGCATTTAGAATATCTTTAGACCTTCAAGGGTCTGTGGATGATCCAATTGCTTGTTATGTAGTAGTAGTTTATGAAGTTTTACATTATAAGTCTGTATTTAGTGGTAGTTAATCACTTAAGCACTTGCTCTGTAAAAAAATCAAGTACCTTGCACCTTGTTGTCACTGTTCAGACCTATCCCGATATCAAAATACCTTATACTTATAAATGCTTCTGTTGATTAAGATAAGGTCAGAGTGTATCCGCCCATAGGTTTCCGCCTTGTCGTGGCAGGAGAACTTAGTAGGGCGGCGCGGGAATCCCAGGTAGAGCCGCTTCTCTGGGTTTTTTCTGAGACAGCTGAGAAGGCGGCGCTCGAGGTCTCCCGATTCTTTTTGGTCTTTTCCCCCTAGGCAGTTTAGAAGTTTGCACTCGAGGTTAGGCCGATTTTCTGGGGTTTTTAAATATAGCAGCTTAGAGGCTGACCGGCAAGTTGCGTGCCTCATGAGGAGTGCCGCAACTGAGCCGGGCTGCACTTTTATCACTGTTCAATCCTAACCAACCCAACAGAAATTTATGTTCGTGTCAAGGTCACAACTCAGAATCAAGGTTATTAACCTTGATTCTGAGTTGTGTACCTTAGTGTCAAGATATTCATACTCATGCCATACAACTTTTAAAAATCAAGTCGATCCGTTTCTTCGTATATTAGCATGGATTCTCTACCATAAAGGTAGAATAAAGAAACATGTTTAACCTCTAATGGTGGTATATTTAAAAATATTTTTAATGTCAGACGAAATGACGGCCCAGTATTAAACGTCATTGTAATATGTAGCATGGCAAAGGGAAAACTATTTTGTCCAATTTTAATGTCAGTTATCATTGTCAATTCATACTTTATTTCCTCTTCGAGGAGCTATAATGGTGGAAAGACAATTTGTCCCTTTGCTATGCTAAGCGAGACATTTATAAAAGTCTGCAGTCAATGTATGTCACCTGTCATCTAATTACGTTTTGTAAATCCATGTTAGGCTCAATCAACCCAATTATGAATGCGCCATCGTAAATTTAATAGCAACGTAAAAAGTGTTCTCTCTATCGAATTCCGAAAGTGAAAAAGAAACAGAAATAGTCTAATTAACTGTTATAATTACGATGGTGTATTCAAAATTGGGCCTTTTAGCGTCGTTGTGATAGGTAACAGTTTCGCTAACGCAAGATTTTGTCCTATCCAACGGGAATTATGCAATTTTCGGGATAAAATGTAGCCTATGTCCTTTCTCAGGCTCTAGACTATCTGTGTACCAAATTTCATTGAGATCGGTTCATTAGTTTTGGCGTGAAAGCGCGACAGACAGACAGACAGACAGATAGACAGACAGACAGAGTTACTTTCGCATTTATAATATTAAAATAGTAAGGATAATATATTATCAGTATGATGATATCCAAGGACTGCTCGTCGATTGATTTGACAGATATTCGATCGACAGTTGTTTATTTTGACATTCTTGCAGCGCACGCTCAGTAGCTCGCAGATGGCAGAATTTTCCTACTTACTCAACATTTATCGTTATATTTTGGACAATTCACAAAATATCTTTATAAATTGTAGCCTATGTGTTATTCTGATGTATAAGCTATATTATTAAAAAGTTTCATCTCAATCCGTTCAGTAGTTTTTGCGTGAAAGAGTAACAAACATCCATACATCCATCCATCCATCCATCCATCCATCCATCCATCCATCCTCACAAACTTTCGCGTTTATAATATTAGTAGGATAGTCAAAGTCAAAGGCAAAATTTCTTTATTCCGTAGACACAATACAGGCACTTGGAATCGTCTAGTTACAATTTTTAAAAGTTCAACTTAATTAAATTTTTACTATATATAAATAAGCACACTTTTTAAATTTTACCAAATCAGTATCATTAGGTACACAAAAGAAAAAAATATTAGAACACAAATCAAAAATAAAATTGTATCAGTATCATGAAAAATAACAATGTCATTATCAGTTTAAAAATGTCAACGAGTATGAAAATAAAGAACTTATAATTACATATCAAAAATTGAAAAATACCATGTTGCGTTATTCATACATAATCAAAGCATGTAGCTTGATGTTAGAGCTTTTATTTTCGCCGTATTTAAAATAATAAACACCTGAGATTCCGAATAAAAATATTAGAAGTCTAAATTAAGTACTTAGTTTACATTACATATTAAATTAAATACAGAGTGAACCACAAATAGTACGAAAAGTAAAATGAACATTCATTTAAAAGAGCTGCATTACGAAAATAGATTCTCGAGAAACACCAACAATGTTTGCCCACTTAACACTCCAGTCAAGACTGCAACACAAGTACCAGGGACGATAAGAAACAGGCTCTCGTAAGATCTACCGACATACTATCACTTACAAAAGAATGTCCAAGTTGTGGACAGAACGCGTGAAATCGCGTCATTCGTAATAGGTACCCTATGAATCATTTATTAGTTGCTTGAACCCAGAACCCCAGACGCAAGACAACTAACTGCATGACTTCTTAATCCCGCTAAAAAGAAAACGTCTCATCAGTGCAACGTGACAGTAACATCTTCACGGTGACATAAAACATTGTCATCTCACAAACAATCCTTAAAACAAACAAAAATAAAGTCTATTTTTATTCAAAAAAACATTATTAAAACCGATTCGAAGATCAAACCCGTTTTACGAATGAAATGCTCCGAGAAAAGGGACAGGCTACAAAAAGCAATCGCGGCGCAACTATACTCGAAAGCTCAAAGGACTTGAGCTGTATTTTGTTTTGTCTGAGCGAGATAACTTGATCATCTTCTCAATGAACCAAACGGCTTAATAAATGTATCAGAACACACTCACGACCTTACTCCCTCCCAATTAAACATAAACCGATGAAGCGCGATGCAAATGTTCCCTTTTCGAACTGGACATTTCGTAAAAAGAACAATTTACAAGTTCGTCTGGAGCAAAATGAGATGGAGCATGGAATCCTCTGCGACAGAGCAAGAGGTGTGATACAAGAACCGGAGTGGGAGGCTGTGTATTTTTTCTGAGTTATTATGCAGGTTTCGATCATTTAATTAAGACATTTTGTGCATTTATAATGAAATAACAATATGAGTCAACGTAACGAACGCCTTTTTAAATTGCTGCGTGAAGTATTTGACCTGAAGTTGAATAATTTAAGTGGTCAAGTGCTTTTGCTTCTTTTTAAGTTTACTTTGAGTGAAGAGAGGAGTGTTTCTGTTCGATCGATGTTTGCGGTCGACTTATGATATATTATTATTGCACTGTCATAGTTTTGAAGTCTTTTTGTATGCGTATGCACGTTTAAATGGAACTCTACGTCTACCTACCCTACAATTTTATGGAAATTGCGAAGTCATTGTAGAGTCAGGAGATGTGATTTCGTTATGTAAAGGTTTTTTAACCCCCAACACAAATCTATCCATCCATTCATCAGTCATAGGACGTACACTACTAGGCATAGGCCTCCCCTATGAATTTCTAATAAGACTGGTTGGAAGCGGCTTGCATCCAGCGCGAACCTGCGGTCATCGACGACCTTGCGGGTGGATGTTCTACGCTGCGCTTGTCGGTACGTGGTCTTCATGCACACGAGAACTTTTTGACCCCATCGATCATCATTCCTCTGCGCCATTTCAACTTGCCAATCCCCTGATCTATGTCGGTAATTTTGGTTCTTCTACGGATCTCCTTATTTCCGACACAAATATTCAGTATCAGGGGGGGAATTCAGTTTGATAAGTGAGTGTATAATTATTATGTTTGTCTGTAGTACAAGTATGAACTTGAACGAATTAATTATTTCACACCACTGGCTATTCGGTGAAGGAAAACATCATGAAACAACCTGCGTGCGTCCGTTGAAGAAATCGATGACGTAGTATAAGTATAGTATATAATAGTGTGGTCTATATGGCCATATACCTTCGTGGATAATCCTACGTCGTGCAGTTGACTATTAAAAAGATGATACATGTACTTACATTGTACAGCACGGGTAGCATGTACCTGTACCTGTACCAGCCTTTTTAATAGTCCACTGCAGGACGTAGGCCTACCCACGAAGGGTGATTGGGCCATATCCACCACGCTGGCCCAGTGCGGGTTGGTGGATTCACATACGCCATCGAATTTCTTCTACGGACGAATGCAGGTTGCCTCACGATGTTTCCCTTCACCGAAAAGCCAGTGGTGTGAAATTCCGTACATTAATTCCAAAGAACTCATTGGTACGGGACCGAGGATTCGAACCCACGACCTCACGATTGTAAGCGGGTGTCACTACCTCTTGACCACCACGGCTCGGCACGGGTAGCATGGCAAAGGGACAATTATATTGACTGCCTCGGTGGCTCAGTGGTTAGTGACCCTAACTTCTGGATCAAAGAGGCGTGGGTTCGATCCCCACTCAGGACAAATATTTATGTGATGAACAAAAGTGTTTGCTCTGTCTGGGTGTTATTTAGTTACTCTCTATGTATATATAAGTATGTATTTAAAAATAAGGATACGTAGTATATCAGTCTCTGGCAGTCATATCACAAGCTTTGCTTAGTTTGGGGTCAGAGGCCGTGTGTAAGATGTCCCAAAATATTTATTTATTTATTTTATCTTTCCACCATTATGTCCCCTCTAAAAGGAAATAAAGGATGGATTGACAATGACAATTAAAAGTTGATTAAATGGTTATCTCCCTTTGCCGTGCTACCAGTGTAGGTACAGTTACTACCATAGAATTACTACTAACCTACCTAACATCATGCAATCAACACTAGGGAATGCAAACAATCCCACGGGTCTCGTTTCTCAACAATTTGCAGGACATATTTAGCAGTCAGCACATTCGCAGGTGCAAAGCAATTTATCTTTCCTTACTCTATAAGCGCATTTCGTGCATTTTTGTATTCGAAAACGTCTGTGAAAATTTATCAATAACTGTATTATGTAACTTATATCAACTCGTAAGTTGGGTAAGAGAAAAAAGGATGATACCACTCACATCACTTGCTCATTTCTGAGCTGGCTCGAACCTTAGTATCTCATCATCATTTTAACTATAAAACATCTACTTTTAGCCCTATAGATTCTCAATAAGACAGCTCGCTATGAGTAAGCGCTCGGCTGAAAATATTGCCCGTCACCCATTGACAGTTTTGAAAGTGTCAATGCCGTCACCCAACCGAACAAGGGCTATGTGGGAGTTAACCGCTCGAGCTCGATCGCGTTAACGTTCGATGTGATTTCTATGGAAATGGTACAGCGCCATCTTGGGTCACGTACAGAAAACTGAATAGTTAAGTGTGAGTATTTTTTACGGTAATTTAACGAGCGCCAAACCGATCCAACACAAGCGCGGCAACGTCTGTGATTGGCTAACTCAAGCGTGTGTGTCAATGTGCTCGAGTGTATGCTCGACGCGTTCGGTCAACGCGACGTAAAAGTAATTCGATTTGATTTGCAAAACTGTCACTTGGCACTCGAACGCACTACGAGTAACTATGCTATTGCTTTACTTCTGAGTGCCAAGTTGGGGTTTTGCAAATCAAATCGAATTGCTTTTACGTCGCGTTGACCGAGCGCGCCGTGCACACACGCGAGCACATTGACACACACGCTTAAATTAGCCAATCACAAACGTTGCCGCGCTCGTGTTCGATCGGTTTGACGCTCGTTACATTACCGTAAAATATACTCACACTTAGCTATTCAGTTTTCTGTACGTGACACAAGATGGCGCTGTGCCATTTCCATAGAAATCACATCAAACGTTAACGCGATCGAGCTCGAGCGAAAATCTCGCACTTAGCCCTCTGTAAACGATACGAAACACACGAATGCTACATATCCGTAGCCAGTATCCGACCTTTTAACTATGTCCATGCCAAAAATCAAGTTCATTCGTTGCTCTGTTGCTGCGTTAAAGAGTAACAAACCAATAAAGCAACAAACACACTCACAGACTTATAATCTTAGTAAGGATGCAATAAGGAATTAAAGATACAGAAACAACATTAAGTACTTCATGACACAATTATAGCGTAGTTTGACTAGGTGTTTGTTATCGATCACCAAAGTTAAGCAACGTTCGGCACGGTCAGTCTTTGGATGGGTAACCGCGGGTGGCATTTACAACCGAGCACTTCCGTGGCTCGGACGACACGATTATAGGTCCCGTTTGTTTTAACCGTTTAGCCATGTCAGAGGCCTTTAGACGGCTTAAAAACTCTAACACCAGGGCTAGCCTATACAGATTTACTTTTACCACATTTCGAAATTAACCCACGAAACCAATCAACGTGGGCTGAGCCGATAAAATAATTTATTAACTGAAACATACCCACTTAGGGCGTTTTCTCACCGCGCCTTAAGAATAAGTGATCACTTTTATTTAAAAAGATAACATAAAGTTTCGAGAAAAAATAAACATTTTGATTAGAGTAAAGTGTCACGGGCAATGGAATTTATGTTAATCGTATAGAAAAAAAAGGTTGAAAACCAATTTAGTTTTGAAGTCGACAAAAGGTGGTAACTAAAATTTTATACGGTAGACCTATTAGTATTACTATGTAACTGCGACAGTGGCTCTATTAAGCGACTCTATAAATAAATTAGTCAAAATGTACTAGCTTTTGGATTAAGGGAATCTGGAAGGATGTGAAGGCGATGACCGAGGACATTTTGGTTGGTAATTTCTTAGATTTTGAAGCTTAACTTATGACCAATTATAAGGCATTTTCTATTAGCTGATCGGATGGGTAGAAATGAAGAGAGCTTCGTAGTATTTACCGACTTCCAAAAACGAGGAGGTTCTTTGTTCGTTCGTATGTATGTTTTTTTGTATATTTATCGATAATTTCAGTAATTGTAAACCGATTTAAAAACTTTTTTATAGTTTGAAAAAGCCGTGATGGTCTAGTGGTAATGACACCCGCCTTACAATCGTGGGGTCGTGGGTTCAAATCCCGGTCCCGTACCAATGAATTCCTTGGAATTTATGTACGGAATTTCACACCACGGGCTTTTCGGTGAAGGAAAACATCGTGAGGCAACCTGCATACGTCCGTAGAAGAAATTCGATGGCGTATGTGAATCCACCAACCTGCACTAAGCCAGCGTGGTGGATATGGCCCAATCACTCTTCGTGGGTAGGCCTACGTCCTGCAGTGGACTATTAAAAAAAAGGCTGGTACAGTACAGTACAGTACAGTTTGAAAAAGTATACTTCCGAGGTGGTCCTATTAGAATTTTATCGAAATCGGCTCAGCCGTTTTTGATATATCAACGAAAATTATTCGAATTCTGTACACGAACTGGTGTTGTAATTTTTCGCGAAAACTGATTATTAAGCTCCAATATCTGGGAACAAATAAAAAAAAATAGCCATGGCGATGGTACAAATGAATAAAATTCTTACTGGTACTTTATGCATTTTTAACATCGACTTGGCTTTTTTTATTCCTGATAATACCTTGAATACGTGTGATTAATTCGAGACTTATTCCTGAAAATTCCAAAACAGATGTAAGACACATCTAGAGAAACTAGGTATTTAGTACTTTTTCTCATCAATAAATATTCCTACTAATATTATGAGGGCGAAAGTTTGTGAGGATGGATGGATGAATGGATGGATGTTTGTTACTCTTTCACGCAAAAACTACTGAACGGATTGAGATGAAACTTTGCAATAATATAGCTTATATATCCGAATAACACATAGATTATTAATTATAATGATATTGCGTCAAAAATCATAATATCATGCGGGCGAAGCCGCGGGTAAAAACTAGTTCAATATAAATTATCCTAGACCGCAACTCTATGGGTGACTTTCTTATTCAATCAAATATACAGGGTTATTTCTAATCAATTAGCATCCTTTTAGGGGCTTATTCTGTACATTAAAACTAACAACTTTTGTTCCACAACTTTTGTCAAAACACTAAAAAAATGTTGTTCTATAGAAAAACATCATTCACCTGCGACAAAATATATGGAACAGCTGATTTTTTTTTTTAGTTTTGACAAAAGTTGCAGAACAAAAGTTGTTAGTTTTGATGTAGGTACATAATAAGCCCCTAAAAGGATGCTAATTGATTAAGAATAACCCTGTATAATTACAGACCGCATCCTCAAAGGTTAAATGAGATCTTGTTTTTTTTTTAAAATCATGTGATAAGAAGTTTGTTGTACTGTATCGTAGCAGCCTTTTTTAATAGTCCACTGCAGGTCGTAGGCGTACCCACGAAAGATGGCCATATCCACCACGCTGGCCCAGTGTGGGTTGTAGGATTCACATACGCCATCGAATTTCTTGTACGAACGTATGTAAGTTGCATCTATTCCTTCACCAAAATGCCAGTGTTGTGAAATTACGTACATTCATTCCAAAGAACTCATTGGTGCAGGATCGGCATTAAAACCCACGATTTCACTATTGTAAGGCTACCTCTAAGCACAGCTCTAAGCCACCAAGGCGTTGTTGCGAAATTTGTTGACTTTGACTAAATCTATGAAACAGTTGTTTTTTTTTCGAGACCGAGATTGGTTCTACACTAAAAGTTGGTCATGATAATGAAAATAAGGTTGTCATAAAATATGCCCATCATCTATAAAAACACCTGACATAATTAACCATAAGAATAATAATAAAATAATAATAATCTTTTCCAGAGCATTAATTCACCAACACGTTAAATTGTCCCAAAAAATCCTAACCTATCACTTAATCTGCGGCTTAAAATAAAAATTGATAAATAACTTCTTAACCCGATAATGCTATGACTAATCGATGCCCTACCGTATATAATTAATAAAACATACTATATTGTTAAAGTCGCGGTGTCGGGTGCGCTGTAGGGTTTCCTAGGCCTATTTAGATTTATTGGCTTGTTTTTAAAGTACTGTTGGAGACAGACCGTATGAATAGTAATATCTATAAATCCCTTTGCGTCCAGATTATTACGAAGCAAAGCGTGAGCGTAGCGAGCGTTTCGTGATATAAGACGGTATGTTTAAAGAGCTCCCTGGGCTCACTACATGTGCCCTGCTGCCAGCGTAATAGATAAAAAGCTAAACAAGAGTATTACAGATTTCGGTCACGAAATGACGATATTGTAATTAATACCGATTTGGTAATTTCAAAATTCAGTGAGTAGGTACAATTTTGAATTATAAATTGTATTCTTTGCATGCCTGAGATTTGCTTGTTAATAAGTTATTTTTAAGATCAGTCCGTCCCTTATGTTCATTCATAATTTCTATTAAGAGAGGAGAGGTTTATAGAAATCCTTTGCTCTCCTAATCAGGTTGTCTGGAAGAAATCGCTCTAAGCAATAAGGCCGCCGGTTGTCGCACTAATTATATTGTTTTCTTTTATTGATATATTGTCGATAGTGTGAACAATAAAGCGTTTCTATTCTATCAGAAAACGTTTTGGTTTTAGACTAGAAGTTGTTCATTGTTAAAATGGGATAAAATAAAAATTGATAAATACTCGTAACTTTCTACTATGAAATATATTTGTTTTATTTTTAAATGGCACTAATTATATTTTAGCTGATAAAAGTGACTGCATGTCCCTTATGAAAATCACCGATTCAGTCCATCGAAGATAGTTTAGTAATTAGTAACTTTAGTAAAACGTCTATATCGTTGTGCACTAATAAGGTACACTTCTCCAATTTGAGGCCAACTTTCATTTCAAGCCGTCGCTTATCAATTGTCCATTTTTTGTCTTACAAACATCATAAAAGGATCTCCAACGGAGCCAATGAGTTTCTCAAAAACAAAACGCCTTCTCAGAATTGCACTTATGACGGCGTCTGTACCCGTAAACGACGTACGGATATTCGTTTTTCGAGAAAAAAGTACCAAGAGAGTCCAGCTGTGCGATATTTATGACTTCATATTTGTTATCTCCTTCACACTTGTTGGCTTTTAGTGCATTTGTCCTTGTCCCTGAAGTCCGGTCTCGGTCTTTTCTATTGCGTTCGGTCGGAGTTGTTCTCGAGAATTGTTCATGAATATTTTGAATTTAGAAAGATGTTTCAATAAAGTTTGTAACGGACGATGGGTATTGGGTACCTACCTATTATAAATTTGGAGACACCTGTTCGGTCCTGTTTTATAACTGTATACTAAGTAAGTTCGAATGGGCCAGGTGGCTAGATCTGAGCCCTTAGCCCAGGTTTTGCGTCGTTTACTTAAACTTTCGCATTCGCTTGTGACTCCATACATTTTGGTTAGTTCTTCCTCGTTTTCGCCAGGGGCGCTGTACAATAATGTAAAGATAGCCATACGGAAACAGCTCTAGTTTCAATTTACGAGTAAACCCAGACTAACCCCTTTGGTGTCAAAGTTTTTAAGTCTCCTGAAGGCCTCTGAAGTAGCTAAATGGTTAAAACAACTGGGGGCAATAAATTTCAAATGAGTAGTAAAATATAAGAATCACAAGCCTCTTGTTTAGTTTTTTTGTCATCGTACACACGGTCTCACGGACCCCAAACTAAGCAAAGCTTGTGATATGGCTGCCAGAGACTGATATACTACATATACATATGTTAAATACATATGTACTTATATCGATAGTATCTAAATACACCCAGACACAGAGCAAACACCAATGTTCACCACATAAACACTTGCCCTGGGTGGGGATCGAACCCACGCCTCTTTGATCCAGAAATCAGGTTCGCTAACCACTGAGCTACCGAGGCAGTCGATTAGTGGAGTTAGACTTAGTGGTTTGAATTGTACCTGTGGTGGACTGGTGGTAGTTAATTAGTAGCTAGTATTAAAAAAATCGGCTAAGTGAGAGTCGGACTCGCGCACAAAGGGTTCCGTCCATATAGTACCCCTTAGTATATTTTATTTTAATTTAAATATTTAGTTTTGAAGGGAATATACAACTTGACATTTTGTGAATATTTCAAGCATCTTCCTGTTGCCGTTATTAATATCGAGCAAAAAAATCACGCTTCTTGTATGGAAGCCCCCCTTAATTATTTATTCTATCATAATTTCATTATTTATTTTTAAAGAAAATATTTAACTAAGTATTCTTTGAATATTTCAAGCATCTACATGTCACTGTTACCGATATCGAGCGAAAAAAGGCTAAAAATTCAGGTTTGTTATATGGGAGACCCCTTAAATATTTGTTTTTCTGATTTTAGTATTTTTTTTTTATTTGTTGTCATAGCGGCAACAGAAATACATCATCTGTTAAAATTTCAACGTTTTAGCTATCGCCGTTCATGAGATACAATCTGGTGACAGACATACAGACGGACGTACAACGGACGTACAGCGGAGTCTTAGTAATAGAATTTTATTGAATAAAACTGATGAATCGAAAAATATTATAACAACAATATGCTTATCCTAGGGAGTTATCCCGACGCCTAACAATTTTCTTTGCCCATCCTAAAAAAACCCGGAGAAGTGCGAGTCAGGCTCGCACATCGAGGGTTCCGTACAAACACGTTGTTAAAATAATTAAAACCTGTTTTAGCATGTGCTAATGAAGTTCTTTTATATGAAGCCTTACATGATACGATTTACTCACTTTGAATTTTGAACCCATAATTTGTGATTTAAATAAAAATGTACAGTTTTCAGATTTATTCCTATATGTGTACTCTGAGACAATGATTGTTGCCGAATTTTATAGTTCTATGTCAACGGGAAATACCCTGTAGGTTTTGATTTTTGTGAGTGCAAAATATGCGGTTTTTTACGACATAAACGGCTCTAACTTTTTTAAACGATGACTGAGAAGTTTTTCTTTTACATAACACATACAGTTTAAATTTCAACGGCCGGACGGACAGACGGACAACAAAGTGATCCTCTAAGGGTTCCGTTTTTTCCGTTTGAGGTACGGAACCCTAAAAATTTAAGCTCGTGACACTGAGCGCCACACAAATTGAAAGATGGGAAGTTAGCCGCAGAGAGCTGCGCAAACGCCAAAATATAGACGTTAGCGTGTGCCAGAGAAACAAGACGCCGGCGCACACCCGCCCGCCAACCTCGTACCTCCCGCGCGCTCCCTACGCCCGAGCTCACTACTTCGCCATTTGTACAGGCATTGTGCACACATGCGCAATAATTAGCGAATCACGGCGAAGTGTCATCTGCGGCTAACTTCTCATCTTTAAATTTGTGTGGCACTCAGTATACTTTCTGTTTTTCTGAGTTGCCCATCCCAACAACAAGTGGGTAGAACCCGAATGAATAGGTTTATCTTGCTTAAATGATGATGATAATATCAGTAAATAACTAAGTATAAAAACGAAATTGCAATGTGGAAGGCTATAAAAACAATAAAATTAGCAATACGTTGCTTGTATCAAACTTGTAGCTAGCAAATTAAAAAGAAATTAGATACATGAGAGAGCTGAACTACTTAGAATAATAAACCATAATATTTCAGTTCAATTTCTGTTCGTAATTATAACGAGGGCTACTTCCAGGGAACATGAAACAATTTATGGAGTGAAAAATCTCGCATAAATTAGACCTTTACTTTGTTGTGGTAGTAGTATATTTATTAGTTGTTACAATTTGACATTATCTTTCTTTTATTATTGACTGAGGAAAATCTACCAAAGTGGATGGGCAATTGGGCATTTGGTTTGGTAGGTTTTCATCACTTATAAAGTGGCACCTTTTTGTTTTTAGTCTTGTATTTACTTATTTAAAATACTTAGTTTTTTTTATTTTATTTAATAATGACAATACTACACTACTACTACATAGAAAGCAATTGGATCATCCACAGACCTTTGAAGGTCTAAAGATAATCCAAGTGTTCAAGCCCACTGCCAGTTGGCAGCGTGCCCAGCATGCTGGCAGCATTGCCACGCTGAATGGCAATGCTTATACGTTAAGCCAAATAAATATAATACTTAGAATACTTAGTGTGTGGTTGTTAATCGTGTGTAATGTTTATATTTGACTGAAATCAACTTGGTTTTAAGAATGTAGAAAAATGAAATGAAATTAATTATGATTGAACGTAAGTAATTTGTAAATATTGAGTAATTGTAATTTGTTTTGGACTATTCAAAAGTGTGTCTGTGACACCCATTTGTTGTAACAAATAAACTGAAACTGAACTTTTCCCACTGCTGAACATAGCCCTACCCATGAAGACCGATTGGGCCAATGCTACCACGATTTATCATCATCATCATAGCCTGTATCGACCCACTGTGGGCATAGGCCTACTCTCCCTTGTGCCATTTCCCTGCCTTGGGGTAATCTCACCCACGTGAGTCCCGCGATCTATCTGATGTCGTCGACCCATCGGGTTGGTGGTCTGCCTACGGAACGCCTGTCTGCTATTGGAAGCCACTCAGTCAGGGATCTACTCCACCATGTCCGTGTCCTGCCAAGCGCCACCGCTGGTCAGGACACGCTGGCTGGTGGTTGAGCAGCCTATACAGGGTTATTTCTAATCAATTAGAATCCTTTTAGGGGCTTATTCTATACATCAAAACCAACCACTTTTGTTCTGCGAGTTTTGTCAAAACTCAAAAAAAAATCTGCTGTTCCATACATTTGGTCGCGGGTGAACGATACTTTTCTATGGAACACAATTTTTTTTTTGAGTGTTGACAAAAGTCGCAGAACAAAAGTTGTTAGTTTTGATGTACAGAATAAGCCACTAAAAGGATGCTAATTGATTAGAAATAACCCTGTATACCACGATTTCTAACAAAACTCAAAGGACAAGTCATTTTTCTCGTAGTTTCTGTGGTATTTGGGTAATAACCCCCGACTAACGTGAAAAAAGGTCCGTTCATCATCATAGTAACCACTAGACATAGCCCTCTCTTGTGGATTTCCAATAAGACCAGTTGGAAGAAGTTTGCACCCAGTATTGATGTAATTATGATTAGGTAGATCATCGATACACCGTGACGCTGGTCATGCTACGCTTTGCTTACAGGTGGTGGTCTCTATTCGAGAACTTTATTCTTTTTGTTCCCATTATTAAAAATTATTTATTCAAATACCTTTCTGGAGCATCAAAAACATAACAAGCAATTTCTCGTAACATGGGTACGGCGGCAAAATAAATTGAAGTTCAAAGCTATTACGTAAGTGCACCTGGTGTATTAGTTTACTAAATACTGAGAACAGTGCTACAAAAGACTTGAATAGGATGGATCGGCCCTTAATGCTTTTACCATAGATCTATGTTCCAACTGGTCTGTTTTAGAATCTTTAGGAACTTAAGTCCTTTGAACTGAATTGATGAAACGTAGAACTGAATTCCTATGGCTGAATTGAAGTAACGTATAAATTACCTACTGTTTTGGTAGGTAAATGCAAAGTGTAGAAACTTTCAGAGGTTTATATAATTAGATAGTTGCCATTGTGAATAATATAAACTGTGAGACCTACCATGATTTTAAGATCCAAAAAGCCAAAATTCGTGACTGCTACATTCTGAGAAATAAATCATCTTTTTCATACATTTTCTCAAAAACTGATGAACAAGATTTTTTGTTTGTAACAGCTGATCTTTTCACAGAAGTCTAAACAGAGGGTAATACCCTATTTACGTCGAAAGCTGTCTAGCCCGATCCTTAAAAGTTGTTTAAGTCTATGACATAAAACCTAATAGAGTTCCAAGTACTGAAAACTGCTAGAATGGATAGAATCTATTGTGAGAAGTAGATTAGAACCCGTTTGAACACTTGTTTAGGTTAATTCTAGATCTGTACCTATTAGGACTCAGTAATAAAAAAAAACATTAATAAAAGTTCGAGCGTTTTTCCACTAGGTATGCCAGGCATGCCGCATATAGGCTGTATCTTCATTATTTTTGGTTTTATTGAGAAAAGAAAAAAATACGTGTCCATTATTCTTTGATAATCTGCCTAAAGAACTAATTATATTTTTTTAGTCATTGTTCAGGCGCTAGCCAATCTCTGCAACGATTAGCTAAAGCCTGATGAAATTTCGGTTAGTACAGCCGCCTCACAACCAATGGTTAGGTTCGTGCGACGCCTGACTAACCCACCGACGCAACCGTGGAAGTCCACTACCGTCGCCGTAACGCCTGGCTATTCTGTGATAGCAAGCGAAGCTAGGACATGGATTATTCCATCGGCCGTTCGGTCGTCGCGGGGACCTACTCTCTACTCCCCGCCCGCCTCTATAACTCGTCGTCCCCTGCGCTGCAGGCCTCTGTATGGGCTCCGTCTGGATCCTCGAAGGTCCGACGGCCGGTCGTCTAGTTGACCTGACTGCTGGCGAAGGTGGACCCCTGTCTCCGAGTGCAGCCCCCCGAAGGTACTCGCCACTGCACCCCTCTAGACTCCGAGTGCAGCCGCCCGAAGGTTCTCGCCACTGCACCCCTCTTGTTGTGAATCAAACAACTGTTACATTGTGATTGATTTTATTACATGCTTAACTACTATTTATACAACAGTCTCTTACATCTAATTGGTCTTGAAGTATGACTAATTTGATGACCGTGCATATTTGTGTGCCGATGCCTCGCCTAGATGGTTGACGATGAATCTGGGTCGCGACTCTGCGGATTCCGCCGACTGACGCTATCCGCTATATGGCCCAGTATCGACACGCTGAGCTAAGCATGTTCTTTATGGACATTCTGGGGTCTCTCCGGGACGGTCTTCAGTTGGTACAGCTCCAACACCTCTGCCTTCGTTCCGCTGGACCCGTTGCTACGGTCCTTCCTGCTGGTTGATGGCGTGGATGGGATGCTACTGGTCTCGAACCCCTGGTTGTCGTGGCTGGTTGGCTGCCCGATCTGCCCGGCTTCTCTTCGTGGTTGCCGAGTGCGTCGTCGCATTGTGACTAACATGCACTGCGCCACCTGAATCGTTCTGGTCGGGCACCTAGTCTCCGTATGGTTGGTGAAGAGTTGCTCAACAATGCAATTTTCTTTTAATTGCATGTTCTTCACCACTCCAGGAAAACAAATAAAATTATAGAGCCAATGAAAGCATGTCTTGAAACCTTCTTGGTTGATCTCAAAATATTGCCCCTTGATTCCCTCTATCTCCATCTTGATCTTCTTTCTTCTCTCTTCTTTCTTGCTTCCCCTAATCCCTTGCCCTATTCCTGATCTAAACCCTCACACTTAGCTGATTATCTCTCCCTGGATCAGTATTTCTGCACCTTCTCAAGTACCTGGTGATTCCCGCTTGTGGGAGGCCAGGTCCCGAATTGCTACTGTCCGAGGCAGCTAAGTGCTATTTATGAGTACTTCAACGCCAATGAACGTAGCGCTTGATGATTACGCTAGCCCGAGGTACGTCAAAGGTAGTCTGTCAGTTTCAAGTCAACTAAAGGACAGGGTACGGCGTCGTCCCCTGCGCTGCAGACCTCTGTATGGGCTCCGTCTGGATCCTCGAAGGTCCGACGGCCGGTCGTCTAGACGACCTGACTGCTGGCGATGGTGGACCCTTGACTCCGAGTGCAGCCGCCCGAAGGTACTCGCCACTGCACCCCTCTAGACTCCGGGTGCAGCCGCCCGAAGGTTCTCGCCACTGCACCCCTCTTGTTGTGAATCAAACAACCGTTAGGTTGTGATTGATTTTATTACATGCTTAACTACTATTTATACAACAGTCTCTTACATCTAATTGGTCTTGAAGTATGACTAATTTGATGACTGTGCATATTTGTGTGCCGATGCCTCGCCTAGATGGTTGACGATGAATCTGGGTCGCGACTCTGCGGATTCCGCCGACTGACGCTATCCGCTATATGGCCCAGTATCGACACGCTGAGCTAAGCATGTTCTTTATGGACAGTCATATATCCTATTGTAATCCGTTTAAAGCCAAAAAGAATTTTCACATCTATGTAGGTAATCCGTTGTTGTTTTAGTTTAGCCATCCGACATGACCCGACCTAAAAGAACTTTATTCTTGTTTGGCACGGCGCAATGAGCCTATTTGCCAGCGGCATTTTCCTGCCTCCGTTTCAGTTCCTGGTTGCATTGGCTATAATAACCTCCTAGGCACCAGTGTTCTGGTTAGTAGACAAGACAAATTACTAAAACACGCACGTGTCGTTCGTACTTTACTCGTAGTTTTGTAAAATATGGAGTTGCATAGAACACCCTTAGGCACAGACTCCACCAAAGCCACGCGAGGCTGGATCGTTTTAATCCGTGAGTTTACTGCATAAACGCAATTAATTGGCTTAGCGAGAAAGAAAACAGCCGTGAGTGGAGTGGATACATATTTTTCGTCAAAAAATATACCATACATCAACCTCAATCGTGTACAGTTCGAATAGTTTGCACGATTCGATGTGTCATCCATGCAAATCATTGTTAATTTATCAAAAACGGGTCAGTAGATTTCGATTTCAAATTCCTCCTACTACGATTTGACGTAGTCTCGGCTTTCATGCATCATCAACATCATTTTAGGACTGGTGGAGTTTTTGGCGGGAACGCGGAAAAGTCATGTCGCCTCATTGTAAACTTGTGTTTTATCAGTGATAATTAGTGAAAAGTTGTGGTATTTCGTTGATTATGAGCTGATTTACGTGCATGAGTGTAGGCAAGTGATATAATGTGACGTATCAGGTCGTTCCGTGTTGTCACCAAAACTCCATAGACGCCCCTAGTAAAGTATCCACTACTTTACTGAGGTATGACTTAGACTATGTTTGGGCTTGACCGCGACTTTATTGGACTACTAGATGACAACCCGGCTTCGCTCGGGTGAAATGTGACTCATAATACACACACTGATATTAATTTTGCTGTTACTCGATCACCATCTTAACGAAGAGCCCTTCGCTGCATCCAATTTCCACAATTATGAGAATATTTACCAAATGCAAAGAGATTCAGCTGTTAACTAAATGATGTAGGTATCATCAAGCAAAACAATGATGAAAGATCAATGAAAGACATTCATTTTAAGAAATAGGTACTCACGATTTTTTATGTTTGTGTAATACAATAACCCAAAGTAAAATGTTTTGCTCAAAATTAAAATTACTCAAAAATAAATGATTAAGTAGGTCCCTAATACCGAAAATGTACAGTCTTATATTACATAAAGAAAGTCAACTTCAACTGTAAAGATTTTAACCAGTATTATTTTTTAGATGGTTATCTATCTAGATAGATCGGCCGTAGGACATCCACTGCTGGACATAGGTCTCTCCCATGGATTTCCAATAAAGCCGGTTGGAAGCTGCCTGCATCCATCGTGTTCCTGCGATTTTTATTATATCGCTAATCCACCTAGTCGGTGGACATCCTACGCTTGCTAGTCCGTGGTCCATTCGAGAACTTTACGGCCCCATCGGCCATCCGTTCTTCGAACAATGTGCCCTGCCCACTGCCACTTTAATTTGCTATTCCGCTGGGCTATGCCGGTAAGTTTGGTTCATCTAGGGATCTCCTCATTTATGATTCGATCCCGCAGAGATACACCGAGCATAGCCCTCTCCATAGCACGTTGGTACCTATGGTTATACCATCGACTTGGCATTTTTTCTTACATTCCATATTGATGGGTTATACTCTTCTATAATCTAAGGGTTATTGATAAAATATTATCAAAAATTACCATAACTTAATACTTGACACTGGCAAATGCACAACAATGCGACGCCAAAACATAAAAGTAGAAGAAAAATGACTGCTCAAGATATGTCATGTGCCTGACAATATGGAGACTGCGATTTATTTGTCAGAACCGTTATAATTTATTAAAATACTCGATAATCCGAATTTTCCGGATATATGTTGTCGACTCGAAATCATTATTTTTTTATGTTTTATCATTTAGGAAAGGTTTCAATCGAGTCTACCGTACCCCTTGACGAAATTATTAATATAGATGACGTGACTACGACAGTGACTATTTTGATAAAATATCAAAAATTATTAAAACTTAACACTACTTGACACTGGCAAATGCACAACAATGCGACGCAAACAAAAGAAGAAGAAGAAGAACATCATTTTATTTCAGCCTACTGCAGGGCATAGGTCGTCCTTCCTCTTTCGTCAACCATCCCTGTTCAATCTAATCCTCATCATAAACTGAATGTTTCACGCCATGATTCATAAGTCTTCCAAATCCCCGCTTGGTATCATTAGGTCGCCATACCTATTGTTATACCTGTTTTCACCAAAGATCCCCAAACTAAACCATGACTGGGAATCCTTTTCACTTTGACTATTTCAGTCAAAGCCCCACTAAAATTCACCCTTACCTACCAACTCGCCTGCTGGTAAGGTAAGCGACTTTGTAGTCGAAGATGAAGCACGCAGATTTAGAAGATACGAGTACCTATTCACTCCGATATTAAAAAGCTTTAGATTATACCTATCTCTTAGAAAACAGGAAAGACAGACTGTTCTATTCCCTGGCGGAACGAATCTTCTTCTTCCTTTTGTTATCCATTTTGGACATAGGCCTCTCCCAATACACGCCATGCTGCACGGGCTTGAGATCCAGTTGCGTCCTGAGGACCTATTTTTGAACTTCGCACGCCTCGGAACGTATACGGAACTTTGACAGTGACAGCTCTAAGACCATTCAACATATTTTTTTTTATGTTTTCTTCTTAATTCACGTTCCATTTCACGATATCCCCCTTTGCAGTCAATGGTTTCTTAAAATTGCTATGTTCAGTACTGAAGTTTTGCGTGAAATGAATAATTTTAAATAAATTTCGAGAAAAAAAGTCATTACTGATACGTTCCGAGGCGTGCGAAGTTCAAAAATAGGTCCGCTGCATGCTTTCGCACGTCGTCTACCCATCGTTGTGGCGGACGGCCCGGTGGTCAGGTATTCGCCCACGATCTCCACTCTCCACTCAATCAAACGTTTAGTTAGTCCAACGAGACTATCCATTCGAGCCTTCGATCAGGAATACATCCGAGCTATACGGAACGCACCAGAAATGCTAGGTCAAACCACTCCGTATGTATCGTAGGAAAATTGACAGTGTAGGTAGTGTAGTATTAAGACGTCTTTCTTTGACCTTTAGTAAAAAGGCTCAGACATTTTTTTTTTTTTTAATATTTTGGTACGTCTTACACATGACCTCTGCCCAAACTAAGCATAGCTTGTGATATGGCTGCCAGAGCCTGATATACTACATATACTTATTTTTAAATACATACTTATATAGATAGTAACTAAATAACACCCAGACACAGAGCACATATTTATGTTCATCACATAAATATTTGCCCTGACAGGGACCGAACCCACGCCTCTTTGATCCAGAAGTTAGGGTCACTAACCACTGAGCCAACGAGGCAGTCTGAGTAAAAAGGTAGTTTGAGTAAAAAGTGTATTAAAAAAAGGATGAAAAAATAGGGATATCTAATTTACTCTATAGTTTTAAAAGTCCCTCGTTTAGAAATCATTGGTGAAAACGTGCATAAGAGACGTACCTGCCATCACCACATCTGGCCAAATGTCCTTCTCATCGCCACTTGAGTTTAATTGTATGGTATCAGACATCTTCTACGTTCTGATGGACGACGTTCCTACGGATTTACTTTTTGGGTGTCATCCTGTGAAAACGGAATATTTAACTCTTTAGTATGAAGACAGGCTCTTTGATTATACAGAGTTAATCAGAATTGGTATATATGTAGGTACTAAGCAGAAAGAGGGTGATTGAAAACATCATTATAAACAACTTTTACTGTAGGACCAAATCGGGATCCGAGAAAAAAAATCAGCTGTTATATAGACTCTTTGTCGATTCCAAGTTGCGATTTTGTATCATTATGATTTGTTTTATCATCCCCTTTTTAACCATTTTAACAATGTGTAATTATCGATGTGTGACGAGGAAAGTGAAAAAAAAAAAACTTTTGTCGATGATTAGAAGTATAGAGATTTTAACAACTTATTTACCAATTTTGTGAAATTTTCTGGATTTGTACGGAACCCTCGGTGTGCGAGCCTGACTCGCACTTGTCCGATTTTTGTTTTAAATAATAAATAAATAAATAAAACTTTATTTCAGACATCAGAGGAAAAGTGTCATTGCATTACGGGTTGAAAATGATGACTTTGATTGATACTTTTCTAGGTACCTACCAAAATCCCTAAATCCCCAAAAAGTAAACCCACAATTCCATAAATAGGATTAGAAAAACGTGTTTGTCCGTGTCCGTGTATCAGAATAGACTCTATATCTACTAATTATCACGTCTGAGGAAGGCCGATGGAGATATTTTTGTTTTTTCTGCCTACCCACTTAATAACATTCTTCACGCTGCGGATAAGAGTGGCGTGGAGTCGTTAGGATTACAATTTACAATGAGTTGAAATGTTTACGGACTGAACCATGGGCTTTCCTAAAGGGTGGGGGAAAGGGGGGAGTCTGCATGCCGCTGCCGACCCTAAATCCTTATTGTCCAGAAAACCATGTTTTTCTGGGTTGGGCAAGAGTAAGCAACTACCCTGTACAGAAAAATAAAATCCTACCAAATATAATTATTTTTCGCAAACAATGGCAACACCGACTTCCACCGTGTATAGAATTCAAATAATTTGCACGAATCGATGTGACATCCATGTTGATTTGTTAAAATCGGCTCAACCGATTTCGATTTTTAAATGGGACCTCCTTGAAAGTATACTCTTTCGAACTAATTTTTATCTAAATCGGTTTCCGATTGGAGAAAATATCGATGAACATACACAAAAATAAATGCAGACAGACGAACACCTCCTCCTTTTTGGAAGTCGATAAAAATACAACTATAACTGAAACATATTATTATTTTATACTACGGGACTAATCGCGCACTAAAATTACGAGATAAATAAATACCTCCTCATCCCGACGTTTCGGCCGAGTTGCATCGACCGTGGTCACGGGTAGACTGAAACATATTTAAAAATGACTTCAAGTTTCGTAAGGAATTGCTGGACAGAAGGACTAAAGTTTGGTATTAGATAGGTAGGTACGTGACATCGGTAGTGTACAACAATACCCCGGAGTCACCTAGGTTCCTCAACGTTTTTCGCAGGGACCCGGGGAGAGGGAAAAACATTCCCATTCCCATTGAAGAACATGGAAAATGTTTGCCTTACTTTCGCATATTAGGTGCCTAAACTCAAATCATTTATTTCATCATTTATGAAAACATGCGATTCTTAGTTAACATGTTTTGTATCGTTATGCATATGACCTTATAAGGATATGACAATTTTTTTATTTGTATTGGAACGATTTATTATCATGTTTTCTAGATTATCGTTAAAAACTCGTCTAATGTACCTATACCTAATAGCATTTCGGCAACAGGAATAAATAATTTTAAATTGTTTTATGAAACAGTTTTCTCAATTTCTCATTTTTAGGGTTCCGTACCTAAAACGGAAAAAACGGAACCTTTATAGGATCACTTTGTTGTCCGTCTGTCCGTCTGTCTGTATGTCAAAACTCTTTATCTCGGGAACGCGTAAAGATATCGAATTTAAATTTAAACTGTATACGTATATCAATGGTATCTTGCAGTCGTGTAAAAAAAAAATCTCAGTTATCGTGTAAAAATGTTAGAGCCGTTTATGTCCTAAAAAACTGCATATTTCGACACTCACAAAAATCGAAACCTACAGGGTACTTCCCGTTGATATAGAACTATGAAATTTGGCGAGAAGCATTGTATCAGACTACACATATAGGAATAAATCTGAAAACTGTACATTTTTATTTAAATCACGAAAGAAAATTCACAAAATATGGGTTCAAAATTCAAAGTGAGTAAATCGTATCATGTAGGGTATCTTATAAAAGAACTTCATTAGCACATGCTAACACAGGTTTTTAATAATTTTAACAATGTTTAATTTTCGATGTATGACGAGAAAAGTGAAAAAAAAAAACTTTTTTGTCGATTTTTGATCTAGTATAGAGATTTAAAGACGTGGTGGTCTAGAGGAAAGCCGTGGTGGTCTAGAGATATTGACACCCGCCTTACAATCATGAGGTCGTGGTTTCAAATCCTGGTCCCGTACCAATGAGTTCTTTGGAATTTATGTACGGATTTTCACAGCACTGGCTTTTCGGTGAAGGAAAACATCGTGAGGCAACCTGCATGCGTCCGTAGAAGAAATTCGATGGCGTGTGTGAATTCACCAACTGGGCCAGCGTGGTGGATATGGCCCAATCACCTGTCGTGGGTAGGCCTACGTTCTGCAGAGGACTATTAAAAAAAGGCTGGTACGGATAGAGATTTTAATAACATACTTTCCAAATTTGTGAAATTTTCTAGATTTGGACGGAACCCTCGATGTACGAGCCTGACTTGCACTTGTCTTGTTTTTTCAACCAAATGACGGTATGAATTTAAGTTTTTGAACTTCGACTCCACAGTTTTTCTAATCCAACACCTAAGCTGCGGTCGCAGCGGTCATCGGGCGGAAGTCTACGAAACCATTCATTTTGGAGCTTTTAAAACTACTCCCACATTTTTTTCTCACTCACTTCGGTTTATGGCGGAAAAACAAAAAGTTGTAAAAAGTAATGTAGTTATTAGGTGGATCTAAGACGTACGTACAACTACAACTGTGCAGGGTTATTCCTAATCAATTAGCATCCTTTTAAGGGCTTATTCTGTACTTACATTAAAACTAGCAACTTTTGTTCTGCGACTTTTGTCAAAACTCCAAAAAAAAACAGCTGTTTCATACATTTTGTCGCGGGTGAACGATATTTTTACAAAAGTCGCGGAATAAAAGTTGTTGGGTTTGATGTACAGAATAAGCCCCTAAAAGGATGCTAATTGATTAGGAATTAACCCTGTTTAACGTAGTACCTTTATGTTTATCTACCCACTACCTACAAAAAAAATAGTAGAAATGCACCGCGAATTGTTCGCGTCGTCTCCTGCCGGTCTCAACGGAAGACCAGCGCCGGTTGTCTATAACCGGCACTATGTTGAGTTGGGCCGGCTGGTGACGAAAATAATAGGGTAGTTTTTAGTTATATAATCTTTGTTGTTGTTATCAATCTATCTATCTATCAGTGACTGCCTCGGTGGCTCAGTGGTTAGTGACCCTAACTTCTGGATCAGAGAGGCGTGGGTTCGATCCCCACCCAGGGCAAATATTTATGTGATGAAAAGTTGTCTGGGTGTTATTTAGTTACTATCTATATAAGTATGTATTTAAAAATAAGTATATGTATAGTATATCAGTCTCTGGCAGCCATATCACAAGCTTTGCTTAGTTTGGGGTCAGAGATCGTGTGTTATATGTCCCAAAATATTTATTTATTTATCTACGGTGTATTGTATTTATTCGTTTAATAGTAGGTACACTACCTACCGAATATAAGGCCTATCTGCGCAGGGCGATTGGATCACATCCGCCACTTCGCCGGCTCAGTTCGAGTTGTTATCATTTGTATCAAACTAGATAGGTATAGGCCGAATCATACAAGTTGGCGGATGTGAAGTTACACTTCAAACTGCCATCCTGACTGAAGCTCACATAAAGCTGCACGTTGATTGGGTTTCAGGCAGCTTGTAGCTAATATCACATCTGCCGACTTGTATGATTCTGCCAATACTCTACAGAAAAAAAATTCTTTCACTCACCTTAATCCGTGGTACAGTGAACTATTAGGTATTTCGTGAGGTATACCCACAATGTGCGTGCAAGACAATGCACGTGCGTTTTTTCGTCGCATCTCTCCAGTAAAAAAATACACGACATTAAATTAATACGCCAGCCGTTATAATATTTTATGCTATATTCCCGTGTAATTACTACTAACTTACCTACCTACTTTTTTAGACAAAAAATTCACAATGTAGGTCGATTACAATTATGGATTTTAATGCCATCTACCTTTAAGGAATATAACTAAAATCACAGAAACAACAAGGCTTCTTTGCTTCGCTATTTATAGCGTGCACCTACTCTGTCTAACGGAGTTACTATTAGTTTCACATCATTACGCTAGATGGCAAGAAACTGAATTAATTAATGGTACATTCTACTTCCGGAAGATGGCAGTAATATTTTTGAATACCCGACCACGTACAAAATATAGACGAATGATACTTTAGCAGATACTTTGAAATGTATTTTTCATTTGATCGAATAATAGTAAACGTAAAGAAGTCGAAAGAGAGCGAATCGTATGAAATGACTATTCTTGTCGTGTTAGTATTGCTGCTTTTGTGTTATAATTGCTATAACTAGCGAAAATTCTATTGTAATGGGACTTAATTTATGTATAAGGTTCATAGTACTACTATGGAGGATTTTTGACGCGATCTGTCACTCTCCATTCTCCAATAGTGCTATTTTTTTCCTAATTGAAAACCCTTTTTTTATTAGACGCAAACTTTACTAGCCCCGGACAGGTAGAAGATTATCGAAGAATGGCTCTCACTTCAAAAGCAATGAAAACTAAAAAAGAGTAGGTACCTACGGTAATTAGGTAGCTCGTAGGCAATAGGCGCCAAATTGGATAATGATATTTAAAAATTATGCGTCTGAAGCTTTTTAGAAGTTAAGTACAATCAATATTCTAAATCTAGATAAGTATATTCTTGTAAAAATGTATAAATTTTTTCAGTACTTCAGCTTGTTGGATAATAATAACATAATTTGCTAGCAAAACAAAAGTAATGCGTGCAAGACGAGTTGCGCAGCTGGCAACATTATTTTTGTCTGCCAGTCTGTCGCCGCTTTTGAAGCGAAATGTCGTATTTCGTATCAGCTGAGGTATAAACGTTTTCGTCGTAAAAATGCTGTGCTAGTGTTTTTTACGTGTTTTGTGACTGAAATCTGTTAGAAATCGAATGTTTTTAGATATACAGTTATTGTGAAGTGTTCGTTTGTGTAAATAAGTGAACGTTTCAGTGTAAAATCGTGGCGTAAACTTGTAACGTCGATGGGACTCGAGTTTGCCGGTTTTGTATTATTATGGTGAGCGTGTGATCGATATTTACCCCCTTTTGCTTCCTTTTCTTTTGTTTACCTTGATAATGCACATGTTCCGGCCCTTTTCTTGCAAACTATAGCTATGCAGACTTGTGCTTGCTACAATAACAGTCTGATTTGATTCACATTAACCTCGGGTTCTGTTTATTGATGTCTCGGAACCAATTAGAAGCCAACAAGTACCGAATTTTCAATTTTTCTTGCTTAATTACATCTTGGATTCATAACTAAATGCATTGTTTGTGTTTTGTGGATGCTAAGTGTAACGCTTTCTTCTCGCAATTATTTATTGTATGAATTCATTAATCAAGTCATTATGTTAGATATTTTGAGTTGCATAAATTGACCATGTGCATGCTTTTCGTCACGCATCGATTGCAATGCTTATCTGTTGTAATCTTGTAATCTGAGGCTGTTTATCTCAGAGATTGTTTACCTAGGATGTAGGTACTTATTTAGTTACCTTGTTATTTTTCTATTGCAATGCAATTAGCAAATTCATAGGTCATAATATGAACAGAACTAAATTATTCTCATAATGCTATTATGTACGCACAGCAAGTAGGTATTTTTTATTCTGATACATTTGAATTTCTTACCACACCTAAAATACCTAAATGCACAAGGTACCTTACTGGAGATAAGACTGTCTTTCAATTTGAATATAAACATTATGTTATTATTTACCGATTTCCAAAAAGAGCTTTGGTTTGGTGACCTATGTTGGTCTGTATGCATTTTTTTGTGTATGTTCATCAATATTTTCGACCGATTTAAAAAAAAACTTTTTAGTTATTAACTTCTGAGGTAGTCCCTTTTAATTTTATCAAAATCGGCTAGTCCGTTTTTGATAAATCAACAAAAATGGATGTCACATCGATTCATGCAAATTATCCGAATTCTGTACTCGGTGTAATGAGATGATCATTATGTTTCATGATTTTGTCTTTAGTCCCATAGTATAAGTTAGGCATAATGATGAGTACATTAATGTCCTGGATAATGTCTTGGTACATCTTGTATTTAAGCAGAATCAAACTTGGCAGCTGCGAAATTAGCTACAAGCTGCACAAGACCTACAAAGCTCACATGACAGCTTTGTGAAGATTGGGTTTGCGAAACTTGTAGCTAACTTCACAACCACTAGAAAGTTTTAATTCAACCTATAAGCAGGCAAGGATGTCCAATCCAAAAATGGGATGACGATACCAGACTAACCTTGAGACGGTACTGGACTAGAGTAGCTGATGACCTACCACAGTGGAGACAGTTGTAGGAGGCCTATATAAAGCACAGGCCTCTTCCTGGCACAGAAGGCAAGCTGAAAGTTGAAAATAAGGAGTAACAATTAGTGTTATTGATGTCATAGAATATTAATAAGTAAATGGAAAATATTTAACAAAACAAAAGACGAAAGAAAAAAAAAATAAATAAATAAATATAATAATAATTAAACATGACAGCATGATTGAAATTTTATAATGATAATAACTGACAAAAACTTGACATCGCATGATAAAAAAAAAAAAAAAAAAAAAAAAAAAAAAATCAGCAAAAAAGGCTATAATAATAATATAAGGCACACTGAGTTGAGGGATATTTTATATCAATATACCTACTAATATTATAAACATGAAAGTTAGTATGTATGGATGTTTGTTCCTCTTTCATGCAAAAACTACTGAACGGATTGAGATGAAACTTTGTCATAGTAATGTTTATAGGTACATCAGAATAGCACATAGGCTATAATTTATAAAGATATTGCGTGATACGAAGTTCGCCGGAACAGCTAGTCCTACTAATTTATAAACGTGAAAGTTTGTGAGGATGATGTTTGTTACTCTTTCACACAAAAACCACTGAACGGATTGAGATGAAACTTTGCAATAATATAGCTTATATATCAGAATAACACAAAGGCTATAAATTATAATGATATATTGCGTGTGCGGGCGAAGCCGCGGGTAAAAACTAGTAATTTATGTAACAACCATAATAAATTTGAACAAAACTTGCTCAGAATAAAAGGTACTAATAATATGCAGGGTTATGTGCCAAATACATTACCGTTTGAATTAGAGTCAGAAAGTCAAGAGCGCCATTAAGTAATTAGCGAGATTGGTATCAAGCTTATTTGATTAAAGTCAATTTTGTTTGATGTGATACACTAATTAAACAGAAATTAAAATGTGGGGTGTGGAGGGTATAAAAATAAAACAATATTGCCTTCACAGGGAAGATAACAGATGGGACTAGTATGAGTTTATACCTAAATGGAAACTACAGTTGTGTCTGTGTGTTACACATATTATTACAGAACACATGGTCCGAGCCACGAGGACTTAAGTTAAAATGTATGATAATGTACAATGACATGTCAAAAGCTATAATAGTTTTCGTTCAGTAGGAAAATCTCATGTTAGGGCCTCGGACACTTCATTGATTATTTTATACTAGCTTTGCCCATAGCTTATCACAGTACTGTACTGTACCAGCCTTATTAATAGTCCACTACAGGACGTAGACCTACACACGAAGGCTGATTGGGCCATATCCACTACGCTCGCCCACTGTAGGTTGGTGGATTCACATACGCCATCGAATTTCTTCTACATTTGCAGATTGCCTCACAATGTTTTCCTTCACCGAAAAGCCGTAAGAAATTCTGTAAATAAATTCCCAGCAACTCATTGGTATGGGACCGAGATTTGATTCCACAACCTCACGTTTGTAAGGCCAGTGTCATTACCACTTGACCACTACGGCTTAATAGTTTACCACAGTAATACATACATTTTCACTCAATAAGAAGTAGCCTAAGACACTCTCCGACACCTTTGAACTTTTAAACTATATCCATGCCAAAAAACAAGTTGATTTATTGCCCAGTTGCTGTGTGAAATAGTAAGAATAAATAAATATTTTGGGACATCTTACACACGGCCTCTGACCCCAAACTAAGCAAAGCTTGTGATATGGCTGCCAGAGACTGATATACTACATATACTTATTTTTAAATACATACTTATATAAATAGTAACTAAATAACACCCAGACACAGAGCAAACACTTATGTTCATCACATAAATATTTGCCCTGGGTGGGGATCGAACCCACACTTCTTTGATCCAGAAGTTAGGGTCACTAACCACTGAGCCACCGAGGCAGTCAAAGCAAGAAAAAAACCAACAAGCATTTAATGTTAATAAATTATTTATGACAAATAAAAATATACTGGTTAAAAAAATCAAAGGATGATTTATGATTTTAAATGCATTTTTATAGCATGACTCAATCTTTTTGGCCTAGTAAAGCATTTTGTAACCTTGTATAGATTGATATGGGATACCATATCAGCTATAAATGCCATTTAACACCTTAATTGATAAAACAGAGGCAACTGAGTCATTTGTTATCATTTCACTACTTATTGCACTAATTTCTTATCTAGGCATTCGGAAATAATTGATATAGGCTGGTACATTATTACTTATTTAGTAGGTACTAAAAATAAATATTGTATAGCCGTTGTCGTCTAGTGGTTGTAACACTGGCCTGTCATTCTTGAGGTCATGGGTTCAAATCCTGGTCCTGTACAAATTAGTTTCTTTGGAATTTATGTACGGATTTTCACACCACTAGCTTTTCGGTGAAGGAAAACATAGTGAGGCAGTCTGCATAAAAGTCTGTAGAAGTGTTTTTTTTTATTTCGAATAGGTTCGCGTTTGACTACACACTGCCTGATGTTAAGCAGATGTGCGGTCTAGGGTGTAGCACGCTTACCTAGAAGATACCTATTTTCTCGGGATTTGAAGACACCCAAGTGACACACAAGTGATTCGATGGCGTATCCACCAACCCGCACTGGGCCAGCGTAGTGGATATGGTCCAATCACCCTTAGTGAGTAGGCCTACGTCCTGTAGTGGACTATGAAAAGGCTGGTACAGTACAGTAGGTCGAATCAAACTTCTAGGCGGCTGTGAAGTAGCTACCTAAAACCCATTCCTGACTGAAGTTCACAAGGATTGGGTTTTACGCAACTTGTAGCTAACTTCACGTCCACTGCTGGACTTAGGCTTCCCCTATGATAATGAATCTTCAATAAGACTGGTTGGAAGCGGCTTACATCCAGTGCGATCCTGTAGTCTTGATGAGGGTATCTGTCCACCTTGTAGGTGGACGTCCTACGCTGCGCTTGCCGGTACGTGGTCTCCACTCGAGAACTTTACGACCCCACCACTACAATCCTTATGCGTCTTACCACAAAATATACGCAGGCTTTAGACAAAGTTAAACTGTACAAATTGCACGGTTAAACAGTGTTTAAAGGGTATTTAAATCTTTTCTGGTAAGACGGTATCGATTTACTCTACTTCAAGTCCTCTGTTGAGCTACATTGAAATTCCAAGCATGTCTAATTTTCCTTTTCCTATCAAGATAATACTATGTAGCATGCCTAGCTAATACTGGACTTAGAGAATTAAAAATATATCAATAAAATAATTTATGACTAGTTATATTTTATTGCTCAAGCATTAAAGTGTAGATAATAGAGGAATGTAGACAACATTTTATCAATAGGATAGACTTTATTACTTTCATAGAAATAGTGATAACATTTTTGGCTACCAATCCACTCCTTGTTTTGCTTGATAAAAATGAGCTAAAATAATACTTTTGCGTTTTCTGAAATAGCAAAGAAACATACATGAACACAATCTTTGGCAGATGTTATTTTTAAACTTTCGTGATTTGAACACATTATTCTTATAGGTACTACGGGAGTAGTTGAGCACTCAAAATGAAACAGCAGCTTTTTTTGCATATTATTCATTAAATTATGGCTACGCTTTTCCTGGGTCTGCCTTCCCGTTAAAGTACAACGTGGGTGTCTTCAAATCCCGAGTAAATAGGTATCTTCTAGGTAAGTGTGCTACACCCTAGACCGCACATCTGCTTAACCAGGCAGTGTGTAGTCAAACGCGAACCTATTCGAAATAGACCTAGTTTCACACATTTTCAATCATTTCATTTACCATACATTTTTATCATTGATTATGATGATCCTAACCTAACTAAAGTTTAACGTTTTATCCCTGCTATCTCACTCAAGAGTAATAGGGCAACGCCCTAACATTTCACATTACTTTTTATTCTACAAGTGGATACAGTACAGTCAAAGAACAGTAAGGATACATCACTGCAGCAGGTAACAGACAGCGGTAAATTCCTGGTGTGTTCTAAAGCCTAAAGCATGATTAGTATATGATTTCATGGCTAACAAGAACTGTTACCCTTTTTCGTGTAGCTCTTTAAATTTTTGTTATATCTTGTTTTCCGCCAAGGGCGCTTTACAAAGACTTGTCGAATCGCACGGAAACTACCGTATGTCTATAGCAGTGGCGTAGCGTGCCTTGGCGGGGCCCCTTATAAAATTTTATTTTTTAAATTTATTTGCCTTTTTAAATGTATTTTTTAAACTTTTTTTTTGACATTTGTCATTTATTATTATAAAAAAAAATCGGGAAGTTTTTTTATTTTGTTACTTATTATTTTTTATCTATTTATAAATATAAATATTATAGTATTATATTTTATTATTTTTTGCTTGCGCACGTCAGGGGCCCTCGTGGCCCGGGGGCCCCGTATAATTGATACGGCAGCTACGGCGGTAGCTACGCCCCTGGTCTATAGGCCAAATCATACACGTCGGCGGATGCGAAGTTAGCTACAAGCTGCGAATGGCACAATCCTGGCGCAGCTGTTAAGACGAGGCATCGGGCCGAGAAACACGAAAACGAGTACTTTTGAATGCGCGATGTGAGAGAACAAATGATATTGATTCAAATTTAAAAAAATATCATAGTTAAGGGAAAAATCTTGAAAAATTTAATGAACTGGACAAAATTTTGAAAAATAACCGTCATTATTAATACAAAAAAATTACAAATTTCTCACCAAAAAAAAGTTTAATAATTCGAATATTCAGAATTATCAGCGACAAGACCCTATTATTTTTTACGAATAAAATAGCTAGACCGCTATTATGTTTCAGAGAACGAGAGGTTATTTTTTAAATGTATACGAGTACCTACATTATGAGTAATTAATTAAAAACTCACTGTCGCCCGCCGCTCTGGTGCAATCCTGTCGAGCGCGACCGCGTAAAATTTGTCCGAGTGAAGGGAGAATTTATGAAACATCAGTTTATCAATGCGTCACCTTAAGTGAGCTTCAGTCAGGATTAGGTTATTCGCATCTTGTAGTATTGGCGCCATCACATCTTTCTGAGGCTCAGAGTAGGGCTGGAGCGGCGCCCAATTAGGTAGAGCAGAACATGCGGCGCAAATAAGCTAACCGCGGCACGTTAGTGGTTACAAATTTTATCTCAGGAAATAGACGTATTTTTTGGTTAATTTTTGCACTAATTTTGTGCTAATTTTCCATATTTTTTTTAATAAGGTTTAGGATCACTTACTGAGCATAAAAACACAAAATGCTGACAGATCCAGGTGGAGCGTCAAGCGCCATCTTGAACAAACGTTTTTGGCAAATATCTCGGCAACTTTGCACTTAATGGTGGATGTCGATGACGATGAATATCACAGCAACTGCTGAGAGCGTACAGCCAGCATTGCAAGAAACGTGACCGTGCAGCCAGGGTAATGAGCTGTCTGCCCGAGGCCTTACCCTACCACCCTTAAAAAAGGAGGTGGAAGATCCAAAAAAAAATAAGCACTTAAAGGCAAAAGTCATGCAGACCATTATTGTAGAGAATAAAATTTCGCATCTTTTTTTTTTAAAACGTTTTTTGTAAATTTTTACGATTTATGGCCCATTTAATGAACCGGTATTTCTATTGCGGCCAAAAAACAAAACAAAAACACTGCTATATATATAAACTGGTTCTTCATTCCTGAGGTATTTGAGCCGTTTGGAGTTGAGGAGACATGACCGTGGGGGCCGGGTGCTCATCTTGTTTTCAAAAGTCATTCAGTATACCTACTGAGTGTGAGTTTTATCGTAAACATGACGCGCTCTTCGGCGAGCGCGTAAGCATGTAATTTGTATGAACTTGTGTTTCAAAAACGCGCCGCTAGTGGCGCTGTAGATTTCTTCATACAAATTACATGCTTACGCGCTCGCCGAAGAGCGCATCATGTTTACAACAAAAGTAACACTCAGCATACTGAGCGTCTGTGGACGCGCGACGCGTGACCTAGTGGGATCGGCTTGGTGATCCTTACTGTTTCACCAACGCTCCCGCAGGCGCGCAGCACATGCGGCGAGACCGCGTCGTAAAATCGCGTCTAAACAATGCTATCTCCACATCTGGGAGGCCGACCCGAGGCGTGACGTCACGAACAAGTGTCTCTGATTTAAAGACTTAATTAGATTGTAGTACACTGTTCTTTTAGTTTGTTTTGGTCCAGTGTTTACTGGTGTATTCTCACTTTGGGCCATATTATTACCCAAGCTCCAAGTAGCCCAATAATAAGTTATTATTATTATTATTTTGAGCCTGTATTGTCCCACTGATGGGCAAAGGCCTCCCTTCCCTTCAATAATAAGTAATAAATAAATATTAGGGGATATCTTACACGTGGTCTCTGACCCCAAACTAAGCAAAGCTTGTCATATGGCTGCCAGAGACTGATAGGTATTCCTATTACATATATACATACTTTTAAATACATACTTAGATAATTACCAATAACAACCAGACACAGAGCAAACACCAACATATGTTTATCACATAAATATTTGCCCTAGGTGGGAATCGAACCAACGCCTCTTTGATCCAGTAGATCACTAACCACTGAGCCACCGAGGCAGCCAATAATGCTATGGAGAGGGCTATGCTAGGAGTATCAGAGGTCGAATCAAAATTGAGGTACGCAGAAGAACCAAAATTACCAATTCGAGAAAAGGATTTGTTGTCCCATACAAAACCGCAACTCAAAATCGGCAAAATTAAAAAAAACAGGTCTCGAATTCCGTGTTGGCCTCGTCCTAAAAGTAGTATAATGGCTGAATCCCTCTTTTCTGCTTAGTTTAATACCCTGTGATAATAGACCCGTAAATGTATAAAGGTTACCGAACCACATTGGATGTCAACCAAATCGCTTCCCAACCGATTTTTTAAAATCTACTTAAAAGTAACAACAACTACCGTTAAACACAGGCGTAAAGTAGCGTGTTTGCAAATTGTATATATAGACCCCATTTCGGCGAGAGTGCGCTCGAGTTCACGACCTGATTCCTTCATCTCCTTTTCACAACAGAACAAACCGGAAGTCGCATAAATACCATCCCTACATTGTCGACGTACCACCAGCTCGTACTAAGCGATTCGCTTCTTCCTTCATAATGCGGACCGCCAGGGATTGGAACGCCCTGCCTCCGTCATTGTTTCCTGACAATTACAATTTGGATATTTTCAACTCAAGAGTGAATAGGTATCTTCTAGGTCTACATACTCCATCTTCGGCTACGACTTCGCTTTTCAATTAGGCGAGCTGGTGGCCAAATGTAGCCGTATTCTAAAAAAAAGGTTACGAGTGCTTCCACTCTGCCCCACCAAAGCGCCCCACTGGTGGGGCAGATTCCACTCCATCATTTTTTCGAGTGGAATCTGCCCCACTCGTCTCATCTTGGTGGGGCAAATTCCACTCACTTTTTAGACTAGTGGAATCTGCCCCACCAGGGGTGTCGCGCGATTTTAAATTAAATTGGTAATGCCATGAAGTGCAAATTTTACTGCAAAATTTTAATCATTATAGCGCCCCACCAAATGAACAGATAAGTGGAGACATTTAATGCAAAATAATTAAGAAGATTGTAAACTAAAAGCACATTTACTCATAAATTACGAATTGTATGCAGTTATAGTATTTATGTAGCAAATATTTTCGAAGCCATCATAAAGTAAAAGAAAATTATAAATTGAATATTGTCATTCACCAGTGGGGCGCTTTGGTGGGGCAAAGTGGAAGCACTCAAAATCACAAAGCCAGATTAAACTAGATAGCTGTAACCAGCCTACAGCCCCAAAGACCTAATTTCCTGCAATCCGGCAACTAAGTCAGAACATAAAACGCTGCAAACACGCCATTAAAGAAATCTGGAACATACATAACATTCGTAATTTATCGAGAAAAACTGTTACTGCCCGGCCCCAGTTTCGTAATGCTCGTGCGCGGAAGAAAACTTGCAGTTTTGTAAGTTTCCTGACAAATTAGCTTCTTGAGCTCGTTAAGCTATTCGAAGACTTACAATAGACGAAATAAGTATAAATCACTACATAGTATAAAACAAATTCGCTTCCCGCTGCCTGTCCCTAGGATTTTGATGCGGTTTTTTAGGGTTCCGTACCTCAAAAGGAAAAAACGGAACCCTTATAGGATCACTTTGTTGTCCGTCTGTCCGTCTGTGTGTATGTCATGACTCTTTATCTCGGGAACGCGTAAAGATATCGAGTTGAAATTTAAACTGTATACGATAAAGCAGCGGTCGGCAACGCGCGGCCCGTGAATGTTTTGTAAACGAGTTATAATTAATGATCATTATTATAAAAATAAACGCATCAAGTAAGCGCGCCTTTTAAATAAGCACTAATAATGCTAAGCAGTTCATTACAATTTTTGGTAGCACTTATTTATGCGAGCAAACTTTTTCAATTGTTAATTATTTTAGTTTTAATTGTTGTAGTTTTAATTTCTTTAAATTTCTCTTATTTTTCCAGCTATAAAGCCCAAACATATAATTGACCGACATGCCGACGAACCACCAGAGGAGGTGTACAATTCAACGCGTATATATTTTTTTATGTATAACCACGCATAACTTTTCTTGTAGTAGTCCGATTTCAAAATATTTTTTTTTATTGGAAAGAGTATACTTCGAAATTGGTCCCATTTAAATTTTATCGAAATTGGCTGAGCCATTTTTGATAAATCAAACAATAATGTGAAAAATGTTACATCGGTCCGTGCATAATATTTGCGATGCGCCCCGGCTTCGCACAGGTGTATTATACATATAAACATTTCTCTTGAATTACTCTATCTATTAAAACAAAGTACATCTAAATCCGTGGCGTATTTTTAAAGATAGGTATAAGCATACATGGGGACAGATTATTCAGACAATAACTATGGAAATTTACGTGGTTTTCACACATATTATCACTACATAGTATAAAACAAAGTCGCTCTCGCTGTCTGTCCGTCCCTATGTGTCCTTAAATCTTCAAAACTACGCAACGGATTTTGAAGCGCTTTTTTTTAATAGATAGAGTGTTTCAAGAGGAAGGTTTATATGTATAATACATGCATAATATTGTAGAGGAACACTGATGAATTTACAGGTTTCTAATGTGATGTCGTAAATAAACACATTTTTTTGCGCTTACATTGCAAACGCTGACTGAACCCCACGAGATAAATCAAAATAATGTACTACGGTATTGTACACCTCAAAAAGGTCAACAAAAAAGTCCGCGATGGTATATGTCTATCTCTTAAGAATAACCCACAATAACCACTTTTTATCCTTTACATTTTACCGGAAAAAATGGCTAATTTAGAAAGTTATTTTAAGCAATACATAATTGATCCTTATCCAATTAAGTACCTTAAGTACATTGTCCATTTAATATAGATCAATATAGCCTTTTACAGCATGTAATTTAAATGAATATTTTCGAAGATATTACAGATTTAAAATGCAGGGACATATCGGTGCGGCGCGGGCGGTAGCGGCCCGGCCGGCGGCGCGCGGCGCGAAGGCCGCGCTTCTCCCTGTAGCACTTAATGATTATATAGCAGCGATCGGACGTGTTTATCGGAACTCTAGCGAGGAAAATAATCTACACTTCTATACTATTCATTAATTAATCTACACTGTCTGCATCTATATTAATAATAATATTATTATGAGGAAAAGTTTGTATTTTTGTGTGTGTATGTATTGTTTGTAATAAATAGACTCGAAAACTACTGTGCCGATTTCAAAAACTCTTCCACCATTGGAAAGCTACATTGACCTTGAGTAACATAGGGTTATATTTATTGCTAGAAAAGATTACGGATCCTTACTAAAACTTAAGTATAGTTACCCAAGGTATAAAAAAAATGCCCTAAAACATCTTTCGTTTCATGCGCTGCGGAAACTATTGATGATAGTACAAAAGTATGTTCTACAATATTAAAGAACATATCAATATCTACAAAGAACTTCGCAATGCCATATGTCCAACTATTATCGTTATGTCACAATAACCACTTATTACATAATAAAAGTTAATAGAAATACCGACCAAAATTAGACCATGTTATGCATAATCCTTTCCAAATAAATCATATTATTGTTTTCAAGACTGTTTCAATTCATATAAGTAGATTACTTTTCGAATTGTTCATTTCGGCTATTCCATTCAATAGATATAGAACGTCTTACCACAAAAGTTTTACGCACGCTTTGTACGATATTTAACAGTACAAATTGCACGATTAAACAGTGTTTAAGCGTATTTAAATCTTTTGTATTAAGGCGGTAAGAATTTAATAAGTCATAGAAATAGAAAAAAAATAAACGCTGTCGTTGTGCATGTATTATCACCGTTATTCCTGAAAGTACCTGTTTCTATATCAGCCTTTTTTAATCGTCCACTGCAGAACATAGGTCTGTTTATGAAGGTTGATTGGGCCATATCCATCACGGTGCCCCAGTGCGGGTTGGTGAATTAGTATACGTCATCGAGTTCCTTCTTCAGACGTACATAGCTACATAGATATGCGGGTTGACACACGACATTTTTTTTCACGGAAAAGCCAGTGATGTGAAATTCCGTACATATGTTCCAAAGAAACTCATTGATACGGGATCAAGATTTGAATCCGATTTATGTAATACCTACAGATTTGGAGAACCTAAGTTAGGCGAGCCGACATATCGACGGTTTATAATTTCTGTTGTAGTGGTAGTGAATAGGTACTGACACAGTTCGTATAACGAATGATCGATGGGGCTTTAAAGTTTTCGAATGTAGACAATGTTTTGGCAAGTGTAAAAAAAGGTATCCACGTAAATTTAAGTCCAACGTGATTTGGTGGGCAGTCGAGACCACCAAATCACGTTGGATGCCAGCGTTTCTATCGGTTCAATATAGCTCTTTGGGTTAGCAAGTTGAAGAAGCTTTAGATAGGGCACACAATTCGTAGAAGTAGAACTGATGGCCAACATTTTACAAAGTTATCAAATGAAGAAAAGATCAAATACAAGTGTATAGTAGAAACGTCAACTAACTTACGCAGGTACAGGTCGCGGCATATAAGTGTAGCGCTGAGAGAAGTGTGGAGGGGATGGCTGCGCATGGGTTTAGTATGGCAGACGACATGCTTACCCATCCCCTCCACAGTACCGTCAGCGCTACACTTACGTGCCGCTGTCTGTAAAATGAAGATGGACTGTGGGTTCCTAATATTCTAACCGTTTAAAAATTGAAACCAGGGCTATAGATTATGTATAGCTTCCCGACACATACGAACTTACTTTTATTTAGATGGCCAATACTATATTTATTTTATGTTAATAGTTGAACAGATTAAGACTACGGGAACACCCGCGATTCAGGTACCTACGAGTAGCTTTCAACCCATCTATATATCTAGCATTGGACATTATAATAGGTATGTCTAGCAATGGGCATTATAATAGGTAGGTACATTTCAATACAACAACACTTTATTGAGACTCAAAATTGATTTTTAATTCACGGATTGATCGCATCACATAGGTACATACTAAATAAAACACAGTCTAATTGAGAACCTCATTTTTTTGTGGATACGTAGATGGAAGCTGGATGCAAACTTCTTGCAATGGTTTTATTCGGTGTTATTCAGGATCTAATAAGGGAGCCCTATGTTAAGCAGTGGGTGTTCTATCGCGAAAATATTTGTGTATAGGTATGATAATTTAATATAAAAAAGCCCTAAAATAACTGTGCGCATGTGTGTGACGTTACTTGGTTACATGGTAGGTATATATATAAGCACAATAGTTATAAAATGTCTTTTTAACCAGTCGTACCCGGGCGAAGCCGGGGCGGGCAACTAGTACTATATATAACGGGACTAAACTCACGTGTAGGGATAGTCGTAACGACTACCTATAGTTTCGGTCGCATTCGGCGACCTTTTTCAAGTTGGCGAGTGCTAGCACGCTGAGCCGTCAGTGCATTGCGAGACGACACGTGAGTTTAGTCCCGTTATATATAGTATAAAATGCAGACAATAACTATCCATAATTCATAAAAAATTAAATTCAATTGTGTCATTCAATACAACAATAATGATTAGGTACAAGTACAAATTAAATTCCGTACTTATCTTTTAACTATTTTTAATAGCATTTTTATTTTTCCTATGGAATATGACCAATTATGCGTAAGTATATGGGGGTTATAGTGATAATATCATGACTGCGGCCCGCCTTTAGTTTATTTTGCCATCTTGTGGCCCTTGCCTGCCAAAAGGTTGCCGACCGCTGCGATAAAGGATAAACTTCTCAGTTATCATATAAAGAAGTTAGAGCCGTTTATGTCGTAAAAAACCGCATATTTCGACACTCACAAAAATCAAAACCTACAGGGTACTTCCCGTTGACATAGAACTATGACATTTGGCGAGAAGCATTGTCAAGCAAGCATATAGGAATAAATCTGAAAACTACATTTTTATTTAAATTACAAAAAATAGGGCTTCGAAATTCACAAAATATGGGTTTAAAATTTAAAGTGCTAAAATTTATAGTACTACTGTTGGTGGCCACCAAGCTAGCTAGCGTCGGGCTAGTGATCCGAAGGGGCAGGTTCAAATCCTGCGTTCGCTTCGGATTTTTGAAATGCTTATCACAAAGATAACACTTTACGTATAGGTTGAATCAAATTCTTCTTCTTGAAATCGACTGTAAAGTTAGCTGCACGCTGCGTAAAATCCAATCTTTGCTCAGCTGTTACGTAATCTTCAATCAGGATTGAGTTTTGCGTAGTTTAGGGCTAACGTCAGCCGCCAAGAAATCTGTTTCGGCCTATAACGAACCACAGAGATTTATATAGAGACCTGGTAAACTTGCTACGAAATTCGGTCCGCTAGATCAAAAGAAAAAAAAATTACCCATCCCCGACGTCTGTGTAACTTACCTATAGTTTCCTCTCCCTTTACAACTGGAGTATACGCAGTGACAGCGAATCATAAGTAAACACTCGTAGTGACAGCGTATGTAATTTAATCACTCAGTTCTTATGTATTTACGTGTATACCTGAGCGCTTTTTAAACTAACCAATGAGTGATGCGTATTTTTATCAGATACTTAATGGATTTTCATAATAAAGTGGCTCAATTTTGTTCCATGCCAGTACGTACTGTACCTTTTTCTTGAAGAACTAGAAGCTGTGCTTGAATGAATGTGAGGCGCGTGATCTTTAAAGTGAACATCTCCATACCACACTTAAAGTTTCAACAACTGTGTATTAATAATGAAATACAAAAATTCTACAATGTAAAAGCGACCTTTTAACAATCGAGCTTATTCTTCGCCTCGTTGGGTTTACGTGAAACAAAAAACTGGTTTTGCGTCCAGAACAAAATAATACGGATTAATTCTAAAAGAAAAGCGAAGTGCGGAAACGGTGGAACGGAAATCGGGCGCTGATAGAAAAAGTTTTCAGCTATAAAGGAACTGTTCTGTGAAAACGATCGCCCATTTCTTTGCCATTTCGTAATTTCAATCAATGCTGTCAAGAACTTTTTACAGCTGGGAATTTGAACTTTATTAACATGGGTGCATAGCCAAATTATCCGTGTTATGAGATCAGGGCTGGCTTTTATTAAAATCTTCACAGGAAACTGTCCCTTGCGGTTTCAGAGCTAAAGGGCATTTGTCTTCCTGTTTTTGGCTATGTTTTGAACGTAAGCACATGCTTCTTCCGATTATAAGAAATATTAGGTCATAGTAGGTTGAGACTTTCACCTTCTTTTGGTTGGTACTTGCTTTTCAGTCATGGATTAGTTTAGGCTCAAAGATCTCCCACAGGACATAGGCACATAGCCCTCCTATCATCCAAGCGTAGATTGCCAGACTTCAAATATCTTTAAAAAATAGCATAGGTAATTATGTGAGTTTCCTTACAATGTTCTTCTTCATCATTTGAAGCAAGGGGGCGTCCATAAATTACGTGAGATGATTTAGGGGGGGAGGGGGTAGAGTCAAATCTCATATAATCTCACGTTAGGGAGAGGGAGGGTCTCGACAAATATCACGCAATTTTTGTTCTGATTGAAACAAAAAAAATATACTATTTTGGTCCATTCAATCCAAATTGTATGTACATGCTCAAGATTTAATCTTGAGCGTCATCGTAATACGATTAAGATTATTTACTAATTCGTTCGAAAGAAAATAATTTCATTCATACTTCGACGTTATACATCTACTGAATGTCAAACCACCATATTTATTTTACACCAAATAGCTCAATTTTGTCTGAATTTACGGTACAGTGTAGCCCGTCCTTTGTTTTCGCGCCATTATTCCATATTATTTTCTTTTTATCACAGAAGTCATGATTTAAGTATTCTATTGTTAAATTTTTATTACATTTATAACTCTCAGCAATATTGATTACTAGTCTTAACTAGTCGTAAATAAAAGCACGAAGCAAATTGTATATTTCTTTCTACAATAACAACCCAACGCGTTTACGTAAGAAACCCACATTCTGAAAAATCTCACGTGAGATTGGGGGATGGGGGAGGGGGTTGAACAAAATCTCACGACATCTTACCAACGGGTGAGGGAGGGTCAGAAAATTTAAAAAAACACCTCACGTAATTTATGGACGCCCCCCAAGAGGCAATCAACAACACGCACATTAATTTGAAATCTTATTCCTGTGTCTTATCAGGAAAAAACAAAACAAGCACAATTCCAGGAGATTCCAAATAAGAAATGTGAATTACGAGTTATGACAGACACCTACTTTGTTATTTATCCGAGGATATCAACGACTTCTTATTAAACGTGGCAGTACGCAGAATTCACACCGAAGATATAATTATCTTGGAGCCCAAAAAGTCGTCTCTACCTACAAGTCACACAATTATTGGGAAAAGGACACATCATCATCATCATCATTTCAGCCATAGGACGTCCACTGCTGGACATAGGCCTCCCCTAATGATTTCCAATAAGACCGGTTGATAGCGGTTTGCATCCAGCGCGATCCTGCGGTCCTAATAAGGTCAACCGTCCACCTTGTGGGTGAACGTCCTACGCTGCGCTTGCCGGTACGTGGTCTCCACTTGAGAACTTTTCGACCCCATCGGTCATCAGTCCTCCGCGCTATGTGCCCTACCCATTGCCACTTCAACTTGCCAATCAGCTGGGCTATGTCGGTAACCTTGGTTCTTCTACGGATCTCCTCATAAAGGAAAAGGACACAAATCAAGCAAATTGAATTCTCTCACACTTGGACCGTAAAGACGAATATTAATGATACCACACCCCATATTGAAGTAGGTAGGTACTTCAATATCTCTTGCAGCTAAAATAGTACATGATATGACCTACTATGTTCTTTAACTGTAAGAGAGAATCATGCTGCAAAGCTGAAAAAATGATCACAATCGCCGGAGATATTGTGTTTGTATGTGAAAATATATATTTATTGCGTTTATTTCATGTTCTTTAACCTTAACGTTATTTTGTTTGATATTCCTTTATCTTAGCTTTGCACTGTTTGTCAAATAACTTTTCACTTATTTCTTATGTTTTTGTTTTTTTTTGTTCCTACCCTCAAAAAGGGCTAACCTGAAAACCAGCGCTGAGTGTGCGGTTCCTACCTGCATTCAGCATAATGCTGAGGTGAGCCCTTTTCGACATTTCTAATTCTTTATTTGTATATCATTATTGTTTTTTTGTGTCTCTTGTATTTGTAATGTCGAATAAAGTTTTTTCAATTTCAATATTGCGTACCCGATTATCATAATATGTTACACATCCTAAAAAACACATCTTGGAAAGAGGGATCCCCACTTCTTTGGAAATAAGTTTCAAAATTATCACTGAATTTGCCAGGATATTATAAAAGAAAAGGGAAGAAACGCTCAGTTTATTTATCAATTTTAAGCCTAATTCCCTGATTATCCAGTAAAAACTACGACAAGTATTGAAAACATCATCAACTGCCATTGCGCAGTCAAAATGAAAAGTCACAGCTGTAGTTTCAACAGCTCATTACTAAATCTCATCGCAATGTGTGAAACCACTCTTCCAAGTCAAGTTGGTCCATCTGCGCAGTCATTCGTATCGGATATTTCGGTAGGATGATCTCAGTGGAGAAATGTATTCGACGCCAGACGGATGTTGAGAGCTGTGCCAGTCCTGGCAAGTTTAGGCTTTGTCTGGATAGATATAAAAGTGCTTCTTGCGTGCTTTTTCTTATGGTTTCGTGGTCATGGCATCTAGAATCTGGCTCATTTAAGGCCAAGGTTGGGGCCAGCCATCCAACTTTAAGTGGATTATCATCTTGCCTTGGTTCCCTATTTGAGTTTTAAAACTTCAAGTGTTAATAAGCGAGAAGGGCTTCTTGCGATCTCTATTTGTGTGCTTTATGCTCCAAGTCTGAGCAACGAAACCTATTACCTAAAGGTGATCATATCAGATCTTTGTATACCTGCCAATGTAATAATTTAAGATTGTATTCAATATGTTCACTGTTGGTGTATCTATTTAAATAAAATCACTACATAGTATAAAACAAAGTCGCTGTCGCTGTCTGTCCGTCCCTATGTTTCCTTAAATCTTCAAAACTACGCAACGGATTTTAAAGCGCTTTTTTTTAGTAGATAGAGTGATTCAAGAGGATGGTTTATATGTATAATACATGCATAATATTGCAGAGAAACACTGATGAATTTACAGGTTTCTAATGTGATGTCGTAAATAAACACATTTTTTTTGCGCTTACATTGCAAACGCTGACTGAACCCCACGAGATAAATCAAAATAATGTACTACAGTATTGTACACCTTAAAAAGGTTAACAAAAAAGTCCGCGATGGTATATGTCTATCTCTTAAGGATAACCCACAATAACCATTTTTATCCTTTAAATTTTACGAAAAAAAAAATGGATTATTTAGGAGGTTATTTTAAGCAACACAACATTAATCCTTATCCAATTAAGTACCTTCAATAAATTGTCCATTCAATATAAATCAATATGGTCCTTTACAGCATGTAATTTAAATTAATATTTCCGAAGATATTACAGATTTAAAATGCAGGGACATAGCGGTGCGGAGGTACCTACCGGCCGGCCGGCGGCGCGTGCCTACAAATAACGCGTCGGAGGCCGCGCTTCTCCCCAGGACTTTATGATTAGCAGCTATCGGACGTGTTTATCGATCTATACCTCGAATCGAATCTATACCAATATTATAAAGAGGAAATATTTGATTGTTTGTTTGCATCGAATAGGCTCAAAAATTCTGAACCGATTTGAAAAATTCTTTCACTGATAGAAAGATACATAATATAATATTTAAAAAAAATGGACAAGTGCGAGTCAGGCTCGCACATCGAGGGTTCCGTACAAACACGTTATTAAAATAATTACCTGTTTAGGATGTGCTAATAAAGTTAATATATATGATATCTTACATGATACGATTTACTCACTTTGAATTTTTAAGCCCATATTTTATGTGATAGGCCCTATTTTTAGTGATTTAACTAAAATGTACAGTTTTATATGCATAGGCCCTATTTTTAGTGATTTAACTAAAAATGTACAGTTTTCAGACTTATTCCTTTATGTGTACTCTGAGACAATGCTTCTCACCAAATTTCATAGTTCTATGTCAACGGGAAGTACCCTGTAGGTTTTGATTTTTGTGAGTGCTAAATATGCGGTTTTTTACGACATAAACGGCTCTAACTTTTTTAAAAGATAACTGAGAAGTTTTTTTTTACACAAATGCAACAGACCATAGATATACGTATATACGTTTAAATTTCAACTCGATATTTTTACGCGTTCCCGAGATAAAGAGTCTTGACATACACAGACAGACAGACAGACAGACGGACAGGCGTACAGACGGACAACAAAGTGATCCTATAAGGGTTCTTTTTTTGGCGTTTGAGGTACGGAACCCTAAAAAAATAGGGATCCTTACTATAACTCCCATAATGTATCCCAAGGTGTAAAAAATTACCTAAAATATTCTTTGCATCGCGTACGCTGCGAAAACTATCGAATCATTTAAGTACAAAAAAATTAGTGACATATGTCTAACTGTTATAGTTAAGCCACAATAAGTATTCTTTTATTTGAAAAATTAACGTAAGGATGCAGATTGCCACACGATATGTTCCTCCACGGGAAAGCCAGTGGTGTGAAATTGCGTAGATAAGTTCCAAAGAAACTCATTGATATGGGATCAGGATTTGAAACTACCACTTCAGGATTATAAGATAGATGTTACTACCACTAGATTACCACGGCTATATACGGATATACCACCTCTTTTTAAGCGACGATTTATGTAGTAGGACCTACAGATTTGGAAAACCTTAGTTAGGCGAACCGACATACAGACGATTTATAATTTATGTTGTAGTGATAGTGAATAGGTATGTGTAGTTACACACATGTTCGTAAAACGAATGATCGATGGGGCTTTAAAGTTCTCGAATGTAGACAATGTATTGGCAACTTTGCAAGTATAGAGAAGGTCTTCACGTGAATCGAAGATCTGGTTGGTGTTCATGTGTATGACCTTTAGCAACATTACGTGGTAGGTATATAAATGCACAATACTTATAATGTCTGCCTTTTGCCAATCATATCCGGGCGAAGCCGGGGCGGGCAGCTAGTAAAGAATAAAAACGAGGTCTAATTACGATTCAAAGTTCAAGGTCAAAGCTCTTTGATTACTGATTCGCTCTTTCTACAATATAGAGAGCGAGATAAAAGTTAAAAAGAGTCATTAATAACTTTCTGGATTAGTCCCATATCTAGACAGACTTATTGGTAGCTAATTTCCAATTCTAAAATTCCCAAGCCACTATAACTTAGCCTTTGTGCCAGGTGGTCCAAAATATGCGCAAACCATAGCGATCTATGAGAGGTATCCTGAAGAACTAACCCTACAGCTAAATTCCTGAGCCCTTAGTCCAGGTTTTGCGTAGTTTACTTAAACTTTCGCGTTCCCGTGTGGCTACTACATTTTGTTTAGTTCTTCCCCGTTTCCGCCAAGGGCGCTGTACAAAAATGCATAGAGCCATACTGAAACAGCTGTAGTTTCAATTCGACTGTAAACCTGGATTAACCCCTCAGATCTGAAAGTCCCAAGCGACTCTTAATCTCGGTCATTGTCATACCGTTCAGGTCATGCCCGTACTTTTACCTTCACCGCCTTTCCTATGACAACCAGACTAGCAGTGAAGTCAAACAAATTGTTCTAAAAAAAACATAGAAACTACCAGTCCTATGGCAAAATTGGGTTTATGCTGAGTGCTTCAGAATATGCGCAAGCCAGCGACCTAGGAAAGGTTGAAGGTTGCTTAGAAACGCAATGCTAAAGATCTATTCCAGGTCTGAAAGTCCCAAGCGACTCTTATTCTAGGTCATTGTCATTCCGTTCATGTCATGCTCGTACTTTTACCTTCACCGCCGTGCCCATGACGGTACAGCACCGTTTGCGATGACAACCAGATTTGTTTGTGTCGCTTGTTACAGTTAAGTATAAGTGCATACCCATTTCTGGTTAGAAAGTGATTCGAGTAACAGATTGCCTTTGCCGCTTCGACTTGTTTATTGATGGGTGCATTTTGGGCAGGAATTTTAGGAAGACGCGTCTGTTCTATAATATGTAGACTTGTCTGTCAAGTTGCGATCATGTAGGTATCTTTTTAAAAAAGAAGATACGAGTAAACAGCACCAGAATTCAATATGTAGATCTAGACAGACATCAGTCAAGTATTATCTTGACTAAAGGTATCGTGTATGATTAATTAGCTATAGATTGATACATACTGATACAAACTGCGAGAAAGTGAATTACTGTAGAATCTGTAGTGCATTGTAACTGTCTTTAAACCCAGAGTGAAAAAATCCTTCTAAACATAAGCGTGTTAAGTCGAATAGGGTCAAACGAAATCATCTTACGATAAAGGACAGACTCATCGGATACCGCTTCAAAAAAATTTCACATCATTTTTCAACCATGGTCAAAAAAGTTTTTTTTTTTCACTTTTCTCGTCATACATCGAAAATTACACATTGTTAAAATAATTAAAAACCTGTTTGAGCATGTACTAATGAAGTTCTTTTTACCCAATATGATACCTTACATGATACGATTTACTCACTTTGAATTTTGAACCCATATCTTGTGAATTTTGAGGTCCTATTTTTAATAAAAATGTACAGTTTTCAGATTTATTCCTATATGTGTACTCTGTAATAATGCTTCTCGCCAAATTTCATTGTTCTATGTCAACGGGACCCTGTAAGTTTTGATTTTTGTGAGTGTCCGGTTTTTTACGACATAAACGGCTCTAACTTTTTTAAACGATAACTGAGAAGTTTTTCTTTTACACAACTGCAAGAGACTATAGATATACGTATACAGTTTAAATTTCAACTCGATATCTTAACGCGTTCCCGAGATAAAGAGTCTTGACATACACACAGACAGACAGACGGACAACAAAGTGATCCTATAAGGGTTCCGTTTTTTTCGTTTGAGGTACGGAACCCTAAAAATGGACCTTACAACACGTCATTGTCAATATATTCATCCTTAAAAGTCATGTTAGCACACACTAACACATTTTCCACCATATTAGGTTCGTTACCAAATTATTACCAATACCTATTCGAGTGGTAATTAAAATGTTGACGAGTCATTGAACCCAATATGGCCATCGAATGATCAAGATTATACGTACAAATTGAATTCTCGCACATGTGCTTTTAGATATCCTAGCCTAACGTTTTTTATCATCGAACTTTGTGAAGTGATACGAGTACTTTGGACTCTAGAACTTTACTATGAGGTAAAGCCGCACTGGTGGGTGATTCTGTATGAAAACAAGTGTTTGACGCGCTCTAACGTGCTCTTTGTTTTTAAGAAATTCGCATTAAAATATTTATTTTCAAATATCATAACTTAAACTCGGTATATTATTCATTTTAACGTACTTTTACATTTATCAAACATTTCTCCAAATGAAATTCACGGAAATAAAAAAAATACTTACCGCGTTACGTTACGTTTTGTCGATAGAGAATCAGGCCCCTGTTATCAGACGTAGTTACTACAGTTATGTTAGTTAGCCATGTCAGAGGCCTTTAGGCTGGTTAAAAACTGACACCAGGGCTAGCCACCCGGCCTATATGAACTTACTTGCTACAGTAATTCTATCGCTGAGGAGTGCTGCACTGTAACGGCTTTTTAGTAGTCCGCTGCTGAACATAGGCCTAACCGCGAATAGCGATTGTGTTATATCCACCACGCTGGCCCATTTCTGGTCGATAGATCTGATTTGCAGTAGTGTGCAATATTAATATTCGGCTTTTGTCATGATTATATGTTAATTTTACTATGGAAAACTTCGTTTTCACATATTTTATACTATATATAACAGGATTAAACTCACGTGTAGGGATAGTCGTAACGACTATAGTTTCGGTCGCATTCGGCGACCTTTCTCAAGTTGGCGAGTTTGCACGCGGAGCCGTCTCGCAATGCACTGACATTAGTGATACTGATAGTGCATTGCGAGACGGCTCCGCGTGCTAGCACTCGCCAACTTGAGAAAGGTCGCCGAATGCGACCGAAACTATAGTCGTTACGACTATCCCTACACGTGAGTTTAGTCCCGTTATATAATAGTATAAGATTATATGTTAATATTAAATATTATAGTGGAATAACTGACGTAATAAACTTACAAGTAAAAAACTTTTTTACTCTAAAAAAAAAGAAAATAAAATGTTCCTTTAAATTTGTAACTATCAACTTATAACCTCATTATACACAATTTATATGATCATAAAAGCTTGTCGTGTGATCTACTTGTGTTCCTCTCTTTGGAGAGTAAACATACCTACATATACATTGCAAGTTAAATAAAAGCTTTTAAAAATAGATAAACACATGAGACAATATGACTTGTATTACCGATCCCACAAAACCTCATACCAATTTAAGCTCATCATCAATTACTGTTTTTTCCATCAAAATAAACAATTATAACGTGAGTAAATCCATAGCACAATGGAATAGGTTCGGCGCGATCTTGATATCAAAACCCCATGTCTGCAGTACTGAGAATCGGGCCAAGTGCGACAATAATCGACCAGAAATCTTAGAACCCTGGGAGACGCTTCGTGTATCCACATTTCTTTATTAACGTGGGGGGCATTAAGGGTCAACCATAACTGGCACAGGTGCATTATCATAACCAGACTCTTCAGAGCTTTGCTGTTACTACCTTTACTGTCGACAATATAGAAATGAAAGCTCAGCTTACGATGGTCTTCAGACAATACAACAACTGCACGCTGTTATAGTTGTTGCATCACAGTAGGTCATTCAATTGTTCAACTTTTGTGTTTATTTAACTGTAATTTTTCGTAATGAACTTCAAATTGACATAATGTCAACAGCTATTTGGCAAATTGTTTGCCGAAGCTGGCTTTCACGGTGTTGCCTTTGGTAAATACTAATATTTGGATGGCTTGGCTGTTTCTTGTTGAATTTGTCTTTTTCTCGCTCAAACCGATATTGTTTTCGTTTTGTGATCTTATGAGATTTACTGTTGAATTTGGTGATTGAATCGATCTCTCTGATGTTTTGCGAATTATAAAAGTCTATCTCATTGTCTGACACTAACAGTCCGCCTCTAATTCATCGCGGTTAATATTTATAGCCTTATTATCAGCCTATAACTAGTAAAAGCTCGAATAACTGTCGACATTGTTCGTCAATCGAAACTAAAATGACAGTTTTCTAATCTAAGTAGATAAAATTTATTAAGTAGGTATATGATAATACTTCTTCGTAATTCTAAATGATGAATAAATCTACACCACCAAAGAAAAGACGTCCTAAATGTTGTTTTTAAACTTTCGCGATTTGAACACATAATTATTATATACTACGGGACTATGTGGAATCCTGTTGTCAACAAATGCAAATCGCGTAGTGTAGGTAGAAGGACATTGTTAGATACCGTCAGTGTTGTGTGTCGTAGTGACAATTTTTCAAGTTCAAATTGAATTGGCGGTACCAGCTGTTCTACATTCCAGTCTACCTGTGACCACGGTCGATGCAACTCGGCCGAAACGTCGGGATGAGAAGGTATTTATTTATCTCGTAATTTTAGTGCGCGATTAGTCCCGTAGTATATAATAATTATTAGACGTCCTAAACATTTCTATCGTACATTATAAAAGCCTCATCACACGGTAATATAAAATAATATAAAATCCATTCACTAAGTGCTAAGATTCAATCTGAAATCAATTATCAAGACGATCAAGTCGATTTTGCCACTTGACTGCATCGCTGTGACAACATGTGGCTTTAACTATTAGTCTACATCTTATTTCTCGCTGGAAACTATTAACCACATAGAGATCTAGAGAGAGGCTTTCTTACACTTCTTCTTTTCAGTTATAAGCTGTCCATTGCCTCCTCGATAGTAGATCTTCAATAAGACCGGTTAGTCTTCTGACCGGCTTGCATCCAGCGCGATTTTAATAAGATCATCTAGACATCTTGCCTGCCACCTTGGACGTTCTATGCTGCGCTCGCGCGCGCGCGCTTACTTGGTTGCCACTCGAGGACTTTTCGACTTAACCGCTCGGGACACTTACATATTCATATGCCGTAAAATACACGTTTACAAAGTGCAGTGAATAAGTAAATTGTTGAGTTGTGTGAGTAATAATTGTATAATTTTTGCCGTTATGTGTAATTGTGTAGAGAGTTTCGTGCGAAGTTATGTTCCAGCTAGATCGAGACGCTATAGTTGCTAATAGATGGCGCGAGCTATAACCCATCTTGGGACATCTGTGATTGAACCCAATTAGGGCAATTAAAATCACGTCTCGATGATGTAAAGCTCGGTATAATTGTCCACAGGAGTGGAAACCAGCAGGGTGTCCTGTGACCGCACCATGCCACTGGTGGTATGGCGACATCAATATAGCTTAGAAAAAATGTCAAGTCGATGTATGGCGGTTATCGTGTTCGTTTTATACCATTCACAATTTTACAATGTATTAGATACTCAGACCAAATAAAAAAATCAAGACAGAATGTTGTGAACAAAACAAGTTAGGCCGGCAAAACTTACCTCGCCGTGAATAGATACAATGACAAACAGATACAAGCACAAGGAAACTACGCCTCGGCGCGTCAGTCAAACTATGGCGGCTCAATAGCGACGCACTCAGCACATTTATAAAAAACCGTCCTTGTCTGTTCACGACGTTCACGATTTTTTTATTTGGTCTGAGATTTGATACCCCTGGATGCAAGCCATTTACGATCGGTAAAATCTAGAGTTATACTAGTATAATATTAGCCCTAATCATCTTCTTGACCTTGTCCCACGAGAGGCCTGTGTCTGCTGACGGTTTCATGTTAGCAAACGCCTAATGTGTGAGCAACCACTACAACTATCAATGGCCGTAGTAGTTGCTCTCACATCATTGCTATCATTGCTAGATAATTTATTTGCTAAAGTCTGCATTATGAAGGGAACCTGGCATTTATTCTCGGTTAGACGACTCCCTTAGAGCAGTCGGTAGTAGCCCTGCCTTTTGCGCAATAGGTCCCGGGTTCATTTCTCTGCCAGATAAATATTTGGTGATAACTTGAATATCTGTTCCGAGTCTGGGTGTTTGTTGTCTATGTAGGTTCTTGTGTTCCATAGCACCCTCAACACATGGAATTCTAGTGGGGGTAATGAGTATGTGTTATTTATTTGAATAATGACCATGATATTTTGTGCACTTGTTACTCATATATGTGCATAGTACAGTATTTGGCACTTATCGAGGAGTATATAAGTATTGAGCGGTTTTATCTTTAATCACATCATTAAATCCAACCGACTTGTAATAGCTTTCACACTAACAAGCGCTGCAAGTATCTTAGTAATGATGTGAAATTCCATAAATCTTCTAGGTTCATTGACAATGTATGAACAGTAAGGACATAACGAATTTTTGTTAACTGTTTGTACTGTACGTGTACGCTACCCGCCGTTTTGATAGTCCGCTGCAGGACGTAGTCCCACGAAGGGTGATTGAGCCATATCCACCACGCTGGCCCAGTGCGGGTTGGTGGATTCACGTACGCCACCGAATTTCTTCTACGGATATAAATGCAGGTTTCCTTACGATGTTTGCCTTCACCGAAAAACCAGAGGCGTGAAAATCCGTACATAACTTCCAAAGAACTCATTGGTACGGAACCGGGATTTGAACCCACGACCTCACGATTGTAAGGCGGGTGTCACTACCACTAGACCACCACGAAAGCCGAACAGTATGTAGTCTGTAGGTCTATTCTAGATCTTGAGAATGATTTGTTTACCGTTAAAGAAATTTGTTGGCCAGTTAGATTAAAAATGAGTTTTAGTTTACCTTTAGGTACTATCCCGCTGCTGGGCAGGCTCACGCGATATAAAGTAGAGCTACCTAACTCCCAAAAAGCTTTATCTGTAAACGATAAATACTTGACTAAATTAATCAAATGCCGGTTATACGATGCACTTTACCAATTTTACCATCGACTTTGAATTTTTTCTGTCATATTTAACACAAAATATTTTTGACAAAGGTGGTCACATTTACATTGTGGTTAATATAGGAGATCGTCTACCTCGTGACACTATGAATCGCCCATACTGGTGTTTGATCTGTATGTAGTGCAGCCACGTTAACTATCTCATCTTCACGTCCAATGGTCACCGCTAACAGAGGATGTGAAAATCGCAATAATTGTAGCGATTTCTGTTTCAATGCATGACTAGAATTCGTGTGGACTATACACGAACCGTTCTTTACTAAGTAGTAATTCTATTACTGTTACTTTATTTTAGGGCTTGATAATGCTAGTTGTTCTCCAAGCAGTAGACCACGAGAGTATATTTATACTCTCGTCTCTTAGTAACATTTTCACCCGACTTCAAAAAAGGAATATCTCTATTTGACTATAGTTTATTTGTATGTGTATGTTACGTGATTATTCCGCCAAATGCAGATTTTGATGGTTCTTTTTTTTGTTCGGTTAACCTAGGTATCTACTTGAGATATGGTCTCATTTAAATATCAACAAAATCGTTTGAGTGGTTTTTGAAAAATCAAGTATAAGTTAACAATGACATACATCGCTTCGAGCGAATTAGTCAAATTTTGTTTTATTATGATGAAAGACGGTTGTGCCATTTTTAATGAAAAATTATATTTAAAAAATGCATATTTTGCACACGAAAAACTTTCCTCAAAAACAGTAGACGTAAGGTTTAATTTCGCGGCACATCTCTAAATAAGTCTTATTTAACAATAAAAAGTTGTGTCTGAAATCTTTAATTTTCTAATAGACTTTTCTGTTATAAAACAGAAATCTTCGCCAACACAATTATCACGAGGTCTTAAGAAAACTGACAGTACTTATACGAAAAATAGAGAAAACCCGAAAATGAAGACCGGCGCAGTGACCTTAATAGCTGTTCCATTAAAACCTAACTCCAAGAAGTAGGCCCAGAGTCCACCAAAGCGGAAGGGAGCGGAGTAGAGCGTTGTAATCCGTATGCCCATTGCTGAAATGCCATATTTGCTTAATGAAGAACAAAACACAGCTCGCTTCGTTCATGCCTGTATTTTGCATCGCGCTAAGCAAATATGGTCTCTTTCCAAGTCGTACCGCAGTAAATCAATACATCTCAGGGTATTTCGTTGGACCGGGTAATTATTTCTGTACTGAATGATTTTAAGTTATTCACGCGCTCGATAAAATGAGAGTAAAAAAAGAGGAAACCTCGATGTGCGAGTCAGGCTCGCACATCGAGGTTTCCGTACAAACACATTGTTAAAATATGTAATTAAAAACCTGTTTTAGCATGTGCTAATGAAGTTCTTTTATAGGATACCTTACATGATACGATTTACTCAATTTGAATTTTGAACACATATTTTGTGAATTTTGAGGCCCTATTTTTTTGTGATGTAAATAAAAATGTACAGTTTTCAGATTTATTCCTATATGTGTAGGTACTCTAAGACAATGCTTCTCGCCAAATTTCTTAGTTCTATGTCAACGGGAATTACTCTGTAGATTTTGATTTTTGTGAGTGTCAAAATATGCGGTTTTTTACGACATAAACGGCCCTAACTTTTTTATACAATAACTGAGAAGTTTTTCTTTTACACGACTGCAAGAAACCATAGATATACGTATACAGTATAAATTTCAACTCGATATCTGTACGCGTTCCCGAGATAAAGAGTCTTGACATACACACAGACGGACAAACGGAGAGACGGACGACAAAGTGATCCTATAAGGGTTCCGTTTTTTCCGTTTGAGGTACGGAACCCTAAAAAATGTATAGAAATTAAACTGCGGCAAGGCGATGCCAACAGATGGCGCTGTTAAATTCTCATATAAAATTGTAGCTAACTATCCAGCGAGTAAAAGTTTGACAAACTCATACTAGAGTTACTGAGTAAGTGAGTACCTACCCACTCTACTGTAATCCGTGTATGAAATGGAGTCACGGACTACATCTCTCTTCCAGCAGTTCCAGCTCCGCTTCACTTTGGTAGAGTCTCACTAGTACAGTCTGTCAGAACACAGGAACTAAGTCTGCCGAGGAAGTAGCGAGACGTAAAACAACTCTGCCACGGTATAAGTAATAGTTTGTACATACTCTCCGCTAATGCTCACTTTGCCGTTTCTTTTCCAAGTCGGCCGAAGCGTCTGCCATTATGCCACTGAAAGTTTTTCCGCTAATATCTTCGGAGAAAACTTGGTCATGTTGGAATTAGTTCCGTTGATGATATCTAAAGAGTGCGATACTTTTTATGATGTTCTAAGTAGGTTTTGGACTCTGCGGGTAGTTTGCGAATGGTTGCGCTATCTGGCTCTCTGCCTGCCTGGTTCGTTATCCATGTGTATTATTTTCGCTTGACTCTATTCTATAATATTTTATGGGTTTACTTACATGCAATTATATACTTCGCGCTCTGAAGCTGCAAGCGGAGCCTTTTAAAGGTATTACTTCAACCTAAGAATATCTTTCGTATTAAAATGCAATACTTATAAAAGGACATGTGCACAAAATGTATGGAGGCTGGTATAATAATAATCAAAAATTCTAACCACAACACTCGTTACATTTCGAGAAAATTCATATTTTTCTGAGTCTATTACAACAGTTATAAACAAAGATGACCCCTCCGATTTTTTTAAATTAATTTTGAATTTATTAGAAAAAATAAATATATTTAGCTCAATAGGTAGTTTATCTCTAGCAGCCCTGATCAAGTAACCTCCAAATTGTTAAATAAAAGCATTTTTACCAATTAGACACACATTTTAAGTGATTTTTTGTCACATTGTACCTACTAACTGGTCACACTGGTAGGTTATAATTTTTAATTTTATCAAATTACGAGATGAATGTGGAAGAATCAGCTACGAATGCAAGTAAAATAACTATAGAAGCACTTTATTACTGCTAAATAAGAAAAAATAATAAGCTGTATTGTTATTTTTCATACAATTTATTTTTCGCATTTAAAAAAAATTGGAGGGGTGAAAAAATCTAAATTAAATATTTTTAGGAAGCCCATATAACAAGCTTTCAAATGATGTATATATCATCTTGGTTCGATTTTTCTCTGAATAATATACCACTCGTGGACGTCACCTTTAGCCTATCTTCTTATCCCTAGCTTCTTGTTCATCTTCATTAGTTCATGTACATCTTCATTAGTTAGTTTTATTAATTACTAATATTACATTTCTATCATGATAAACATCAACATCATCGTCAGCCTGTATCTACAATCAATTTCAACTGCAATCCAGCCAGGCCATACGGACATGAAATAATTCTATCGACGTGTCAGAACGAGACAGAGTTATGGTGAAGTAGGTATACATATATCTGTCACTTTTTTACACGTCGACAAAACTCGTGGTGAAATGCTAAGCAACCTGGTATACACAATGCACCGCCAGATTGTATCTATAGGCTCAGAGCAAATAAAAAAATCAAGAGAGAATGTTGTGAACAAACAAGTGAACCCAATCAAATCGCCGTGTACAGACAATTACACACACATCCAGGTAACTATGAAACTACGCCTTGGCTTGTCAGTCAAAATTTGGCGGCGCAACAGCGACGAACTCACACATGTATAAAAAACCGGCTTCACTTGACTGTTCAACGACGTTCCCTCTGGATTTTTTTATTTGCTCTGAGTCTATAGGCTTCTCTCTTACAGTGCCGTACATCTGCCTCAGTCCCGTGCCAATCGTGTCCAAGTTCGACCCGCGATCTCATCCCAATATCCCTTTTACACAAGTCACTGATGTTTACTTCCGAAAGTGTAGTACCTACGAGATGGGTCGATGATCGTTCGGATATATTGTCACCATCGCGGGTCGACCCTGCATCTACACCCTTATTGTGCATCTTTTCCGATAATGGACTTGGGAAATGGGATTTCTCAAGGTATCCGAGCTGGGATTTGTGAGAGACATGGTTGAAAATATATTATTCTACCATGATAGTCATGTCAAAGGACTTCGGGTGGCTTAGAAACACTGACACCAGGGATAACCATCGGCTTATTTGAATTTTCTTACGTATCATGATAGTGATGACAGTACCAAAATAATTGACGATTTTGATTTTGACGGCCTTTCTGAAAATATCGTAATTCTTAAAGCAACCTTACCTTAGCATACGTCCAGAGAAGAAATTCGGCAGGGCATGTAAATTCGCCAAACTGCACTCAGTCTGGACCACTGAGTGTGTCGAGCTCTTCAGAGAGCTCCGAATTTTGCCTCTACCGTGCGAGCTTATTTTCCAGATTGCCCTGTTCACACGTAATAATTTAAATGTATTTGAAAAACGAGGCGAATACACGAGGCTTAACTTGAGGAGCAACCGTAAAAAAGAACCTATTGGCAACGCCGAGCCACAGGCTAGTCAGGTCAGAGAAGTCGGTTTATGTTTGTGGGCCTTCGGTCTATAACCGACTGCCAACTCCCGTGCGCGACGCATTTTCCGTTGCTGTATTCAAGAGTAAATTGAAATCATGGCTACTCAGTCACCTATTTTATGACATTACAGAATTTATGAAACTACCGGAGGTAGTAAATTTGTAATTGATTTTTTTTTTCTGCTGTATTTAGAAATAATTGTAATTATACTGTTAGAACAATATTTTGTATAATACACATTATAAAATTGTATTTGTATTATCATGACATTATTATATTATCAAAATTGTAAAACAATTTGACGTCTAACTTGGCGTTATAAATAAAGAATTTGTATTTGTAGTAGCCTAATCGCGCTTTGTACATAGGCCTGTGGTCAGTAATAGACTATTAAAAATACCTATACAGTTCAGTGATTCTTTCTCTGTGTCCTGAGTTATTGGTGGTTTCATTTTCATTTCAAGTAACATTACTTTCTCGCGAGCGAAATACTACGAGTATATAGGTACATCACACGTAAACAACCGTTTTAAAAGTCCGCGCACAAAAGTTTAGAAAAAAAAATCAAAACAGAGTACACCCAAAATAAGAATTAGGCATATCTCACACGAAGCAACTGCAACTAAACCTAAAGTGGTAAACGGCGGAAGCCTGGATAACTTGCTCTACTATTTGTGCGAACTGAAACTTGAATTCTTTCCGTTGCCATTGAAAACTAGTTCTTGACAAGTTCGTCGCATGAAAACTCATAGAAATGTAGTGCGTTAAATTGTGGCTCCCGGCTGTTTAGACCGTTTAGCCGAGTGAGATACCTTAAAGTCGCTTTAAAAGTCTGACATCAGGGCTAGCCAACCGGCCGTGGCCTCTATACAAACTTTAACAGTCTCTGAGCGTTGTTTCGGATAACCACGTGTGAGATTGGCCTGAGAGTAAAATGTAAATCCGAGAATCACGTCCCGTACCGTTACTCAGATTCAGTGTGGGAGCGTCCAAGCTAAATAAGGAAGCACCACCGCGACGATCTCTTTTTGACTTTTTGCGACGGACGCGAGTGGAACTTGGTAACCACGTCATAATATTACGGTTGGAGTCATGGATAGTTGTGAAGAGATGTGTCATTTGATTCGCGCTAAGATAGAATAAATGTACTATAGGAGGTTCTATTTTCGTCTGTATGTATTTTTTTTTGTGTATGTTTCTTGTGTATCGATAATTTTGCCAATTGTGAACCGAATCGAATTTTTTTTTTAGATCGAAAGTGTATATAAATAAATAAATAAATATTTTGGGACATCTTACACACGGCCTCTGACCCCAAACTAAGCAAAGCTTGTGATATGGCTGCCAGAGACTGATATACTACATATACTTATTTTTAAATACATACTTATATAGATAGTAACTAAATAACACCCAGACACAGTGCAAACATTTATGTACATCACATAAATATTTGCCCTGGGTGGGGATCGAACCCACGCCTCTTTGATCCAGAAGTTAGGGTCACTAACCACTGAGCCACCGAGGCAGTCAATGTATAATTCCGAGGTGGTCATTTTAATTTTACAGAAATCGGCTGAGCCGTTTTTGAAAAATCAACAATCATGTAAACAATTCGAGCGAAATATTCGAATTTTGTACATGATGGAGTGCGGTTTTACCATTTTTTTGCGAAAAATAATTATTATAGTAATTTTAATAATGTGAATATTTTTTTTTATTAATTGAATTTATGACTTATACTTAATTATTGTTTTATATGACCACTGTTTCATTTAATTGGTGTTTAAACTATTGTATTTTTTAATGTAATTTTTCTTTATTGCTAATTTTTTGACATGTTATCAATAAATGACTATAAGTATGATATCGATTTATTTGAAAGCGTGGAGGAGGCTTCTTTTTTGAACGTTTCTATTTGTGCCTATATCAATTGTCCAGATGTAGGATCATATCCCGCTATCGATGAGATAATGATGATAATGATTTGAGTAGTACGTTGCATCATCGTGGACGTTAATAAATAAATTAAAAATTCTTTATTGTTTTACACAATCATAGAAAAAAAAACAATACAATTGTCACTTAACCTAGTTTAACTAACGGCGTCATTATCGCTGGAAGCGATTTCTTCCGGGCGTATGTTTTACTTAATTGTTTAACTTCGACCATGTCGGGTCGTAATATATAATAAAACTAGTTTTTACCCGCGGCTTCGCCCGCATAATATTTGATTTTTGACGCAATATCATTATAATTTATAGCCTATATGTTATTCTGATATATAAGCTATATTACTGCAAAGTTTCATTTCAATCCGTTCAGTAGTTTTTGCGTGAAAGAGTAACAAACATCCATACATCCATCCATCCATCCATCCATCCTCACAAACTTTCGCGTTTATGATATTAGTAGGATGTCATAATTAACACAAACGACACCACAGCAGAAGTAGTATATAATAATTAAGTATTATAATATTATGTCTGAGATATTTATATCAACCGCTTTGCGAAAATTAACAAGAATGATCTTAACATACACGTTATTACACTTTTATAACATTCTAGGTCTAGGCAAACAATCTGTCAAAAAGAAATTAATGAAGCCGCAAGTTCATCAATCGACAGCGAAACTATCTGAAAGCTTGCCGAAAACTTTTGCACAAACTGTTCTTGTTCTCACACTGCGCGTAAAAAACGTAAATACCGTCTCTAAAATATCCACCCAGTGACATCACGTCACATGTTAAGTTTGACTGTATTTCTCGCGAATTGACGTCGTGATTCATTCAACCAACAGGTTGCTTGTAGGAATACGATGAAGTAATTTGCGCGAAGAGAACAATGAGATTTGTTACGGATTGTTATCTTCTGTACCGTAACATAGTTAGTTGTCGTTCGCGAGGTGGAATTTGGCTCTATTTTTTTCTTGACTCGGCGAACATTGGCTGTTGGTCTTTTGATTTAGTTTTACTTTGATTTGCAGGATTCGCATTTAATAATTTAACAGTTATTTGTTATGGATTATTATTTTCTGTACCGTAATTTAGTTTGTTGCTGTTCGCTAGTTGGAATTTGGATCTATTTTTACTTGATTCGAACATTAGCGGTCTTTTAACTTTCTCACATGGAATAACAGAGATCACATTTAATTATTATTATACATGTTTAGTTTCTTTTAGTCCCATTTAACACGTTGTGCATCACACAATTTGATTTCTTCTGTATTATTATCTTCTGTATTATTGTTATCTTCTGTAACGTAACATGACTGATTTTGTCTCTACGTTTGCTTTCATATCATCAGAGCCAAATTTTCCTTAACAAGTGGTCAACTTTGAAGGTCAGCTAAATACTATTGAAGTTCTAAAAATATACGAAAATTATATCAAAGTTAAATTGTATTTGCTTATACTAGGAAGTTTATAGCGATTTAATAGTGTTTATTGAAAATTCGAGGCCAATCCAATGACATTGAACAATACTGCATTGTTATAGCAAATTGGGTTTTATTCTGTGCCAATTTCGATGATTTATCGATAAATGAGTTTATTATGTTACGAGAGGAAAAATTGCAATCAGTTTAAACCAAACTGCGATATCGTATCAGGGTTTTTAAATATTATTACGGAAAGCATGCATTTCATTACCATACTCTCTTTCTCGTTCTTCTCTCATCTTCACGTCTCTACGACCCCCTACAAATTTCGTCATAAATTCTAGTATTTCACCAAAATTCATATTGCTGCCCTTTTTTAATTAAACGGGCGCCTTTTAAAATTATTTATGACTTGTCGGAATCGGTTTTGGTCGTAATCCGATTTCATGACCGATCCGTCACCGACCTTTGGCCAAGGTAATAAGCTTAAAAGTTAATCAATTTTTAAAATACACCTAAAGAGAGAAAAAATTAACGCAAATTTTGAAAAAAGAGGCACAAAAAATCAATTCACTCGTTGTTGTCCACAGATAAAAGTACTCGTATTAATGATACATTGCTTCACACAGCACTCACGCAAATTTAATCAAATGATTAAAAATAACTCAAACCTTTCCTTTTGTGAAAGTTTTCTAAATTGAACAACAAAGAAAACACTAATTTGTAATTTCCAAGCTGTTAATAAATAAATAAACTCTCATTAAAGATCTATAAGACACGTGAAACTAAAGATAAAACAGGTCCAAAAATCAAACAACTTATATCAAGTAAACAGTAAACACTCCCTTAAAAGAGATCCAAAAATAAAATCCTCGGTTATCTGGATCTAATTCCGTAACGCAGCGCGTGCGCACGCATGCACTTGACTGATGAGAACATTGGAGCGATGAGTCACGGTCAATAAACCCTGCTGGTGCTGTTGTGATTGGATCAATATGCGTACCTAACGTAGTAGTAACTACAGCTATAGAGATATAGTTATCGTAAGCATGACAGTGCAATTTGACGTTGTTTATTGTTATTGGAATCCCACTTCTGAATACTTGCATTTTCTCATTGAGATTGTGGTTTGGCCATAGTCTTATCTAAGCCTAATTGAACAAACCCTGGTGCTGTTATGATTAGATCAATGTTTTCAGATCCATTTCATTTTTACTGTGTATATGTTTTACCTACTGATGTGGTAGATATTATCGCAGGTACATTAAACGAATTGTGTAGCAAAAAATGTGCAATGACGAATTTTATAGCCACTTCTCAGACTTCACGGCGCGTGTGTGAATAAACATTTTCGTTGGATTATTGTTGTATTGCTCATGTTGTGTATCATCAGTGTGATAATCCTGGTAATTTGGCTTTTATATTCTTCGCCTGGCTTTGTCAGTTATGTTGTTTGTCTGGCTAAATTACGATTGCCAAGAGTCGTTTCTTTTTTAATCGTAGAAATAGTTAATACATGGTAAGTAAAATCATCTCTTATCATTAATAAAATCATAAGTTCTAAGTAGAAGCGCTTGAAGCATGGGATCTTATAGATATAACACATTTTAGATAACTATAAAAACCACCATTCTGCGTGCGTAAAGTAAAAATTAGATAATCAAATGAACAGTATAAGATGTCCATGTCCTTCAAGCCGAGCTGTTTTCTCAATAAAACTTCCGTGATCAAGGCTCAGAAACTCCTTTATCAAATCTGATACAATTACATCTATCACTATTGCTCGCATTAATTTATTCAACCCATTCAAATATGGTCCTTAATTGCGTCGTATATGAATCTAAGATTGATCCCGTGATAGTCGGCCTCGACACCCTTGTGACCCAAGTACCAGATGCCCTAAAGTAAATCGGTTCGTCTCTAAACAATTTAATCTGAAACATGTTCTCCATAGAAGCGTGTTTGGTGAAATTACTTGCGAATAGTCTCCGCGTTGATCCCTTTTACAAACAATCTGACATATTGTATTGGTATTTTCGTATACCACGTAGACACAAGGATATCGTGAGGAAACTTGTATATATATATATACATATATAGCTTGTTTAGCAAGCAAGTTTTTTTTAAATTTCATTTAGGTTTGCGTTTGACTACATATTGACAGATGTTAAGCAGATTTGCGGTCTAGGGTGTAGCACATGAGTCTTTGTGTCTTCATAACTCTTTTCAGTGGAACAAAGCCAAGGCCCTGCAGTGGGAGAAATGAAAAAACGATTAGTTTTTATTGACTTAATCAAAGAATATCTCTACCTATGGCACCAATTTGTTCATACACCGCAAAATGTACATAATTATATACGTTTTGCTTCTCACGACATGGTAGAGTTTTTAAGATAGATTAAAACTTTTTATGGAAATTGTTAGGATCCAATGTTTAGACGAGCTTTTCTCAGTATTTTACCTACCTCAACGGAGTAGCACCAATCCCTCGCTCCAGCAATCAAATAATTGTATCGAAAGAAACACAGCTCGTTCCATTCACTTTTCGCTGTTTACCTCCAATAATACAAAGCCTAAAATATCAAATCGAATCGTCGAACAACAACAGAACTTGTGTATCTTTCACTTAAAAGATACAAACTCCCTATTGTTGTTTTTTCGGGAAATCGACTTTCAGGTTAGCGGTAACTGTTTAATATTCGGTACGTACTTGGCCTTCTTCTAATCCACTTGGTTGTTCTTGTTATTCTATACTGCCTCCTCATTATGCATTCCTCGTCATGCCTCCAGGGCGAGGCTTATAGAAATGGAATTCTGTTTCCGATCGCTTTAATCTAAGGGTCTTTGCAACTGGGTACGGGGAAGCGTTACGTCTTTTGAAGGTTTAGTGTATAACGCTTTGATGGTGACAACTTGCTTTCGCTAGCTGATATTTACTTTTACTTATTTATATGTTATTAAGAATAAAATACTTATCCCGCTCTTATTGTGGCATAGCTAGTATTGACTAAGCTTATTATATCTCTGATATAGTTAGACTCGTAATAATGGATACGCCTCTGTCTTTGTGGTTTTGATTTGACAATCGCCATCTTATGTTCCAATCTGTGTTGCTACTTTGAATCTAATTGCGGGCGGTCACGTAAGAACCGAGTCCTAGTAGCCATGTTTTGTTCAAATCTAATGCGCGTCTTGAAGAATTATATTTTCCATTGTTTTAGTTCTAGTAGCTTTGTTTTGTTCTATGCGCTTCTTAAAGATTACTGTTTGCGATAATTCTAGCTTCACTTTTTCAATTGCAAACTTAAACACAATTTTCAAATTGGTATAACTTAGCAGAACCGGATATAACTCAAAACAGATTTACAAATAAAAATCGGTCCTCAATTTCACTCGCTTTAGTACATAAATATCTGAGCAACGAGTAAGTATATTTCAAATCTTCTTTACCATATTTCTTATCTTGTCACTCCCGATATTACATTTTCTCACGATCGTAAACGACAATCTTATTTCACACTCTCGAACAAAGGCGATCACTACTAACACTGATTGGGATTCGTCTCGGCCGATAAATTGTTAAAGGCTCCAATAAATCGGGTCCGGTGCCACCGGAAGTGACTGGACACTTGACGGAAAACATGAGGGTCATGGCTCCTGCAAGACGTAGTTAAATAATAGTTTAAGTGGTATACTGGTATTTTAGTATTGATCTATTAGTATCGATTTTGTAGATTTTAGTGGACATGGTAATGCCCAAAATGCACGTGATGACATAAAGGTGGTAAAGATGGAGGATGGACGACTTAAAAGTAACACTACTTACGTAATAATAACACTACGCACTACTGTATGTAGACTTTAGTGAAGGTGATAATGCACAAAACGCACTTGAAGGCAAAAACGTATAGGGTCGGCAAATTATAAGCTCTGTATTGTACACAGAATCCACAAGAAGTACCAGGACTTGATAAACGTTATAGTTATTTAACCTACTGAGCAATAGTGATTGAAGACCAATATTTATTTGCTTCCAGTGTTCAGAACAGAAATGATTCAACATCTTGTATATCAATGTTAGAGTGCTGTTGCAGTATTTTCAGGTAACAACGGATAGTGCAAAACAGTCTGTAGCCAAGCGTGACGTCAATTAACAACGAGGAACATGTTGTTCGAAAAGAAATTACATATTACACACACAAATGTTTGTAAATAAAAATATTGAAAGATTTGACTGTTAACACATAAAAAGCTCCGGCCAGCGCTTCGTTGAACTCTCACAATCTGTAAACCTACTTAGATTCAATGGTCTAAGTCTCTAAGTAGACCAGTACACATAGACCAATGTCTGTGTGGACTTGTAAAGCGTGTTAAAGCCTTACCAATTGTAAGTGTTGTCAGAATCGGTCACGATCGTGTTGGTATTCAATTAAATGGTGATGGTTATAAAGGGCTCTTTGAATACTTACGCTTTATATGTCCTTGAACTCTGGATACGTCTGGTAATGAAATGAAGGGTCCGAAAGAGAAACGACTTTTGAGATAATAACTCGTTTTAACAATTCAGTTTTGTGAACAATTTTGATAATACAGTTAGGTTAGGTTGAACCTGAACATGATTAATACGGGATCGAGGCAAATGATACAATAGAGAGAGTCATATACCAAGTAGTGGGATAAAGAAGACTGGGTGATAATGATCAATTTTTTTGTTCAATGGGGTGTACATGGGATGGTGGATGTAATATTGCGTAACATACACACAAAATGCAGTCGAAGTGAGAACCTCACGTACGAAATCTGATCTAAAAAAACATAGTAGGTACTTATATAATTGTATTTAAAGTTTGAGCAGGGCACATAGCGCGGAGGACTGATGACCGATGGGGTCGAAAATTTATCGAATAGAGACCACCAGCAAGCGCAGCGTAGGACGTCCACTCTCAATGTGGACGGATAACCTCATTAAGACTGCAGGATCGCGCTGGATGCAAGCCGCTACCAACAGGTGTTATTATCATAATATATAACAGGAGATCTTTAGGGGAGGCCTATGTCCAGCAGTGGACGTCGTATGGCTGAAACGAACGATTTAAAATTTAACCGAATTCAGTTTTGATTCAAAATTTCAGCTACAGAAAGTCCAATGAAGCGTAACAACTCTAACAAGCATTTGACGTTGAATTTGCATGCATTTTAAATTTCGCGATCCATTTGCGTTATGAAATTTCAACTAGTGGACGCTCTACTAATTTTATTTCATATTCCTTGGTTGCCATATCTGCATATGAAAAGAATATAAGTGCTATAAAAAATAAATATTCATTCATATAAATTTTTTGTCAACTTTACAGAAGTCGTAATTTAAATTTTATCTTACTTGTGAATTCAAAGCTCTCTATCGATATGATTGCTATTACTACATCTTCTTTTAAAGGGGATTACGTTCTTTTAGAGAATAAAGTGGTCTGAGTACAATATGCGTAATATTGTGGATATAACTGTTTTCTTCTCGTCGATGTTATTACATATTCAAATTTTATATTTTTCGTGAATGTTGAAATGCTCAGTCTTGTATCTAGCAGAATTTGAAATACTCTAAATTCCTGAGAAGTCCAGCATTGAGGATAAGCAGACTTTAATGACCTAGAAAACCTTTCTCCCTTGGAATTTCGCAAGGAATCCTACATTTCTCAAGAGATTTACTCACGAAAAAGCCGAACGATTTTCGCGAGTGTTCCACATTAAATTGACTGTGAAACCTTTGTTTTCTACTTTCCCCTTAATCGTTCAAGTCTATGTTTTATTTCGGCAGTAATGACTGCAGTCTAGGCGTACTAAACGCTTAAATTTTGTCCTCTCCCGTATTAAAATCTCTATTTGCATTGTTTGAAATATCAAATTCGATTGCAGCATCAATCTCAAACAGTACTGCTCTCAAATCCTAGTCTAATATCCTGGAAAGCGAAGTTTTACGAGGGCATTTACGGCCAGCCGTGACAGTGTATTTATTGATGATTGTTTTATGGCCTCAAATAACGGGCTTGCACATCAAACACACATGAATCAGCTCAGATAGCTCAACAGGATCATGAGGCTTAAAGTTCACATGGCAACCAATGCAGTACAGTATATTCCTATGAACTAGACAACGAAAAACAGAAAATTGAACAAAAGATAGAGCTAATACATGCTCAGAAATAAGATAGGATAGACCACTGCGGATATATAAAGCCTAAATACATACGTACTATTCCTTCGTCTGTGTAAAAAGTGTCGTGGACCGTGGTCGTTGACCTTTTGGGGAAATCGATATGAAGCTCATTGTGGATAAGGCCGCCACAAAGGGAGAATTAATGTTATTCTGCGTATGTCGATGATATGGTATTATATTCTTGGCCTCAATTTCTAATTTCTATGGTGACTTTGTTTAAGGGGACGCTTTTATAGATTACTTTCATTGAATCTATGATTATTTTGTTTGGTAATTAATGGCTCAATTATTTATTTTAGGATGTTTTACGAATTTTAGAGTGACATGTGATTCTGATTACGCTTTGAAAATACAAGTAAAAGGTTGTATTTTGGTTACAACTTACAAGGAATAAAGACTACATTCTCTAGTTATCTCTCTTCTCTTTATGACTTCTAAAGTGACTTTTATTCATCAGAATATCATTGTAACAACCATGTAATTTTGTGCCTAACACACAAATGAGCTTGTCTACCAGTGTAGTACTGGTGTCAGAATGTCTCATTATAATATTGAATGGATATGATGAAATGATATAGCAGAATGAGATAAAATAGAAGATAATAACCCCGAAAGCTTATTGTAATATCTCTCTGCAGTTGTAGTACTCATAATGATCATCTTCCACGCATATAAGCGGTTCAACAATTCCAATTAAAGCACATTACAGCCATTTTGGCAGCAGACGATATAAAATCGATATCAGACGGGATGCCGCACCGAATTCGAGAACCCGAATACTAAATTTCGCAGTTATATCGATCGTATGCACCCGAGAGAACTTGCAGTAATTTATAACTGGAGGGGCGTTAGCTTGGGCACTGCACTTGCCATTCATGACCTGTATTCCGGTGGGTTAAAGTTCAAAGTCATTGTCAGAGGGGAGTGCATGGGGTTCGACCCACGAGTTACGAGTATTATTGCGTGATCAGGTTTTTTTCGTCTATGTTGGGGAAGTTTTGGACATGCTACTTATCTTTTAGTACTTTTTTGTATGATAGGTTATTTTCATCGCGAATGAGTCGGTCTCACCAGGCGTCATTCTCGTCACAACGTCGATTATCATCGTAATCAACGTTATAATCGAAGATGAAGCCTTCGATAGATACCTACAATCTACAGTATATTCACTCTGACTTTGACAACCTTCAGACTATATGAGTCTCAGGAAACAAGAAAGCCGGCAGTCTGTTCCATTGTTCAACATGCTTTGGCCTTAAGGATCAGAAATGTTGAATCAAAGAGCTCTTTATGTGTCGAAAGATATGTGTTGCTAAATTTCACATTATTATTAAACTCTACGCAATAGGTATAGCTTATTATAATCTACAGTCTTCCTTTTCCTATTAAAGATTAATATTCCTATTTTCCTAGATAAATTAACATTAAGTATGTATCACATCGTTAAATTTAGTGTACCTAGTAGATAAATTAGAATATTAAGACCGATTCATCTGAGTAATCATCCCTAATTATCAGAATCGGTTAGTTTCAATTCAGTAGTAATAGATCTTAAAATAACAATCATTTTGTATTCGTATAATTTGCCGACTATTAGAGCAAACATTATGATTGAGATCGGTTCATTGTTTTTATACTAATTTATAGTTTAGGTTCTAAGTTTATCAAACATGATCTGCCCTTGTTTACTTAAATATAAATGTTTGATTTTATAAATGCAATTACTGTATCGCTTTCGCTGATAGGTTTCGTTCGTAATTAACAAAATTAACAGTTCTACATTCATTTTCAACAATACATTGGTGTTAAACAGAAAATCGATTCATTTGAGCCGTCAATATACTTACGTGTTTTTGATTTTGTTCCTTTCGTATCAAATATTAAGTTGATTAATATGCCTTTACCATTTTCCTTCGTGGCTTCGGTAATATTATTTCGCTTACCCTTATCGTCAATGCATCAGATAATTCAATTCAATTTGTTTAAGTATAGTAAAATATTGCTTAACAGATTACACGAAATCCAATACGCTACATTTGACTTCATCAAGATAGCAGGCTACCAACCAGTCTTATTAGAGACCTATAGGGGAAGCCTATAGCCAGCAATGACAGTGGACGTCCTATGGCTGAAACGACGTACCAGATAAGTTCCTTTAGAAATCCCAAAAAATCCTTGGTAAACTCCAAACTGCTTTTATCCCGGAAAAAGTTTGTCCTGAAGAGGAAAGATAGGGCGTGAAACTGCGGATCGCTAGTAGCGATATAGGACGTTGTGTTGGACGGTATTAATTAACTGTAAACGATATGAGCTGTCATTATAAAACTTAAAGTACTTACAAGGCTTGCTCCAAACTACTGGCTTATCGAAGTTGTATCAGACTCACCCATACACCACCGATCACTATCACAGACTGGCACTCCAGCCCGTCGCCCAAACCATCTCTCTGTCTACCCTCATTCTATCTACTCCTCACCGTCGCAATACCGAAGTGTGTTGCGACATGTGTAGGTACCCTCTTTAATAAGCGCAGCTAACAATGCTTACCGTATCAACTCATTCTTACTACAGGCCGAATCTAACTTCTCGGCGGCTGTGATGTTAGCAACAAGCTTCGCGAAATCTAATAGTCGCGCATCTGTTAAGTGAGCTTAGGTCAGGATTGGGTTCTGCACAGCATTATGTAGCTGTATGTAACATCACTGCCGTCAAGAATGTTGATTCAGCCTATTTCAGAAGAACTACGACATCGAGTAACCAGCGCCATCTTGTGTCACGTACATAAAACTGAATAACTGAAAGTCACGTACATAAAACTGAATAACTAAAAAGTGAGAGTTATTTTTACAGCACCATCTCCAATTGACAACATTTCAAATTTTTAACATAGTTATATTTATTTATTATCTGAAAGAATATTGCAAAATAACATATACGTATTTTTATTTTTCCAATACGACTTATATTTTCCATAAAAATAAGTTTTGAAAAGTAGTTTATTCTAAATGGACGTAACTGCTAAATTTAGGACTCATAAACAATTTTACTGAAGCCACATTAGAAAAAAATAGGTGCTAGCGTTGCTGTCACTATCAATGCCAATCAATCTGTCACAATTCACAACAAATAGGCCGGGAGGTCAGCGCAAAAAGTCCACTATGTACCGCGATATACTATGGGAAGAAAAATATAAAAAAATGTTTAACAACTGCCAATCACCTGAAATATGTACCAGGGTCTGCCATACAGGCTTTAAATTAGCACCAATTAAAAGAAGAAGAATAAGTAGTACTAGTTCCAAGATAAGTACTTTTAAAATTCAAACGGATTCTTTCACCAAATGCTAGGGAACCCAGCTGACTGACTCCAGGGTATTGATGTACACCATTTTGATAACTTAGTACCAATAATTCAGCTTTTGGAAAGTATTTGCATATTTTGCGTTTACCTCTCGGGCTAAAGCAAAATAAGTAATTTGAAAATGACACTGACAATTTATTTTTAAACTACATTTTATGTGTCAACACTGTCAGTGTTAACTGTCATTTTATATTGCTAGTATTTTTTTATCATTGGCAACTGAACTTTTAGTATAAATCCCGAAACGGCTTGGGTGAGAGTTTTTATCTAATATCTTAGCAGTTACTGCACTAAAAATTTTGGAAAAATAAGCATAATGATCAGCATCCCGATATCTCGAAATGGTTTTGGAATTTCATAGCCTTGTGAAATATGAAAACTTGTCAATTGGCTGATTTAAGTGTGTGTCAATGTGTTCGAGTGTGTGCTCGACGCAACGTAAAATTAATTCGATTTGATTTGCAAAACTCCCAATCGGCACTGTTCTCTGAAAAATATAATTTAAACAGAATAACACTCAGTATGTAATATCTGGTTCGTCACGACTGTATTCTGACTAAGCTCGTGTCATGTCATCACGATCTATGTAATGAACTCCTTATAGTTTCATAAATCCCCTTGTGACTATACAGAATAATCTAGATGTGTCTCATTCTCATCCACTTTTCTCCCTCTTGTGATGATGCTATATTGATCGTGTACTTGTTTTGTACTTACACAGTCACCCCTCGTACAAACATTATTTTCCACACTGTTTAATCGTTTACGCAACACAATTCAATACGATTCGCTTTTGTGTATGGTGTATTGTTCGTTTATCCACTTGTTCTCTCCCGAATGCTGCTTTGTCCGCTTCCATTATCATATAAACGCTATGTTTAAAGTCTATTGAATCATCTCTGACAATTTGTTAGATTTTATTTCCTGTTTTTATTTATATGATTTGTTTCTGTTTCAGGATGTGCTGTTGGATTTCGTGAGGTAAGTTAATTTTATATTTTGACTACTTTATATTTCTTAGACGTACGAATTGCGTAGAGTGGAGATTTTGCTATGCTAACAACATTTCAGTTAAGTTAGCAAATAATGTCGTTAGACTTTAAAGTAGTTAACTAAAATTTAAGTTGTAGAAATGTCTGCGTCATTTAATTCAGCAGACATGGCTGGAATATGATAGTCGAGTTTCGTAGCTGTTCATCGAAAAACTTATTTTTGAATATTTTATTTGCGTGACTACATTATAAGACATACGGATTCAAGTACAAGATTTTAGAATTCAACATTTTCAGATTTAACTTTTTGGGAATTCAATATTTTGCGATTTCAACATTAAGAACCAAAGCGGACTTTTCTTGCCTATTCATATTCAGTTCTCTAATATTCTAGCTAGGTACACTTCTTTGTCTTTTTGTTGTGTTGTTTTCATGATGATTTGTCTTTCATACATTATTTCATAGTCTGCATATTTCAAAGAATGAATCAATATCTGAATGATGTCTTTTATTTTGATGAAATTCAGTCGTCAATTCATGCAACTACGCTTGACATTGATATTTCGTTTATGCAAACGCACATTTATGTAGGTAAGTCATAATTATCAAAGAAAACTTTTATGTTAGTCTGATGGTACATCAAACCGTTTACTTTTATACTTCTGTCTTAATCATCCAGCTAGTTCATATTCCTTGTTGTTTTCACCATTCCAAACATTATACGTTCTGTGAGCATTCGCCCTGGGGTGGTTTTATTAAATTCAACTCGGCTCACTCTGTTATTCCATTTCAACGAACAAACAATATGTACGTTAACATATTTATCATGAATATTATTCTCAGGTTCGTACTGAGATTCGATATTCGCGTGAAATTCGGGAATTCATCTGGTAGAGTATCAATTTTATGCTCCGTTGCTTGTTGTATTATAATTGCACGGTTTTGGGAATGTTTCGATTTGCATTATTTTTGTTTGCGGCTGCATAAGAAAACAAAAATAATATCATTATCATTTCTACTACAGGAAGTCCAATTTTGGACATATGCTTATCTTATGGAACTCCAATAAGACCTGTTGGAAGCAGCTTGCGTCCAACGCAATCCTGTAGTTGTAGCAATTATTTAATAGGATCTTTATTTATTTATGCAGACATTTATACACATAAAAAGGTGCAATTTAGATCTTAAATCTAACACTAATCTTATGTCTGCGTTGTAGGCGTAAGTACTATGAAGTAGTATTGTCGGTGCGTATGTGGTCTTCAAGTAACGATAACATTTATATTTCCGAGAGATCTACTATATTAACAATGAAAATCAGTGTTAAAGAATAGATATTCAAGATCCCGCCAGAAACGACATTCTGTAATGGCGCTGGTCTTTGACGTCACTCAAGAGTAAATAACGTTAGTTAATACTGGTAAATACGCTAGTTCACATCTAAAAATTAACAAAAAAACAACTAAACTTAAAAGTAACTTACAGATCCAATAATATTACTCCGAAATCACAAAACACGAATAACACAAACAACAGTCAATCGAGAAATTCTTGTTTACCAGCACGTGACGTCACCAGAGTTGCCGCCCTTCTTAGATCATTTACGTCACAGATAAAATATCAAAAAATATCGTATTTTATTTCGTTCGACTTGCGAAAATTAGACATATTTTAGTTTAAATAAAGTGAAATATGTCTTTTTCAGGCTATTATCTGTATGGATTACCAAAATTAATGGAATATTTTCAATGTTGTCAAATAGCCTATTGTAAAATGCATTTTTATTGTTAAAAATGAACATTGTTTGACATGTAATACTTTTTATAATAAAATTAATATGAATAATTATGCATTAATCGGTTAAATAATAAAAAACAGCTGTATGTACCTATACTTAATCGATGTGTCAACTATAAATAAGTATGAAATATTTTCGAAGACTACTTTTAATAAATTAAGTCGCTACGATCATAAGTCATTGTAAGATACTTAAGAACCCAGACTCGGGCCAAATAAAAACCAATAGATAAAACTTGAAACAAAAGCATTTATTCTAAACAATTCAAACTTAGAAACGAATTTCCAAGTTGAAACCGAAAGGTTTGCTCTCCATAAAATTCTTTTGAAAATCTGTTCGAAATTCCCCAAACTCCAAGTGTTCCTTTGAGAACGTTGCAAAGATTAGAGGCTTTATGTTTACAGTGTTTAATTAAACGACTGGACCTTTCTGTAAATCAAATAACATAATTACACCTGCTGGCCGAGATTGTGTTGCTTTAATTAAAAAGTAGGCTTAAGTAATGCCTGGCTAATTTATTACTTACCGAATCAAGGGGTTCGAGGGAAATATTAATGCTTTTGAAACGGGAAAGAGTAAAGTTGGCCCGTTTTTAATATTCTATTATTTTGTTCATGCTTCATGAGGCGATTTTAATGGTTAACAGATGGTGGAGAGAATTAAGGTTTGAGTTACTTCAAATTCTGAATCATGAATGTTCAAATTAATTTCTTTTTCAAAAGATGTGGAACCTTGTCGTATCTCCTCTAGTAAAATGTCGGAGTATCCGTGACTATCATAAAGATATATACATACATACAATAATAGCGAATAGAGAATCGACATCGGTTGGCTACAGCTTTGTAGAGCGTCGTACCATTGTGCAAACCAGCGACAAACGTCTGTCTTTCCGCTTAAGTACAACGTGGGTGTCTTCAAATCCCGAGTAAATAGGTATCTTCTAGGTAAGCGTGCTACATCCTAGACCGCACATCTGCTCAACATCAGGCAGTATGTAGTCAAACGCAAACCTACAAGGAATATAAAAATAAAAATGTAAAGAGCCACACGAAAAAGGATAATAGTTTTTGTTAGCCATGAAATCATATACTAATCATGCTTTAGGCTTTAGAACACATCAGGAATTTACCGCTGCCTGTTACCTACTGCAGTGATGTATCCTTACTGTTCTTTGACTGTACTGTATCCACTTGTAGAATAAAAAGTAATGTGAAATGTTAGGGCGTTGCCCTATTACTCTTGTGTAAGATAGCAGGGATAAAATGACCCTAGACCGCATATCTGCTCAACATCAGGCTGTGTGTAGTCAAACGCAAACCTATACGGAATAAAAAAAAGCGTTACGTATAATTATTTTCGGAGCATTTTTAAATCAATGATGGTTTGTGAAACAGATATCGCATCGCTTCGCTTGGCTCGTCTTGGCGGAAGCACTACCGTGCCTCCCGATAATGCTCTCGATATTAGCCGACTGTACTGTACTGCACCACCCTTTTTAATAGTCCACTGCAGGACGTCGGCTTACCCACGAATTGTAGTTGGGCAACGTCTACCACGCTGACCCAGTGCGGGTTGATGGATTCACATACATTGTCGAATACCTTTTACGCACATATGCAGGTTTCGCCACGATGTTTTCCTTCACCGAAAAGCCGGTGGAGTGAAAATCTGTATAAATTCTGTATCTATAAATCGTCATAAATTCCAAAGAACTTATTGGTACTGGACCGGGAATGGAAACCACGGCCTCACGATTGTAAGGCAGGTGTCACTATCACTAGACCACCAGACCACCACGGCTTCCACGGCCGATTTTATTTATCTCCCTCCAAATGGCAATGTTAATTATATATTCTTGCGTACTGTATACTTTCTAGGCAAAAATGTTCTTCATCTCTTCTTAAAATAAGATGCAATATGTAGTCAAAGTACCTAATAGCAAACTTCCGTTTAAAGGAATACTAATAAAGTATCAGACTATGTCAATGAATTCGACACGCCTAACGAATATACTGCTGGCACAGCAATAAAAATGTCCTTATTAACTAGTCGGATAGTAAAAATACCCTTCAATGTTGACTCAACCATGAATGTCTAATTGATTAAAGCCGAAGGGGGAAGCAGCTTCGTTGCTAAGGAGTGATTTTGTAATGGAGACAAATAGATGTTTAACTTGATTATGGAGAAGATGGACTATAATTGGATATCTGATCGTGTTGCTCGGCTAATTGTGTTTTGGGGAGGAGATAAGTTTGTTCCTGATAGTCAAAGTTAGTAACATCGCAAATATCTGCCTGTATTTTGACCACCATCATCCGGTAGGCACCAGCATACTTTTTTTACACTAAAGCTTTTTTTTACGATCCTGTGCTGCTATTTTGAATGCTGTCGATATAATATTTTAATAATAATTTTCATTTAACTTTCTTAATGCTATGTACAGAAATAGGTACAATTATGCAGTTGTATAGTATACATATAACTAATAGTTAAAAGTATTAGGTATGCAACATACATTGAGTCCGTGGACTGTACATACTTATAGGTGAACCTGAACCCTAAATCCCACACTTAGAGTATTCCTGTGTCGTGGGATTTAGTGCTTTCCGTATTAATATTGTATGAAATTATTGATTCCGTGTAGTCTAAATTAACAGTAAATTAGTTAATGTTAAAAATTATAGCTAAAAAGAAATTATTAAATTTACATTGAGGGTAGGCAAGATATACAATATTGTAGTCAATTATGCAATGATCCCAGGCTGAGCCTAATAATCATTGCGAACTATGAATAGAATTACATTTGTGCATAAAAACGTACATATATAGATAATGCAAATGAATAATGTAATGAGCTATAGCAATAGTATTTGATATATGATATAATTATTTTCAATAGTTTTTCAGGGTAAGAGGTGTTTTCTATATGGAACTTTATAAGTGCGCCGGAATTATCTTTGCCGCGCACTTTTTGAATTTGGAAGTATGTATAATGTTAGTGTTCAGCGCCAAAAAAATGAATGAAAAGAATATAAATATAAGTTTTTAATTGTTTTATTACCATTTAATTTCAATTTAGTTGTTACTCTACGTTATATTAAATAATAATATTACAATAAAATATGAGGCGCATTTTATTTTCTCATAGAGGTGATGAAAAGTAGAGTGTACCACTCGGGCGCAAAATATATTTTTGGCTCGGGCAACGTACTTTGAATCCATCGCTACGTTCAGGATTCTACTAAAGAATCCCTCACTTCGCTCTGGATTGCTCGTTGTAAAAATATTATTTTGCTCCCATATGAAACAATCTACTATTTCTATGGGGCCGCATTGGCTATGTTTGCTACAAATTGTAGTCTTGGTTCCAACACACCAATGTGTAGATCAGTCTTGGATTGATATGGGACGCAAAACAAACAAGTCATGACGGGACCACATATTGGACAATGACTTGAGCCCAAGCTTGACTACGAATTGTTTAGCCAATTACTAAACAATTCGTAGTCAAGCTTGGGCTCAAGTCTTTGTCCAATATGTGGTCCCGTCATGACAGAGGAATCAAGGACCTCCTGTTCTGCAGAACATCTGCCTGCTTACTGTAAAACTGAGGAGCTTTAGCAATACTGTCTCTACTCTCTACAAGGTGTTATCTCTTTCGCACTAACTTACAGATTAAAATCTCGTTCCTGCTCTCGCTTCAACCCTATTCTCATTTCTTCATTCTCAATTTGCAAACTCAGTTTAAAAAAACTGTTCTCATTCTTATGATTTCACACTTAATTTTGAAAGCTTTTCTTACTTGAGTCAGTATTTGCGGGCGACATTTTAAAAGGTTCTTGGAGAATATGTCGTATCTTTAAAACTTATAGGGGAAAGCAATTTTCTTGGAGGTTATTGAAGAAGCAATTTTCTTTCAACTAGTATGAACTTAACGGTTCTCTCTTCACTAGAGGGGTTAAAGCTGGTTTTCCATCATATTTGCGAGGATACGTTGCGAAGCTGAGCCGTGGTGGTCAAGAGGTAGTGATACCCGCCTTACAATCGTGAGGTCGTGGGTTCGAATCCCCGGTCCCGTACCAATGAGTTCTTTGGAATTTATGTACGGAATTTCACACCACTGGCTTTTCGGTGAAGGAAAACATCGTGAGGCAACCTGCATACGTCCGTAGAAGAAATTCGATGGCGTATATGAATCCACCAACCCGCACTGGGCCAGCGTGGTGGATATGGCCCAATCACCCTTCGTGCGTACGCCTACATCCTGCAGTGGACTATTAAAAAGGCTGGTACAGTACAGTACAGTAGCGAAGCTGTAAAACAGAGATATTATAATCATATCAGGCGTAAGACGTCCACTAGGTAATAGTAGATATAGGCGTTATACGAGTACATTTCTAAAAATACTGGATACAGGCCGAATCATACAAGTTGGCGGATGTGAAGTTACACTTCAAGCTGCCATCCTGACTGAAGCTCACATAAAGCTGCACGTTGATTGGATATTGCGCAGCTTGTATCTAACTTCACATCCGCTGAAATGTATGATTCAGCCAAGGAGCATATTAACCATTGGAGAAAGTGCGCGGGGCGGCCTCGCTCACCATCGATAGGCGCTTTAGATGACTACCGACTAGGGATGCTCGATCCAGGTGTTTGTAGCGATACTTTGGATTGCAATGGATCGCATCGCAGTGTATCGATCCGCTTGTTTCAATACGATATTTTAGATCGATCCGGTATCGTATTTTAAAAAAATAGAACATATTGTCTTTTATACCATCAAAGTTTATTGTTTTAGGTACATAAACAATACTTATTTACGTCGGCCAACCTGTAAGTGGCAAAGTACACAGAAATAATATTTTTTAAAGCCGCTCTTTGTTGAGACCATACGCTTGTGTGGTTTCGGTACGATATTTGATCCAGTATCGTGTCAATAGTTAAAAAGATGAGTTATTGCGATACGATATTTTATTCAAAGTAGAACCAAGTCAAAAATATCGATATCGATATTTTGCTAGTAACATTTTTGGCACCACTACAAGAAATGACAATTGCGTCATTTTGGCGCCAGCCAATTACAGCCAGCGGGGCTTAAAATCGGTGACCTATTGTTTCAACAAAAACGGGGCCCATGCGCTCTCCAGTCTCCTCCATGGATTCAGCCTATAAGGAGCGGCTTGTACCCAGCGTGTTCTTACAGTCTTGATCAGATCATCGATCCACCTTACCAGAAGACTTTCTTACGCTGCGCTTGCCCAGTTCTGCAAACTAAGTAAGTGCCCTGCCGTTTGTCACTTACACTTACTAATCCGGCTAGGTCGGTAAATTATAAAAACTGTGATCAGCTTTTTTGACCAATTTTTTAAGTTTAAAATTTTATTATTGCTATGTGCTATCCTATATCTCTGGCTTGGGTTGTGGAACAAAGCCGAGGTATTATTCCATCAACCATAAGGAGGCCCGTCAGCTTGTTCGGTACACATAAAAAATATTACCACCATGAGAACTAAAATCCGACTACACATGTGGTGAACGAAGCAACATTGTTACCGTTCTCGATCCCGTAACGCGTGGCCGTCCACCGCTTACCGACTTTGACATGACTATTAAGAATTAAGATTCAGATGATGATAGGACAGCGTGCTTATTAAATTAGCAAACAGAGTACGTTTCATTGTTTAAGTGAATTGTTGAGGAACTCTTAACAGAAAAGGTCAAAGCGGGGGAGATTAATTATGATGATAAAATTAATTAACCAAGCAAGTGTCGTATAGAGGTAATTTAATTAATGTATGGATTTTTGAAATACTCTCCGAAGTTATAAGCTTCTGAGTAATTATATTATCGTGATGCGTATACTTTTAGTGAAAGTAGGTTACATATAAAATATGTTTTTTTTTTATTTTTTTTTATTTCGAATAGGTTTGCGTTTGACTACACACTGCCTGATGTTAAGCAGATGTGCGGTCTAGGGTGTAGCACGCTTACCTAGAAGATACCTATTTACTCGGGATTTGAAGACACTCACGTTGTACTTTAACGGGAAGACAGACCCAGGCAAAGCATTCCACATTCCGGCTGTTCGTATGAGGAATGAGGATTCGAAACGCTTGGTTCTAACGCGCGGAATATCCACCATAAAAGGGTGACGCTTTGGTCGCGTAATACGTAATACTTATTTTTAATTACCACTAATATACTATATCTACACACCTAAACAAATCAATAAATCTCGATAATAGAGCGAAAATCTTCCGGATTTTAAAGTTTCAGGTTAAAATAAATAAATATTGGGGGACATCTCACACACGGTCTCTGACCCCAAACTAAGCAAAGCTTGTGATATGGCTGCCAGAGACTGATATACTACATATACATATTTTAAATACATACTTATATAGATAGTAGCACCCAGACACAGAGCAAACACCTATGTTCATCACAAAAATGCTTGCCCTGGTGGGAATCGAACCCACGCCTCTTTGATCCAGAAGTCAGGGTCACTAACCACTGAGCCACCGAGGCAGTCAGAATAAAAGCATTCTGTTCAGCCATATAAACCGTTGATTTTGTCTTATATTAAAAAAAAATGTGTATCCTGTTATCTATCCTTCCGAAAGCCGAGCTTCCCTAGTCAATTCAAATACATATTACAGACAAACTGTCAAGCCTGTTCTACAAACTCGATCTAATTCGAACCCTCTGCCCTTTCAAGGTGATGAAAACTATGCATTGTCACGTCTATGCGGCATAGACTATGCCTGTAGCAATCAGGTCACGTATCTCTGATACAACAGTTTAACATAATACGCCGACTGTCTATGAACTTTATAAATCCTTTCCATTAATGTCACCAGCATCGTCTCTATACACGGCTTCTATATTTAATATAAGACCTACACCCTCCCGTGTGAGTCACCAGGACCGTCTCAACGAGGGTGGCCGTCCAAGCCAACATAAGCCATTATTTATAGATCGTTATTTTATATCTACCGAGGAAAAATCTACTTGTTTACAGTTCTTTGATTTTGTTGTTTCACGGGAGCCCGCCATTAAAAATGTGTTAGGAGATCGTTTGAGGTGAAGTTTTTACTGGTATTTTTGGTAATTGCTCAGGTTGTGTAATGTGTTTAAGATTCAGACAGCAATTATGAAGGAGCAATCATTTCACTATGGACGCTGGTTAATGATTTCAAAGTAGTTTAGGGATTAACTCGTTATTTAATTACCTGTTTGAATCTGTCATTAGATTTTTTTTTGGAAAATGATTGGAAAATTACAAACCACAGACTCCAGGGTCTGTGGCTTTTGTTAAAAATTTCAATAATTCGATTTTACTGTACAAAAAGAGTTAGTACACTAGAGATGGGTTAGTTTAAGTTTTAGCCTAAGTTAGTAGTTTCGGCGCATTGTGAGAATGCCACGAGCAAACCAGCGACCCGCATGCAGCACCCGATCACGAGTGTGACGCATGTGCCAGCCATCGCTCTCCTCGACCATATTTTAGGGAAGAGAACGACCCGACACACGACGCCGCCGCAAGAAGGAGCCATCGATGGCGAAAATGAATGCTCAGGGCATGCATGCAATGCTAAACTCTAGATATTATACACTTTTTATTTTGTGAAAGCGATCATCCGCAGAGTCCGAGGCTACGACTCCGTGTGTTACTCGGTGGTTTCAACTCTGCTTGTGATCGCTCCCATGTCCTTCTATAACAACTCTGTTGCCTCCTCCCGGCCCAAAGCCTCCATCACTGCCTCGTTCCGATCTCTGATGGCCATCTGCAGGTTGTACTCTTACATTACGTCATTAGAATTTAATATGTTTTTAAATGCGAGGGCTACCTCGACGTTAAGATCTGAGTTATGTTACACGTAGGTAGGTAAAGTATATCTCTCTCAAACATTCACAACAGTGTCTCTCTGTGTCATCATAATATTATGATCCTACATGAATTGTTCGATTTGACTTAGCTTTGTTTATGTAAGTTTAATATGATTCACGGAAAATCTGTTGTCCTGTCCAATTATTATGATCATATTAAGCCGTGTTCTTCATTAAATGAATTTGATATTTTCATGTACTCTCGCAAATGCATCTTTACTCATTTACTTATTCCATATTGGATCGAATTTGTGATAAGTGATGATTGATAGATAGATTTTCCAAAATAATTGCTACTTCCCGAATACGTTTACCACAAACAATCCATGCAGATAGAATATCGATAAACCAGAGCACAGCTTACGAAACACCACAAGTCATAAGGAAACAATCTATCATGCAACTAGACGCTATTGCGAAACTGAATGCTGATACATTAATACGTGGTGCGGGCTCCCTTTCAGAAACAATAGCTTTTTAGTTACGCCTTGCAAAGTTTTCTAAAGCGTCGGTAATGGTGGTAGCACAATGGCCAGCGTTACCACCTGTTCGTGTCAGGGTTTCGTTGCTGTTATGGCAAGTTTTGAGGTTGTTTTTCCCTATTGTGTGTGGAAACTGTGGAAAGTCGTGTCGAGAATAAACATTGGCCGTGGCACTGAACTAGTTGTATTTAACGTACTAGGCGATGAGGTAGTCTAGGATACAAAAACATCAATAACAATAGCGCGTCTCTAAAATTACTCAGTAATTTCCTTTGCAAAAGACATTAAATTGCATTAAAACTTCCAGACTCTATAAAAATACAAACTTTGAGAGAAACGCATAGTACATTAATTAATAAATATGATAGTAGTAATAATGAAAATAAAGTAACAAAATAAGTCAATTTCCAGAAAATGAATTGTACAATTTTGTAAAGATGTTAGAGTGGGCTGTGACTGACAAATTTAAGAGCAATTGTAGTTTCGTTTCAGTTTTAGATATTGTAGAATGCTAATATAAGCATTCGAGAACCAAAAACAACCTTCAAACTCTATCCAAATAATAAGGCCCGAAGCATTAACCATAACTTAATACAAATTGAAGGCATTGATAATAAATTGGATCGTATCTTCACGCTTCCTACCGTTCAATCAATATCAGCCAACGTTGACTAGCCTAACATCTAAAACTTTAATCCATCCGAGTATCGTGATCCTCGATCGTAAAGACGAGATCCATTCCCCCAATTGCTCCTGCACCTGTACTATTGGCAATATTGGGGCCCACGTCACCGTTTCGATTATTCAAATGCTTTTTATGTCGAGGGCTGTGAGGGTAGGTCCGGGCTGACAAATTGCCTCCAGGCCAGACGGGGGACTGAGGCAGATTGGCAGCCACTCCTCAGTACTCTAGTTCTCTACGAAATATGTCAGAACTTTTGTACTGTTTGTGTTTTTAAACTCCTATCGAACGTGATCGTTACTCCTTCTTACAGATTTGAACTTTTTAATTTGAATGATTTGAACAGTAATCAATATTTGTTGTAATCTGTATATCTATCTATCCTCACCTTTAAGACGAGTAAAGCTTGTGATGGGTGTTTAAAGTGGCACTCATAAATCAGCAATCGCTTTAGGTCAACCGCAGACATTTTTAATTTAAATGAGTATTTAAAATAGAAAATATGTACTTCTCTTACAATGTGCCATGATTTCAGTTGTAATTTTTTTTCTAATCGCCCTTTTTCTGCAATTTTTTTTCTTATCGGCTCTGTCAAGCGCTTGAGATATGATCCTTCAAATGTTTTGGAAAAGTTACATGTAATTGTTAGGTACATTTAAAAATTTGTGAAGTTTGTGTACTGAAAGCACAAGCGGACAGAACTGGAAACGTACCCCGCACTTGTAATGTTTAGGGGTCGTGGATAGCCTGGGGGTGTAGATTTTACTAGACGCTTGAACACGTTGAAGCATTCAGTACGATTTTATTGCGATGTTTTGAGGGAAAACAGTACGCTGTAATTGGATAGGACGTGTGTATATGACAGACCTTGTAGAACCTTCGATAAATTTCTCGTCTTACGTATGATAAATTTTATTCGTCTGCCGCAAATATACTTTATAGTCGTTATGTAAGCTTCGGTGTAAGGCCGAAGTGGATCAAATCAAATACATTAAACGAACACTAATGCTCTATGATTTAAGTCGTTAAACTTTTCGGAAGTAAATGAGCTTTTGAATAATCCCCAAAACGAGGACATGATACTTAATCTAGAGGACGTTGCTGGCATTTGCTACAGTTATTCGTATTGTTCACGACATCTGGATTAGGTTAATACAGGTTAACGCAGAATTACCTGCCCAAATTAGGGCACGCAATGAACGTACGACGCCAAAAGTTGCTACCGAAATTAGGAGCACATTAAGCCGGGTAAGCTCCCAAGTTTCCAAATAAATCGAGGCGAAACAAGTCTTTATTTATAACGGTGTAAGTCGCCACAGCCTTTTGTTCTCGCCTATACGTTCTTATCAAAGTTGTACCAACAGTAAATTGTGTTTACGTTGTTTGTTTCAAGGAAACAAAAGCGTCTAGTTCCGTACTCCAGACTGTCGCGACGCGACGCTGCCTATACAACCTACCCTCTGTTACGTTTTTCATGACCTCACCCGCTTCGCTCCCCCTGAGCTTAGGCATTAGGGTCCTTTCTATTAAACCTAATCCCACCTCATCAACAAACAATCTTATCACGCTGCATTAAAGTTCATTTCTCATTGAGCCCTAAAAGTAATCACGGACATTGAAACCGAAACAAAGGAGGTTGATCCTTAATGTAATGATGTTTGGGGTGGTTGTCCTTTCGCTGGGAGAGTAAATGGAAAATTGGTTTAGGTGCGGCCCGCGGCCCCGCGTTGGGCGCCAGTTATGAGGTGTCGAGGGACAATTTATGGCCTTGGAATGTTTGTCAACACTTTCTCGGTTTAGCAACTTGTCGATATATATCCATCTTATCACTCGACAGACAGCTGTGTTATTTCCTCCCCAAAATGTGCCATCTCTTAAGATATCTTTAAGACTTTCCGTGACAAATTAATTTCACGCTCTAAGCGCCGCGTAACAAGAATTTGTGAATTGTTTCCGTCGTTCTCTGTTACTCGTATTTTGTTACTACAAAATATTTAAATTTCATTTGCGGAAATTTCATACCTTTTGCGTGCGTAGGCGACATTGAGTGACACACACCTACGTTTGGGATCGTGTTGATCCTGTACCGAAGTTATAATCGAGTAGCTTTTATCGAATTTGTACACTTGCTCATCTTTATTGTTTTGGTTAAACTCCATTTTAGTTTGAAGCCTCCAAATTTACATTGGGTCTGTTTTGGAATTCTAATTTAGAGTTAATTTACACACGTTGGACGTCCCGAAGTTATTTCATTAAAGGGGTGTTCACGAACACATTTTGTTATGAAATTATAACAAAGACGTCTTGCTCATCTTGTCAACCCGTTAGCCCCTTCCACATATAATGAGCAACACTTCGCCTCTTTGATCGTTTTCAGCTAAATCGTGTGGAAACGTTTGAAAATGATGTTGTTGACTCAATTTGTGGTATCTATACACCTGGAGTATCGGAGAAAGCCAATTTGCAGATAAAACCCGCATCGATGATAAATAATGATAAAATATTCAAGATAAAGATACTGATCTGCGCATTCGGGCGCTTTATCTATGATATTATTTTTACTTTGTATTACGTAGCTATGAGACTTTTAGGCAATAGTTTTAGTTGGTATTGTTCTTGTTATTTGTATACGCCTTATTTGCGGTGGAATTTATAGTGAGGATAAAATAATAATGTTTGAATGGTTATGCTTGTTTCATTTTGCAATTGGGATTTTTCAGAAAGGGACACTAAGGAACTGGAGGACATTTATGAAATCATATTTTTTAAACTTAGCTTTAAGTAAGTTTGTATAATATATGCTTACCCGTCCTGTCAGAGCTTTTAAGCTACCTGAAAGCCTCTGACATGGCCAAATGGTTAAAACCACTGGGGCCCACAATTAATCGCGTCATCCGAGCTACGGTAGCGTAGTAGTTAGTGGAATAAAGAAGATATTAGGTATACGATGATGACAAGGGCACCACGAGTGCTTCCACTCTGCCCCACCAAAGCGCCCCACTGGTGGGGCAGATTCCACTCCATCATTTTTTGGAGTGGAATCTGCCCCACTCGTCTCATCTTGGTGGGGCAAATTCCACTCACTTTTTAGACTAGTGGAATCTGCCCCACCAGGGGTGTCGCGCGATTTTAAATTAAATTGGTAATGCCATGAAGTGCAAAATTTACTGCAAAATTTTAATCATTAAAGCGCCCCACCAAATGAACAGATAAGTGGAGACATTTACAATACAATACAATACAATACAAAATTACTTTATTTTCACACCATTACAAAACAACTTAAACTAGTAAAATAAAACAATAATCCGGTAGAAAAATGGGCGGCCTTATCGCCTGCAGCGATTTCTTCCAGGCAACCTAAATGAAATTATATTAGGATAATTATGTTGCGGTCGGTGCTGTTCAATAGCATAAAGTACATAGACCAAATACACAGATACAAAAACAAATTATAATTATTACATACAAATAAATAAATAATTATATACCTACATAAAATACAAACATAAAACCATAATAAAATATATACATATATGTACCAAATTAACAAGTAGACAGATAGTGCTTAAAAACAAGAGATTTAAAAATGTTAAGTGATTGAGCCTGTCTGATCGTGACAGGCAGTGCGTTCCACAGCATAAGGGATTGAACAGTAAAGGAATGATGATAGGATAGATTCGAGTGACCGGAAGTAGGAAATTTAAGTTTGAGAGCACGAGAGGATCGTAAAGGGCTAGAGTGGGATTGAAGGAAAGTAAAACGCTCCTTCAGATATAGCGGAGTGGAAGGATAGAATAGGATTTTATACAAAAAGGCCAGAATATGTGAGTTGCGGCGAAGACGAATTGGTAACCATTTAATGCAAAATAATTAAGAAGATTGTAAACACTAAAAGCACATTTACTTAAAGTCATAAATTACGGATTGTATGCAGTTATAGTATTTATGTAGCAAATATTTTCAAAGCCATCATAAAGTAAAAGAAAATTATGAATTGAATATTGTCATTCATTGTAATAATCTTTAATAATCTTTTCGAGATTTAATCTCAGTCAGCAAATTACTTAAATGGTAATTAAAATATGCACCTATTACAAATAATGAACATGTCCATCTTAATTGTAACAGTCTTTCTTATGTGAATTAATTATATTTTCTACATTAATACGTTATCCCGACTTGATAAGATTCTTATTTTCTTATTCTTAACTTGTTATAAATTATGTAAGTGATTTTTATGAATTATTCAACCATGTCAAAAATTTGGTTATTATTTTTAAAGATTGAAACAGATAGCGCGCAGCATAAAGCCCATTCAGGTAAGTATGAATCATCACAAGACATTTTACTACACGGATTTATTTATTTACACATAATATCGCTCATACAACTCTGAATTGTGCATTGAAATTTTTATAATGGTTGTTTGTTTCGCTGACCAAGATTATAAAAATAAGTACACCTATCAACGGCTTCGTTCTGTCCTGCTGTGATCAAGCCACTCATATTACACGATCGAGTGAGATAGAAAACGATTATTGCTACCAGCCCGTATGCGTTAGGTAGGGCTTTTCTTTCTTATGATACGATATTTAAAACAATTGATTCCAAAAAAAAGTTTGGCTTTTTAAATATTTAGTCAACTTAGAATTTTAGTCAATTATGTGCTGTGGTGCGGAATTCTGTGTAGTCAACTATCCTGTGATGATTTTACTTACCTGAACGGTCTTTATGCTGCGCGCTATCTGTTTCAATCTTTAAAAACAATAATCAAGTTTTAGACATGATTAAATAATTTAAAAAAATCACTCACTAAATTGATCACTAGTAAATATTAGTAGCTAAGTTATAGATAATCACTTTTAATAGCGACTGTAGAAATTTCTTTCTGTGAAGATGTAACAGTTTTAACTTACGTACCGTTTTTCCTTCCTTATTTTCAGTTTTCCTTACGTTGTTTACTGGGTGGAGAGCTGACGCCAGCACTAAATAAAATGACATATTTGGCTTTCTAAATATAAAGTCGTCGACATAATTTTAATTTAAAAAAATAACATATTTACTTAGTACAATACAGTAGTTATGCACAATTTAATTTTCTAAAACATCATTTTAGTATAACGTTGTAACAATTTGAGCGATTTCTACATTAATCATCAATGTCATCATAGTTTGAATACCTATCTATTTTGACTAGTCTAATGTCAAAATATCTTGAATGAATTCCTAATAATTGTATGATGTAGTATTTTTTCTTATTGCTTTTATAATTACGGGTTACTAGTACTACTTGTACATTTAATGTCGGCGTCAGTTCTCCAATATGTATACTAGAAACATAAGTTGGGATAACGTATTAATGTAGAAAACATAATTAATTCTCATAAGATTATTACGATGAATGACAATATTCAAATTATAATTTTCTTTTACTTTATGATGGCTTCGAAAATATTTGCTTCATAAATACTATAACTGCATACAATCCGTAATTTATGACTTTAAGTAAATGTGCTTTTAGTTTACAATCTTCTTAATTATTTTGCATTAAATGTCTCCACTTATCTGTTCATTTGGTGGGGCGCTATAATGATTAAAATTTTGCAGTAAATTTTGCACTTCATGGCATTACCAATTTAATTTAAAATCGCGCGACACCCCTGGTGGGGCAGATTCCACTAGTCTAAAAAGTGAGTGGAATTTGCCCCACCAAGATGAGACGAGTGGGGCAGATTCCACTCCAAAAAATGATGGAGTGGAATCTGCCCCACCAGTGGGGCGCTTTGGTGGGGCAAAGTGGAAGCACTCGGCACCACTGGTACAGTAATGTTTGATCATATTCTGTAATCTACTTATATGTAAGTCTTGTCTCGTGCACGAAGTACTATAACATGGCGGTAAAGTTGTTCTAGCATAATAACTCCCTACCAAATATAGAGCGTGATTTAAAATGAACGCTAGTTACCAAATTAGTTCAAGCAGCTCAAATATTTAAAATGATCCATTCACAAACCATTTCTTGCCAACAACAACACTATCAACCGCACATTAATTGAAACTATGCGCGCAGTAACGAGAACAACCATGAAAACCGCAAAACAAGTGTTAACAATATTTTCATTGAGCACGTCCGGGCTAATATCTGCATTGTTAACGTTCGCTTTAATTAATATTCCTGCAGGTATTATATTGCATGAAGTGTGCTTAGCACCACCAACCGCACTTCGTTAATATTCATTGCCTTTATAATTAATGCTAGCTTTATGAGCCTTCCTTTCGGAAAGGTTTATCGTAAAAGTTTCGATTCCTAATCATCCATCTATAGTACGAGTAAGCTTACCAATTTCGTGCAATAGTCGGTAAATAAGATACTTAAAGCCTTTGAAGGCTATGACAGGGAGTTTCTTTTTTACTATATATCTGAAGTAAAGAATTTGGTCCGCTAGTTTCAGCTTCTTATTATAATGGCATGATGGCTGAAATCGAATTCTTTTTGTATTCTCTCAGAATGAATAATAACAAATTAGATACAAGAGATTTTGTTCTGTATTCTGATCAAAGGAATGCTTACAATGGTAAAAATATAATTGTACGACTCAAACTTGCTATCACTTAAGACTATATGATCCTATTTGTACCCGATTTCTTCTTGAATTTTCCATCATACGCTCCACTTCAATATATTTATCGCAAAAACCATTATTCTTATGTCTGACATTACCGTGTCAGCTCTTTTTGATGTTACTTGAGGGCTGGGTTCTCCGATAGTATAATTGGGTCAAGGCGAGAATCGGGACCTACTCTTGTGCGGTCGAGATTATCACGGACACTTTCACACTCATGACATTTGTGAGGAGAGATACGATAATGTAGATTATCTCGAGTGCGTAAGAATCACCCTGACGAGGCTGGGGAAGTCCTCATCTCGCAATATGTTGACAGACATTCGCATAAACGTGCTATTTAGAATGTCATGTGCGGAAATGTGTAGATGTCGTAGTTATTGCCACCCTTGTATTGCCTCTGCTTTTCAGAAAAAAAAAAAATTGCCTCGTCCTCATTTTGTTTTTTCAAGTTTTGCGAATTCTTGTAAAGCAACGACCCAGATTTAACAGAAGTTATTCCAAAGTTTCGAAATACCGCAAGCTTATCAAAAATATCAGGAGTCGTATTATAAAATATTACTTCCTTGAAATTCTAAAAGTTCATATATTCCAACCGTTCTTTTCTTATCGATAGATCTCGTTTATGTTTCGGAATTTGTTTATATTCGTTTGTTATAATTATCGCCTAATTCATCAGTTTATCTTAAATCTCTAAGTTGGTTCAAAAATTCTGTTTGCATATTCTAGTTTGCATATTCACCTTTCTGAAATTAGCATTATCATTACGCCTGTTACAGTATAATGATTTCTTCAACATTATAATTTCCATTATGCTTTGTGTCATTTATGAAAGTAGAAAGTGTAATAAATATATGATATTAAACAATTCTCAGTGCTCATGAAAGTCGGTTTTTATATTAAAAGAGAATATTAAAAATCACAGTAAGCAAAGCGGTTTCAGTGCGCTGGAAAGTGGAAACTGTAAGGTCAGTAGAATTGGGATTCGCTTCGAATTTTTCGTTTTTACTTTTGCCAAGTTCGTTAGGTTGATTTGGGAATTTTTTATCTTCAAATTGTTCTTTTCCTCCTATTTTATCTGATATTGTAATTCAGATATCGTGTCGATCATTTCGAGTGCCGTTGGGTAATACAGTCAAGTTTATGGAGTATCTCGTTGGATATTTCCGATGTAATAAAGTACGAATGTATAGTTGTAATGTGTTTTACAGCTGTTATAAATAGGCTGTGTTTAGAAAGATAACAGAGATAATAATGTTTGAATTATGTTTTGTATTATTAATCTTTGCTATGCGTTGATAGGTACGCGATTATCTTGCACGAGTAGATGACCGTAGTTAAATTAATTTGCCTAGTTCTCAGCCGTATTTAGAGTACCTTAGTTGTCAGCCGTAGTTCGTAAGAACAAAAAAATGAGAAGGGTATGTTGACGGACCTAAGGTACCAAAAAATCCAATTGATAAGCAAATTAAATGGCAATGGGCAGAGCACATATAACGTAATAATTAGTTGCGCATTACTCGAATGGAGGCAAGTACTGATAAATAATTACTAGTAAGACTTCGGCACAGGTAGTGGACAGAACATAACATAGTTATACATTGTTAAATTACGACTACACGTTAAATATGTACAAAAAATTCTCAGTTCTCTATTAAAATTGAAAATCTGTCTAACAACTGATGATGATCATTTAATCGAAACAAAAAAAATCGGCAGTTTCTTTCAAGTTTATTTTGCTTTTCTTTTTACTTTGTCCCAAAAGTTTTACCTTACCATTCCGTTCAAAAAATGCTAAGTATCTTATCCGGTTTCTAAACTTCCTAGGGATCTTGTATACAAACATATGTATATTTCTGTCCGTTCCCGACTTAAATACAATATGTCCTGTAGGTACAGTTCACTTTGCTCGGTCACTACGTATTGTTCTGCCGACCATGCAGGCTTGTCCCATATAAGCTGGAGACTGTCTGGGCAGATTACAGGAAAACATAGATGGAAAACTAGGAAAAAGTCCATTTTTGAAATAGGTACTATATTTATCTATTGATCGAGCGAATAAATGAGATAGTCTCAATTTTGACTTGATGATTTTCTTTTCGTCTGTTCGGATGTTGGTTCTCCTCCATAGGTAGCATTTTTCAAGGAATCTTGACGAAACTTGATACGCGGGTCTATATATTAATAGAATTTTATTGCGATTTTCGTGAGGATCACAATACTACTGAGCCAAATTAGAACGCCGAAAGATGTCATTCCGTTTCAGAATCCTGGTGTGTACAAGGTGGATTGCAGCTGCGGTAGTTCCTATATAGGTCAAACGAAGCGTACTATTGCTGAACGGATTAAAGAACATATCGCAGCAGTCAAAAACCGCCAGATAGAGAAGTCTGCCATAGCCGAGCATTTGCTTGACGGAGGAACTAGTCATTGGATTGAGCTCCACGACCCGAAAGTACTCTCCACTGATCTACATTATTTCCCAAGAATAGTTCGTGAGGCTGTAGAAATTAAAAAACACCGTAATTTCAACCGAGAGGATGGTTTCAAACTATCAGTGTCGTGGAATCCTGTAGTCGACAAATGTAAACTGCGTGGTGTAGGCATTAAGACTTTTACAGATACTGTCAGTGTTGTATGTCGTGGTGACAATTTCTATTTGAGTGATAAGGCGTCGCATTTAGTCTGCCCGTGACCACGATCAATGCAACTTGGCTGAAACGTCGGGAGAAAGAGAAAAAGAGGTATTTAATAATATATCTCATGTTTTATTGCGCGATAAGTCCCGTATTAATATAGTAGTATAATGTGCTCAAATAGCGAAAGTTTGAAAATAACGATCACAATAAAATTCGATATTGCGCAGCTTGTACCTAACTTCATATCCGCCAACTTGTGTGATGCGGCCTAAAAGATTGTTTGTCAAGAACGAGTCGAGATATAGGCGTATGAAGATTCAGTTAAACAGATGCAAGGTCTACTGTTCCGAGAACCACTAGTTCTAATTCTAATTCGAAGTGGGGGTGATAAGTCCTGCACTGACGTCCCGCATGGGGAGTTTTGTGCATTTCCCCCTCCAGCGTCTACCCGAGCCAGCACAGCGGGACAGAAAATAACGGAGCGTGGCTCTGGGCCGCTGGCATAACTGCTCCAGTGGATTGGATGGTATATTAGATGGCGATGAAGATGAAGCTATCGATGCTGACGACAAAGCAATAGTAGCGTCATGCAACCCGCAAGCGATTCTACTAGTTGTAAGAATAAGAATAACAAAATACGTAGATATTAGAGAGCGAAACATAATTTGAATAACTTTCTGGAACATTCATGTACCGTCTATTCCCACTTGTTTACCTCCAAATACACAAATTCAAACAAATATAACACAGATAAATAGGAAACTTTTTTGCGTATAATCGTAAAAGGTTTGAAGGCTTACACGCGCTTAGCGTACTTACTCAACTTTACTGTGGTCGGCTTATAATAAAATATTTTATTATTGGAATTCTTCGTACCTTTATTAAAATAAATAAGGATATTGTACTTCAAAGAGTTGCTTTTGAGATAAACATTTCACGAATTTGTCGCGAACGCAGGATTTGAACCTGCCTCTTTCGGATCACTAGCCAGATGCTTTCCCAACTAAGGCAAAGAAGATATAATAATACTAAGGTAAGGAAAATTAGATTATTTACTGATTTTAATGATTAACTGTGTTGTGTGAAATAAAGTTATTACATAATTGTCTTGTTTCTCAAAATCGTGTCTCTGCGGTAATCTGCAGCGCGGGTCGGCGTAGGCCTCACATCGACCCGCTCCCGCACGTGTATTACTTTTTTTAATGAACCGCGCGGATCGTTAGTGACCTTCCCATGGGGCCATGTGGCAGTTCACTCAATTTGCTCCGTTTACGTAACTGATTAGTCCCGTGTATAGCCATTTTTATTTAATAAAACTCATGTTCGTTTGACGTAATCAATTAGATTCTTTTACGGGAACAAAGGGTACGTTTCTTGTTTTTTCTAAATTATTGGTCTAGTAGATAGAGATCTAGAGATAGGCTTCTTTAAGCAAGAAGCTTCCTGTGGAGAAAATACGCTCACACCACAAAAAGCATATTTCGTCATCATCCTCAGCCTTCTCTATCCCACTTCTGAGTATGTAGGCCTCACTCTTAGAATACCATCTGCATCGCTTTGGTGCCAATCTTGTCCAAGTTTGATCCGCGAATAAATAAATAATAGCTTATTTGTTCCATATAGACGCTTAGGCTAAATTAAGTACGCTGCATTCTGCACTAGGTCTCCGAGGTTGTTATCTAGGCCTGTTGCAGAGTACAGTTTCAATCTTTAACATTTAATCCTACATTTTACATGAGGTATTTAATATTTTATGTATTTTATATGTGTGTGTGTGTGTGTGTGTGTGTGTGTGTGTGTGTGTGTGTGTGTGTGTGTGTGTGTGTGTGTGTGTGTGTGTGTGTGTGCGTGCGTGCGTGCGTGCGTGCGTGCGTGCGTGTTTTCAAATGTATCAGCTGTTCTATCAAGACAATAATCAATATACTAACAAGACATGTGTACTTACGAAATATAAATTGTAAACTGCATTTTTATGTGAGTGGGTGATTAATTGAAATGATTTGTTGTTTTCTGTGACTGAGTAATAATTGTGTAATTTAATTGGAACTAACGACCCTCCCACTCTTCACTCTTATCTATTAAAAAATACCGGATCAAAATCCGTTGAGTAGTTAGATATAAGCATACATAGAGACGGACAGACAGGGAAGTGACTTAGTTTTATACTATGTAGTGATTATGCATTGATGTGATTATAATCGAAGCGTGATGTGCGAAATTAGGTAGCTACTGAGATCGTGACGACATATCCCATCTCACGAGATGTCTAATTCGGTATCTTTATATCGGCTTTACATTTAAATCAATGGGGTAAAACAATCGTAGGTGCTCTGCACTTGTATTTTGTATTAAATCTCCTTATAAAACTACACTATCTTATTTTCTTTTTTATGAGGGAAACACGCCAATCATCACAATCTGGGGAGTCTGGATCATACTCATGTACCACCTGCTCGTACTAATCTATTCGCTTCTTTCTTCATAATGCGGACTGCCAGGGATTGGAATGCTTTGCCTCCGTCATTGTTTCCTGACAATTACACTTCTAGGTCTACCTACATACTCCATCTTCGGCTACAACTTCGCTTTCCATCAGGCGACTTGGTGGCCAAATGTACCCTATTCTACACAATAATAAAAAACATGTTCAAATTGCGCAGGTTGAAGAATCAAGTGATCTATTCCCCAGTCGAATGTTTACATACATATTTCAGTTGCGAAATGCTGAGCTTAAATGCACGAATTCAAAAGATGTGGGACGGGACATCGTCTCGAGTTAAATGTTTGATGATCCGAGGTGGGAGCGGGTCGTTAGCGCCGCGTTGTCAAAGAAGTTTTGAGACATTGCTCGAGTAGTAACTGTTACCTAATCTGCGACATTGCTGAAAGGCTCCAAATTCTCTGTTACTTCTGAGAGGGTTACTGAAGTAGATGCTCTATTTTAGAGGATTAGAGCCATTTGTCAGTAGGGGCGTATTTTAGAGATTTGCGTTTCGAAGTGCACTATGAAAAGTGGTTTTATCTCTGGAAATGTTTTAAGAAAAAATATCTTTGATTTACAACTGTTTTTGGTTATTTTTACCGACTTCCAAAAAGGACAGTACTTTGTTCGCCTGTATGTATATTTTTCTATTACGTACATAGAATGTATGATTTTTTTTTGTGTATGTTCATCGATATTTTCGCCAATTGTATACCGATTTAAAAATATTTGTTAGTTCGATATTCTTTCATCATTATTTTTTATTTTTACGTTTACACCGTCCTTGTCGTCTTTACGTTTCCTTGCATCCAGACAACCTCTCTGGAAGAAATCGCTTTTAGCGATAAGACCGCCTTTGGGCCTTTTCTGTCTTTGTTTCTTTTGTTATGTTTTCTTGTTGGTGTCAATAAAGTGTTGTTGTATTGTATTGTAGGGTATACTTCCGAGGTGGTCCTATTTAAATTTCATCGAAATCGGCTGAGCCGTTTTTGATAAATTATTAATAATAGACATGGATGTCACAACGATTCGTGCAAACTACACCCAACTAGCAAAAAGTTGTGCTATAACAGTCGCGGCGACGTTTTGGTTTTACTGTTTAGTTCTATAAAAGTCCCATAATTAGTGCTATAAACGTCGAGTCAACGTTTATACAACGCGAAAAAGGCGCAGATTATAGCACTAAAAAGTGCTGTAGAGGTGCAGTAACTGTGTAAATAGGACGAATGATTTGTGGAATAAACATCGAATAAAAGCAAAACAATCTCAGTTTAGTGCAGTAAAAGCAATATAGCTGCAACTGTACCGCTCATTGATAGAGTTGAAGTGTTTACGTTGCCACTAATCAGCAATAAAGTGAAGTAAACGCTGCAAATTTGCTACGATTCGACATTTTTGTTCGTTAAACGTCAAATCTGCACTGTTATTCCATTTTAAATTGGAACGATTGCGTATTCTGTGCCGTTATGGAAATGCACCAGCCTTTGTGTGTTTGACACTTAAAATATTATAAAAGACAGGAGTCATCCATTTAGTAATTATTAAAAAGAATACAGTTTCAATGTATATCTACATAATTATATAGGAAAAAATACTGGCAATTTAACTTTGTCGAAAAACTGTAATGCATTATTTAACATATATGTGTGGGCCACGCGTCTTTTGCAATAATTTTGTAGATATATATGTTATAAATTCCATTTAATTTTATTAATATGCTACTAGGGAGCCATTACGCGAACAATAGTAAATTTGTTGCTGTTATATCATACTAACTCGACTATTCGTCGAATAAATGTGACTGCGTTGCATTCATAAGCAGCCATGTTTTGGGTTTTTTTTTTAATTTTAGGGTTCTTTCTTAAAAAATATATAATTTATTCAATGGTTTTTAATGGTTTTATTTGAAACACTAGTTATTTTTTTCAATGCTGTATAAAATAGAATAGATAGTTCTTTACAAAATCCACATTAATAAATAGGTAGTTAACATACAATTTGTACAAATAGACCATCAATCAAATAATCATACCATGAAACAAACTATAGATTCAGATTTGCAGACACTCAACTGGTCCATCCCTCAAGGCAGTATAGCATCATGCGTACTATTCTTGATATACATTAACGACCTCCCAAAAAATGTTGATACCCCCTGTGTAATATTTGCTGATGATATATCATTACTTTTCAACTGCACATCGGAGAATGACGCACTAGCCACAATAACCAAGACTTTTACAAATGTGAAATCCTGGCTTGAAGTACACAACTTAGAACTAAACACTAATAAAACAAAAATAATCCAATTTCACCCATATCAAAAGCCACCATTGAACCTTTCTACATTAATCAACAGCATAAATATAAATGAATCATGCACAGCAACACTACTAGGCATTACCATGGACACATATCTCAACTGGCAAAACCACGTTAAAAATATAAAAACCAAACTGTCACAATTTATATACGCATTATCGATTTTAAAAACAAATACAAATCTACAAGCAGCAAAAACAGCATACTATGCATACGCCTACTCTTGGCTAAAATATGGTATTGTCATATGGGGAAATAGTACAGACGCAAAAGAACTCTTTATAATGCAAAAATAATGTATCCGAATACTGATGAATATCCGACAAAAAGATAGCTGTAGACCCCACTTCATTCAACAAAACATACTAACACTCCCAAGCCTTTATATACTAGAAGCGGCAACATTTGTCAAGAAAAATCCAGAACTATTTACATATAACACAAACACTCGCAGAAAAAACCAACTAATAGCCCCGGAGCCAATATTAGAAATAGTTAGACGAGGACCGGAGTATATGATAATAAGAACATACAACCACCTACCTAAAGACCTACAAGAAGAAACTAACCCCAAAAAATTCCAAAATAAACTCAAAAAACTGTTAACAAAAAAAATGCTATAATACCATTGAAGAATACCTCAACGAAAAAGTTTCAAGCTCACAAAACATTACAAAATAACGCTAAATTTTGACAAGTACGTTATACCTACTTTGTTTATTATACCATTTGCGACACCCTAACGACAGGGTATAATGTGTACTATGTTACTATTATATAAGTGTAATTGTAAGTAGACATATTATAAGGCAAATGTATACAGAAATAAATAAATAAATAAATATTATTAAAAGGTTGATGTGCTAAACTGCAAAACCGGTCTTTTATTTTAAACCAACAATTATTATTAAATGAGATTGATTTTGTTCAGTGTCAGATTGCACATAATAATATTTTATTTTTTGAAGTTTTAATAGATATTTCAGATTTCTCCTTAGATTCATCACTATCCTATTCAAACAGATTGTCAGTTCCGTGTATAAAACTGATACTGGGTTATATGATTGGATCTTGTTTATCTAATACGGAAAAATATGAAAAGAAAAATATGAGCAGAACCACCATATGTTATTACGGTTATAACTTTTTTGACGGATTTTCGAGAGTTTTAGCGACTGTTATTGCTCTAATGAGCAATAAAAGTACCAAAAACTCTTTTACTCAATATTTTATCGAATAAAAGTGCTATAATAAAATTGTTACACTTGAGGTTCTGTAACTGTAATTGGAAAACTATAATTTGACTTGTGTTTTTACCGTGTTATAAAAGAAACTACGTTGCTATTTAATCACCAGGTAGCTAGTATTCGACGAATTTGCTGAATAAAAAGTATGTCAGGTAATTGTCGTATAAAAGCTTTTTTTACACATTAAATAGTAAATCAAACACTATTATAGCCCTCGTATAGCATTTATTTGTGACATAAGCCAGATACGGGCACTTCTATACGATTTGCACTAAAAGACATAACATAAACACTTTTATTGCACAATTTTGTACGTATGTAGCTACTATTCAACAACTATTCGATGTTTAGTCGAGTAAATGTTTTCTTATTCGACTATTTTGCTTGTTGGGCATATTCGAATTCAATTATGTATACGGTGGAAGTCGTTGTTGCGATTTTTTGCGATAAATAATTATTATACCATTTTACACTAGCACCTAAGATTATGTATTCGCGGACTCCGGTTGTTTTTTATTTGTTTATTTAATACAAAATTAAATCTTTAATGAACAATTTAATATAGTAAAAGTAAAAGTAAAAGTAAAAAAGCCTTTATTTCAACTACATCATTACATTAACAATTAAATTTCAATTAAACTATTAAACATATCATTACATTATTTACGCTTCATGCTAAGTTTGCAATCGTCAGTTTGTTTCCTTCTTAGTCCACAGTATAATTATTTAATGTCATTTTATTTATTATAAGTATGTCAGTATTAAATTATTCAGTCAATGTAGTTGTCGCCTCTTTGGCGTAGGCCTCCCCCAGTTGTGCCCAAACTTTTCTGTCTCTTGCTATCCTCATCCACTGAACTCCGTGTCTTTGAGTAAAAATATCTTCCCAGCGCCTGTTCGGCCTTCCTCTCTTTCTTCTTTCTCCTCTTGGAACCCATTCAATGACCTTTTTGGTCCATCTGTTGTTGTCCATCCTACATATGTGTCCCGCCCAGTTCCATTTCAACCTCCTAATAGTCTCTTGAATATCTCTTACATTGGTCTTTTTTCTTATAATTTTATTATTTATTTGATCTGATAATCGTATTCCTAGCATACTTCTTTCCATTTTTCTCTCTGAACAATTCAATATGGTAGGTAGCAATTACCTGGTGCATGCACCTGTGCTGAAATATCGGGACCTCAAAATGAAACACCTAAGTGTAAGTGCTAGTGTTAAACATGTTGTTTAGTTGTTACGTGATTCTTACCATAGATTTTTACTGTAAAAATTTAACAGCGCCGAGAGAAACTTACTGTAGTTTTGCGATACTTTGCTGTTTAGGTAAGTAAGATTTAATTGTGTATTGAATATACAAATAAAAAAAAAACATCCAGAGCCCATGATTCTCACGATCCTGTTGACTTGTGTGTTTTAATTTATTTGTTGGTAGTGTTCAGGGCGTGGTTTTACTAAATTCACATTACCGCAGTTCACGATTACCCAGAACTCGCATATCATCGCGTACTCAATACGACCGTGTCATTACGGCTAAACGCATAATGGGACAATTAGTACGACCCTGGCTCGTCATTCACTTGTAAATTACTCCAGACATGCGCATATGTATGCGGATAACCTGCCACGCGAATTGATACCGCGCGTGTGTAGTTTGTATTGGAAAAAGTAGAGCTTTGAGTAGGTATTTCTCAGCGGTCACCGAAGATAACCAACGTTCGGAACGGTCAGTCTTCGGCTGAGTGATCAACGTCGTCGACGTCTAAAATTGTCGCTACGAATCTCAGGTTACATGTAAAATTGTCGTTCCCGGTTTTTAACCGTTTAGATGAATTATAAACTGGCATTAAGATTCGCAATCCGGCCTATTCGAACTTGCCTTTTTTTAAAATGAGATTCAGACGAAACTAAGTATTTACCTACAATTTCATTTTCCAAAATCAAAGTCAAATAATATCACAAATAAATATAAAAATACATTTATAGAACAAGTGAAAGAGATAAGGTTTCTAGGACTGATCCTTGACTGTCACGGTAATTGGAAAGCCACACAGATCACTTAAGTAAAAAAGTTAGTAGGTTTGTTTATGCACTGAAGCGATTATCAAAAGTAGCATCACAGAAAGCAGCGATATGTGCTATCATGGAAATGTGGCTTCCAATTTGCGTTACGGATTATTACTTTGGGGAAACTCAGTAAATGCTAAAAAAGTCTTTATAAAACAAAAAAAATGTATTAAAGCACTAGTTGGAGCCAGACTAAGACAAAGCTGAGTCCCAATTTAAAAAAAATATAAACTACTACCGTTAGCATCGATGTATATTTTGGAAGCGCGTCTTTTTGTAAAGCAAAATTTAGAAATTATAGAAAAATACACACACTGAAACTACGAAGAACACGAAAAGTTTATTATGTATTACCTCCCCAAGGCTCTAAGACGAATTTTTATGACAAAAGTATTTATGTAATGTGCACTAAATTATTTAATCATTTACCAGATGCAATGAAAGATATGACATGTAATAAATTCAAATTTAATTTAATTAAACTCTTAAACACAATCGACAAATTCCTGAAAGAGAAAAATCTTGACATTTCAAATAAATAATAACATTGAATTGATCACATGACATTTCTTAATAATTATTGACATTTCTTAATAATATTATATTATTGATATAAATAACAATGTTTAATATTGTATGCGCAAGAGGGTAGCTGTTGACACTTCTTTAAAATGTAGACCACCGTGTATGTTAACACAGCTGTCAATGATCTTGATTTCTTATTTTTTACGAGGGAGAAATATGCCCGTCTGCTTTGGGGTGCAGTCGGGTTATGTATAATTGTACCCACTAAAACCCTTTCGGTGGCCAGCCTTTGTGCCTTCTTAAGAGTGCGCCTAATGCCATGAAAAATCAGATTTCACCCGCGCTTCTTGCATCGCCCGCTATCATCTATTTTGCTTTGTTTAGAGTCGAAAATCGCAAGACACAGTTTATGACGATGTTGGCTTTGAGCTCCAAATTAGATTTTTAGGTGGGATTTTATTTATTTATTCAAAATTTAAGCATGTAAAAAAAAACTAACTGATTAGGCACATGCCACACGGGCGTTGACGCCGCGTAATTGCACCGCGGCGTCACCGCCGCGACGACGCTCAGCACCGCCGCTGCACCGCGGCGGTGCTGAGCGTCGTCGCGGCGACACCGCGGCGCCCGGTGTTGCCTTAGACACTGATGACATCTAGACAGTTAGCGGAAAAAAAGGTTTTAGGGATAACCGTTCAACCTTAAGCTGAAGATAAGTAAAATCTCTCATTATACATTCTGATTTTGTGTGAGCCAACCGCGAAATTGGATCGTGTGTAGCGTCAGCGGTCCAACTTTGTCCTCGCTAACTCTTTCTAATATTATAAATCAGAAAGTGTATTTTTTGTTTTTCGTTTGATCACAGATATACTAGAGGAATAATTTGATTTTTCACGAGTGTCACAGTAACAGCTGTTCAAGTGACAGCTGTCAATTTTCAAAGTGATTTATCTTTGTCATTATCGATTCTACACTACTGCTGTCTTCACAAAAGTGATAGAGCTCAATGAGATCTACATTTCAGATGACAGCTGTCAAACTTCAACGTGATTTATCTCGGTTATTATCGATTCTAGACTACTGCTGTCTTCACAAAAGTGATAGAGGTCAACGAAATCTACATTTCGGATGACAGCTGTCAAACTTCAACGTGATGTATCTCGGTTATTATCGATTTTAGACTACTGCTGTCTTCACAAAAGTGATAGACCTCAATGAGATCTACATTTCAGATGACAGCTGTTAAACTTCAACGTGATTTATCTCGGTTATTATCGATTCTAGACTACTGCTGTCTTCACAAAAGTGATAGAGGTCAACGAAATCTACATTACGGATGACAGCTGTCAAACTTCAAAGTGATCCGAAATGTAGATCTCGTCGAGCTTTATTACTTTTATGAAGAGAGTAGTAGTCTAGAATCAATAATTACCGAGATAAATCACTTTTAAGTTTGACAGCTGTCATCCAAAATATAGATCTCGTCGAGCTCTATTACTTTTGTAAAGAGAGCAGTAGTCTAGAATCAATAATTACCGAGATAAATCACTTTTAAGTTTGACAGCTGTCATCCGAAATATAGATCTCGTCGAGCCCTATTACTTTTGTAAAGAGAACAGTAGTCTAGAATTGATAATAACCGAGATAAATCACTTTTACGTTTGACAGCTGTCATCTGAAATGTAGATCTCGTTAAGCTCTATCACTTTCGTGAAGTCATCAATGGTCGAAAATCAATAATGACCGAGATAAATCACTTTTAAGTTTGACACCTCTCATCTAGAATGTAGATGTCGTCAAATTCTATCACTTTTGTGAATACAGCCGTGGTCTATAATCGATAATTACCGAGATAAATCACTTTTAAGTTTGACAGCTGTCATCCGAAATGTAGATTTCGTCGAGCTCTATTACTTTTGTGATAAGAGCAATAGTCTAGAATCGATAATAACCGAGACAAATCACTTTTAAGTTTGACAGCTGTCATCCGAAATGTAGATCTTGTCGAGTTCTATCACTTTTATGAAAACAACAGTAGTCTAGAATTGATATTGACCGAGATAAATCACTTTGAAGTTTAACAGCTGTCACTTGGAAAGCTGTGACATTCGTCGTGACAAATTACACGATCTGATTTCTAACGCGTACGAGGGATTTTTCTCATCTTCAGTTTAAGATTGTCTACGATTGATTACGGTTGTCGTCAAAACCTTTTTTCCCGCTAAAAATTCATAGAATACTCGAATACTCTAGATTTAATGTCTAAATCGCTACCGGCAACACTGGTCGCCGCGGTGACGCCGCGACGACGCTCAGCACCGCCGCTGCACCGCGGCGGTGCAGCGGCGGTGACGCCGCGGTGCAATTACGCGGCGTCAACGCCCGTGTGGCATGTCTCTTACTTGACTAGAACATTAGTCTGGCTACGTAATTTTTCAAAAATAATGTGGTGTTGTCGCTGATAATTTCGAGCATTTCAAATTTTTTTTTTTATGATGCAAAGTTTTTATTTTTTTCCAAAGTAACCATATTATTTTCGAAAATTCTACGCAATGACTCTGCTACTGTAGGTTTTTTCCTTACCTATAGTTTTTTTTAATATGGATATTTATGTTCGTTACCTTTACACCACGTCTTTAAAAATACACCTTTCGCTTGATTTTGGCATTAGGCGCCCCCTCTCGCCTGGTAATAAAACCAGGCTTGTGCTGTCATTTACGAAAGCGTTGCTACACACGCTGTCGTCCTCCCCGGGCCCGTTTGAGTGGATAGCCAGAGCCCTCAGCATCTCTGACCACCCACGAGCCCAGAGGTCCCCTTTTAGTAGGCTCATACTACAGGCAGGGGATACCGATACCGTATTCTAGTGCCCCGGCATCAGGCCAAAACTAAGTATTTACCTACATCATTTTTTGCGCAAATACTGCGACTTCGTATTTAAACTTTGCGCCTAATATAAGGTATGACCAAAGAACTTAAGTACATATTACTACTAATTAGTTACATAATAAGTAAAGTAGACAAACACTGATTCACACATATTTTGATGTTCTTACGAATGTATAGCCCTGACGTTACCTAGAACTAGATAACATCTATTGACTCTAGATGTGGATTCATCTATAAGTTTCTGTACGGGAAACACAATCTCGGGTAATGAGCGTACTTTTGTGGATTCAAATCTCACCGACAATCTAAATTAGGTGCGATCAAAATCAACCCAGTGCACCTAATCGATATAAATAAAAGGCATGATAAGTATTAATTCAATAACAAGGAATATCATGTTATTAAACCTATTATACTAGTCACAAACAGTAGTTGGGCCGGAGCTATCATTCAATTGGGGCTGGCTAACAAGTGTCGCTATAGCGAACACTAATGTATTTGCTGTCGCTTCTCTATTGACTGATGTATTAGCTTGCCACTGTTAGGTATTCTGGGATCTACGGAGTGTCTACGAATTTTTTAGCAATACACGAGGACAGGGGTTACCAAAGATTTTCATTTGGGGTCTGTATTTTTTAAATATTTTGACTATTGCGGTCCGATACGTAACTGTTTGCCAAGGATACGTACAAAACACGCTGACGCGGCGCGGTGATAGTCCGGCTGAACACTACAGTCCACCATTGCACCATTTGATCCCACCATTGCACCCCTGCTCCACGATGTAGTTGTGCTCGTTGTGACGAACTTCAGTTTTGGGACCCAACCCGAAATCGTTTAAAAAAAACCGGACAAGTGCGGACAACAGTCAGGCTCGCACATCGAGGGTTCCGTACGAATCCAGAAAATTTCACAAAATTGGGAAGTAAGTTACTTAAATCTAATTTTACTTAAAATCTCTATAGGTACTATAACCATCGACAAAAAAGTTTTTTTTTTTACTTTTCTCGTCATACATCGAAAATTACACATTATAAATATAATTAAAAGCCTGTTTTTACGAGGGTCAAACTGAAAGTTCTTAGAACTGGCCACTTATAAACAATATAATAAAAAAATAATTCTATAATTTGAAAATAGAACTCTTTGCCAATATTACTGAGTATATACTTCATTCATTTGTCATTTGTTTTACGATTTGGCGGCAAATTGAAAATTGTCTGTGTCACGTCAACATGAATTTAACACGAGAAAATTTTCGTGCAATGATTTTTTATGACTTTCGATGTCATTTAAGTCAACAAGAAAGTTATGATAGACTACGATTGGCCTTTCACGATGAAGCCCCATCTCGTGCGACTGTTTACAACTGGTTTAATGAGTTTAAACGTGGTCGCACTAATCTCACTGATGATTTACGTGAGGGACGGCCTTCTACGGCGACGACTGAAGATAACATCTGTGTTGTGCGGCGTATGATAGAGACTGACAAAAGAGTGACCTATCAGCAGATTCGGACAAGCTTAGGCATCTGTATGAGTCAAGTGCACAAAATCCTACACGAACATTTAGCGGTCAGGAAGCTTTGCGCCCGGTGGATACCTCATAATTTGACTGAGGCTCAAAAACTCCATCGTGTGGATTGGTGCCGTAAAATGATTGAAAGATTTAACGGAGGTGACTCAAATGCTGTGTTCGACATACTAACAGGTGACGAAAGCTGGATTTACTGTTATGATCCTGAAACCAAAAGACAATCTGCTCAGTGGGTGTTTCCTTTCGAGGAGTTGCCAACTAAAGTGAAGAGAGATCGAAGTGCGGGGAAAAAAATGGTGGCCTCGTTCTTTGGAAGGATAGGTCATTTCGCGACAATTGTGTTAGAGGATCAAAAAACAGTTTCTGCAGAATGGTACACTACCAATTGTTTGCCACTTGTCTTGGAAAAAGTTCGAGAGAAACGACCTCGCAGTAGGATCCTCGTTCACCACGACAACGCCTCATCGCACACCGCCAAGCGAACGATCGACTATTTGGCGACATCAAACGTTGAATTACTGGGTCACCCGCCGTATAGCCCCGACCTCGCGCCTTGTGATTTTTATTTATTTTCAAAAATTAAAGAAAAACTTAAAGGAAAGCGGTTTATGAATGCTGAAGAAGCGGTGGCTGCGTATCGCGATGCCATTGAAGAGACCCCTAAGGACGAGTGGGCAAAGTGCTTTTCCCAGTGGTTCCATCGCATGCAGCGGTGTATTGACGTGAATGGACAATATTTTGAAAAGATATAATAAAACTAATAACTGGCTAATGTAATCAGTTTTTGATTTTCTAAGAACTTTCAGTTTGACCCTCGTAGCATGTGCTCATGAAGTTCTTTTATATGATACTTTACATGATACGATTATCTCACTTTGAATTTTGAACCCATATTTTGTGAATTTTGAGGCCCAATTTACAGTTTTCAGATTTATTCCTATATGTGTACTCTGAGACAATGCTTTTCGCCAAATTTCATATTTCTATGTCAACGGGAAGTACCCTGTAGGTTTTGATTTTTGTGAGTGTCGAAATATGCGGTTTTATTTTCAACATAAACGGTTCTAACTTTTTAAACGATAACTGAGAAATTTTTCTTTTACACAACTGCAAGAGACTATAGATATACGTATACAGTTTAAATTTATACTCGATATTTTTACGCGTTCCCGAGATAAAGAGTCTTGACATAGGTACGCACAGACGGACAACAAAGTGATCCTATAAGGCTTCTGATTTTTCCTTTTGAGGAGGTACGGAACCCTAAAAAAACAGCAATCCATACAAAAAGCCCCGACAATGATATGAAACAGCTGATTTTAAGTCACGATGCTTAGTTGGCAGCATAGTAACAGTTGGTCATAGCTACGAGCGCAATTACATACTTGATCATAGAGCAGTAGAGTATAGATCGATATTGTTACTTGGTTTAAAATTTAAAAAAAATCGTTTCTGTTTTGATTTTACACGCATTACTTTTATTTTAGTGAAAATTCTACATTTTGTATGTTTCCGCAGTCTTTCAAGGGCTATAAAAACTTATTCTTAACCTCCCCAGTCGGCATTCCCTGAAAGATTCCATCCCAGCAACAAAATCCCCAGGGAAATCAAAGATACTGGGACTATCCGGGATAACAACGATCGCCAACACAACAGCTATCCTACAGTCCGCGGACGAACGTTTCCTGCATCCCAGGCCCTACTGAGGAGCACTTACGATAGCTTCTATTGTATCTGGTCCATTTCCCGACCACCATTATGCCGGTATCAACCGGCGAACCCTGCCCATTCATCTAAGAGGCCGCCTTATCTTTAAAAGTCCTCAACAGGCTGTGACGTAATGCCTTCAACGAAAGTTGATGGCAGTACATAAAGGTTTGATAGATACTGTTTATCTTTGCCCAAATGTTTGAGCCATGGAAAGAAGTTCGTTGTTCTTATGCAAGATCTTCTGCTGCGAACAGTGTACACACTTATTTATTGTCATCTCGTTTCTTCACATTGAAATAAAATGAGAAAGCAACATGTTATAGTTGATCTAATATCGTGATCTGCACGAGTAGCACGGCAAAGGGAGAAAGCCATTTTATCCAATTTTAATGTCAGTTGTTATCTATACTTTATATATCCTCTCCGAGGGGATATATTGGTGGTAAGACAGTTTCTCCCCTTGCCGTGCTATCCGTGCACATTGGAAAAGTAACAGGAGATTTCAGGCTGAAAAGTTTTTGTTCATTATCTTATCATCTATTGCTTTGAGGAAATTCACCAAATCCTCTAGATTAACGCAATATTTCAGCAATGGCTGCTAAATCAACATTTTTCCATACAGCTTTTTCTAATCTTAGGCTGCAAAATACCATAATTTAAGTTAATGATTAGAGCAAAAATAAAAGAGCTACTTAACAGATTTTGGCTCCGTTACTTTTACCTTAAGTGAGTATGAATAAAATGTAGAACCTCGTAAGCTCATAGTAAACAAACAAACGAATAACAGGGGTTCAAACTAGCTAGAAGATATAAAATAGCATAGCAAAAATTATACAACTCTATTTAACGTGACCCAGATTGACTTCTTGCAAAACTTACATCAGATATTGCAAAAAGTGCGAGCTTCCCTACTGACCAATATTCCTCAACGGCAAGTGTGGGCGGAGGTTCTCGGCCTTAACAGTCAGCTGCTGTTTTGACAGGCGTGATGATAAAAAACCACACCTATTACTGTTATTATGTCAATGAATGGAATCGAAGGTCCCGATTTTCGTCACGTCTGACAGGGGACTTGTCTTGTTAACGTTTAAGAATAGGTACACGGAGGAAAATTAAGTTCGCCGGTTATTTAAAAACATTTTTTAATGTTATTTTTTGCGTATCGATTTTGTGTCTTATTTTTCCCGGAATCTTCAATTCTGGTTTCCTTTTTACCTTTTCTTACTTCGTATCATTATTTTTAACATGACTTCTTGTTATGGTTCTCGTTTCTGTATCCTTGTGTATTTGCGTTTGTTTATTTGCGACTCTTTTGAACGTTACTTTAACATCACTAGTTATTATGGTTTTTTTCATTTGTAATATTTACTTGTGTGTAGTGTTTACGTCGTTTCTGAACAAATGATTCAAGTCATATTACTTTGTGAATTTTGTTAGACTGATGATTTTATAATTGCTTATTACACTAACTGTGTAACTAGTTTTAATAATATTCAACATTTAAAAATCTTATAAACAACTTTCAGCCAAGAGAATTAAAAAAACAAAGGGAACGATCCTAGAAACGCGTAGAAATTCCTCTGTTCCATCTTACGTCTCGGCAAAGGTGATCCCTTAACATACTTCTATTCTGTGGTTTAGTTGATTTATTTTTTATTCGATTTATTTTGCTTAAGTGTTTTTTTTTCTCTTATTCGGGTTTTGGTTATACGTACAACAATATCCGAAAGTTGAAGTACATGCGAGGCAGATGTCTCTATTTGCTGCTAATCTTTCATCAGTAAATCTGGCGTAAGAGATTCTCTCTTGTTTACTATTACCACTTGGGCAATCGAGATCTGCCATCGCCGTGCGCCTTTGTATGTAAACAACCCGTTTTTCAATCAAGCTATCGTACCTGTCAACGATAACGTAACTGCACGCAGCACGTGCGCGTGCGCTGATGGGATGTGACGTCATCGACCGTAATAGCGGTGCATTATGGCGCAGAGTCGTAGAGAGGTCATTAGAGATCTGCGCTTCGCGGTGTGCGGACGTGTAAATCGTGTAATGGTTGATTGATTGCGTTGAAATAAATAAGTTCGTAATATTGTTTTTAAACTTTCGCGATTTGAACACATTATTATTATATACTACGGGACTAATCGCGCAATAAAATTACGAGATAAATAAATACCTCCTCATCGACCACGGTCGATGCAACTCGGCGGAAACGTCGGGATGAGGAGGTATTTATTTATCTCGTAATTTTAGTGCGCGATTAGTCCCGCAGTATATAATAATAAAGTTCATAATAGGCTGGGTAGCTGGCTAGCCCTGGTTTTAAAGCCGCCTAAAGGCCTCTGACATGACTAAACGGTTAATAAACTGGGGCCTACAATTTAACGTGTCGTCCGAGCCACGGTAGCGCTCAATTGTAAATGTCTCCCGAGGTCACCCATCCGCATACTGACCGTGCTGAACGTTGCTTAATTTTGACCTTTTACTACAACCGTGTACAGAATTAGTGTACGGATCGATGTAGCATTCTTTACACTATTGTTGTTTTATCTAAAATGGCTCAGTCTATTTCGATAAAATTGAAATAGGACCAATTTCAAAGCCAACCCTTTCCAATAAAAAAGAATTATCGAAAGCGGAAGTCCGGTATAAATTATAAACCTATTTTTTGACCGACGAACCACCGGAGGAGGTATACAATTCGACGCGTATATACCTATATATTTTTTATGTATAACCACCATAACTTTTTTCATAGTTGTCCGATTTCGATAATTATTATTTTATTGGAAAGAGTATACTTCGAAATTGGTCCCAATTAAATATTATCGAAATCGGCTTAGCCATTTTTGATAAATCAACAATAATGTGAAAAATGCTACATCGTTCCGTGCGTAATATTTGCGATCTAGCGATGCGTCCCAGGCTTCGCACACGTGTATTATACTTATAAGCATTTCCCTTGAATTACTCTATCTATTAAAAAAAACCGTGGTGGTCAAGAGGTAGTGACACCCGCCTTACAATCGTGAGGTCGTGGGTTCGAACCCCCGGTCCCGCACCAATGAGTTCTTTGGAATTTATGTACGGAATTTTACACCACAGGCTTTTCGGTGAAGGAAAACATCGTGAGGCAACCTGCATACGTCCGTAGAAGAAATTCAATGGCGTATGTGAATCTACCAACCCGCACTGGGCCCGCGTGGTGGATATGGCCTAATCACCCTTCGTGGGTAGGCCTACGTCCTGCAGTGGACTACTAAAAAGGCTGGTACATACATTAAAAAAACTGCATCAAAATCCGTTGCGTGGTTTAAAAGATATAAGCATACATGGGGACAGACAGCGGGAAGCGACTTTGTTTTATACTATGTAATGATTCTGTATACGGGTGAAGTCGGTCATGCTATTTTTTGCAAAAAATAATTATTCTGTTCCGTGTTGACTTCCTTCCCAACCTTCAATATATTTTGCAAGTAAATTGACCTTTCGATAGAAAGTGAAATGGCGAAAAATAAACAACTCCATATTGCAGGTTTCAAAACTTCGTCGCGTAGGTAGGTGTCGGCTCCGAAAATTACAATGACCTAATGACGGGTGAGTAAATTACATATACGTACAACAATTTTACAGTATGGACGATCAGTATAAAAGTTATGTATACAGGGTTATCGGGATTAAAATTTAATGTACTAATCCATGAGGTTATTGAAATCATCATTATGAACAACTTTTACTATGGGGCCAACCCGAAATTCGAGTGAAAAAAACACCTGTTTAATACATTTTGACTGATGGAGTCTTGATGACCTTAAAAATTTTCAATGGCTTCTATAAACTTCCGGATATCCACGACATGTACCTTTGAAGGAAAATATGCGCGATAGTAGACGCCATACAATCCTCTTACAGCCTAAACCATCACAAACCAACACTGCACATCACATCCTCTGCAATAGAGTTGTCTACAATTGGAATAGGTTGCCTGAGGATGTCATCTCAGCAAGAGCTATACTGGACCTTTGGATAAAGAGGGAAAAAAATTCCTTGACAGATAAATACTAATTTTATTCGACACTGCTTGATATAGGCACATCAGTAAACACTGCTCGCCTATAAACAAATAAATAAATAAATTTTGTAGATTCAGTTGCAATTTTACTATGGAACACCTGATTTTTTCACCCCTTACAGTACAATGTAGGTACGTACAATACGTAGGTACAATGCAAGCAGATATCACCGAATACATAATCATACGATTACTATATAGGTTAGTCTATTTTCTAATCTAGAAAATCCTTTAAATGTGAAGAAGGGACACCATCATTCGCATATAGAGTCGTAAATTGAAGTATTATCTACATTCTCAGGTTCCTGGCAGATATCGCTATTAGCGATAAGGCCGCCCCTTGTTACACTGGTTTTGTATATTTATTTCTTCTTATAATTGTTATTTCTTGGTGTGCAATAAAGCATTTATCTATCTAAATATTCAACAAAGTGAACTCACTTAAAAGCGCTTTACTGTTTATACAGCGCAACTTAAATCCGTTTTAAGTTTGGACCCTATGTAGGCGTAGGTCACCGACTAAGTTAATAACATGTCACAGAAAGCGAGTACGTAAACATTGAAACAGTTTTCTCATACAGCTCATAAATATGCGTACTGTACTCAAACTGTGAATAATCTTTAGAAATTGCAAGCAGTAAATATGAAAGCGAATAAAACTGTTTCCATGTTGATTCGATATAACACGGCACACGTTATTACATTAATTTAATGCGTATTATAACTACAATATTTCAAAACAGTATTTTAGAAACACAACGGAAGGGATGAAGGACGAAGGGACGAAATGAAGGGTTATGCTAGCTAGTATTTGATTCGGAAAGATTTAAAGTATTTTTAAGGCACGGTTCCACGCATAGTCACCTGTGGGCGAAGTAGGAGTAGTAAATATTTTCCATTCATGTCCATACCTTAGTAAGTAAATAAATATAAAGGGACATCTTACACACGGTCTCTGACCCCAAACTAAGCATAGCTTCTGTGATGTGGCTGGTAGAGACTGATATACTACATATATCTATTTTTAAATACATACTAATATAAATAGTACCTAAATAACATCCATACACAGAGCAAACACCTATATTCATCACATAAATGCTTGCCCTGGGTGGGGATCGTACCCAAGACCCTTCAGGGTGACCAACCACTGAGCCACCGACGCAGTCAACATTTGGCGAAATAGAGAAACATTTGGGCTCGACACAGTAAGCAACAGTTACTGACTTCTACCTTAGAATCACGAAATATAATAGAAAAACATTATCCAAAAACATCTTTTCTATGCTCTTTATTTCAACGTTGTAGTCGGTCATGACATTTTTTCCAAAAAATTGCTTATACCTTTAGTTAACGAAATATAAATTTTGGCGATTGTGATTCCGGCTTGGTGGTTATTACTCAGATTTACGCAGTTATTTCACTAATGACGTAGTTAGTAAAAGTCTTTTTGCTGTCCAAACCTCGGAAATGCAGACTGAGGTTCCTATTGCAAATTTTCACTTTTTTTAACATTTCCAATTTGGGCGCAATTTTTTTTTGTTTACAGTAGTTTGAAAAATTCATGTAGAACACAAAAGTAAATCACGTCGTCAATATTTTTGTACGCCAATTTATTACTTTCGACGTGGATTTATCACAACAAAATTGGTTCAAATGTATGAAAACTAGTACTGATCTTCAAATGTTTATTAGCGAAACTAAATTAAATTGTTCATAAATGTGTCTTCATTGTACTGTACCGTACCAACCTTTTTTTAACAGTCCACTGTAGGACGTAGGCCTACCCACGACGTGCGAGTGAGCCATATCCAACACGCTGGCGCAATGCGAGTAGGTGGATTCACATACGTCATCGAATTTCTTCTACAGAAGTATGCATATATTTTCACGATATGCTCCTTCACCGAAAAGCCAGTGATGTGAATATCCGTTCATAAATTCCAAGGAATTCATTGGTATAGGACCGGGATTTGAACTCACTATTGTAAGGCAGGTACCACTAGACCACCACGGCTTACATGTCTCATTATTAGACCAGAAATATAAATAGCAAACCACGTATTATAAATATATCTAATACTGTACTGTACTGTACCAGCCTTTTTAATAGTCCACTGCAGGACGCAGGCCTACCCACGAAGAGTGATTGGGTCATATCCATCACGCTGGCCCAATGCGGGTTAGTGGCTTCACATACACCATCGAATTTCTTCTACGGACGCATGCAGGTTGCCTCACGATGTTTTCCTTCACCGAAAATCCAGTGGTGTGAAATTCCGTTCATAAATTCCAAAGAACTTATTGGTACGGGACCGGGGATTCGAACCCACGACCTCACGATTGTAAGGCGGGTGTCACTACCTCTCGACCACCACGGCTTCGGAATATATCTAATATCTTCTCTCAATTTTTGCGCGCTAGCAACGCCCACTTCGCACTTTCACGTTTTTTCAGTTCCATGGAAGTCAAGTTGATGTAGGTAGTGTTTTGTTACGTAAACGTCGTCCTAACGTCGGTCTCAGGTGAGTTGGATAATTTATCATTCTTTTTTCCTTGAAATTCTAGATATCCCTTCGATCAGTCCTGTGAAGGCATTAGGTTCAAACCCTTCCCAGAATAGACACTATAGGTAGGTACATATAAATGTCATCATCATCATCAGCTTATTTCGGCCCACTGCAGGGCATAAGCCTCCTCCCCCTTACCCCAACTATCCCTGTCCTGTCCCAGTCTCATCCAGGTGTTGCCGCGAAACTTTTGGATGTCATCACGCCACCGTTGGAAGGGTCTACCGGGACTGCGCTTCCCGTCACGGGGCCACCTGCTCCACCTGCCATCATCACATCTCGCTAAATGTCCAGCCCAACGCCACTTGAGATTGATTATACGAGATCCGATATCTGCCACCTTTGTCCTCCTACGGATCTCCGTATTTCGAATTCGGTCACGTAACGTGATGCCTAGCATAGCACGCTCCATGGCTCGTTGTGCGACTCGCATTTTGTATATAGTTTACATATAAATGTAAAGGTACTTAATCGGTAAGCAATTGTTTTACTATGTACAAAAATGTATTTGCACTTTTACTTCCAGTGCTATCATATCTTACCCAAAGAAGATATTTTTTGGCCTAGGAGAGCAACAATAGCCTTGATCGTAATATTACAGCTTAGACTAGACATCTCATAGATTTTTCAAATTCAAATTAACTTACTTGCCACGATGTAAAATTGAAATCACAAATAACTATTCGCTTGCTTCTTGCTTAGCTTGCAATTAAATTAAAAAATATTCAAAGGTTTTTGTATTGTGACTTTTCAAATGGTGGACAGACAATGACTAGAATCACAGGATCTCGCTTGATACAAGTTGCACACATCTGATCCTGTTGAACTTCTATCCAAAGACTGCCTCGGTGGCTCGGTGGTTAGTGATCCTTGCTTCTGGATCAAATAGGCGTGGGTTCGATCCCCACACAGGGCAAATATTTATGTGATGAACATAAGTGTTTGCTCTGAGTCTGGGTGTTATTTAGTTACTATCTATAAAATAAAGTGTATGTAGTATAACAGTCTCTGGCAGCTAAATCACAAGCTTTGCTTAGTTTGGGGTCAGAGGCCGCATGTAAGATGTCCCAAAATATTTATTTATTCTATCTATTCTATCAATCCATCAGGTGCAGGACGTCCACTGCTGGACATAGGTCCTCCCTGTGGATTTCCAATAAGCCCGGTTGGAAAAACTGTTAAACAGATCTATTCCTTACTGTGCATGCCCCATGTTTGATATGACAGTGATGATTTCAAAGTGAAACAGGTCTATCAGTCAGTTTCATTCTCAAATTAATATAAAACTGTCAATCAATTACTATTGATGGACGCTACGCTTCTAAGTGGTCCCAATGTCTATTGTATACAGCTCTATGTAGAGCCCCTCCCGCTACTTTGTTTCTCCCACGGTAGCTCTACAACTAGTCATTGCTGATGCTTATGTGTGATAAACTACTATTTACGGTAACAACCAGCTATGAAAATAGCTTATAATCAGTCAGACGGAACAGTCACGATACATCTACTTTGGTTTGTTAATTAGGTTTAATTCTAGTCTTATGCGAGCTGTATGTAGAGTCCTATGTTTGCACTGCATTTCAAGATCCATAAAATTTACTATAACGAATTTCAGGGACCATCCATAGTGTCGTCATCAGTCCTTAATAACCCAATGCTGGGCATATGCCTCCCTTTTTAGGGTTCCGTACCTCAAACGAAAAATACGGAACCCTTGTAGAATCACTTTGTTGTCCATCTGTCCGTCTGTGTGTATGTCAAGACTCTTTATCTCGGGAACGCGTAAAGATATCGAATTGAAATTTAAACTGTATACGTATATCTATGGTATCTTGCAGTTGTGTAAAAGAAAAACTTAAAAAAAATCAAAACCTACAGGGTACTTCCCGTTGATATAGAACTATGAAATTTGGCGAGAAGCATTGTCTCAGAGTACACATACAGGAATAAATCTGAAAACTGTACATTTTTATTTAAATAACAAAAAAATAGGGCCTCAAAATTCACAAAATATGGGTTCAAAATTCAAAGTGAGTAAATTGTATCATGTAAGGTATCATACAAAAGAACTTCATTAGCACATGCTAAAACAGGTTTTTAATTATTTTAACAATGTGTATTTTTCGAAGAATGACGAAAAAAGTAAAAAAAAAAAACTTTTTTGTCAATTTTTATGATTTTATTTTGAGTGCTTTCCACACTAGATTTTTATCTCAAAGAGTTATCTTTGTGATAAGCATTTCAAAAATCTGTAGCGAACGCAGGATTTGAACCTGCCTCTTCGGATCACTAGCCCGACGCTCTAACCAACTGAGCCAGCCCGCCTCCTACGCAAGCTTCAAATTTCTGAAGTGCTTACATTTCCCAACTTATATTTACTTACAAAATTTTTTGTCAATGGTTATAGTATTGAGATTTTAACAACTTACTTCCCAATTTTGTGAAATTTTCTGGATTTGTACGGAACCCTCGGTGCGCGAGCCTGACTCGCACTTGACCGGTTTTTTTATACCTATCTATTGCATCCATTTGATACTCATATACAACTTCAATGCTAAAATAATTTTTCGCAAAAAAACGCAACACCGACTTCCACAGAGTACATACTCGTAATTAGAATGGCACGAATCGATGTGATATCCGTGTACGAGTACATTTTTGTTGATTTATCAGAACGGCTCAGACGATTTCGATAAAATTTAAATGGGACTAAATTAATTTAAATTAATTAAATAATAAATTTAATATAAATTTAATTTACAACCTCAGAATTATACTCTTTCTAACAAAAAAATAATGTTTTAAATCGGTTCACAATTGGCGGAAATAATAATGAACTTACACAAAAAAAACATACAGTACAGTACCAGCCTTTTTAATAGTCCACTGCAGGACGTAGGCCTACCCACGAAGGGTGATTGGGCCATATCCACCACGCTGGCCCAGTGCGGGTTGGTGGATTCACATACGCCATCGAATTTTTTCTACGGACGCATGCAGGTTGCCTCACGATGTTTTCCTTTACCGAAAAGCCCGTGGTGTGAAATTCAGTACATAAATTCTAAGGAATAAATTGGTACGGGACCGGGATTTGAACCCACGACCTCACGATTGTAAGGCGGGTGTCATTATCACTAGACCACCACGGCTAATAACTTTAAATAATTTTAATAGTCACAAAAAACATGCCTAGAGGAAAATAGTACCTCTTCCTTTTTGGAAGTCGGTATAAATGGTTAACCACGATGAATATCATTCATCATCACCTATAGGACGTTCACTGCTGGACATATGTCTCCCCTATCTCCAATAAATCAGGTTGCCAGCGGCTTACATCCAGTGCAATCCTGCAGTCTTAATCGCGTTATCGGTCCACTTTGTGGGTGCAAGTCCTACGCTGCGCTTGCCTGTACTGTACCAGCCTTTTTAATAGTCCACTGCAGGACGTAGGCCTACCCACGAAGGGTGATTGGGCCATATCCACCACGCTGGCCCAGTGTGGGTTGGTGGATTCACATACGCCATCGAATTTCTTCTACGGACGTATGCAGGTTGCCTCACGATGTTTTCCTTCATCGAAAAGCCAATGATGTGAAATTCCGTACTTAAGTTCCAAAGAAACTCATTGGATCGGGATTTGAACCCACGACCTCACGATTGCAGGTCGGGTATTACTACCACTAGACCACCACGGCTTGCCTGTACGAGTTCTCTATATACCTCGTAAATATGTGAAGAATGAAAATACAAAACAACAGCTTGTAGAGTGAATACATTAATTTTAGACTTCCAAAAAATAGATATCCAGACACGTGGCGCAAACTAATGCGACTACTTGGACCTGTTTCGTATTCACGGTGCGCAAAAATATTATTTTCCTGAAATGCGAGCGTGGCGTACACGACGCATCCCGGAAACGTGCGAGACAAAGGTCGCAGGGGGTGGGGGTGAAGGGGGAGGGGTAAGGAAACAGGAGAGGAAGCTGAAGGCTCCCTCTGTTTGTAATGTCAGCTCAGACAGAGTTGATGGTTCAGGCGTAATATTTTTTTGGCTGCCAGAGACACGCTTTTTAATAGTCACAAATAAGCTACTTATAAGTAGATAGTAAAAAATTAAATGCTACTTAACGCGACTAGTTTTACCTGCTTCTGACGCCGAAGCTCCCTCTCTTGGTAATGTCAGACAGAAGTGAAGATTCGAAGCGTAAAGGATTTTTGAAAAGAAGTTAAAGCTTCTTTAGCGGCTTTGTGCACTTTTTGGGATGGGTAAAAAATGTTAATCTTGCGTCAGAGTGTCAAGTGGGAGATTTGCAAATCATATCGAATTACTTTTACGTCGCGTTGACCGAGCGCGCCGCGCACACACACGAGCACATTGACACACACGCTTGAATTAGCCAATCACAGACGTTGCCGCGCTCGTGTTCGATCGGTTTGGCGCTCGTTACATTACCGTAAAAAATACTCACACTTAGCTATTCAGTTTTCTGTACGTGACACAAGATGGCACTGTGCCATTTCCATACAAATCATATCAAACGTTAACGCGATCGAGCTCGAGCGAAAATCTCGCACTTAGCCCTCTGGTAACGTAACCCGATCAAAAATGCGTAAGACGGCGCAGGGCGCTTGCGCGAGTGTGCGTGTGTGATATTGATGTTCAATTATTCACTTCTGCCAGCACTCTTGGAGTGCAACCCGTTGTTTTTTTTTAATCATTATCAGGCAGCAAGGTGGATTGCCGATGCCGTCTAAATCGCGCGGCGAACCTGAACACGATTGCCACTAAGGTAAATGGCATTACAAGAGGAAGGCTTTTCCGAGCAGTGCGATTAAGAAGCCTGCGGTTGTTAATGATTGCCCTACAGCGACCCAAAATAATATTCTCTAATGTTCTCAGAATATCTAAGTAATTTTTATCTTTAGCTCTGTATTAGCAACTATATACGCTTCCACACGAACTGTTACTTTAGGTACTGCCTTTTACAATACATATTTGGAAGAGTGTTCAAAGCATAACACAGCGGAGCTCCCTTGTGGGAAGCTGCGGTCCGATTGTGTCCCTTATCATTTAGAAATTAGCAATTGATTCTATTTTACTGTTATTCGGAAATTGCACTATTTTGTAGTCGTCAAACTAAAATGTCATGTCTTTGGCCGCTCTACCGTAACCTTTTACTGGGATCTCATACATTGATAGAATTAATACTTGGCCCTTTATGTGACGGAACCATAAGACATATACGTTTCATTTCACAGCTTGACTTAGGCCTCTCTTATGGGTATGACGGAATCATAAGACACATGTACGTTTCATTTCACAGCTTAACTTAGGCCTCTCTTATGGATATCCAATAAGCTCGGTTGGAAACCGCATGCATCCAGCGGGGTCTTGCGATACCTATTACATTGTCGGTCAACTTAGTCGGTGGACGTCCTACGGCGCTAACCAGTACGTGGTCTCCATTGCAGAGCTTAACACATCTTTTGATCATCCGTTCTTTGAACTGTGTGCCCTGCCCACTGCCATTTCAACTGCTTATCAGCTGGGTATTTTGGTAAATCGATTTCATCTGCAGATCTCTACATTCCTGATTCGATCTCGCAGAGAGACATAGATACATTAAAAGTATCAATCTGTATTTAATTGTAGGTAACTTTCTTTTTGTGATAAACATTCCAAAAATTGACGCGTTCGCAGGATTTGAACCTGCATCTCTCCGGGTGAGAGAGAGATGCAGGTTCAAATCCTGCGAACGCGTCAATTTTTGAAATGTTTATCGTTCGCAGGATTTGATCACCCGGAGAGATGCAGGTTCAAATCCTGCGAACGCGTCAATTTTTGGAATGTTTATCACAAAAAGAAAGTTTCTAAACACCTAGTCTGTGAAGCACGATAAAAATCATTTTCTTTAATTGTAGGTATCTATGGCAATAATGCCTACTCAATTAATTATTGTTACTACCCACGTATCTCATTGTACGATGTCATTACCACGCTCTAATAACTGCAATAATTAACGCGTTATTCTTAATGTTACGCATGATACGCAAGATTTCACAAACGCTATAATCGCACTAATATTTTAAACGTAACGAGAGTGATTGTGAGTGTGTATTAATTACCTTCACTCTGTGACAGCTTGATGCATTCGCATATAGAGTAAGTAAAAGTAAAAGTAAAAAAGCCTTTATTTCAACTACATCATTACATTAACAATTAAATTTCAATTAAACTATTAAACATATCATTACATTATTTACGCTTCATGCTAAGTTTGCAATCGTCAGTTTGTTTCCTTCTTAGTCCACAGTATAATTATTTAATGTCATTTTATTTATTATAAGTATGTCAGTATTAAATTATTCAGTCAATGTAGTTGTCGCCTCTTTGGCGTAGGCCTCCCCCAGTTGTGCCCAAACTTTTCTGTCTCTTGCTATCCTCATCCACTGAACTCCGTGTCTTTGAGTAAAAATATCTTCCCAGCGCCTGTTCGGCCTTCCTCTCTTTCTTCTTTCTCCTCTTGGAACCCATTCAATGACCTTTTTGGTCCATCTGTTGTTGTCCATCCTACATATGTGTCCCGCCCAGTTCCATTTCAACCTCCTAATAGTCTCTTGAATATCTCTTACATTGGTCTTTTTTCTTATAATTTTATTATTTATTTGATCTGATAATCGTATTCCTAGCATACTTCTTTCCATTTTTCTCTGACACACTGCTAACCGGTTTTCATCTTCAGTTCTCAGGGCCTATGTCTGACAGCCGTATATAAGGGACGGTAAGATAGCGACATTATAGACCTTTCTTTTTATGGCTATGTCCATATCTTTGTTCTTCATTATTTCCTTCATTTTCCAGTATTTTTTCCATGCTATTGCTATTCTTCTATCAACTTCTTTGGCAGTGTGATCATCGAACGAGATGGACTGTCCAAGGTAATTATATTCATTTACATATTCTATAACATTTTCTTCTACTCTTATAATTTTTTTTTTCCTTTCCATTAGTCATAATTTTAGTTTTGGATGCGTTTAATGCGAGTCCTACTTTCTTACTTTCTGTTGCTATATCTTCTAACATTTGTCCTAGTGATTCTGCCGAGTTTGCGAAGATCACGATGTCATCAGCAAATCTTAAGTGGCTGAGATATTCTCCATTTATTTTGATTCCTTTGTCTTTCCAGTCAATATTTCTGAAGATCATCTCCAACACCGAACAGAATACCTTTGGTGAGAGGGGGTCACCTTGCCGGACTCCTTTTCTAATAGGGAATTCGGGACCATCTCGCTCCAAACGTATTCTCGATGAGTTTTTTGAATAAATGTTATGTAGCACTTTTATGTAGTCGTTATGTATCCCTTGTTCTTGTAGAGCTCTCCAGATGGCATTGTGTTCGAGTGTGTCAAATGCTTTAGTAAAATCAATAAAACCCATGTACAATTTCAAGTTGTATTCTCTATATTTGCTTACTATTTGTGTTACTATCTGGATGTGGTCTACCGTCGAGAAGCCCTTTCGAAATCCCGCTTGTTCTTGAGGTTGGTTTTCATCTAATATCGGCGCAACGCGGTGGAGCAGAATTTTTGAGAAAATTTTGTAGAGGTTTGACATTAGGCTAATTGGTCTATAGTTTTCCAAAACACTTTTATCTCCTTTTTTGTGTAAAAGTATGGTTGTAGACTTGCTCCAATCTTCTGGAGACTGACCATTTTTCAAGATATTATTAAAGAGCATTTGCATAGGAGTGAGCATTGGATCGATCAGCGATTTCAGTACTTCATTCGTTATTAGGTCATCTCCAGGTGCTTTATCATTTTTTTGTGTTTTGACGGCGTACTCTATCTCGGTTTTTAATATGTCTGGTATGTCTGTTTTATGCTGGTTTTGGTTTGTATTATCAATTATTAAGTTTGATGATTCTGAGGTTGTATATAATTCTTTATAGAATTGAGTAGCTTCCAGTAGTATGTCTGATCTTTTGGAAAGTTTCAAGTTATTTGTTGTTTTTAAATTTGCTGTCCATTCTTTCTTGTTATTTAGCTCTTTGTACGCTTTCCTCACTGCACCTGTACTTTTGATAATTTTTTCTAAAGTTCGTTGTCTATACTTCTTCTTGTCTATTGTGATATTTCTATTTATTTCCTTACTTATATTAGTTATCTTTGTTCTATTCTCTTTGGTGCGATTTTCTTTGTACAGATTTTTTCTTTTTTCCAACAGAATTTTCGTGTTGTCACTTAGTTCATTACGCTTTTCTTTTTTCATTTGTGGTATTTTTTTTAAAATGTGGGCTATTTCTTCTTCAAGATTTTTGTACTGTGTATTTATGTTAGTGTCTTTCTCTAATATTTCCCGCAATCTTTCTTCTATTTTGTGTTTTTCTTCTTCAGAAAATTCTGGAATTATTCTTAGGATTTGTTTTGTGGGTTTTTTAAATTTTCTGGTATTTTTTAATAATAATTGGCACCGAACCATTCTATGGTCCGTGTAAAAGTCAGTTTTTATAACGTCAAATTGTTTTATTTTAGTCGGTTTGTTAGTTAAAATATAGTCGATTTCATTGCAATATTTATCGTTCGGTGATCTCCACGTCCAAAGCCTGTGTTTTTTCCTCTTATACATAGTATTTGCTACTGTTAAGTTATTTTCTAATGCAAAAGTTACAAGGTTTTTACCATGTGTGCTTCTTTTTCCGTGTGAAAATTTTCCAAATACTATCTCTTCGCCTGGTTGCATTGTTCCTATTTGAGCATTAAAGTCACCCATTAAGATCCAATTTTTTGATTTAGATCCAACTATAGCCTTTTCAATGGTGTCATAGAATTGGACAAGTGTTTCCTTGTTGCTTTTTTCTGTTGGAGCATAAGCTTGAACTATTGTCCAATTCTGGTTTGGTAGCTTCAATTCCATTAGTATGACTCTGTCCGAATAGGTTTCAAATCTGTTTATATGGTCTTTTAAATGTCTTTTTACAAGGAATCCAACCCCATTTCTTCCTTTAGAAGCGTGACAATGGTACAATATAAATTCGGCATATTCTTCTATTACCTCGTTTTCTCTTCTCACTTCACTCATTCCTAGGATATCCCATTTGACATTGTTTATGCTATGTACCAATTCTATCAGTCTGCTCTCCGCTAGCAAAGTTCGTACATTTAAGCTTGCTATGTGTATTACATTTTTATTTTCTGTAATAGGGGGGTTTTGGTCATTCTCCTCCACGGTGACCAGCCGGCTTGGAAGAGGTGTGTTTATCAGTTTTTTGTCAATGTGTCCATTTTTTTATCTTGTTTATTGGCTTTAGCTGAAGGTGTTGGGACTTGAGTAGATTGTTGGTTGCTAAAACAATGCATGTAAGATGTGATACTATTGGATCCGGTGCTACTGGTTATCTGCTTGCATGGTTTTTTCTGTTCTGTGTTTATATGTCCCTTTTGTCCTTCCGGCGTTGCTGAAAGTTTCCTTTTGTTGTTCATATGTGTGTTTCGATTGTGGGGAGTTTTTTCTTTTAAGGTTATGATTTTGTCGTACTTAATTACTGCTTTAATTCCTTCCTCTCTCATTTTATTTACTTCTTCCTGAAGCTCTCTTCTTATTTGTAATATTTTCGGTGGGAAGTCTTCTTTGATGTACCATGTGCTATCTTTGGGTTTTTGTTGTAAAATAGATATCTTCATACCGAAGGTCGTCAAAGTGAGTCTTATGGGTCTTGGTTTTGAATCTTTCTTTCCTATCCTGCCTACGAACTCAATATCTTTCCTGTTGCATTTGATGTTCATGTTGCGATTAATGGTTTCAATAATAAGATCCTCAAGATCCGAATAACTTCGTTCTTTTTCTGTGATTCCGAAGAAAATTAAATTACGTAGTCGTTGGTTTTTTTCCAGGTCATCTAATCTTTTTTCGTAGACTTCTTGATTTTTTTTAATTTGTGTCACTTCTGTTTCGAATTTGTCAAATTTTTCCTCTATTTTTCCATAAATTTTCCGTGTCAAATTTTCTTCTACTTGTTTTAGGCTTTGTTCTGTGTCGATTTTAATTTGTTCTCTTAATGATTGAAGCATTTCCAGCAGCGGTTCTGCCATTTCACTTTTTAATATATTTCTGGCACCCTATATGTTTAAGCACAAGTAGTTTTTATGAGAAGTCTTTTTAAGTCAAGTTGTTAAATATGATTCTTGAATATACTACTAGCGCCCCCTATATAATGCGTCTAGAACATGTGGCCCTTGAGTGCGTATGAAGAGAATTAGTACATATGCTTTTATTCTAATCGGTAAGAGATAAATATTCAATTAAATTGAATTTTCTGCTATCAGCGGTATTTCTATCTATTGTGCTAATCTTGGTTTTGTACTGGTATCCATTGGTTGGTGGTGATTGGGTTGTGAATTTGCAGTTATTTAAAAGAGTATTTTTAGTTGCATTGAATTTTATGTCTTCAATATTATTTTCAATAAATGGTACAGTCCTAGGTTTTATACTGGTATCATTTGGTTCGTGTTGATTGGAGTCGTGAATTGTCAGTGTCGGTAAAGCAGTATAATGTTTGTTTGTGTTGATTGGCTAGAGGATTTGCAGTGACGGTAAAGCAGCATATGTTGATTCGTGGTGATTGGATCGGGAATTTGCAGTGTCGGTAAAGCAGCGTATGTAAGTGTTGTGAGTAAACGGATGTAAAATGGCGTGTTTGAATAACAAAACTCAGCTGTTCATGTTTTGTGATTTTCAACAATGTAGTGTTTAATCCAATAAAATGTGTTCATAACATATTAGTGTGAAACTATAATGGATAGATATCACTCACTGTGCTTGTTTCAGAGCTCCATTGTAGCCCAGTGTTTGTTGTTGTGCTGGATCTAAGTCTTAAATTGTGAGTTCTTTCGTTATAACTTTTATCTGTCGGACTTATGTAAACACTTAGACACTGTTTTCGTGGCTTTCCGTTCACTCCAACCTCAGTTTTCAATTTTTTTCTGCGAAACTTTGTGGAAAGTGTAGAACTCGCAACTGCCGGTGTTGCCAACCTTATTATAGCATATAGAGTAAAGAAAGCTTATTACATTAATTGTAGCCGGGGCGCAGAACGTCACAACATAGCATGAAATGCACACATGAATATTGCGATGCGGCCCGCTCTGCCCCGCTCCGGCCCGACATAATGTGCGCGAACCTTTAGGAAAGCGGTGATTGAAGGATTTCTAGTACATAAAGTATGCTGCTGCGAGCCCAGTCACTGCTGATGGGCAGAGCTGGGCTTACCGGGCCAAGTTGCTCTCGCAATGTGCCAAGCAATGATAACTACGCGTTATGATATCTCGTATGTAATGCTAAAAACTATCCTTGCAGATTTTTACCTGACCCTCCGCAGCCCGCCGTAATGTGCTTGAACTTAGGATAGAGAACATTTTGATCTCCATTTTTTTTCTATAACAGCGAAACGAATGATATAACGTAATTGGAGTAACATAAAGTTTTAGTCTTTTTGCATGACTTCATTGCATTCTTTCACACAATATTTTGTAAACAGGTTTTGGTTCAGCGAATTTTGCTTAAGGAAAATTCTGTTGAGATTTATCGACTCTGACTTGTGCATTAACATGATTCGGCGGAATCAAGGCACTTTGGTAGAAAGTAGTGAGATTGTAACTGACACACGTGAAGTAGCTTTCAATGGTTTTACTTTTATTTCACATTTCTCGCTGTTGTCGTATTTAACTGTAATAAATAAATAAATAAATAAAAACCATTTATTGCAGGCACGGAGACCCAGAGTTACATAAATTTAGCTAAAATAATAATAATTTGTCATGTAATAATTTGTCATCTTTGTAAGTAAGCCGTGGTATGCCTAGTGGGAGAAAGCCCGCCTTAAATTTTGTGAGGTCGTGGGTTCAAATCTCGATTCCGTATCCATCAATGCATTCTTTGGGATTTATGTACAGATTCTTACTTCTACTTCATCATCATCAATAGCCTTCTTTGTTGCACTGCTGGGTATTCGTTTCTCTTATAGTGCCATCTGCCTCGGTCCTTTGTCATTCGTGACCAAGTTCGAGCCGCGATATTAACGATATCGTCGATCCACCTTGCTGCCGGACAACCCACGCTACTACTTGCTTTTTTGTACAAGAAAACGTTGTAAGGAAACTTGTAACTTAAGAACAGAAGTGGCTTTCAATGGATTTACTTTTATTTCACATTTCTCGATGTTGTCGCATATAACTTTTGTACGTACACACTACAGTCTGTACGTATGTACATAAGTTCCAAAGAACGCATCGGGGCCGTATCGAGATTTCAACCAGAGCGCCAACAATCTCACAATCCTAAGATGGGCTTTCCCACTAGGCATACCACGCCCTACTCTGTAGATACTCTGAGAATCTGTAGATTGTCACACCTTTTCTAGATTTTCGATGGGGTAAAATATCATGAAGCATCCTGTTTAGAAAATAAATTCTTTCAAGGAACTCTTCTAGGAAGCATAAGCGTATATAAAAAGGCACGTTCAGAGCAGGGTGGTCAATGCCTACTCTAGAATCTTCTTTGCCGACCCCAAAGACTTGAAACTCATTTTTCTGGGGTGAGTGAAACTAGGCAGTTGCCTCCCTAGAGATCATTTCAAACTATGTACTTTGCTAGCTCAGTGGATATAGCCAAATTCTTCTTGTACAGTAGGCCTACCCTACATATGTTCAGCAGTAGACTACAAATGCTCCTTTATTAAAGAATACTATGATAAGTGTTCCAAATCATTTACTCTATAATAGACCATCTGAGTGTCAAGTGGGAGATTTGCAAATAAAATCGAATTACTTTTACGTCGCGTTGACCGAGCGCGCCGTGCACACACGCGAGGCACGCTTGAATTAACCAATCACAGACGTTGCCGCGCTCGTGTTCGATCGGTTTGGCGCTCGTTACATTACCGGAAAAAATACTCACACTTAGCTATTCAGTTTTCTGTACGTGACACAAGATGGCGCTGTGCCATTTCCATAGAAATCACATCAAACGTTAACGCGATCGAGCTCGAGCCAAAATCTCGCACTTAGCCCTCAGACTACAAATAACAGCTGTACCATCTGTTAGTGTTTTACGGAAAAAGGAAAACTCTCCTAGTTTATTACCGAACCATTCAAAATGACTCATCTTCCATTACACCACAGAGTATCCCTAAAGAATATTAAACTAATCGACAAGACAATAAGATCCATTTTATTTTCAGAACAAAGAAATCAGTCGCGTATCAACTTGAGCAATATTGTTTTTAAAATTCTGCAAATTTTCGCCGTTACATTGATTCATTGCGGGATTACCGTCGGGGGCTGCGACTTTTATGTGACGTACGAGAAACTTTTTGATTTATTGAGATGAACAATATTCTAGGGATATCTTGGTAATGTTTTAGTACGATCAGTCAAAGCTATTTAAGAAATACTCAAATACTGTATAATGGAGATATAATTACAGATAATGTACGCACAATTTTAAAACTTGTAACGACGACTTTGGTCCAATAAGATGTGTAACTTTTATTATAGGAGTAACCTAAAGTTGTATAAAAAAAAAACCGGACAAGTGCGAGTCAGGCTCGCCGCTCGCACATCGAGGGTTCCGTACAAACACGTTGTTAAAATAATTATAAACTTGTTTTAACATTGCAAATGAAGTTCTTTATAATAATACTTCACTCACCTTAAATTTGTTCGGATCAGGAAATGGATTTATATGTTTGCAATTAAATGACATCTTCGAAACGCATAGACACCTCGTACATCGACGGAGAAAGTTAATACCGCGGGCTAACTTGACGCCAACGCCATCTACTTTAGATATGAGTAAATACTGAGATTTAAACTGTTGCTTTAAGAATTGATTTTATAACTTATTTGATTTGATTGCTATTAAGTTTGATGTTTTATATTTATACAATTATACATTTATATTTGAACTTATTTTCAGTTTAGACAGAATTTTGAACCAATTTTTTGTGAATTTTGAGGCCCTATTTTTTGTGATGTAAATAAAAATGTACAGTTTTCAGATTTATTCCTATATGTGTATTGATTTTTGTGAGTGCAAAATATGCGGTTTTTACGACATAAACGTCTCTAACTTTTTTATACGGTAACTTTCTTTTACACAACTGCAAGAATTCATAGGTTTACGTATACAGTTTAAATTTCAACTCGATATCTTTACGCGTTCCCGAGATAAAGAGTCTTGACATACACACAGACGGACAGACGGACAACAAAGTGATCCTGTAAGGGTTCCGTTTTTTCCTTTTGAGGTACGGAACCCTAATGATCTATTCTATAAAAGAGGTTAGGTGACTATCGATATTATTTTTTAGCTGTTACTACTACATTGATTATTTATTTCAATAGAAGATTTTATTCTCCTTGAGTAATAGTGCTAACTTGCTAAGCATCCAATAATCCTAATTCTTACAATTATGGTATGTTAGAATTATGTCGGAAATTTTCAAATATCGTTTAAATTGGACTGGTAGTGGGATATTTTCTTAATAGGTGAGATGCGTAGACTTGTAACGAATAAAACCACCAATAAATTCGCTTCGCTCTGCATCCTAAATCACCTCACTTTTGTGGAAAAACAGTCTACAGCAAAAAAAGTTGTCACCAAGCCTTTGATGGTCCATCACAACAGCCTCCAGCCATGAGACTGTTAGTTTCAATTCCGAGTTATTTGAGAGAATTTCAACTAGAACTTCCCTGATGAATTACCTCCGTGCCTGACGGAAGTTCTACATTCTCCTGGGAAACTCACCGGGACCACAGATTAGATAATAATTACTATGTAACCGGAGCCTATTCCTATTTACGGAATTTTACGGTAACTACAGTGAATACATATAACATTAACAGAGAAAATAGTCGCACTCGCGTTCAACGAAGTTAAGCAACGTTCGGAACCGTCACTCTTCGGATGGGTGACCGCGGGTTGCATTTACAACTGTGCGCTACAGTGGCTCGGACGACACCTTAAACTGTGGGTCCCGGTTGATTCAACCGTTTATCCAACAGAGGACTTTAAACGGCTTAAAAACTCTGAAACCTAGGCTAGCCACCCAACCCATACAAAACCAGTAAAAATGAAAATAAATATTCAACATTTTTTATATATTTCCATTGAATATACAAAGTACAAATCGCAAGAGAATTAATGAAAATCGCTTTATACGAACACTCATAATAAAATCCTCGTTCCTTTATTCTCGTAGGTGTTGAAACAAATCCCTTTTCCATTTCCCTATAAAATGTACGCATGTCAGATCCAATCAAGGCCTTCCTTTGTCGATTATCCGGGAACAGGCCCGTGTACGTTATACTTATAATTGGAGTCGTTTGTCTCTACTCGACTCTCTTTGGTATACACCTGAGTCCTACTGTGTTAAGGTGGCCAGGAATTTTCACCTAAAATTAAATCATTTGACTCGCACTATCAAAAAGTTATCAGATCTCATGTAAAGCCAATCTCCTAATTATACAAGCCCCTAAGTTCAAGAACTCTAGATTTCGAGTCTAGTAGCTTCGTTTGACTCTTCTTAAGGGGCCACTGCCGTGCCCCCAGAACAATAACTTATAGAAGGACAAAAGGTAATTGGTAAACAACTAGTGTTCCTCGTGATAGTAAGTAGCCACCGTCACCTGTGGATTAAACGAAATATGTCAAATATAAACATATCAACAATATGTCCTTTCTTCTACCGTGAAATGTTTTACCCAAACATGATGATGAATAATAAATTGATTTATTTAATTAGGATAAATTTTACTGTTAAATAGTGTGTGTATGTTGTGCTCCACGAAATAACGCCTGATTCAATCAATAATTTTTAGACAGTAAGTTAAGTTTCAGGCTTTAAAATACTCTAGGTTCCGGATCTTACTACTACTCCTTTAGTCTGATTTTGAACCATGAGTAGATTTATATCTCTGAATTATAAATACCCAGACTTCTTAACCGTAGTCTTTGTCCTGGAAACTCGGTGTTACATTGCCACTCTACGTAATTACACTCCTGAGGGTTCGGAGATATCAGAGTGGTTTTTAATAGAAAAATATTTGAGTGCCATTGTGGATTACTTTGGATATAATCATTGTAGGGGTATAAAAATATTTGCCCTGATGCCGGGGCACTAGAATACGGCATCGGTATCCCCTGCCTGTAGTAAGAGCCTGGGCTCGTGGGTGGTCAGAGTTGGGGCTCTGGCCATCCACTAAAGCGGGCCCGAGAAGGACGGCAGCGTTTGTGGCAACACTGTCGTACAGGACTGCACAAGCCTGGTCTACTACCAGGCGAGTAGACACACGAAGTGCCGGGAGCACCGGTGTGTTCCTTTTGGAGATCCCGGAGCTCCCAAGAAGGCACATAGGCTGGCCACCGAGGGGGTTTTAGTGGGTACAATCCCACATAACCCGACTGCACCCCAAATAAAAGCGGTCGGGCATCTATGGAAGATTTCCCCCTCGTAAAAAAAAAAAAAAAACGGGTTATAAAAATATACTGCCATTTGCTATTTCCATAATATGGATAAATATACTACCAAATGATGTCCCACGAGTTCGTTAGATAAACATGCAAATTGTCTTCCACAAACACTGTTCCTTTCTTCAAATGTCTCTTGGATCTATAGTTGATTGAATCAGGCGTTACTTTGCGGAAATTCATCTTCAAATCTACGTTTTGAATTATTATTTAGTGTGTTTCCGCTATCTTGTTGTAGGCAAATAAGTTTAAGGGCATCAAGTGCATTAAGGACATTTATGAAAAAAAAAAAATTACAAACAATTACTAATATTACAATAATTATACATTTAAAAAACTTAATTTTACAAAATAGATAAGATAATAATAAATATCACTTATTTTCACTACACTCTATATTATATATTGTTGGAAGGTAGACGAGAACCAGCCGGCGAATGATTTAAAAGGCGGTGCGCAAACGCCGCGCCGTCACTTTGCCTCGAGCCACCGTCGTGGAAACATCGTCCGACATTTCATTTCTCTTTCGTTAAATTGTGTCGAATCGCTGTCCGATTGTTTAACTTTTGATTATTTTTGTTGAATTATAATTGTCAGAAGTAATTCGAGGTTTTATTTTTGAAATAAAATCGGTTCAAGTATCCAAAATCAGAAGTGGGATAGAATCTACGTTTCACACGTCGTTCTATCTCACTACTCTGCCCACATTTTGCTGCAAAGAAATGTCGGATGTGATGTCCATCGAAATAGTAGTTTGCACAAAATCTAAATGAAGGTAGTTGCCTAAGAACGAAACTAGGCGCGAGTTAATAGTGAAGTGAAGTGTTGGAGCAGTGCTTGATAGCTCATAGGGTGCGTCGAATTCCCACAACCCGCAGGCCTCGCCGCCTGACCGGTGGGCATGCCGCCCTCAGCAGGCTTCGCACCTGTTCGGTGGGCATTGCTACCTGCCACCTTTGCGATGTCGGCTACTCAGCGGGAATCACCGTCATCAGCAAGCCTCATCGCGCTCAGCGGCACTAAGCACCAAGAGAGGCTGGTGAACTGTTTGTGGCAGACAACGGTCAGGTACAAGTTCACGGTACCAGATTGCATTGTTGATGCAGTACACTTCTTCAGAATGTTGGTGAGAGCTATCCATTACTTTTACATTTTACGTTTATGCCCATGTTTACCAATGGCAAAATAGACCGTGCTAAGTACTAGACTACCGACTTTTTACGAATCGGGTTTTGTTTAAATTATGATTCAGGCCCTTGTGTAAACATTTATGACGGGTGAATGATCGTACATGGGGTTATTTTATTGCGAACACGAGCTATTTTATCTGTAGCTAGACATCGCGATTGTTTTGTTCAGAGTCAGGAACACGACTCGAACAAAACTACCCTACTTGTCATTTTTTTTGCTGTGTAGGTTACGCATTAAACATTTTGTGAAAAATAATAATGTAGCCAAGTATGTGCCTTTAAATAGATGCTGTGAAGTTCAACTCATAAGACAGGCATTGTTTTTTCGTGGTGAATTTGTCCGCCTTTCTGCGAAAGTCAACTGACATTATTTGACACTCATTTAAATCCTAAACGTGCTTATAGCCGGGATTCTAATGTAAAAATTGTTTTGGTGAAAAAAGATAACGCGTAGCATAAGCAACGTTGAATTTCGACGCAATATGATCAGCGTCGCAATGCCTTGAAGTGGTATTGGAATTTCGTAGTCTTGTGAAATAAGAAAACTTGTGAATTGTTTTAGTACTTAAAGAAAAAGCTGGTTTCGATAGATTGTTTTTAGATTTTGAATATGACTTGAGATAGGTACGGGGTTAGTCCCGTCAGATGTTTGTTGGGGAACTGTAAATTCTACTTTGTGTGATTTCGGAATGATTATTTTCTAGTGAAAGAAACTGAGCCTTTTAAAATAAAAGTCAAGGTCAGGTGTGACCGAGCTCTGATAAGATCTAAGTTCTACTTATGTAATTTTTCACATGTAGTCGAAGACAAAAGTAGCAGGCAAGTAAGGCAATCATTAAAACCGGCAGTTTGTGCGCTCTGATTGGTTTTATTTGAAAGTATGTACTTAGGGTTGTTTTTATCAAAAGTGTTATCTATGTAGTTGCCGTGACAAAGAAGAAAGAAGAAAGAGAGAGTAAGCTCAACTCTTTTTAAACGCTTCTTCTCTGTTTGTAGTTGTGACGCTGCAGCGTTTCCGATAAAACGCGGGAGTACGTCTCATCGAGGTCACTGAATGTGATGGAATGTGGTGGCCCAGTTGTGAGTGCTTAAATGTTTGATTTTGCGCTGGAAAAGGTAAAATGTTTGGTGACCTGTCGACTATAATAAGTCGTAGACTTGAACGTTTTACACCATCGCCCGGCAGTCGTGAAAGTTTTGGTGACAAGTGGTGTTGTTGATAACTTGTCAGGACTACACCCGATAGACATGGGTAGTAGCTAGATTTCTGAGTTTTGAAAACCTGATCGCAACACTAGTTTTTCAAAATAACCGGTTACATTCTTCTGGCCAGGCAAAAATAAATCTTAACTAGTCGAAATAACGGTGAAATTTAATTATCATGGCGCCATAAACAGAGAAAAAACTGGTTTTCTTAGAGCAAGCTAAATTTAACCTTCTCTAAAGAAAACTAAAGTTGATTCTTCACTAACTGTGTATGTAGCCGTGATTAGTTCTGGACCGTCGCCGCGTAGCCGTCGGTGTCGCGTGGGTTGCAACAAAACAGTTTGTTTTTAGTAACCAGAAAAGCCACGACACGAGCGCGACACGGCGTAGCTAGGTTATTATGTGTAGCAGTTTTTCGACATTGCAAAGAGCAATTTTTCGGCTATGTAGCTAGAAACAGTTTTATAAAGTTGCTACGATACGTAACGCCCAGTCGCCCACCGCTAACACCCGATAAGCGATAACTTACAGATGCAAATAAAGATTTCTAATTTTAATATGATCTACTGTTCGTGCAATATTCATTTACTGGTACAATTTGTAGGGAGTACTGTACACTGATAAACTTGTAATGATCAAATAATGATCAAGTTTGTGCCCGATCAATTGAAGAGTATGAACGTAACCTGCCAAGTGTTTTGTTACGTCTCTGTCTGTCTATAGAAGTACCTACGTTTAACAATGTGTTGCTATGTGAAATGTTTACTTTTTGTAAAAAGATACATCTGATCCTTATTATTTTCATCTGCACTGTGTTAGCCTTTTGACGGTCCACTGCAGGATGACGGGCATACCCACGAAGGTTGATTTAAGGTTGATGTTCATCTATTTGAAGGGAAATGTGCCCCCGAACGATTAACGTAAAAGCTTTGCAATTGTTTCTGAGTTAGATGATTATTGAGAGACCTTGTTATTGACACGTTTTATGACCCTAGAAGCGGCTCAGTGGTGATGTTTTACGTTTCATAGTTCTAATTGTGTTTTCTCTGGTTTGTCTCAGATCGATCGGGATACGGCTTCACGCAGTGCCTCTGTCCCTGGGAAACGAGTAATGCCTCACGCCGTGCCTCTTACTCTGTGCGGGATACTGCTTCACGTAGTGCCTCTGTCCCTGGGAAACGAGTAATGCCTCACGTCGTGCCTCTTACTGTTTCACGTAGTGCCTCTGTCCCTGGGAAACGAGTAATGCCTCACGTCGTGCCTCTTACTGTTTCACGTAGTGCCTCTGTCCCTGGGAAACGAGTAATGCCTCACGTCGTGCCTCTTACTGTTTCACGTAGTGCCTCTGTCCCTGGGAAACGAGTATTGTCTCACGTCGTGCTTCTTACTCAGATACTGCTTCACTCCGTGTTTCTGCCCCTGAGAGCGAGTAAAGCATCAAGTCGTGCTTCTTGCTTGGTCGAGACAGGCTTCACACCGTGCTTCTGTCCTTGGGAGCAAGTAAAGCATGAAGTCTTGCTTCTTGCTTGCTCGGGACATGCTCTGCGCAAGCATCTGTCTCTGTGAGCGAGTAAAGCATCCAATCGTGCTGCTTACTTGCTCGGGATAGATAGATTTCACGCCGCCGCGCCGTAGCTCACTAGTTAAGTATACGCCTCTTGACGGCTCAGGCGCACAATGTCCCTTTCTCAAAATGTCTACCGCTCAAAAAATGTCCCTTTCGCACAATGTCCCTTTCGCAAAGTGTCTCTTTCTCAAAATGTCGCTTTCGCAAAATGTCCCTTTCGCACAATGTCCCTTTCGAAAAATGTCCCTTTCTCACAATGTCCCTTTCGAAAAATGTCCCTTTCTCACAATGTCCCTTTCGAAAAATGTCCCTTTCGCAGAATGTCCCTTGGAGCCTCAGTGACTCTGTTTGACGTGTTGTCAGTGCATATGCATCTGTTGAAGAAATAATATAAATATAGCCTTAAAAAAACTAAAAAACAAGCATAGTAGCCATTTTTTTTTGCTTTTTTTAATAAATGCATTGTCATCGGTCTTTAATAGTTATGAAAAGTTTGAAGAAAATCTGATAGCTCAAAGTAGGTCAAAATCGAGCTCAAAGGGGTTGGCACACACACACCCACACATATATTCAGCGCAGCGAGGGTGTTTTAAGTTGAATATTTAGAGATCTGAGTGAAGCGAAGGGTTCAAGTCGCCCAAGACGAAGACAAACTTGCTGCCGTCCGATTTCTAAAAAACGGCTAAGTGATTTTACCAAATTTTGAGATATGGCCAAAAAGGTGAGAAATGATATTTCTAGAAATTGACAAGACGTATCGTTATTTTTTCTAGACCGTTATTTTTCTTTTATTATTTACTTTTTTTGTATGAGTACAGAAGGCTTCTATGTATTATTCTTGCTTAGAAATCGCATTTTTTGTATTTTAGTTGAGTTATCCTAATCGAATCTGTGTACATTTGCTCCACTAAAAAACGGTTGGCTGAAGTGTAACCGTTTTATAGAGTGGTAACACGTTGTAACTTTGTGATGATTTGGATGGAAGCTACAGTTTTAAAAAAATGCCAACCTAAATAACAGTTACGTCACTTAGCCGCTTTTTTATGTTGTAAATACTACGCTATTTAAAATGCACTACTCTATCAATAAATGTTAAGTGTTTTTAACGGCTTATTTAAATACACATTAAATTAAGATTTGTCATAATGTCTGAACTTAAACACAGTTTTGGAGACAGGATTTTCGATAACTGTTTTCTAGTGTAGTTAATATTAGTCCCGATGATGTTATTATAATTTCACATTAGCGGCAATGTGCAAATTTTTTTTCTTCTTACTAGCAGCATCTTGCCTCTCAGCAAAATGTCGATCATGGTGATGATTAATCTTGACATGTGTGTCACCCATCTATCCATTAGCCATATGACGTCCACTGCTGTACATATGCCTTCTCTATGGATCTCCAATAATACCAATCGGATGCTGTTTGCATCCATGTTCTGTGCTATAAGTCATCACTGACTACACGCACTGGTCGAGAACTTTCGACATGAGGCACTAAGGTATGTCAGACGAGACGATGTTACGTAATTTTCTGGACGCTGCCCAGCCGAGTTGGATTTGGCAATTTACCTCTTTCTTAAATTTGTACTTACTTAACGGGACTACTTATGTATCTCAGATAGACGAGTCAAGAACTTCAAGATCAGAGTTCTTAACTAAAATTTGGGTGGGTGCATGGGAATTATGAACTACACAATTTGACCTTCATATTGTCTATGTTTACTTTAATATCCATCTGTTTAGAGAACCGATTGAGGCCTTAGAGCAGCGGTCGGCAACCTTTTGGCAGGCAAGGGCCACAAGGTGGCAAAATAAACTAAAGGCGGGCCGCAGTCATGATATTAGCCCTATAACCCCCATATACCTACGCATAATTTGTCATATTCCATAGGATAAATAAAAATGCTATTAAAAATTGTTAAAAGATACGGAACTTAATTAGCACATGTAATCATTATTGTTGTTATTGTTGTATTGAATGACACAATTGTATATAATTTTTTATGAAGTATGGATAATTATTGTCTGAACTAATATGATAAATTTAAATAAAATTATATTTTTGGGCTTTATAGCTAGAAAAATAAGTGAAATAGAAATATATTAAAACTACAAACTATAGGTGATATCTGAGGTTGCATTTGAGAGGCTATTTCTTGTATGTTAGCTGTCATATTTGTAGTCGCGATTCGTAGAATGACTCTCAAATGTTCATCTGTGAGACGAGAAGCATATTTATTTATTCTATAAGTAATTAACAATTGAATAAGTTTGCTCGCATAAATTAGTTCTACCAAAAATTGTAATGAACTGCTTAGCATTATTAGTGCGTATTTAAAAAGCGCGCTTACTTAATGCGTTTATTTTGATAATAATAATTATTAATTATAACTTATTTACAAAACATTCACGGGCCGCGCGTTGCCGACCGCTGCCTTAGAGCATCGTGTTGAGTTCTACTATCGATTTTGCTATGATTACAATATCGTCGGCAAACTGAAGATGAGTGATGTATTCAGAAATGATATTGATTCCGAATCATTTCCATTCTAGAAGCTTGAAGGCATTTTCCAAAGTGACAGTAAAAAGTTTCGGTGATATTGCTTCTTTTTAAAGGCATCGTCTTGGAGCTCTCTCGTGTACTTGGGCTGACATCGATAGATCGATATTTAATACGGCATCGCTGGAGAGACTCAAGCACAACCCAAGTCTCGACCGAATCAATGGCTTTCTCATAGTCCACAAACGCTAAGCAAAGTGGCCAGTTATACACTTCGGTCTTCTGTATAACTTGCCGCAGGGTATGAATGTGGTCTACGGTGCTATAGCCTTTTTGAAACCCGGCTTGTTCAGAAGTTTGAAAGTCATCGAAACTGTACTCGAGACGGTTTGAAATGACCCTTGAAAACAACTTATAAACATAGCTCAGAAGTAAAATGGGTTTGTAATTTTTCACTTCTATCACTGTTATCACTTTTTTTTTAAGAACAGCACCACCAAACCTCTGTTCCATGCTTCTAACGTTATGCCCTCAAGGACGATGGTGTTGAAATGCTTCTGTAAGATTTTTAGTATCAGTGTTCCATCCGCTTTCAGAAGCTTTTATGTGGCACCGTCTTCGCCCGGCGCCTTGTTGTTCTTAAGCTGATTCAGGGTCATTATAATCTCGCACAAACTGATATCCGGGATGTCTTCGGTGAAGTGTCGGGTCAACTTGGCTCTTAGATTTTTGGCCGCACTGCTAACAGGCTTAGCGACTGAAACGTATAGCTGTCCATAGAACCTTTTAATCTCCTCTAATATCTCGATCAAAGCTGTAGTGCTATCTTCTTAACCATGTGTATCAACCATTATTTCGTATTTCAAATCTAATTCAGCCGTTCCAGCGTGAAAAAACGATCATACTTACGACACAAACTTTCGCATTTAGGGTGATAATGAGACATTTAAACATATTTATACATGACATTTTTAGAAGACTGGACTAACAAATACTTTTCAGCATTCTGTGCTAATGGCAGAAAATTCTGCGGCCAAGCGCGGTTGTGGCAACTGTGTGTAGAGTTGGGTACGTCGTTAGTCCGCGTAATGCAACGTTTTTGCGAAATTCACGCGAGTAAGTATACACAATGAATTATAGGCGCCATTGTTATTATTGGTGTGATGTTGTGGTTAGCAATATTATGAAATAATTATGCCTTAGTAAAATATAGGCAGTATACCTTATTGAATAATATACATTACTCCGATCCCGCGTCTATTTTAGCGGGAACTTTCACACACGCTCATTTTCCTTTTGCGGCGTCCTGGCGACGAAGTACGGGTGCGCAATCGGGCCGTGCAGCTGCGCGGACGTCTTCTCACTTAAACGCTTTATAGCGTGGAAACGTCGCTTAACTGTTTTCTAACATTGTTTTTACCGGCCTGCATTAGGAGCCAGTCGCAGCTGAAGAACAGTCACCGTCTTTTAGAATTGTAAATTATAAATATGCATAATGGTTTATCAACGATTATTCGGTTACGTTGAGTTAGCTGTTTTATAGAATTGTAAAAAAACACTGTTCAGTTGGCTAACGATTAAATAGTATCGCAAAGATACTTAGACGTTTTCTAAAATTGCAATACAGAATAAATTTATAACTTCAAACCACGTGTATGCGCACTTAATTGTATTTTAGTGTTGTAAAATGGGAAAACTGTGTTTAAGAATTGTAAAATACCAAAAAGTACGTAGTTAACTGTGCACATGGTGTCCGTAACTCAGCAACTAATAAAAAGAAAAAAATAAGACCCAGACTAGAAAATAGAGGAAAAAATTCTGAATTTAGTAGTGTATAAAAGTCAAAATCGCAAAAATGTCACTTAGCGGTCTTTAAGAAATCGGACGGCAGCTTGGTTCTAATGGTGCATACTCTACTTCTCACACATCTTGCGAGAAAATATAACCCTAAGAATATGAGTATTAGTGTGTATAGTGTGTGTGTGTGTGTGTGTGTGTGCCAACCCCATTGAGTGCGCTCGATTTTGACCTACTTTGATCTATCAGATTTTCTTCAAACTTTGCACAACTATCAAAACGGATGACAATGCATTTATTAAAAAAAAAAGGAATCGCTCCTAAGCGTGTTTTTAATATATTTTTTTAAACTATATTTATATTATTTCTTCATCACATGCATATGCACTGACAACACGTCAAACAGAGTCACTGAGGGTCCAAGGGACATTCTGCGAAAGGGACATTTTTCGAAAGGGACATTGTGAGAAAGGGACATTTTTCGAAAGGGACATTGTGAGAAAGGGACATTTTTCGAAAGGGACATTGTGCGAAAGGGACATTTTGCGAAAGGGACATTTTGAGAAAGAGACACTTTGCGAAAGGGACATTGTGCGAAAGGGACATTTTTTGAGCGGTAGACATTTTGAGAAAGGGACATTGTGCGCCTGAGCCCTCTTGACATTTTTGCTGTTTTTGGCTAAGTAACGATTGTTTGTTTCTTTTTTAGTCATAACACAGGATACACTTCAAACGTATTTCTTTCTTGGTTATTTAGTCGTAATCATAGTCATGGTTACAAAGTGCCTTTGATGAAATTTTGTTTTGCTGCCCTGATCACCCGGATACTCTAAGAGTGAATTTTAATAAGATTTGACGAATCTGAACTGAGATTTATCCGTGACCATTACAAGAAATGTTTCTTGACAGACTTTGCAAGGCGATACTTGTGGACTTCAATTTTTTTTTCGGTTCAGTTTCATGTTTAATGATTGAATCTTTTTGAGCAAGAAAAACTTCATGTCTGGATAGTTTTTGGCTTGCCTTCAAGCCTTTTCTATGATTTCGTACATATGCAAATCGTTTTCACGTTCTGTACAGATGCTGACCTAGAAAAGGAAGAAACTACTTCGGCTGCGGCTGAGCTACAGCCACAAATTGAAGTCTAGCTGTTTCCGGTACCAGGGCTGTGAAAAGAAAATGAACAGGTTCCGTCTGGGTCTGCACGTCTGGGTTGCATAGAACTACCAAGAGACTTCTACTCAAGCGTGGAATATGAACCCTCCGAGCCTGAGCACCATCTAAGCTTCGATGCCAATGCTTGAGACTGGCCTGCAGAGCTAAGGGAGACCGAGGACGGTCTCATTTATCAAGAAAGGCCGTGTTGGAAGGTAGACGAGAACCAGCCGGCGAATGATTTAAAAGGCGGTGCGCAAACGCCGCGCCGTCACTTTGCCTCGAGCCACCGTCGTGGAAACATCGTCCGACATTTCATTTCTCTTTCGTTAAATTGTGTCGAATCGCTGTCCGATTGTTTAACTTTTGATTATTTTTGTTGAATTATAATTGTCAGAAGTAATTCGAGGTTTTATTTTTGAAATAAAATCGGTTCAAGTATCCAAAAATATTTTAAAAAATAGTACAATAATAATCCGTTAACAACAAATAAATATTATAAAAATCTTTTAAAAAATAATATGACAAAATATTGAAAACACTTCACTAATAAATAACACCCTTATTCTCACTGCACTACACTCTGTTCGACACGTGTTTCGCCTCTCAACGAGGCATCTTCAGGACGTGTTGACTCTTCGAGGTAGCTCGCAACAATTTGTTGTTAACGGATTATTATTGTTGTTGTTAACGGATTATTATTGTACTATTTTTAAAAATATATAATATAGAGTGTAGTGAAAATAAGTGATATTTATTATTATCTTATCTATTTTGTAAAATTAAGTTTTTTAAATGTATAATTATTGTAATATTAGTAATTGTTTGTAATTTTTTTTTTTTTTTTCCATAAGTGTCCATAATGCACTTGATGCCCTTAAACTTATTTGCCTAGAACAAGATAGCGGAAATACACTAAATAATAATTCAAAACGTAGATCTTGGATCTATATCAAATCCATTTATCAAATGCCCCATTTCTCATTGATGTAGTGCAACCTTTCGTTTTTTGAGTACCTAGATAAAATTATCTTTTAATAAAAAGGCATATAATTGTTACCAAAAAACTTAAACGAAACGACGCGCGCCAATATTAGCATATTCTATTTTCTCTGTAAAACAAGAATCCTCAGGATAATCTTTGGATCCTAAAACATCTCTCCAGGATCTCCACCGTGAAAAGTAATTTTAGAAAACGACAGAACTGCTTCAATTTCATGCTTAGAATGCTAAGTGAGTGCCAACCACATATAGAATGAGGTTGGCATAAATTATGCGAAGGAATATGGCTCAAGAAATGTCAAGCAACAAGTAAGCGAAAGTTACTTTGAATTATAATCTGCTCTGTTTAATATTTAAATCATACTGTGGCTAAGTCTTGTGTTTTAGACGAAGGAAAATCTTATCGACTCGTTATGCTTTAAATACTTATTTGTTTATGTATTTGGCCCTTTATAAATGTGGTAATGCTGATCATGCCTCTTTGCATTACGAGAAGGTTTTTTTTTATTGATTTGCCACACTCTTCGGACACATTGGTCCGTACTCTTATTTCATTTTATGCGTGCATTTAAATTCACAACCAACAGTAAAAAGTCTTACATACAGTAGTACATTAAGATCGAGGGCAGGACTACTTGAGTGACAGTTCATAACAACTGTACTTTCAGCTTCTCCGGCTTGATCCAACCCTACGAGAAGGGTTATATATATCACAGTAAACCAAATGCAGTTTGACAGACCAAGGTAACAAAGCTAAAACCTTAAACTTTTATATACCTAGAGTCGTACACCTGAAGTTTCCTTAGAAGAAATCAGATACAAGAAGAAATATTCTGCTGCTGGCTGTCTAACTTAGCTGGACTAGCTGGCTGGTCGTGCTGGTCGTGCATAAAGGTTAATGATGATATAGGACGCAGTGAAACAATTTCTCCGACCAATATAAAGACAAGAACAGCATTATTATTATGCATTAAAACTTAAATGAGAATCGTGGCTAATTTGGCCAAAATACGCGAACGTACTGCGATTTCGTACTTACACTTCAAAAGCCTAAATAAAAAAACTTTCTCCAAAAATATCGTAAAACAGCAAATTAAGAAATTTCAGCGTTTCAAACGCGATGACGGCTAAAGCAATTAAATTTAACACAGCTCCGTACGAAAAAAGCTAATTCCGAAAGTTACTTCAAAAGGTGTCGGATTGCTTTCCAGGGACAAGGCCCGGCGTTGTGATAAAAGCATAAAATGTTTTTCAAGTTTCTCTTAATTATGCTTAATAAGCTGTTGGTTTTAAGAAATGTTCTTTGAATCATCGTAATTTCGCGTGTAATGTCGTTTTAATGGCAACTAAAATGTTGCGTTTACTTGTTAAGGTTATTTTATTGTGAATTAAGAGAATTAGTGCCTGCGAGCCTTGTAATATAAACGTTGAACAAATATATGACAAGCAGAATTTACTGCGCGGGATGATGCGTTTTGATGTTGATTCATTTGGCGGCTTTTTGCTTTTGGCTGTGAATTTAAATGTATAAAAATCTCCACGATTTCCGCGATACAAGCTCAGATAAATTTTCTCCTTCATTCTTACACAGCATGGACACCAAAACCGACGGCGGGTTGGTGTTAGGGGCTTAGCCTGGTCACTTCAGGAAATTGCAAGTCCAACATCTTTATCGGAGGCGCGATTTCCGTGGCATGTGTCGTGCATAAGTTAAGTAACATATTCTACGTTACTCGCTATGAAAGCCAGCGGGCAACTGAGTCAGCAATTTTCGCAAAGGAGTATGCCATGGACAAGCAGTCGGAGTTGAGCCACCAGCAGCTTTGGTGTGTCCTTCAAACCTACTCCACGTCCCTACTTGTTCGCAGGTGGATTGCTAAAGTAGGCGACCACAAGGGCTGTTTAGACCTTAAACGATGAGATAGTTGTTGTGTTGTAATGTTTGCCAAAAAATATGACACCGTTAAATTGAAAACTTTTATAAGTAGTGTTTATAGTAGAAAATGCGTAATCTCTAAGTAACCAATAGAATAGATGTTCGATAGCAAAATTTAGCTAGGTACCTACCTAAGAGCAGCTGCCCCGACCCGAGGCAGCGCAAATGAAAAGAGGAAGAAAAGTTGTCCCAGTCCGCCTCTGGTAGAAGCTGCTTAATAGGATACATATGGAGGTAAGTATCTATTTGAGCAGGAGGTTATTTTAGGGCGTCACTAGACAGAAACTTTACAAATATACAAACAAGTAGTACTCAGAGTGTACCAACAATATATGTATCTCGCGACACATTTCTTCTTTAACTGAATCTTCAAAAGTCTATATCTCTACATTCTCTACTCGCTCTTTACCGATAGATACCTACTGAAAAATTTTGAATATCGAAATCGGCTGATAAATAGCGCGACAACATATTCCCCTCCTTTTTGATGGAAATATACAAATGCTTGTATGATACCTTAAAAGAGCAAGTAAACATACCAATTTTCGCACAAAGATTATAATGTCAGGTGCACACAGCACAGCTCGATATTCGATTCGGGTCAGGCTTTGAGCACGGGTCTTTTGTAGGCGAGATATTGAAGGTGCAGCGGACAGGCAATCTGGAGTATTCAGCTGAAGTGAACGCTCTTTTATGCTGCATCGGAATATTGGATTATTGAAAACATGCACCACGTACTCTTTCTTTTGTGACTTTTGTAAATTCTCAAAACGGTACAAGGTGTTGTTTTGCAAAGTTCATAACAACACCATGCGATCAAGGCACGTCAACAATAGTTGAGAATATAGTGCCGGTGCTGAAACACGCTCCGTGCAGAGCTCGGACGATGCTGGTCGGTAACGGAACGGTCTTGGCTAGTGAGCATAGTTTTCAATACAAAGATTGTTTTTTTTGTCTGACCATTTTCGATTACGGCCTTGGTACGTTATAGGGGGCAGACACCTTAATGGTATATTTTTCTGTTCACTTTTTGCTAGCTCGCAGCTTTTTGGGGTTCCGTCCGTATCCAAAGGGACTCTATTATTACTAAAACTCCGCTATCCGTCTGTCTCTCTGTCACCAGGGTGTATCTTATAAGCCGTGATAGCTAGAAAATTGTCATTTTCTCACATGTATTTCTGTTGCCACTATAACAACAAAAACTTTAGTAAAATAAATATTTAAGGGGGGCTCCTATACAACAAACCTGCATTTATAGCCGATTTTTTGCTCGATATCAATAACGACAACAGGGAGATGGTTGAAATATTCACGTTGTATGTTCCTTCAAAAATAAATAATTGAATTAAGATAAAATACAAATGAACGGCTTACGGAACCCTTGGTGCGCGAGTCCGACTCGCACTTGGCCGATTATTTAGTACCTATGAAAGTATAATAAGTTTTCAGCTACCTTGTTAACTGCCCGTAACTATGGTTTTCACGTGACAAGTCCAGAATTTAGCCTTTGGTAACGCTATCCGTAGCTAATAGTAGATTGTATCATATGGAAGCAAAATAATATTTTTACGGCGAGGGCGCTTTTTTGAATCCAGAGCGAAGTGAGGATTTCTAGAGTAGAATCTAAGAAAGGAATACTAGAGTAAAAATAGATTCTTTAGTAGAATCCTGAACGTAGCGACGGATTCAAAGTACGTCGCCCTAGCCAAAAATATATTTTGCGCCCGAGTGGTACACTCTACTTTTCATCACCACTATGAGAAAACAAAAGGCGCCTCATATTTTATTGAAATATTATTATTTAATAAAACGTAGAGTAACAACTAAATTAAAATTAAATAGTATCTAATAATAAAACAAATAAAAACTTACATTCTTTTCATTCATTTTCTCTCTCTTGCGCTGAACACTAACATAACAAATACTTCCAAATTTAAAAAGTGCGCGGCAAAGATGATTCCGGCGCACTTATAAAGTTCCTTATAGAAAACACCACCTTTGGGCGCACTTAAAGGCGAACCAAGTAGTCCTTTTCGAATAGATGTGATGAAAAATATTTTTATTTCACTAATAAGTCAACTAAAAGAGCTTGTCACTAATGAGCTCCAACGTCTTTTGACGCGTATTCCATGTTGTTTTCTTTGACTAATATTTTCTCATGGCGTAATAAATGCATTAGAATGTCATCAAATAAATAATCTGACGATATCTCCGAGATGGCTTAGAATATGTCAAATGTAACTTTTTGCCTCATGTGCCAATATTTTTAAGTCGAACGAAATGTTGTACACCTATATTCTATATTTACTTGCTAAAATAAAAATCGATATAGTATCAAAAAGGCTGATCATTGATTATTATTAATTATATATTAAAGGCTAATACGGTGTGGAATAATATCATCAGCCATTCTATTCTGCCCTAGTTAGGCTAGTTTACACCCGTTACTGAAACTCACTATCCCAAAGTAAACCTGATTTCCCAAGCAAATAAACAGATCTCTTACTCGTAACATCGGCCCAAATGGTTTCACTGTAATTCAGTTAGTTTTCTTTGTGTTCGCTAGCAAGTATTGTAAAGGCTAGATCAAACTTCTTGACGCCTGTGAAATTAATTGTTGAAACTACAAACTACGCGTAACCCAATCTTCGAGCAGTATGCTGAGTGTGAGTTTTTTCATAAACATGACGCGCTCTTCGGCGATCACGTAAGCATGTAATTTGTATGAACTTGTTGTGTTTCAAAAACGCGCTGCTGGTGGCGCTGTACATTTCTTCATACAAATTACATGCTTACGCGGTCGCCGAAGAGCGCGTTATGTTTACGACAAAACTCACACTCAGCATACTGCTGTTAAGTGAGATTCAGTCAGGATTGGGTTATCCGCAGCTTCATCATCACAGCCGACAAGAAGTTTGATTCGTCCGATAAGAGCCTGGTTCCAGGAGTTTTTTTTATCTAAACATGGAAGAATTTAAATTATATCTTTATTTAAAAGTGTTATTTTTGAAAGCACAGATACTTTTAGAGGTACATATGCTCATCATTATGAACAACTTTCACTAAGGGCCAACTGCAAAATTGCGGAAAAATTCAGCTGAAGACACATTTGTTGAGAATAAACGTCTTCTATGGAACAGTTGATTCTTTTTCGCGATTTCGCAGTTGGCCTCATAGTAAAAGCTATTCAGAATTATGAGCTTATGGACTTCTGAAAGCCCCTACGTTTTGTAGAGCATTGCCCTGTTTTACTGCAATAGCATGCATAGATCTGATAAATCATATAGGAATGTTATCTGCTTCCGACCGGTATTATTATGTACACAATAGCTTTAGTATATCTTATTAATTTACCATAGAAAATTCCTGTATGTGTACTGAATTCAATAAAGTATTATTTATTATTGGAAATCTATTTGGGAGGTTTATGTCCAACAGTGGACCTACAGTTAGAATGATGATGATTCTTCTCTGCGCACCTCCACAACATTACACTACTGTACTGTACCAGCCTTTTTTAATAGTCCACTGCAGGACGTAGGCCTACCCACGAAGGGTGATTGGGCCATATCCACCACGCTGGTCCAGTGCGGGTTGATGGATTCACATACCCCATCGAATTTCTTCTACGGACGTATGCAGGTTGCCTCACGATGTTTTTCCTTCACCGAAAAGCCAATGGTGTGAAATTCCGTACATAAGCTCCAAAGAAACTCATTGGTACGGGTTCGGGATTTGAACCCACGACCTCGCGATTGCAGGTCGGGTGTTACTACCACTAGACCACCACGGCTTATACATTACACTAATTCATGCAAAACGTCGAATGCCTCTGTCACGCCATACAGCTCCCATCAACCGCGCAATTGAAATACTTTCCCCCCGAAGACTGCCTTTAGGATTTAGTTTCAATATACACAAGTACCAAGAACTACTAGATGTACCATCTCCGAAATTTAATCCCTTCGCCACGCCACGCTTCTGCCCCCCACAACCCTCCCGACTATGTCGTTTGTGTAAACTTGTCAGACGCCTTGATTAGCCTGGGAGCGTGCCTGTTAACGTCAATAGACAAAACGGTAAACAGCGCGATTTGGGGATTATTCCGATAGAATCGAGATGGGAAGCTAATTAAACGCTAAGGGATGCTGCGCGATGATTGGTTGATGGTAAATAAGAGACGGTTTGGCTGATTACTCGTACTTGGTGTTTATTCTCTGTTTAATAAGAGTGTGTTTAGATTGTAGGATGATCTCACGATGGTATAGTTTACACAGTATCCTAGGCACGACAACGTTACTTTGTATTACGTACGTTACGTACATTCATCATAATTATTTCAGCTGTACAGGTTATCTAGAACTGGTGTACTAAGCCGAAATTAGGTTAATCAGACTATTAATGCTGTGGAACCAACTCAGAATCAGAGAAAAAAACCGGACAAGTGCGAGTCAGGCTCGCACATCGAGGGTTCCGTACAAATCCAGAAAATTTCACAAAATTGGGAAGTATGTTGTTAAAATCTCTATACGGTTATATGGTTATACCATTGACAAAAAAGTTTTTTTTCCACTTTTCTCGTCATACATCTAAAATTATGCATTGTTAAAATAATTAAAAACCTGTTTTTAGAATGTGCTAATGAAGTTCTTTTATATGATCTCGTACCTTACATGATACGATTTACTTACTTTGAATTTTGAACCCATATTTTGTGAATTTTGAGGCTCAATTTTATTGTGATTTAAATAAAAATGTACAGTTTTCAGATTTATTCCTATATGTGTACTCTGAGACAATGCTTTTCGGCAAATTTCATAGTTCTATGTCAATGGGAAGTACCCTGTAGGTTTTGATTTTTGTGTGTCGAAATATGCGGTTTTTTAGGACATAAACGGCTCTTACTTTTTTTACACGAAAACTGAGTTTTTCTTTTACACAATTGCAAGAGACTATAGATATACGTATACAATTTAAATTTTAACTTGATATCTTTACGCATTCCCGAGATAAAGAGTCTTGACATACACACAGACAGACAGACGGATAGACGGACAACAAAGTGATCCTATAAGGGTTCCGTTTTTTCCTTTTGAGGTACGGAACCCTAAAAATCAACTGTTCCCTACATTTTGTCGATTCCAGGTTGCAATTTTGTATGGGACAGCTAACCCTGTAGCTCCCCTATAAATCTAGTGGCTTGCATCCAGCACGACCCTGTCATCCTAATTAAGTAAGTCATATGTCTTACGCTGCGCTTACTGATACGAGATGTCTACTGGACCTAGAACATCAGACCTGCGTGTAACCTCTGCCCACTGTCTTTTCAACTTGCCAATACGCTGGGCAATGTCAGTAACTTTTTCTTCTACGGACCTAATACAGATTCGATCTTGCAAAGAGACCATTAGAAGTAAGTTAAAAGTCTGCAACCGTCTCTGGGCAATACCGATGATCTAATTGAATCCAACTCTGCTTTAAGTAATGCCAGCTACAAGAGTTAGATCCTCTGGCTTAAATATACTGAGACTCTCTGTTTAACCTGAGCTAAAATCTGAATAATTATGTTTTGCAAAAAATAACATGGCCGATTTCACCTGTGTACAGAATCATTACATAGTATAAAACAAAGTCGCTTTCACCGCTGCATGTATGCCTATATCTTTAAAACTACGCAACCGATTTTGATGCAGTTTGTTTTAATAGATAGAGTAATTCAAGAGAAATTTTTATACGTATAATACACCTGTGCGAAGCCGGAGCGTATCGCTAGAACGCAAATATTACGCACGGATCGACGTAGCATTTTTTACATTATTGTTGATTTATCAAAAATGGCTCAGCCGATTTCGATAAAATTTAAATGGGACTAATTTCGAAGTATATTCCTTCCAATAAAAAAAATATATAAACGCGTCGAATTGTATACCTACCTCCTCCGGTGGTTCGTCGGTCAAAAAGTTAAATATAAAGTACTAGCCTTTGCTTTGTTTGTAGCCGATAACCCTTACAAGTAATGTGGCTTTCTAAACAGGGTTATTGGTAATCAATTAGCATCCTTTAAGGGACTTATTCTGTACATCAAAACTAACAACTTTTGTTCTGCGACTATTGTCAAAACTCGAAAAATTATCAGCTGTTACATACATTTGGTCGAGGGTGAACGATATTTTTCTATGGAACAACATTTTTACCTACATTACATTAGTTTATTTCAAGTTTCTATTTAGTTCGACTTAAATTGTAGCTTCTATTCAATGCCGGTAAAAAACAAAATTACCCAATTTTGGATTGGATTGGGTCATAACTATTCGTCTGCATCTTACTTAGACAAAAATTAGTATAAAAGTGTCTCTTAGCAGCTGTATCTGTTGCGCAAAATACAATAGAAATTACCGAAGCAAGATCTCAAAATGGCTCCAGTAATGTAGACATTCAGAAACGTAATTCGAAATTAGGTAGACCACGGAAGAAGGTCTGAAGGGTTGTCGGTCGCGGGCCGACCACGAAACGCCGCCCGATTCTGTTATCTTTAATTTCCATTTAATGTTGTTACTGTCACTAGAGAGGGAAGATTGTTCCGAATCATCAATCGAATTATAGGTTTTCGAATTGTAATTAATTTGTATATTTGAGTCTTTTTTTTCGGGAACGTGGAATGTCTAATATTTAGTTATCGAATTATATAAGGCTCCCAACATTTTGTATTTTATTCTTTGTTGATTGACTCCAAATTGCAGATTTTCTCTTCAGGGTGAGGTTTCTATACAGTTGTTGCTAGATGTAGGTATTCATTTATAAGTATCTTCGAGCCAAACAAGCAAAAAAGTTACTCTATTAGCATAGTATGCTCCATCAATCATAAACTGAATCACTATCATGAAACAGGCAACGCTCACACTTTTACAGACTCAAACAAATGATTATCCTTGCTCATTTCTATGAAAAAACGATTTATTATTCGAATAATTGAATAATAAATCGATTTTCTTGCCCCATTCCCTTTTCTAATTGTCAAAGCGGTCCGTGCGATCGGGAACAAGCGTTCCCGTAATGAGCGTCACCGTCCCAATTCATTTGTCGAATTAGGGATTTCATTATGTTATCTTTGATTATTTTAATCAAAGGCACTCATTTCGAATATCTGGATTTACATCCAGATATTCGATGCTTTATTACTAAAGCTCTGGTTGTGCAAAGAGTAAACTGTTATTTAAGAGGAACTCAGAGTTATCAGATATTTAAGATGTGTTTTGAAGTCAGTTTGGACAGAAGAAGAAAAGGGATGGAATAGAAAAAATGTTTCTTCTTTGGATGTAGGTAAATATCGCCTTGATCTTTAGACTAAATCCTTCAGATTATTTTTCAAAGTCCAATCTTTTATATCGCTCCGTCCATCTACCCGTGTTTTTCCCCAAGAAGAGTTGTCATCATCTCAATAGAAACGCCGCAAGATTATTTCCCAACGACACCATTTTCCACAACACCTAACACTAATAATGCACATAATTATACGAGAAATTTTGGGACAGCACCAAAAATAACTGCGTTGATGTGTCCGAGCTTTCATAAGGTTACTGTTTGCGGCTAAATAAACACGGAGATCAAAGGCCTTGTAGTTTCACGGTGGCTGGCCGAAGGCGTGACAGGGTGCCTGCGGTGGTTTACTTATGTCCAGTTGTCAGGTGTAGAGATGTAGATAAGTTGGTTTAAGGGAGGTTGGAAGGTTGGGGAGTGCCCACACCACACATCAACTGCCTGTCCAACCGCTCAGATAGATACCGTTGTGGAACTCTGCCCGAGTTTGTAGATCTGATAGATAAGTGGAACTCTACTTGAGTCCATTAAATTGTGGATTGTCGGTGTCTTGAAAGAGTGAGTGGAGTTTCGTCAAGAGTACGGAATCTTCTAGATGAGCCGATACATCTAAAAGGGCATCTCTTACAAAGGAAGATCCTCTAGATATTATTGTCAAACCTATCCAAGAGGAGTAGTCGCCATGTAGATTATAATTAGACTTTCCAAATGGTTTCATATTACCTTACAAAAAATCTTGGAGACACCAGGTCTGCAAGGTTTTTTGTGTTTGGTCTTGTAGGTACCGTGGCAGGCACGAAGGCGTGACAGCGTGCCTCTGGTGGTTTACTTGTGTCCAGTTGTCACGTGTAGACCTGTGTACAGTCAGTGTATTGGTCTGGTAGATACGGCTGTAGAACTCTTTGCTACTGTCTGTAGCTCTGATTCAGTGCAATGTAGATTGCCGGTGTCTGGAAAAAGAGTACAGTCTCGTCAAGAGTAAATAACTTCCTAGGTTAGCTTGTTGCATAAGACAGCATTTCTGGCTAAGGAAGATCCGCAAGATACTCGTATTATGGTCCAACCTATCCAAGAGGAGTGGTTACCATGTAGATTGGTTATTTAGACCTGCCAAATCGTCCCTTATTACAGCCATACAGAAAACCTTAGACTTTATGGAAGATCGTTCAATGTACAATATTTTTCTAACATAGGACAGTTCAGCTGACAATACTGGGGATATGTTCAATAGAACATTACATACTCGTAAAACAAACATCCGGTATAAAAGACACCAATACCTATTTTATCTGTAAGCTTCCTAGCACTTGGATGATGATATAACTATATGGTTATGATGAAGGTAAACATGTAGTCGATAAATATTGCAGTAAATTTAATATCGCTTACAGACGCAGTAAGTCAAACCACAAACCCGAACTGGGAGCCACTAATCCCCGGGATTGGATCCAGGGCTGGAACAATCCAAGCGCCCGTTAATTACCGAATCTCGTGCCAAATTACACTAGGCTTTATTCCGGAAAATTCATATTTTTCGCCTTAATTTTATGCTTATTTTGGTGCGTAGTTTTTGCTGTTGTTTATTTTGTAATTTAGTCACGTCATTGTTTCCTCGTCCTCAAAAATGATGATAGAATATTTTGTTTGGATGTTAAACATATTGTAACGGTCAAGATGACCGATGATGGTTAGCGCCTAGTCGCTCTGGGCACGTGAACTTTGGAACTCGTTACGTGTTACCAGCTCTATCCTACCTACCTGTTCTATGTCTATAACTCTATGTCATGAGTTGAGCATAAGATATAAAAACTCCATAAACGATGCTGGATGCTAGAATTTCTTAACATCTTCTTATATTATCCTTTGAAGACTTTCCTGCAGTAGATACTTCCTCGACACTTGATCGAAAGTCTTAGTTTTCGTGATATAAGTTGTGTGCCTTTATTTATAAAATGAAAAAGCTAGACCAGACGCTATTCTTAAACTTTATAAACTTGCAAAGTCCATAGTCTAACTTTAAATTACTTGTTGCAGGTACGTTGGAACTTCCTACTCAAAACATCTACTGCCATAAGTCAGACACAACAGTATCATACATACAAGTATAGAAGTAAGTATGAAGCTTGTACACACGCACACACGCGTGCCGGCACCGTTCGAAACAGCCGTGCGGTAAAATTTAATATGAATGAATGTTCGGAAAAAAAGCTGCTCGGTTTTCACTAGGTCAGCCGATAGCAAGCCGACAGTGTTCGGCAAAGCCGGGTGGTTAAACTAAATTTTATGTAGATAAATGTTCGGAAATACCGTGACGAAAAAACGCTGTCGAATGAAAACGGAATTGTGCTGATTGGACCCGAGAAACTACCCACAAGCCGAATGATGCCGAACGTAATGCAGTAGCTGCTTCGGATCGACTTTGTCGTTCGGTAAATGCCGACATGACTGTCCCGGCACGCTGATGTGTGTAGCAACCCTGATAGAGCACGTTTTGCCAGTGAGTCATCACACACGCACTGGTTGAAAAGTTCCGCTAATTTGTTAAAAGGGTTGGGTTTTGCATGGGGTGTTGGGTATTTACATATCTCTTTAGACCTTACTTAGCGGGGGCTGGCGAGTCTGATCATTATTCGTTAAAATACTTTGTTTTTAAGCCGATGTAAAAAGATGAGTTTTTTTATAGATTTACGTGTCTGTGTAAATTGTATATAAGGGACATAGAGCAATTCAGCAATGGACGGCATATGGCTATAATGATGATGTTGATGCCAAATTGTTTGATGGCTGTTCCATATACCGGTTGTTCTTCTAGAAGACATGTATTCTAGGATATCAATGTAGGTACTCATTATTATGACCAACTTTTACAATGGAACCAACACCGAAAACGCGAAAAAAAAATCAGCTCTTCCATACATCGTGTCGAGAGTCGGTGTTATTAGTAATTGTATTATATTTTTGGATCCTTAGGGTTGATGTCATAACGCAAGTGATTCATGGCAATGAGTTTATAACCTCTATTGTTTTAACCGTTTAGCCATGTCAGAGGCCTTAAGGCGGCTTCAAACTCTATCACGAGGGAATGCCGATGCAAAACAGCTATTTAGTAGTAATAATAGTGTGTAGTATTGTGTAGTACTAGTAGTAGGTATATGTGTAGTAGCTATTGAAATAATTATTTTATGCAAAAAATAGCATGACCGACTTCACCCGTGTATACAGAATTCGCGAATATTTCGCACGGATCGATGTAACATTTTTCACAATATTGTCGATTTATCAAAAATGACTCAGCTGATTTCGGTAAAATTTAAATGGACTAAAAAAAATGGACCAACCAATTTCGAAGTATACTCTTTCCAATAAAAAAAATAATTATTGAAATCGGACTACTATGAAAAAAGTTATGCGTGGTTATACATAAAAAAAATATACGCGTCGAATAGGGTATTACAGTCATTTTTGAAAAGCATCTCAGTTAGATCCTGTTGGTCTAATAAACCACTAAAAAAATACAAAAAATATTTTTTTAATCGTTAGTTGTTTTAAAAATGCATTTTAATTTTACAATTTCAAATATTCGCGCGTAATTTACGTAAAACGATGGATGTCATTATTTTACTCTGTGGTCATGAATCACGTCACTATGCTATGTAAACAATGCACGTAAATATTTTTCACGATATTGTCTTTGTTTGTAAGTTTGAGATTTATGTTGAAAATGAGTTATTATAAATGGTTAATAGTAAGTTACCGTTCGTGTGCTGTTCCTGGAATACTAGTGTACAAACACCGGACAAACTATTCAATGTTTACATAGCCGGATGACGTCATAACGGAGCGGCGACTATTTTATGCACAGATTAAAAAGACGGAATATTTTGTATTGATTTTTAAAATTTATTTTGGTGTTTTATGATCTAAAAGGTACATTTTCCGATTGCTTTTTGCTTAAGCTATCTCAAAAATACATTTTCAGATTTTTTTCTCGTTCATAGTAAAATAGCCTATTGTATACCTGCCTCCTCCGGTGGTGGTACGTCGGACAAAAAAAATATGATCTTGAAATTAAATTCTAACTCGCATAGCTATATAACTTTTAACACAACAGTCACTATTATTCATTTATTCATACCTCACTTATTAAAAACCTTCTCTTATTTCAATGTTATTCAAATAATTCTGAAGTTGTCCCTTCAAACATTTCAGGACTTATTGAGGTTGTCACAACTCCACGCCTTCGGTTTATGTTTTAAAAACAAGTTGAAACGTCGCCGTTATTTTATAAATGTAAAAGTTTTTCGGGTACGTTTGCGTTGAATATTTAAAGTACTCAGATGTCTCTGAAATTCAAATGCTTTAGTTATTTTAGGTAAGTTAAGTTTTTCTTAATATTGTGGTCACTGACAGTATAACTTTTGAGTTATGGAAAATTTGAATAAGATTTTACAGTCATTAAAGAAAGTAGACCTATTAGGTCCACCTACAATTGCGCCCGCATAGTGGACATTGTCCCATCGTCTTGTAAGGAAAGACGACATTGTAAGGCAGTTCCTGAGGTAGGTATAAAGATTTGCTGAAGCGCCACATAAAGGGTGTGTAGGATCTAGCTTTTATCAGCCTCATCATGTTGTTTTTGTTTTTTGTTATTTCGGGGATGATCCCATAATTAGAAGTAAGTTCGTATAGCCCTGGTGTCAAATTAAAATTTATTTTTAAATTTGTTTTTAGTTTATTTTTATTTAGTTTTTTTTATTCCATACCTAACAAAAATTGTTCATAACGATGAATACATAATATGCGTTTTAAAATTTGTACACTTTAACAACACAACAACACCTGGTGATTAATCGTAATATAAATATCGTTATTACTCATCTCCGATATTGTTTTACGATCGTGTAGCCGCGCGACAGCAGGCTGGCTGTGATGTCGTGCCGTTCTACAACTTACTACAATAAATTATGTCTATTAAAATTCCGCGCAAAAGTACTTAATTTCAATATTTTCCATTCCTTGCACAACCGTACTCTGCGCTCGCGCATCTCCGTACCAGGTGCGCGCGCGCATCTGCGCGTATTTACAAAAGCCGCACGTGTTCCACGTCGGAGCTTCTCGCATTGTGTCAGTTTATAATCGGGATTGAATAGGGCCTAAAGATTTACGTGGGTCATAGAAATTTTAGAATTGGTCACAGCAGTTTGGTTTACACAAATTGGATTGGTAAAGATGAACCTTGTTTGATTTAGTTATGTCGTATTTCGCGTGCTTATCGACAAGCGCCAGGCCAGCAATAAGTCTCAACAATGGACAATAAACACTAATATTGTCAGTCAATCATACACATGTAGTCAATAAGGCTGATAATAATAAATTGCAGTTATGGCGTGTTTGGTGGTTTTAATAAAATAGCACAAAAGTAACATTTCTCCATGCAAACAGTGTTACTCAGTACTTTCAATACTTCGTCTTCCAAAAGTTTTCAGTAAGCTATGTAATATTTTATCAAGAAACCAAATCAACCATAGATATTTGTGAAATCAACCAACCGTAGAACCACGTCATTACTATGAAATTGTGGAAACAGTGTTTTTAACGATCCTTTAAGTATTGCAAAGATTGTATTGCAGATACAGTTTGTGGTAAGGGTACCTATTATGGAAGTCAGAGCCGAATAACTACATGTAAAGTGATATTTTAGACCTGAATTTAAAACACTTTTACCGCCATTTATTTCATATTAGAAGCGTCACGGCACGCTCCAAGTTCTGTAATGAACGTTTTACACGAATATCTATTTTCTTCGAGTTTCATTTTCGATGAAGACGAACAAACGGTCTCAAATCAAACGAAACTAAGAACCGGTCCACACGGTGCGATGCGCCACTCCACTACAATGTTTTTGTCCCATGACACACGGACACACGGTGTAGTGACGCTGCAAACAACAAATCCACAAAGTGCCGTACACTATTCCCCGGTTCGACTCTTAGAGTTCGAGTTCATCGTGCGCAGTGTTTTTCCTAGTCAATTTTAGAGGCCGTACGTCAACCTCAAAAAACCGTATTTATGTAAAAATTTGATAAAAAGGCCCCGAGATAGTTGATTGAATCAGACATTACTTTGCGGAAATTCATCTTCAAATCTATGTTTTGAATAAGTAAATATTTAGTGTATTTCCCCTATCTTGTTGTAGGCAAATAAATTTAAGGGCATTAAGGACATTTATATAAAAAAAAAATCTTATACTAAGAATAAGAGTATAAGACTTATAAGAAAGATTATTGCGAGCCACCTCGACGAGTCAACACGTCCTGAAGATGCCTCTTTGAGAGGCGAAACACGTGTCGAACAGAGTGTAGTGCAGTGAGAATAAGGGTGTTATTTATTAGTAAAGTGTTTTCAATATTTTGTCATATTATTTTTAAAGATATTATAATATATTTATTTGTTGTTAACGGATTATTAATATAGTATTTAAAAAAATATATAATAGAGTGTAGTGAAAATAAGTGACTTATTAATATTTTATCTATTTTATAAAATTAAGTTTTTAAATGTAGGATAATTATTGTAATATTAGTAATTGTTTGGCGAAAATAAAAAAATAATTTTCGTACAATATTATTTTTATGAAAATGCGGCTTTAAAAGGGATTTTTTTCCTCAACCATGCTGTCCATGTTCTCAATACGCTTAAATGGATAAAGTAATTAAACAACAGTTGCTATTGATATTTTATGGCTAATGTGGCAGTGTAAATATATTATTGGTGTGAGACCGGGGTTTAATACACGGTGCCGTGTGGACAGGAACTAATCGTCACGCCGCGCCTAAGCGCTATCGGCGTAAATTAAAAATCGATACATATTCCGCATCCAATACGTTTCCAGTCTACTGGATTAGTATTATACGCAGGGTTGTCACCTAGCTTTAAAAACTTTCGTGAGAATAATACTAAAGTTAAATAGGCATGAAAATGAATTATGAAATAACAATATTAGGCATCCGTAAGGGGCCCGGGAATAAAGATTTCTAAGGAGCCGAAAAATTATCGGATTTTCCCCATAGTAAAAGTTGTTCATAAATGATGGCCAGAATCAGACCATCTTGAGTCCTTTTTGGCTTAGGATACCATTTTTTTCTATTACTTACGTAAGTATTATGATTATATATCATGTCTAAAATCTCCACAATATAGGTAGAATATATATAATTCAGAGCGGTGACGTCATCTCATCAATATTTTTTAAAGTTTTCTTCATACTTTGTTCCGTAACCATAAATCGTATTGTTAATGAAATTGTGAAACGAAGTCGAATAAATGCAAAAGTTAAAATTAAACGGCAAAGCAGCGGTTCCTTTGCAATAATCTTGAGCCTTGATGTTTACGTCACGCTGAAGGGTGGTAACATGAAAGTATATAGAGTGGACCGGGTGCTAGGAATGAGATGGCGTTGGCGTTATTGCTATTGGAATAAGGTTGAAAATATAAGCTCCGCCTAGGACGGCTTTGCAGTTTGTCCTCCGTATTGCCGAGACGCCAATGTGACATGCTCAGTAGTTCAAGAGTCACTTTTGTGTCAAGTGATGTCGTTGATTATTTACAAGTTTCTATGCGTTTTCGATGTTTCACGATTTTTTTACTTCATCGCCTCTCTACGTTTTTCATTATTCTAAGTCATAGTAACTATTATGTAATCTGTGCCCCGGTTGCCCAGGCCAGCCGGAAAAAGTCACGAGCCCTTCAGCAATGAAAATTGAAAAGATCGCTGTCATTCAATTAGTAGGCACTCCAGCCACAGAAATAAACTTTTAAACTTGTTGGTTTTATATTTTATCGCTTTGTGATACTTTAAATTTCATTCCATAAAATATAGGACCGTCTTCTTCGTCGGGTCAGTGGTTCAAAAAAGGGTTAAATTATTTTCTCCCTTTATTTGGTCATTGCGATCCCGCAGGTCGTAACTTCGTACAGATCTTCCATGAAACAGAAGCTCAAACACTGTGGGCTTATAAGCAGGTTGTTCATACTTTGTTCCGAATCCGAACCGTTGTCAGTATCCGAAAATCCCCACTTGCCGAGGTTTACCCCTTTTCTTACCCATATATTATTGTTATCATTTCAACCTAGAAGTTTTCCGTCTCGGTGATTATAGCAGAAACTGTCATCACTAAACATTAATTGATTTATTAATCAGAATCATCTTAAAATTCCATGAAAAATACTCACACACAAATTTTGGGTCCTCGCGTCGCGTCTATTTCGTCTGTCTTTTTTCGAGCTCTTACAAAGGCTTTCAGTTAGTAAGTTTTAATTTTATTTTTTTAAAATCGTCTTTTAATTCCAGTACATTTGCTGAGCCAGTATAAACGTTTAATATAGACATGGGGCCTTTTCATTGTATATCCTGTCATGATTTTTAATCGTTGCATCAAATTTTGATCTGATTTTTAAATATATGTCGAATGATATTTTCTAGTATTTGTAAGGTTAACATTTCTCTGGCTTGTGATTGGCCGATTTAACAACGAGCCCGCATTTTAGCCAATAAGAACTGCTTCCGGCGTAGTTTTAAAACAGCCAATCAGAAAACGAGAAAACAAACTGAAGAGATGTAAAAATATTAATCTTTGGGTGAGAGCATTCTCGATTTGCGCCTCGAGGCGAAAGCACATATTCAGTCAATCTAAGTTGTGACAATTATTTAAGAAACTAATGTAAAAAAGTTTATGGTGACCAAATACATATCATAATGGACTTATTAGTTTGATTTACTATAATTCAGCAGTGGACGTAACCTGCAGACCCACAATATGGTATGTACTTGTACATTTATATTTATTATATTTTTCATTTCGGTGTTTTGTAAGTAGCATTGGTACCGACTCTTAAATCTGTGAAAAACTGTTTTTACGACGCAACTAATTTGGGTGTTAGGTCGCGGTAAAGTTGATCAGACCGATTGGGGGTAGTATCATGATTAGATCAAATTCAACCTTCGGCAGTGTTACTGAACTGTCCTAAAACTGTGCGCTTATTTTATTCCTACCTATCTGCAGAATAATAGGCGTGGCATTTGATTAGTGTAACATGTGGCCAGGAACTCCTAGGCCGTGTTAACCTGATCAATTACTGGTAGTATCTTGGCTGAGACACTTCTCAACAATGCTGCTACCAAGTTTATCAAAACGTGCGTGCGCTTATTATATTCTCCTTACCTACCCGCAGATCAATGAAATAGGCATCGCATTTGATTGGTGTAACATGTGGCCAGGAACTCCTAGGCCGTGTTAACCTGATCGATTACTGGTAGTATCTTGGCTGAGACACTTCTCAACAATGCCGCTACTAAGTATATCAAAACTGTGTGCATATTTTATTCTTCTTACCTACCTGCAGAATAATAATAGGCATCTCATTTGATTAGTGTAACATGTGGTCAGGAACTCCTATGCCGTGTTAACCTGATAGATTACTGGTAGTATCTTGGCTGAGACACTTCTCAACAATGCTGCTACCAAGTATATCAAAACTGTGAGCTTATTCTGTTCTCATTACCTACCCGCAAAATAACAATAGGCATCGCAATTGATTTGGAGTAACATGTGGCTTACTCCGCAGCGATGTTAACCCGATTGATTCCTGGTAGTGACTTAATCGAGACATTTCTCGACAGTGCTGCTACCGGGTGATCATAAAACTGCCCACTTCTTTTATTGTGCGGGACGCAATATTGTGATGTTAATTCTGTCATTATCGATAATACATAATATGTATAGCTACTGACGGGGTGCCACTATCAGAACAGGTTTATTCATATATGTTTGCCGTGCCTGGGCTATGACTAAGCCTAATGTAGGCCACCAGAAGTAGTTCTTTATAAAGACGCGTGATTGTACTATAGTTCTGCCATACTTTACGCGGATCGTTGACAAGACAATAAAAATGTTGCGTAGACTGCAGTGGTATCAAATACTTTGTTTCCGTTTAGTATTTAGCAAGGAAAATATTTATCGGAAACCCAGAATTTATATCACCAATGCTTCAAAATAAGAAAATAAAAATATGGCTAAGAAATGAACGACGCAAAAAAATGGCATTTAATGGTTATATTACTTTGTATAAAAAAATACTTTCTGAATTTATAATGGTTCGTATAGCCGCCAAATTTTTTAGAACAGTGTCATAATTATACTGTCAGTAATTATTTCGCTACGTAAACTTTGGTCGCTATTAATGAAAATACATAATAGCAAAATCATTTTCTAGCTAATATTAAAGTACGCTACAAGGTCATTGTACATTTTTGAAATACATATCTCATTTTAAGGGAGCGTCTTTACTCAATAGTTTTTGGCATAGGTATGGAGACGTTACCAGTCTTATTCCAATGGGTTTTATTGGTGCCAGGCTTAAACCACGCCTAACGTATCCACGGTTGTTACGGAATTAGAGTTAATTCAAGGATTTAAAACACGTCCCTATTACAAATCAAGATCTAACCTGGGATCAGATAAACCAATGATAGTCCATAGTTTAAGCGATAGCCACAGATGACAAAAATATATTACAATTAATTTAAAATCATTCATTCGTTCTCGCATGTTTAAATTTTTTTAGAATAATCTTCAAATGCTTATAAATAACTGCGTCTTAATGCATAAATATATCCAAATTGTTGTTTATTTAAGTATCCGTCGAATACAAATACTTAATTCATTATTTTTACATTTTCTTTGTTGGCAAATGCGACGAGTGTATGTGAAGCCTAAATCCAGGCAAGAAAAAAGTGAGGCTTTGTTTTTGTCGTTTTCGAACTTCATTTCTCTTATGTTTCTAAATTCTAATTTATAATAAGATTGCCGAGTGAAATAATTTAAATCAAATTCTAAGCTAGAATTTGCTAGTCCATGGTTTAAGTTCAGTACTAAAGTTAAAACGTGTTTTGGAATAAGGCTGTACGAGTCAGTGGTTGTTGTGTACTTATTCTGTATCGTTTATTCATTTTGATAATTTGCTTTGGAATGCCTATTTGTTACGCGAATACCCTAAGTGCACTTCCTTCTAATGTTTACTAAGTAACCCTGAATTTGAGTCACGATTTAAAATATAGTAACGTGAATTATAATTTACATGTTTAACCATTGATGTGGAGCCATATATTTTGACTGGGCTATAATAAATGATTTAGGCTATGTATGCCACCAGTAAACTAAGTAGAAGCTCGGAGACGCTTATAGCTTATATACGCCATAGGCGAGCATGCTACACCAGTGTTCCAAGTAGAAGCCCGTAAATGCTTTCAGCTATAAGTAGGTACTTATGCCGAAGGCGGGCATGCACCAGATAGCCCAGATATGAAATCAAATGAAACTTTGACCAATTAGATAGCCCGGAGAAGCTCACATTTGTAACGTACTTAGTTACTTACATGCCGTGAGCGGGCTATGTCAGTCTACAAGTATATCGTGCAACGTGCGTCGATAAAATTAGTCGCAACGTGCGACTGGGCTACGTATGCCCTACAAGAATATGGCTCCGATTGGTTCATATGTTTATGCAATATAGTTAATTTACCATGTGTGACTAATTCAGCAATTTATAATAAGTTGAATTAATTAGCCTTAAATGTTCTTTGAATAATTTCAACTAAATATTTGAAAGGTTAATTCCTCATTGAATTGGGAAATTCTCTATAGATACAAAAAGGAAAGTGTTATAGACACGGCCAGCTTACAATAATTGTTAATTGATTATTGGCTTTCCTTAGCCTGACAACAAAAACACAAAGTATGTGCAAGCTAGACACGATCCATAATTTGTACACATCAACTAGCTCACCCGGTTAACTTTATATCACCTTTATCTATCAGAATTTAAGGGTCGATTCTCATTTTGATGGTGTTTAGTTTAACGCCACCGAAGAACTTTAATGAAGTTCATTTTTAAAATTTACCTGAATGTGTAATAGATAAGTCTATTATTAAGACAGAACCTTGTAGATGACATTCACAGAAAACTATTATTAGTTATGTAACAATGAGGGTAATAACATCTATGATATCTACCGTCGAGTGTGTCATAGACTGCCATCAGACTGCGATTTTATAGCCTCAGAAAGAGGATTTATATTTTTACTGTGGTCAAACTTGCCTTCACAAAGTTACATTCATAGTATATCCTGGGATGTGTTCAAACGAATAATTAAGTTATGTATTATCATGTTTGTGCAGCTCACAAGTTAGAGATTAGAATCATCAAGACCGACCAAAACATTCACGAAAGGTTATAGATATTGAGGTTGTGCTACAACTGAACCATACGCGTTCAGTTCACAAGTCCTAGACTAAGTACCTACACCACGCCGGAATTGTTTCTTTATTCACCCGGCTGCCAACGATGGGTATTGTTTTTCGCGCGTATCTTGTATGTTTGTTTATCAATATCTTTATCAAATTTTCACTCAAGTTCGGTAAACGTAATTGTTTGCAGTTAGCCAAGAGGCAATATCATTACTAGTAGAATATTAAATATTACAAGTACATTAATACAGTAGCGTTTCATTGGCTTACGATTAACACCAATCAAACGCTTTTGTAAAATTATTTGATTTATTATTATTTTATACTACGGGACTAATCGCGCACTAAAATTACGAGATAAATAAATACTTCCTCATCCCGACGTTTAAAATAATAATGTGTTCAAATCGCGAAAGTTGAAAAACAATATTTGATTTAATCACGATTCACGGTTGCCCGTGAAATAATTATATGTTTACTAATAAGTATTTCTCTTCCTTTCCCGGAATTATGCTACGAGTAAATGACAAGACCCAGCTACAGTGCAAAGGACATACACCCCGTTGTCTCCACGAGAGTTCTTTGGCAAATTACGTAAGTCACCCCAGATGATTGACCGCAGTTGGTGCTACGCATGTAGCATATGCTAGCTTTGTCATCACATCACTACTACGTCGCGGCGGCAGAGGCATGAGATTTATAGCGAAGAACTCGCAAGTGCTGAATTTTGCAGCCAAATAGAGGCTTCAAGTAAACTCATTCCAGTTGACATAACCTGTGGACGTGGACATAACCTTCAATTGAAACTGAACTACCTAATACTGATGGCGGATCTTTACCTTCAAAATTATATTATACGACTTCGTTACACAACAACTTCTCAACAGTTGGCTGATTTCAACGTGTTCCGTTTCTGGTGACAATGAACATGATCGTTCATTAATTCGGCGTTAATCTACAATATATGGTTCAGATAGTGCAAATTCGAAATAAAGTGAAATCGGAGTGAAAAATAAAAGCTTTAAATAATGCAGTGAAGTAAAGTTTAGGTTCGAGATTACATCCCCAGTGTTGTGCAATTATGAGTATATAATATGAAGCGACCGTTTTATGTCACGTCCTCAAAATGAGTGTGAATTGTGTGTTCTATACTAAAACACTTTCTAGATAAGGACCAAAGTTTATAAAAAAAATGCGCATCCTACATAGTCATTTGTCCACAATAAACAGACAAGCCAGAATGCTCTAAAGATTATTCCGATTAAATTAGCTGTGGAAACTTAGAATCAGCATGATATATTATGATTAGGACACGTGACTAGGTCAGATGCCATAAGAGGTTAGCCCATTAAAACTAACATAAATATTTCATTTTGTTTGAACAAGAAGTTCATTTTGTTTGCTTCAGAAACGATAGTATTATGAAAACTTTCTGTAGATTTTGAATATTTCGTCACAGATTATAAGCACAAAGTTGATATGACGTAATTACTACGTAATGATGAATGATTAAAGCACATGATACAAGTATCTGTTCCAATTTCAAATCTAGATTTTCTAGTCTCTTTTCTTAAGTTGCTTAACGAACAAATATGTCACGTTTTTGCATTACAGGGTACGGGAATATGTAACTATTATACTGTAATCATACGTCATCCATATTTGTTCAAATTCATTGCTCGCACAGCTACTCTTAACGTACTTTTTGATCAAGTTTGTGCATTTTTTTTCAGTTTGTTTTGTTTTTGTTAATAAGGTATACTTGTCACTTTGTATCCACAACAGTTAAGTTTGTGTTTTACATTAGTGTTTTAGAATAGAATAGAAATAATCTTTATTGCGTTGTGTGTACATACAACAAGATGTTATAAGAAATGTGTTGATAAATAAATATGTTGATCCATTAGAACATAAAAATATTACAAAAAAATGTGCTCGGATATAAAATTGACGTAATACTCGTAGCTACTAGTTGAACTTGTATTTTTGTTAATGTTTTGACCGTTATATCTTCTTAAGTGTTATGAAGCTATTTAAGCTATTATTTTTAAGCTTCTTAAGTGCTATTTACACGTAAATAGTAATTGTCTTTTTTATGTGTTTAATAAGTTTAGTAACGCATTGTTGCTTGAGACAATCTATAGTATTTTTTTTAAATTTTGTAAACCAATCTTATTACGCACATACACTAATCAATGATAATATTTTGATAAATGACAATTACCCATGGTCTGTAATGCAATTTTCTGAAAGGTAAAATTCCATTTATGACTGTGCGATGATAAGCCAAATGTCATGAGCTAAAATTATAAGATAGGTTTATTACAATGCTGTAGATAAGTAGTAATAGTAATCTATTTAATTGTAAAGTCGTATTACATTGTATTTAATTACTATTATTCAGGGTGCACCAGGAGGTAGCACATGAGCCGGATGGCCGAATGTCATGATTTTTAATCGTTGCATCAAATTTTGATCTGATTTTTAAATATATGTCGAATGATATTTTCTAGTATTTGTAAGGTTAACATTTCTCTGGCTTGTGATTGGCCGATTTAACAACGAGCCCGCATTTTAGCCAATAAGAACTGCTTCCGGCGTAGTTTTAAAACAGCCAATCAGAAAACGAGAAAACAAACTGAAGAGATGTAAAAATATTAATCTTTGGGTGAGAGCATTCTCGATTTGCGCCTCGAGGCGAAAGCACATATTCAGTCAATCTAAGTTGTGACAATTATTTAAGAAACTAATGTAAAATAGTTTATGGTGACCAAATACATATCATAATGGACTTATTAGTTTGATTTACTATAATCCTTCGATCACGCCACCATTTAAAACCAAAGAAATACCTAGTCAATGGATCGCGCTAAGGTTTGATAATGCGTGGAATTGGCTGATCAAACATAACTTACCTGTAAGAGTAGTTTGATCCTTAATTATACAGCCTTCTAACCCCATGAGGACGGTAAAACGACCCAAGAGTAAAAATTTACTTAAGACGCTCCAACAGTATACTTTTAGGTTTTTTACAATATTGTCTTGCAGTATACAAATAGAGTCTAAAATCGCGTGTCGTTTGTTTTTAGACGAAACTCGAGATGAGAATTCGATAATTTTTCGCAGCTTTAGTTCGTTTGAAAAGAAATGAAGCCGTTTTTGCATTAAAATAAATAGATATGTCTTTAGTTTAGTAAATTTCCTATTTTATGATTACAAAAAATATAGTAGCTATCGATCTAAATATTGAAAAAATCGAAACAAAAGATTTTTCTCTAAAGCTGTTTTTTGTGATTTTTTTTTCAAGATACCTGATATTTTTTTTGCAATATTATTGTAAAAGTCTCTCTTGTGAACTATTATTGTGTGCTCTGTATTTTTTCCAAGTTTGTATCAGTAACAGTTACTGTGCGACGAAAAACATGACGTTTTACGGATTTTTGTCTTTGGGCAGCGCTTTAAATAAATGAAAGATATATTACCTAGCTTTTATTTTGATTTGGCTCGTTTTAGTGCTCTTAGGCATACACCCCTCTAGAAGAGAAATCAGGTGTGTATTCGGGAATACTACAAGTGATAAATCTCTGAAGGAAGGCTGTAGTAATTCGAATTATGTAGTCTAAAAACAAAATCCCAACAATTGAAAACTCCAAACTGGGACACACCACCGCACCGGTCCGGGCAACATATTGTGACCACTGACAACGCTTCAGTGTTGTTCAAATTTTAGAGTGGCCGTATGTCAACCTCAAAAAAGCCATACTATAGTGAAAATGTACGAGAAAATTTTATAAAAAGGCCGTATTTTAAATAATTATTTTTTGCAAAAATAGCATGACCGACTTCACCCGTGTACAGAATCATTACATAGTATAAAAAAGTCGCTTTCCGCTGTCTGTCCCCATGTATGCTTATATTTTTAAAACTACGCAACGGATTTTGATGCAGTTTATTTTAATAGATAGGGTAATTCAAGAGAAATGTTTATATGTATAATACACCTGTGCGAAGCCGGGGCGCATCGCTAGAACGCAAATATTATGCAAGGATCGATGTAACATTTTTCACATCATTGTTGATTTATCAAAAATGACTCAGCCGATTTCGATAAAATTTAAATGGGACCAATTTCAAAGTATACTCTTTGTAAAAAAAAAGAATTATTGATATCGGACTACTACAAAAAAAGTTATGCGTGATTATACATAAAAATATATATATACGCGTCGAATTGTATACCTCCTCCGGTGGTTCGTCGGTCACAAAGTCATTTTCTTTAAGAAAATATACGGCTTTTAAAGGGCAGCCGAGCCGTATTTGCCTTTTTTTGGGTTTTTAAAGAGACTGAAAGCAGTATAATACGGCAAAAGCAGTATCAGGAACATCGCAGCAACGTTTCAACCCTACAGCAGACAATCGGGCCATCGAACCCCTCCGCGATTAATGCTCTGTGTAATTGTATCGCTTTGATAGGTTTAGCGTATTGTTGTGCCTATTAGGTGACGCTGTTTACTAATATGGTGACGCTGTTTACTAATATGGTGACGCTGTTTACTAATATGGTGACGCTGTTTACTAATATGGTGACGCTGTTTACTAATATGGTGACGCTGTTTACTAATATGCGATTACTGAGCTTCTGAGTTTGCTGAAATATTTTGGAGAAAAATTAAATATCCTACTAATATTATAAACGCGATAGTTTGTGAGGATGGATGGATGGATGGATGTATGTATGGATGTTTGTTACTCTTTCACGCAAAAACTACTGAACGGATTGAGATGAAACTTTGCAATAATATAGCTTATACATCAGAATAACATTTAGGCTATAAATTATAATGGTATATTGCCGTATGCGGGCGAAGCCTTGGGTAAGGAATATTGCAAGTAAAATTTGCCCAACTTCCTGGTTTCCGATGGAGCTGAAATTTTGTACGCATTTGTATGTATATCGCGTGGTAATGCAATAATATGGTACCATGGAGCTGATCTGATGATGGAGTCAGAAAGTGGCTTTAGGAACTCCTTGTACTAAACAAGATAGACCCGTCGTGTTTGGGCTCGTGTTACTTGTCTAGGTTAGCATTTTGCTGCTACATGTTAATATCCAGGATCTGAAAAGCGTGTATTATTAAAAGGTTATATTTTATAACTAGTTTTTACCCACGGCTTCGCCCGCATGATATTTTTGACGCAATATCATTATAATTTATAGCCTATGTGTTATTCTGATATATAAGCTATATTATTGCAAAGTTTCATCTCAATCCGTTCAGTAGTTTTTGCGTGAAAGAGTAACAAACATTCATACATCCATCCATCCATCCATCCATCCATCCATCCATCCATCCATCCATCCTCACAAACTTTCGCGTTTATAATATTAGTAGGATAGGATATAGCCTATGTGTTATTCTGATATATAAGCTATATTATTGCAAAGTTTCATCTCAATCCGTTCAGTAGTTTTTGCGTGAAAGAGTAACAAACATCCATACATCCATGCAATTATAAAGGTTATATATCAGAATAACACATAGGCTATAAATTATAATGATATTGCGTCAAAAATCAAAATATCATGCGGGCGAAGCCGCGGGTAAAAACTAGTTAATATTAATATTTTCAGACTAGTTTTTATAGCCTATGTGTTATTCTGATATATAACCTTTATAATTGCAAAGTTTCATCTTAATCCGTTCAGTAGTTTTTGCGTGAAAGAGTAACAAACATCCATACATCCATCCATCCTCACAAACTTTCACATTTATAATATTAGTAGGATATTCTTATTTCTAGCTACCAATTCTAGGTCACCATTTTCAGTGCGCGATTATTCTCGTAGTATAAGAATAATGTCAGCTCAAATCGCGAAATTTAATTTAACTTTTTGAACACCATCTAAAAGCAATTAGGACTAGTTGTAGGTGCGGACTTCAACGGCATATTGATTGGTTCAGTAACTGAACTAGGAACCTCACCAACTAGAACAATGTCGTAAGTTACACATCAGTCAAGGGAACTTCGGATCTGGTTGCACTAACTACTCGTACCTTTGAGGTTAAGAATTTTAATGACTACTATAGTTAGTAATTCTCTCTAAAATGTTACTATCTAGTGCTCATAGCCAAGGTTGACTAGGTGGTTTTGAAAGATCATCGAAATTAAGTAACGGTCGGCGCTGTCAATCTTTGGATGAGTGACTGCGTATGGTATTTACAACTGAGCTCTGTCTGTCGTGGTTCGGATGACATACTGCACCAGCCATTTTAATAGTCCACTGCAGGACGTAGGCCTACCCACCAAGAGTGATTGGGCTACGCTGGCCCAGTGCGGGTTGGTGGATTCACATACGCCATCGAATTTCTTCTATGGACGTAAGCAGGTTGCCTCACGATATTTTCCTTCACCGAAAAGCCCGTGGTGTGAAATTCCGTACATAAATTCCAAGGAATTCATTGGTACGGGACTGGGATTTGAACCCACGACCTTACGATTAAAAGGCGGGTGTCATCACCACAACGGCTTCATCGAATGACATGTCAAACTGTAATCCTCCGCTGTAATATAGTACTACCTAGGCGCTGTCTCCAGAGCTGTCCGAGCGATAGAATCGGGACGAGTCCGCCCTCATATCGTCGGAGAATCTCCACGAACGAGCGATAATTTCGCCGCGTATCGTAACGGAATCGCAGCGTTTCCGCGGCGACTCGTAACTGTATCGCCGCGTTTCTTGACGACGCTTTTTGTACTATTGTTTAAAAAGCTTGTCGAAACGTCCTTGCTTGACCAGAGCGCTGCTAGTCGCGACGGGCTAGCGACGATGTAACGACGTTTCGCGCGCCCGTTCCCACTCGTCGCATCGCGGCGATAATCGCCGTGTAGAGATGGCTTCTATAGAGTGTATAGAAATACGTGGCACGACGATAATATCGCCGCGATTCTCTCGCTCGTGGAGACAGCGCCCTAGCGGTCATAGCGAAGGTTGATTAGGTATATTTGATCGATCACCGAAATTAAGCAGCGATCGGATCGGTCAGTCTTTGGATGGGTTACCGCGTATGGTATTTACAACTAAGCTCAGTCGTGGTACGGATGACGTGACAAACTATGAATAATCTTTGACTGAAAGCCAGGTGGATAGTCTATAAGGATTTTTTGCCGCCTTCGACATGACCTATCTGTAAAATAATCGATACATCAATTCAACGTGCCACCCGACGGTAGCGCTCAGTTGTTAATAAAACCTATCTGATGAGTGACCTCTTCTGTCGTTGCTTCATCACTTAGGGGCACCTAGTAAGCTAGTTCAGTCAGTCAGTATTTTCACAAAAATAAACTGTTTTTATTATTGTAGGTACTACGGGACTAATCGCGCAGTGAAAATACGTGCTTCATCTTCGACCACAACGTCGCTTACCATCAGGCGAGTTGGTGGTCAAGCGCGGAGTTATTCGCGATAAAAAAAAACCCTCATTATGTCGATGTTTCGACCGAGTTGCAAAAATTGTGTCAAGAGCAGACATTATGATAAAATCGCGAAAGTTGAAGAATAACACAAACTAATTTCGAATTCAATTATGCACACAATTTAAAATCACAATAATATGATTTAGCAAAACACCAACTGCAGGTAGAGTTCGCTACGAGCCCTCTCGTCGTCCTTTGTTGAACTTCCTAAAGTTGACTGACCCGCCACTTGGCGCCCAACGCCTACGCTTTCGCCTGCGACGACGGATTTCTCTAAAGCTGTTGAAACACATTTTTTGACCGACGAACCAAGCGGAGGAGATATACAATTCGACGCGATTTTTTAATGTATAACCACGCATAACTTTTTTCATAGTAGTCCGATTTTAATAATTCTTTTTTTATTGGAAAGAGTATACTTCGAAATTGGTCCCATTTAAATTTTATCGAAATCAGCTGAGCCATTTTTGATAAAACAACAATAATGTGAAAAATGCTACATCGATCGTGCGAAATATTCGTGAATTCTGTACGCGGGTGAAGTCGGACATGCTATTTTTTGCAAAAAATAATTATTGATAAAGTAAATATTAGCATATTAGTCATGTGTAATTCCCATGTTTTACCCACCCCGATTTCTGTTGGAAACTCGGTTCTTGAAGTCGTTGACTCCTACGTCTACCTAGGACAAGTAGTCCAGTTAGGTAGGTCCGACTTCAACAAAGAGTCCAATCGCCGAATCCAACTCGGATGGGCAGCGTTCGGAAAATTGCGTAGCGTGTTCTCGTCCGACATACCTCAGTGCCTCAAGTCGAAAGATTTCGACCGGTGTCTGTTGCCTGAGTGATGACTTACGGCACAGAAACGTGGTCTCTCACTATGGGCCTTATTAGTAAGTTTCAAGTAGCCCAACGAGTTATGGAGAGGGCTATGCTCGGAGACTCCTCGGGATCGAATCAGGAATGATAAGATCTGTAGAAGAACCAAAGTTACCGATATAGCGCAACGGATTAGCAAGTTGAAATGGCAATGGGCAGGGCACAGCGCGGAGGACTGATGACCGGTGGAGTCGAAAAGTTCTCGAATGGAGACCACGTACCGGCAAGCGCAGCGTAGGACGTTCATCCACAAGGTAGACGGATGACCTTATTAAGACCGCAGGATCGCGCTGGATGCAAACCGCTTCCAACCGGTCTTATTGGAGATCCATAGGGGAGGCCTATATCCAGCAGTGGACGTCCTTTGGCTGATGGATGGATGTAAAGTATATATTTATCTTTTTTTCTTTACATCCCATGTTTCATCTATAGGAAGACTACTAGATATAGGCCTCTATAGATTACTAATAAGACCAGTTGAATGCGGCTTGCATCCAGCGCGATCCTGCGATCTTGATAAGGTCATCTGTCCACATTCTGGTCGTAAAGAATCCAACAAACTCCTATTGTAGTACCTATTGTAGCGTTCGTAGCGTAGTTTGACTAAGCAATGTTCCGCACGGTCAGTATTTGGGTGGGTGACCGTGGGCGGCATTTACTGATTGAACGCTACCGGGGCTACGGATGACACGTTAAATTTTAGGTCCCGAGGTTGTTTTACTGTATGTCAGAGGCCTTCAGGCGGCTTAAACACTCTGACACCAGGGCTAGCCACCCGGTCTATACGAACTTAGTTCACTATTAATTCGACCGAAAGGCTTTAAATGTCTTTCACACAAGATCGAGGACATTTGTAATGATCATTTATGGTGATGTGCAATTTGTACATCACTACATAGTATAAAACAAAGTCGCTTTCCGCTGTCTGTTCCCATGTAAGCTTATATCTTTAAAACTACACAACAGATTTAGATGCGGTTTTTTTTAAATAGATAGAGTGATTTAAGAGGAAGGTTTATATGTTAATACACTTGTGCGAAGCCGGGACGATAAATTAAATAATTTGCACCTTATTACTTTACATTCCAATGGCTACTGTTTTTTGATCGGATCATAAAATGATATCTAATTTTTATTCGAAATTCGTTTTTAAAGATTTAGGTACATTGCTCTTTTAGTTGTTTTATCATCTCTATGAAAGTGCGCCGCACCTATGCAAACGTTTTTGTGTTAGTTATCGTCTTACCCTATTTACGAGCTAGGTTTTATGTATAGGTATTTTACATTTAAACTTCCAGAAACTGCCTGTTTTGGGCTCTGATGATAAATTAATATATTTTCTATAGACCGACTTCGGTTTCGCAGTTGGATCAATCATGGTATAAAAATATTACTACGCAATATAATAATAAAAAAAAGTAAGTACGAGTAGGATAAACAATAGGGGAAAACCACGGAAAACAATCTTAGATTAAGTTAAAGTGCAGATAGATGTCATGTCGTACAGGGACGTGTATATATACTGACAGGGGACCGTCAGGCGTCGATGTTGCCACCGGGAAGAGTCTCGCCTACATAATAAGTTTATAAAACCTCAGAACTAATGAATGAGCTATAAGTTACACATAAAAAATCATTGCGTACCTAGAAGATCTAAACAAAAACTGATATAAGCGAATAGACTATCCAGAAAAACTGTCCCCTATACTCTATAAAATTTAACTTGATCTCTGCGACAGTGACATTGACATTTTTAGAGTTGAGATAGTGGTGGAAAAAAACGATTTTCAAACAATGTTGTAATGAAATCGAATGAGTAGTTGAAGGTGAGATTTTTTTATTTACTTACTATTATTTAATATCAAGTATGTACACATGTAAATAATCTTATGATATTAATTAAATAGTCATAATATTGTAACGATAGTATTTATCGACGTTTTTCACTATTATCGATGCTAATGTAACATATAATTGGGTTTAATTTAATTACACATGTAAAAAATGTTATGATATTAAAATATACAATAAAATTAATGATAAATTAAGTTTTATTTAAAATATCGTCAGTACTATCGATATTTTAACTAAAACTCTATCTAAAACTCTGTGGTCACGATCATTCGTCGCCCATCACTAATCGGCATGCCCACAAAGTATGACATTGACAGGTACTGTCTGTACTATTAAGAAATTCAGGACTTCATAGGCGTGATTTTTCTGACAGCTGTCGCAGAGATCAAGTTAAATTTTATAGAGTACGAGTATAGTTGATATTTTTCGATATTCATAACAAAATTTCCACTTCTATGTAAAGATAAATGTAACATTGTCCCCCGTAGTTTATTTACCAGCATCATAGTTACATTTAGCAAAACTCGGTGAATAGATCTTCTCGCTTCGGATATCGTGACTAAAGGCTACACGGTTGATTCTGAAAACATTAGCATACACGTCAATAGTGTTTCAGAAACTAAGACAAAGGCCTCGAACGCGGAACACGTCTTACGTGGTGATTTGTGTTATTGACCGTGTCGGACGTTCTGTTTTTCGTTTGTCTGAGCCACGTGCTGTATTGGAGTATGAACAAAATTGTATCACTTACTTATAGAATGAATATCGATCATTCGGTGATTTGTCGCAAAATTGTATATTGGTGGAACCTACGCTGAAGCTGGCGGGCTTTTCGGTGAGGAAAATTATCGAGAGGCTATCAGCAAACTTATGTCTTTAAAAGAAATTCGTTGGCATTTGTTAAACTACCAACATGCACTAGGCCATGCATCGTGGTGGATGTGGCCCATCCGTAGGTAGGCTTATTTACAGGAATTATGCAGCTGGTATTTAGAGAGAAAGTCATTGTTAGATGGGAGAGACTAATTTTTTGCGAAAGATTGAATTAAGGATTGAATTAATCGCGATCGAAACTATAGTAGCATTTATCTACTTAAATTAAGCGTGAGTAACACCTGTGCTATACTTTGATTAAAATGTGTAAAAACCACGCTAGTTGCCATAATCAAATTATTAAAGATATTGCGCAGTTATGAAATCTCAAGCACCAACTAGTAGTTAGACAAAAGGTTCTCGTTTGGATACAAATATACTATCTGCATGGGTGATCTTTAACATATTGCTCTCCCACCCAGTAATAACCATCGTGTTCAGATTCAACCCGCAGATTCGACAATATCGTCGACCGCAGTGATATACCGGACGACCAAAACTCGTAAACATCGGTCGTGAAATTTCAATCCCTGTAAAATTAGTCTCAGTATCCTTAAGTTTAACTGAATAACGACGGTAACCAGGAATGTATCCACAATCTCTCCTTATGGTAATCCTTACGTTCACGGTTTGTAGTTGTCTTGTATTCTGTCATATTCCTGTGTAATTGCACCTCTAAAACACAAACACCCCTACGAAAATGTTTCATCTCGGCACATTTGTCGTCGAGAGTTGGAATAGCTTACATTCCTCTAATGTTTGTCAAGTTGAAAATATTCTGCTTACATATGAGATATTTCGGCTTCGGATGTGCCGGTTATGGCGTTTGGTAAGGTATGCATAGTTGCTGGTTATTCAGCATCCGTTTGGTTGTTGTTGTCTTGCGTTTGTGGTAAAAACTTAACAGAAATTATCATTGACAATCATGGTATGATTCTACATTTGTGCCTGTCAAGTTTACCCTCCAGGAACTCCTAATATTTAGGTGATAGCAGTCTGTTGTCATGATATATGCTCAGCGATTGAACGAATAGATGTATAATGATATGATGAAGAAAAAATAAAGTGCCAACGCGACAATATTAAAATTTATTGTACTGTCAAGTTCCTGAAATATTAGATGTAAATAAGGCAACACCTTATATTGTGTGTTGCTATGAGCGAGCAGCAGGGTATGGCATAAAAACTACATTCAGTAAAATTTAAGAAGTCCTAAAAATGTAATAATTTGTTTTAAGCAATTTTTTCTGATAAAGTTTTGGACATGGACAAAAAAGTTTACCATTCCGATGAATCAACGCAGTCTGAGCATCACGTGTTGAAACGGTCAAAGTACCCTCATTTGTCAGCCCGATTCCGTTCCTAATTTTTGTCGCCGCGCCGCCCGATAACGCTTTTAGATGACCCTCATGGGGGCTCGTCCCGAAACTCTTTTCCGTTGTTTAATACTTAATTTGATTGCTCTCAAAAAGGACCAGCAAGTGGCCCAAATAGGGTTTTTTAGATGGCTCTCGAAATACTTTTGGTAGTGCGGATTTCGACACCAGAAATAGATTAGACCTTTTGCCGTTGTTTAACCTAAAAATAAGCGAAGCTGGAGGTGGAGTAATTAAACATCTGGCGGACATTATAGATTCAAGGCTAGTAACTAGCTTTGAAACCGATATGGAAATTATTTTAAACGATTTCTTAACGCTCTTTCAAAATATTATTTTGGTTAAAGAATACACATTAGTCTTCAAGGAAATCTCATCCTAACTGTCAATAACAGTATATAACTACGAGTACTATCAGATATCCATGATATCCTACCTTTCTACCTGTATAATGTTACTTGAAACTTATTACGTTTTTCTGCGTATTTACATAATTTATTCATATATGATCTTACCAAGTCGCCATTGATATTCGCGAAAACATAGTTCGGCAAACTTTACCATCTGAACAAAAAGTATCTTTAGAACAGAAATAGCCGAATTTGTACGTACCTAATAACACGATCTTCACCATTGTATATCATGACAGTTCTTGCTATCTATTGCTGAAAAAATCCGAATTTTCTCTTCTCAAATTGTTGCGTGGATTTTCCTTATTGCGCAAAACGTTCGCAAGTTACGCTCACGTAAGAAAAATAAACTCGTGGGGCGTTGTATATGAAAGGTTGTTAGGTTCGTTAAATTTATAGGGAATCAGGTAACCAGAGATGGTCTCGTAGAATTTGTTAGTACGTAATGTCTTGCGCTATATTTTCAATATTATTATTTTTTGTGTTTTTCCTTGTAATAGAGTATCTTGGATTATGTATTTTTAGTTTCGTTATTGTATTATGGGCTTCATTATTTTCTAGCTAATCACTATTGTTAGTATTATCTTCGAGAGACTGTATTATTTAGCTTGGAAGAATAATATTGAAATGTGGTCAAATGCGGTGCTTTTCAGTATGGAAAGCTTGAATGTTCTGCACTATTACATTTATACTCGAATTATCTATGAGTTGTCTATGTAGCTTCACCTCAAGCATAGCTACATAACTAAAACTAAGTATCACAAAGGTGGAAATGGAACACTAAAGCTTTGAAAAGAACATTAAAGCCTCGAAACTGAACTCTTCAAAAACTCATAAAACAAACTTACATTTTACCTGAGATACGGAAGCTGGAAGTTTTGACGTGTAAGTTCACGTAGCTGGAGCTCAGAACGTTGCATACTAAAGAGATTTTACAGCAGCCTTTGTGTTGAATGGCATTGACAAATGATAGGATTATGAGAATGATATATTGCAATGCAGTGGGCTTTGATGAGTGAAGTTTGTTCTTCTGCAATGCTATTAATTTTATTGTTTATTTTGTTGAGATACGATACGTATTTCTTTTGAAATTGTTCTTGTGTGTCTGTATAAGTTAAATTGAATATGTTCCCGATTTTTATCTGATATCTGTTCTTTATTTATCAAACTAAACGAAGATAGAAGTAAAGCGTTAAAATTTTTGTCCTAAAATTCTGCTTATGTTTGTTGTTTGATCTGATTTAGATTGTTTTGGACCTAGTACTTATTAATCCACCAACCCGCACTGGGCTAGCGTGGTGGATATGGCCCAATCACCCGTGGGTAGGCCTACGTCGTGCAGTGGATTATTAAAAAGGCTGATACAGTACATGTTAATATACTATATTATATTTTGTGTCAAACTTAGAGAGTAGTGTGTTCGTTAATGTTTTCTAAAACGTAGGCAATTTCATATCATTAATATCATCCCTCAAATCTTTGCCGCACTCTATGAATTATTAACTTATGTAAATTAAACCATTGTTCGTTTCGAAATCAACTTCTATTAGAGTTCTCAATTACTTAGCGTCATTAAGAGCACCTCTATCAAAGGAACTCGTGAGATCATTTATGATGGAGCAGAAGTCAGAGCCCAAAGTTTCGCCTCAAGCAACAGGTGTGGCGTGACATTTACATGAGCAAGTGGTTTATTCGGTTCATATTATGTCATCTTTAAAAATTCAGCGTTGTCGGTTAACTTTGTGAATCTCGAATTGGATTTGTTCCGTATTGGCTGCGATTTTCACGCTTCAATTTTCTTCACGTCTGGCATTTTTTACCTCAATGCAATCAGACTGATGGTGTCTGTGTACCTATATATCTGTTTGTAGCATTATAGCTGTCAAAGAAATAGACCAATTTTGATTTAATATCTTTAGGGATACAGGGTTTGGGTCAGAACACCTTAATGATTAGGTATTTTATTTTATAACCTTCTTAGAGAATGAAACGAATTAGCATTAATGATAGGTAGTGTCTGTCCTTGCCTTTTGCTTCCTACACGTGTAGATAATGTGTACGTTTTATAGTTAATCATGCTTGTAATTTTGTCATCCTGTTACCCGAGTATCAGCTACGAGGCTACGACCGAATTATGCTCTAATAGAATATCTCGCCGAGGTTGTTTGATCGACATGTTTCATAATAGGCCTTTAATAGCTAAGCACGTTTCCATATACGCACCATATTAAATTACCTGTAAATAGACTGATTACCCATTTCAATCAATATCCAAAACATAAAGCAACTGCCAAATATTGAACGTCCAATAGTCCGATACATATCTTAACAATGGGTTACGCAAATGTAACGTATAGTGGTGGCCCCAAAACGCTCCCTTGCGGGGCCTTATAAGCTGGCTATTAATCATAGACCGTAAGGCACGTGGTATGAATGACAACGCATCTCGGGTGAATAATGTGTGAGTATTAATCAGCGATGAGAATAATAAGGATAGTGGATTATCATTTCTATCAGGGCTAAAGGTCTGGAGAGAGGGAGATTTAGTTGTGTTGTATTTAGTTGCTGACATCCGTATCTAATGACATTCGACATTCGGATTACGTTATTATCATCCAAAAACCTGCTGATGAAATTATGAGAGCAATATACTCCTGACTCTACTCGTTTGTTAGTGCTCTCCGCTTGGCAGAATGCCGTATGTTTGTCTTTTGGAATTCTGATCATCAATATTTTAAGCTTATGACCATCCAATGTAACTTAAGGTGACGCATTGATAAACTATTGTTTCAAAAATCGAGCACCAAACGCCTCTTCAGTCAGACAAATTTTACGCGGTCACGCTCGACAGGATCGAGCCGCAGCGGCGGGCGGCAGTGAGTTTTTAATTAATTACTCATACACATTAAAAAAAACAATTCCTTGGTTTGTAAAATAGAAAAGTGATCAGGCTATTTTATTCGTAAAAAATAATGGGGTGTTGTCGTTAATAATTCTGAGCATTCAAATTATTAAACTTTTTTTGATGAGAAATTAGTAAGGTTTTTATTTTTAATTAAGCCGGTTACTTTTCAAAATTATGTCCGGTTCATAAAATTTTTCAAGATTTTCCCTTAAACATATATGATATTTTTTAAATTTAAATCAATATCATTTGTCCTCTCACATCGCGCATTCAAAAGTACTCGTTTTCGTGTTTCTCGGCCCGATGCCTCATCTTAAACCACTTTTCTAAGTTGTTTTCTTAATTTTTCTAAAACTTACCATACCTACCTACACTTGAATATCTGCAACTGCAGCTAATAGTACAATATCGACGATATTCTAGTATGATTAATTACCGCAACATTTTGAAAAAAAGGGTTTACGATAATACCCTACCAATTTTTCTTCAAAATATCTAATTTTTGGAAATGTTCCGATAACCAGTCCGACCGACGATATCGCATCGGTCAAACGTAGTTTTTACCGTCCAATCAGTCGAAAAAAATCGCATACTAAGCCCGAATACAGAGGCGCCAGTGTAACTATATTAGCTAAATAGCATAGTATCTTTCACTTTAGGCATTCGATAGAAATAACGCTTTTTACGCTGCTATTTAATTTACGCTGGCGCCTCTGTAATCGGGCTTAATATGTTGACTAATATGTATACTAATATGACAAAATTCAGATAGTGCATAATTATTATTATATGTATCGATGTAATATTGTTTAACACTCCGTCTTATTTAACATCGTCTGTTACCGAATTCCTAATGCCAAATTCCCAATATTTCCTAGTAAATCTTCACTACTCCCGATTCGTACATCGTCAGTCCCTTAACATCACCATATCCACAAGACAAACTGGCGATCCGGAGTCGTTCAATAAATCCTTCCTGTTCGAAAATAACTTCAGATCGTCTGAATTGTAAATCAACGCGTTTGGTATGCAACCGGCGGGCAGTGAAACCGCGACGATCTCTGTAAGGAATTCTAGTAAAAGTATCAAGAGCGTCAAGACGTTGCAGGTGGCGTATACTGTTTAGAATTTTGCGGATAATCTGGATAAAGATTTTGGTTTGTAGAAAAGGGGCTGCGAAGTTTTTTGATTTATCATCTCTATCTCCCTCTGTTCTCAGCGTTGTCTAGAGCTTAGAAAGGTTTTCGTTTAGCAAAAGATGTGTTTTATGGTCGTTGATAGTCGATAGTGTGTTTGTCCTAGTTGTTTTATGATGCTTTTGCCGATCTGTGATCTCTATTTGAGAAAGTATTATTACTCTATGTATCAGTGATAGTTACTTTTCCGGCTCGCTATATCTCTTACTTAGATCTGAAATATCAAGTTTCTATATCAGATCTACTAGTCCAATGAGATGAGCATTACCATTATGTAATAATAAGACAAGTTAATGACCAATTAGCTAATTACTCTAATCAATCTGTAATACATTGTTTACTGATATAGTCAGATCATTATCTCGATACAAGAATCAAATCTCTTTAGCTCAAGCAATTGTATTGATAGCTCTCATCATTGCCTCCATCAACAACTTTAATGGTTATCAATGGGTTCATTGACATTTTACGAAACCTTGACGACATTGAAACGTTAATGGAGTCGTTATTGTTTTCTAAACGTTATTAGTGTCTCCATAAAAGATTAGTCGATTCTCAACTTATTGTTGTTTTACTTACTATTATATTGTTTTTATTTTGTTTCTTTAGATTATTTTATGTTAGGGTGTTCTAATTTGTAATAGATTATTTTATGTACCTACCTAATTAATTCAACTGTAATTAGTAATTATGTTATTGAAAACTTTTGTAAAAAGACGATTCTAAGCGCATTTCCATATGTCTAAAGAATAAAGCAAATTTTGATTTGATTTGATTTGATTGTTTCGTCATCAGAATGAACAATTTGTTTGTTGTCAATAGTCTTCCCCTGACAGACAGACTATTTCCTGTAGCTTCTGGGTGAACCGGTGAACCTAGTAGCAAAAACTAGTATCGTACTGCCCTCCCTATGAAGCCTGCGGTCGTTGTGTCAACCACAGCACACCCACTGCTGGATATAGCCCTCCCCTAATGATCTCCAATAAAGCTGCAGTAATTGCAGTCAAATATTAGTTTAAAAAGGGTTCCTGCAATCTTGATGATTTTCTCAAATTAATATTTGTCTGCTGTTCCCACAGTCTTCCTTATGAAGACAACATGGGAGTCCCGAACTGATACACATTAGAATATCACAGTAATGGAGCCACCATCATTTTTCCTTCCCATTTCCGGATTTTCCTTAGTGTTCCATACCACTCACGGATATTTAAAGGGTGTGTAAGTACCTGTTTATAGCGTACGAAATGGCCCATTTCGTACGGTTAATACTATCCACTGATCGAAACTTCCGAGAAATAAAAACACCCGACAAGATCTTCCCCACCTACGATCAGATCTCAAATCTTTCTCAGTAACTGGAATAACTTTCTATTGTATTCCAACTCTTTAAGTAAACCTTAAAACATAATTATACTCAGGAAATACGTTTAAACTTCTATATTCGCCCCTTCTTGGGTAAATTCGTGTAAAGTCAACTGAACCAGATCTAATTCCTCGGTGTTTCTAACTATTAATTACTTTGCAAAGAGCAGCCAAATCAAATCTGTGAACTATTGGCTATACTGAATTTCGATTCGTTAATTGAAAATTGTTCTCGAGAGTTGGGAATGGGCGGAATCCTTTTTGACTCGCTTTTATGGACTATCTCATAAAAAAATGTTTTTTTTTTGCGTTATTTTCGTTGTATGCAAAATTGTGAGTTTTATTGCATTGTCGAATACGATTCATATTTTCTACGTTACTGATACCGTGACGTATTTTTGTTTAATAGGCAAGCGTAGCTTTTTAGATTTATTGTAGCGAGGTGCGTTTCACATCACTGGCTTTTCGGTGAAGGAAAACATCGTGAAGCAACCTGCATATGTCCATAGAAGAAATTCGATTGCATATGTGAATCCATCAACCCGCACTGGGCCAGCGTGGTGGATATGGCCCAATCACCCTTCGTGGGTAGGCCTACGTCCTGCAGTGGACTATTCAAAGGCTGATACAGTACAGTACAGTACAATATTGGGAAGAAGCCTTGATTTAATTACTAAAAAAAAATTAGTTTAGTTCCGAAAGCCAAGACCAACTTATCAAAAGCGACACTATAGATATTATAGTGACGCAGTGTCCCAACTATTATAGTAGATGCCATGGCGACCCTATTAATAACGCTTCTCGCTTCACTTTCGTTTTGTTACATCGCCAGTGACGTCCAGTGATTATTAATTGAATATTTGCAATTCAAGACTGGCTTATCCAATAAATACTCCATAGTAGCAGTGGGCAGGTCGCGGAGGACATAAAACTGATGGACGGTGGCCGGAACACTATCCATTCATATTCTTTTGGGAGGTTTTCTCTGTGGCGCTATTTATTTTCGACTCTGCACTTTGTATATTTGAAGCCGTGGTGGCCTAGAGGTAGTGACACCCGCCTTGCAATCGTGAGGTCGTGGGTTCAAATCCCGGTCCCGTACCAATGAGTTCTTTAGAATTTATGTACGGAATTTCACACCACTGGCTTTTCGGTGAAGGAAAACATCGTGAGGCAACCTGCATACGTCCGTAGAAGAAATTCGATGTCGTATGCGAATCCACCGCTGATACAGTACTGTACAGTACAGTACTTTGTATATTTGCGTTTTTCGAGTAGATTCGATATGCGCCAGAATTTAAAAGTTCCATTCGTAAATGATTTTAATTTATTCAGTCAGTATAGTCTTTTGATGGTACTGGGCATAGAATTAGAATTAAAGTAAATTCCAATTCTACGGTATAAAACGGCATCCTTCGAATCATAGCTGACAATTTCGAAATTGACTACTGAGATTAACTGAGATGTCATATTCTGTACTGTATCAGCCTTTTTAATAGTCCAATGTAAGACGTAGGCCTACCCACGAAGGGTGTTTGGACCATATCCACCACGCTGGCCCAGTGCGGGTTGGTGGATTCACATACGCCATCGAATTTCTTCTACTGACATATGCAGGTTACCTCACGATGTTTTCCTTCACTGAAAAGCCAATGGTGTTAAATTCCGTACATACATTTCAAAGAACTCATTGGTACGGAACCGGGATTTGAACCAACGACCTCACGATTGTAAGGCGGGTGTCTCTACCACTAAACCACTGTCATATTCATTGTGTTCATGAAACAATGAGTCTTCGCAATCTTAACTAGATATGTATTAGAAACAACAGTTAAACGACAAACGAAGATTATGATGAAGATTGTAGACTTCTACAAATAAAATCTACAATCTTCATCATAATCCGAGTCCTTCTCTATCCCACTGCTGGGTATAGACCTCTTTCTTATGGTGCTATTTGTCTCGGTCTTGTACTTATCGTGTCTCAGTTCGACCCGCGATTTTTACAATATCGTCGACTCGGCTTACCGCTGGACTACCAACGCTCCGCCTGCCTTGCCTCGGCGACCACTCTGTCACTGCCCTACTCCACCTGTCATCACTTCACAAATCTACAATAATGTTCATTAATGCCGATAGCTTGTTATCGACAGCCCTTACTGGTCTAACACGCGCCAAACTTGTAAGTAATAAAATTCAATGATCACAACCGTAAGGAAGCTTCGAAATACCTATCGAAACCTTATAACGGGATTAGAGAGCCAAGGCGGAAGGCCTCCGCTGCGATAACGACACTCCAATCGGGCCCAATCCCTGATTATAGACTCGAATAAAATGTTCCGAGTGTTAACTAGCAGATTATCGCGGACGTTTGTTTTTATAGTGTGAAGATTTTTTTGTCTTCTCACATGTTCTCTAATCTTTATTTTGAATAAATAATATTTTTAGTGTATTTCCGCTAATTACACAATTATTAATATTACAATCACTATACATTTAAATACTTAATTTTACAAAATAGATAAAATAATAATAAATATCACTTTTTTCACTACACTCTAAATATATTTTTTTTAAATAATATATTAATAATCCGTGAACAAATAAATATAAAAAAATCTTTAAAAATAATTTGACTAAATATTGAAAACACTTCACTAATAAATAACACCCTTTTTCTCACTGCACTACACTCTGTTCGACACGTATTTCGCCTCTCAACGAGGCATCTTCAGCACGAGAAGCATGGCAAAGGGAGCAATAGTCTTTGCACCATTATATCCCCTCGAAGAGGAAGTAAAGTATGGATTGACAATGACATTTGACATTAAAAGTGGATAAAATGGTTTTCTCCCCTTGCCGTGGTACCCGGGCATGACGTTTTGACTCTTCGAGGTCGCTAGCAAGACATGTTCTGTTTCAGTCAGAGCTCGTATTGGTGGCTGTTGACAGCGGATGGCACTTACATAGGACCACTAGGCCTTGAGACGGTACAGTAGCTGTACTGTACCGGTCTTTTAATAGTCCACCACTGAACATAGGCGCCTACCCACGAAGGCTGATTGGGTGAAATCCACCTCCCTGGCCCGGTGCGATTCTATGGCTTCACGTACGCCATCGAAATTCTCCTGCGAACGTATGGCGGTTACCTCACTAATTTTGTCTTGACTGAAAAACTCGTGAAATTTCATACACAAATTCAAAGAACTCATTTGGTTCGGAGTACTAAGTACGCCATCAGGACTTGACAGGACCACAAGCTACACGAAATTACTTTTCAAGTCTACCTACTTTCTTCGTAACAGTTCCACTGTTTTGCTGTTGCAGTGTCCAAAACTCGTGGTGATCAATAACCTTGACGATGACAGCCAGGCTGTCGCCTCTATATTATGAAACGGAACTCTAATTTCCATCTAATTTACCCTTGCTGACGATTGCCTTGCATACAAAATATTAGGCATGTTCTAAAGCTGACGAATCTGATGAATAATGTAAGTAAATATGAAATTGTGTATGTAGGTTTGTTTGATACTCTTTCACGCAGCAACGGAGCTACGGATCGTCATCATTTTTCGCAAGCGCAGTGTCACAGGCTCACGCGACTGAACCCGCGGGTTAAAACTACTTTGATACTAAGTTCAAACTAAGATGTAGCCCCTACGTGCCAAAATGATTGAAACAACCGACTGGTCATTCAAGCCACGAGCGCCAGTAACAATCTTATATGTCGATATCGGTCTGCTCATGTTGATCATTTTGCAATCCCCTAGTGGAGCCACTATGGGACACCTAGACAAGCTACACCACGAAATTTGCAGTCTGGTGTGCGAATGTTGCATCCAGCATCGTTGTCGTTTCATCCATAGAACTTCCCCCGCTATCTGCTATTTATTTGCCTCCTCTAAAGAAGAATTAGCCGTGTTGGAAGCGGCTTGCATCCAGCGCAATCCTGAGGTGTTAAAAAAGGCAACTGTCCTCCTGAGTCGATGTCCTACGTCTCGCTTGTTAGTACGTGGTGTCCATACGTGAACTTTTCCATCCTATCGGTCATCAGTCCTCAGTGTTATGTGCCCTGCCCAACATGCCAATCAGCTAGGCTACGTCTATAACTGGTTCTTCTGCGTATTCATTACATACATAGTTACATACATCCAGCATAATACCGTGTCAAATAATCATAAGTCCTGTAAGACCGCTTGTTTGCCAAAGTTTGGAGCTTGCTGCTTACAGACACTTCAAGCTTCAGACTTCAAGCCATACAAGTAATGTTCTAGCTATGATAATTCCAGTCTTCGAGTTTTGAGCTAGTTTTAGTCACGTCACGTCTCTTTAAGATTTCATGTGATTTGATACGTTCTTAAGAAACTAGCGATCTAGGATCGAGCTGTCAAAGAATACTTGGAACCATTGAGTTCAGCCCCCCTACCGCCTAAGCAATAGCAATCGTAATGGTAATCGTTTATGACTTCATTTTAGTCATTTGGCACCGCCTATGTGACGTTAGCCATCAATTTCTTTGCGCGGACTGCGAAAGCAATCGTTGAATGAACAACTTTGATGGCTAACGTCACATAGGCGGTGCCAAATGACTAAAATGAAGTCATAAACGATTGCTATTGCTTTAGGCGGTAGGGGGGGGCAGGATGACTTAGTAAAACTATTTCCAAAAGATAATTGACATATCCCTCAATAAAGTTGAGAGATCGATCGTCATCTTAATTATTTTGTGTTTATGGCTAAAATATATCAAGTCGAGAAAAAAAGCATAGCTGTACCTACATACTTTGTCTTTTAAAATTATATACAGAACTCAACAAAACTCTACTTAATACCGACAATGCTGGAACACCCTCTTTACTTATATTAGTACTAAAACTGGAAAAACCCTCCATATTGGTTTTTGACCCAATCAATTTAATACATGTGTCCAAAAATGCTACCTTGTGGCACTCCAGTCCATGCTTTGACTTGGTATTTTTCCAATATTTCTATACATTTTCAATGTTTAACATAGCTTTGTAAATCACATGTTTTAGGACTAATTTAATAGACTGAAGGAAGCTTCAACGTACTCGGCATCCCAGGATACAATTTAACTCGGAATTAATCTTATTGTCTATTCTCAATGCCAGGTAGACGCTTCATTGGTGTCACGTACCTGACAGTTTGAACTGTGATAGACGTGACCTTGAAACATGGCATGACCTTTCAGTACATATCTACTATAGAAACAGTAGGTATCGTTGAGTCGTCACATAACACAATCTAGGGGCCTTACCATAGAGGTCCTAGAGATAAACCTTTACCCGGCGCGCAAACTATTTGTAGCAAATTCTCATATACTGCAAAATGTATACGAAATATATTTCGTACCATGTAGTGTTGTATGAGCGCATACGGAAAAGTGATCTGTTGTGCTTTGTACTCATAAGTAATACATGTGTAATGACAAGTTAGTTGCAAGAAAATTTTATAGCTAGAGCACAAGTAAGGTTACTAGTTCCTAATCTGTCAGTTTTTTGTAGGATTCATTTCGAAGAATATTTATCAGAGCTACATAGCCTTATCCTGCCATCCCCACTTTATTATTGCTTGGCAGAAATCGCTTGAAGCGATAAGTCCGCCATTTAGTATAACTCATTTATAATGTTTTTGTCCATGTGATTTGTTTGTTTTGTAATGTAGTTAGCTATTGAGAATTAATAATTATCACCGTACTCTCTATATATCACACATCCGTATTCCGTACCTACGGCCTGTCATGATTTTTAATCGTTGCATCAAATTTTGATCTGGTTTTTAAATATAATATGTCGAATGATATTTTCTAGTTTTTTTAAGGGTAACATTTCTCTGGTTTATTATTGGCCGATTTAACAACCAGCTGCATTTTAACCAATAAGAACTGCTTCCGGCGTACTTTTAAAACGGCCAATCAGGAAACGAGAAAAGAAACTGAAGAGATGTAAAAATATTATTCTTTAGGTGAGATCGTTCTCGATTTGCGCCTCGTGGCGAAAGCACATATTCTTAGTCAACACGAACTATGATAATTATTTTAAGAAACTAATGTATAATATTTTATGGTGACCAAATGCACATGAAAATGGACTTTTGTTTCCTGCGAGGTATCGTTTATGAAACGCGGCTTTACTCTCGTTTAAAAACATTAGCTTTAGAATTAGTTGTTATTTTAGAGGGTTTCGTGCAATTTTTTTTATTCGTGCTAATTAAATCGAACATGTCTCATCTAACGGGATCTGTGGCCCTTACAATGTTGATGAAGGAACCAATTAACTATTGATTCGCTCTCGAACATGACGGTACCTTCGGGTAATTGAGTTTGTTGAAAACTTCTCTCCAATACGGTGAGTGACAATTTCTGCGACATTTTTAGATGGAATGCTTTAGGGGATGGTCGAAGTTTGTGTTTGTAGAGTATGTGCAAAAATAGAACCGTCGTGGCATTACGGTGAACTAACAATAAGATTTTAATCTGCAGCTTAGGTACCGACTACACTTGGTAGATGCGAGTACCTACTGATAATAAATATAGTTAAAAAAAAACTATAAAACAAGCTTTCTTGGAGTGCTCGATTTACGAAAAATTATGGCAAAAAGCACCCCAAGCTTTTTTTACAATAGTACTAATATTTTTCGTTCATTATTATTCTCTGCCTATATTGAAAATTATTTTTCATCACATCTATTCGAAAAGGACTACTTGGTTCGCCCTTAAGTGCGCCCAAAGGAGGTGTTTTCTATAAGGAACTTTATGAGTGCGCCGGAATTATCTTTGCCGCGCACTTTTTGAATTTGGAACAAATTAGTGCGACGGAATGATCTTTGCCGCGCACTTTTTGAATTTAGAAGTATTTGTAATGTTAGTGTTCAGCGCCATTTATGTACACGGGAGAAGTCGGTCATGCTAATTTGTGCAAAAAATAATCTTGTACCAAATGTTACTGAAATCGGCTGATAAATAAATAGCACGACAGCAAATGTCATTCCTGTTTGAGAAAAATACTAATCAAAAATCGCCGATGATAAAAGTCCATCATTAATATTCTGACCAAAACACTAGTTTCGTTAAGATTCGTTGAAAAATGCGACCTGTAGAAGAGATTCAAAATCCGGACAGACTAAAGCAAAATCTTTAAGACGAGGCATCGGGCCGAGAAACACGAAAACGAGTACTTTTAAATGCGCGATGTGAGAGGACGAATGATATTGATTAAAATTTAAAAAATCTCATAGATAAGGATTAATATTGAAAAATTTAATGAACCGGACAAAATGAAAAGTACCCGGCTTTATCAAAAACAAAACTTACAAATTTCTCACCAAAAAAAGTTTAATAATTCTAATGCTCAGAATTATCAGCGACAACACCCCATTATTTTTTACGAATAGAATAGCCAGACCGCTATTCTATTTCATAGACCGAGAAGTTATTTTTTTAATGTGTACATTACGAGTAATTAGTTAAAAACTCACTGCCACCCGCCGCTCTGGCGCGATCCTGTCGAGCGCGACCGCGTAAAATTTTTCCGAGTGAAGGGAGAATTTTTGAAATAATAGTTTATCAATGCGTCACCTTAAGTCAAAACAGAGACTCGTGTCACTTCATTAGCTCGGTCAATTATCGTGTTTCTTAAATTCCCATGTGCAAAATCATATCTTAAAGATTATAATTATCATACATGTTTAAGGCCATTGTCGTGTCGAGTGCTTGACGTCATTCTACGCAGTTGCACTTTGACTTCATTATTTCCAGGTAAATAAAAAAAATATTACTTGCAGTTTAAACATTTTAAAATACATTTTCATTCTTCAACATAGAAATACATATTGGTACTTATCTGATAAACCGGAAAATAATCCCAACTTTTCGTTTGCTAACTTCATACCCACAACGCAAAGCTTTAAAAAAATTCACAGATTTTCATGTCATTCTCAACAAAGGTAAAACTAGGAAAAAGCAAACAACGTGTACGGTCGTGTTCAAAATGGGACCAGCAAAAATAATCCAAGAGAAAACTACGCTAAGCTCCTTACATGCAAAATCATGGTTTATATTCGTTCTCTACATCCACAGGTCTCGAGAGACGGGACTTGTCGACTTTATCTAGCGGGGGCATGATTTCGCATGACACAGAGACAAGATTACAACAACACGTAACGCCAATTGAAAATTACACAATGTTATTACTCGCAGAGCACAACAAATCGCTTATTCTTATGCACTCATCATTCAACATAGAAGAAACTAGAAGGAGTCCTTCTAGTCTAGGCATTTTAATGAAATGTACATTTCACTTTGAAAATCAAGGAGAGCGCGCTACCAATTTCTTTATTTTTGAGTTTTTGTGGCTGCAATTTTCGACCGTGAAAGCGTTTCTCTTTTTTTTGACCGACGAACCACTGGAGGTGTACAATTCGATGTGTATATATTTTTTTTATGTATAACCACGCATAACTTTTTTCATAGTGGTCCGATTTCAATAATTCTTTTTTTATTGGAAAGATTATACTTCGAAATTGGTCCCATTTAAATTTTATCGAAATCGGCTGAGGCATTTTTGATAAATCAACAATAATGTGAAAAACGCTACATCGATCCGTGCGAAATATTCGCGAATTCTGTACGCGGGTGAAGTCGGTCATGCTAATTTTTGCAAAAAATAATCTTTTTATTAAGATAAGATAACGTTTGTTTGGTCAATAACTTACATTTCTGGTCTTCTCCGTGTTTGATGGCGCTCACACTATACTACATTTTGCAATCAACGTTTCGTAAACGTGCATTTTGTTGTGTATGATTTATTTCTACATAAAGAGTCTCGCGCTCGCGAGGAGGCATTCATTTTAGGGATCTGAAGAGAAAGCCTTCTCTCGATCGCTCTGTCTACACTACCAGATAGTCTCTACGAGAGATTTCAGTGCGAGGCGGAAACGAGCGTGAAACGACAATGCCTGTAGCACATAGGTCTGTTCGTCCTCGACCGATGTTTATTTTGTGAGCTTATATGGTAGAATTTTCGAAGTATTCGCAACTCCCAGAATATCGTAGGTACTCCAAATTTAACCCCAACTAAAAGGAGAGCTTCCCCCGGAATAATATGTAAAGGCGAAAAGGCAGGTTCGGTATAGGTACTTCTCTAGACGTCAAATCTATTCTAGAATGTTATTTATTTTACTCATCATTATGCCCAATTTTGGTATGTAAAAAAAACAACAACTGCTATTCCATAAAAAAGTTCATCGACTCTCGATAAAATTAAATAGCTGATTGTTTTTCGGTGATTTAGAGTTTGGTCCGTTAGTAATTAAATTAGCCATGACTATGAGTACAATGATTGCCTAGAAAATGTCCGTCGTCTAAAAAAAACCGGACAAGTGCGAGTCAGGCTCGCACATCGAGGGTTCCGTACAAACACGTTGTTGAAATAATTAAAAACCTGTTTCATGTGCTATTGAAGTTCTTTTATATGATACCTGACATGATACGATTTACTCACTTTGAATTTTGAACCCACATTTTGTGAATAATGAGGCCCTATTTTTTTGTGATTTAAATAAAAATGTACAGTCTTCAGATTTATTCCTATATGTGTATTCTGAGACAATGTACATCGCTTAATATCATAGTTCTCTGTCAACGGGAAGTACCCTGTAGCTTTTGATTTTTGTGAGTGTTGAAATATGCGGTTTTTTACGACATAAACGGCTCTAACTTTTTCAAACGATAACTGAGAAGTTTTTCTTTTACACAACTGCAAGAGACTATAGATATGCGTATACAGTTTAAATTTCAACTCGATATCTTTACGCGTTCCCGAGATAAAGAGTATTGACATACACACAGACGGACACACGGACAACAAAGTGATCCTATAAGGATTCCGTTTTTTTTCCATTTGAGGTACGGAACCCTAAAAAAACACTCAGTAAACATAACGCTTAGATTCGACGCATTTATTAATTTTTGTGAATTCCTGCTCCCTAAATCTTTGATATTACAAATTACTTATTCTCATAATACCTAGCATGATGATGATGATAATACCTATGCCTTATTGCTAAAACAATCTCTTCCCAGCAATCTTTCTCATCTTTCTTTGGGTGAAAAGGATTAAGGTAAGCGGGAGGTCGCAATGGTAAAAATCTTGCTCAATGAGTTTTACATGGGAATTTTCCCGCTTTCAATTTCATTTTTGCACCAATCTGGAGAACGAATGTCACCAGAGATGCAGCTTTTGATTTTATCGATCTTTATCGATAAGTTCCTGTTCCTTTGACAGACTATTTTAAACTTTAATCTAGGACGAAAAAATGTCTTGTTACAAGTTTGACGTTTATTGCTAAAAGTCGTTAAATTTATCTGTTAATATTGTGGCTTTATAAGCCCGATTACAGAGGCGCCAGCGTAAATTAAATAGCAGCGTAAAAAGCGTTCTCTCTATCGAATGCCTAAAGTGAAAAAGAAACAGAATTATGCTATTTAGCTAATTTAGTTACGCTGGCGCCTCTGTAATCGGACTTTAGTGGCATTATAGGTTCTTAGTTTAAGGACCGATTTAAATGGAGTTTATTTTGTTTGAAAGTTGTTTAATCGAGATAGTTCATAGCTTTATTTCAATGAAATCTAAGGACTAAATTAACCGTTTTTATTGTGCGCACTAGACGTAAGTTCAGGTTGATCTGGTTGATTGATCCCATAAACGCAATCGGGTTTTAATCTCAAACTATATACTCAGTTACCCCCGGAGATACTTTGTATATTCCAATAGCCTGTAATTTGTATTTGTAATTATTTTTAGGTAGGTTTTACATATTAACAATATGTATATCTTTGTCAATGAATTTAATATTATTTTGTGATATTTTTGGATGACACTGCATTTCTGCATCTAGTATCATTATTAAGAAAAATGTGAAAAAATGTTTAACTGGACGAGCATGTTCATGAATCTATATTATGATTTTTTTTTTGTAATATTGGGTTCCATGAATATCAATAAAGTTATCTTATCTTATCAATATTTGTTGATCTGCTACCAACTTGTCTGATTTTTTATAAGCTTTTATTTAACTCGCAATATATGTATACAAATACAAATACAAAATCGTTTATTTGTCCAATGTTGTATGTAAGTTCGGGTGGAATCTTGCAAGTTAAACTTGACCAACTTCCCTTTCCCAACTTATATTTAGTGACAGTGCAATATTATGGTACCTTGCAGCTGATCTTTTTGGATGACGCTGATCTCATGATGGAGTCGGACGGTGGCCATAGAAACTCCTGTACTAAGCAAGAGAGACCCGTCGTGTTTTGGCTCGTTTTACTTGTCTTGGCTGGCACTCTGCTGCTACATGATATTCAGGATCTCAAAAGCTCGTATTTCAAAAAATATAGTTTTATAACAATTTATTCATTACAAAACTACATTAATCCATCAATGTTGTGCAATAAATTCGCGGATGATATCATCGTAGGTCAGCGTTGAAACATGATCTAAGTGCGACATACATTAGCATCTCCTGTCTGCCGCGTCGGTTAGTTAGTTCAACAAACATTACACACGGTTCTTACTTACTAAGTAATTGTTAGCAAACTTTGAAAAACAGACAATAATTCTTCGTTTTAAGTAAAAAAAAAACCGGACAAGTGCAAATCAGGCTCGCACACCGAGGGTTCCGTACAAATTCAGAAAATTTCACAAAATTGGGAAGTCTGTCTGTACCAGCCTTTTTAGTTGTCCACTGCAGGACGTAGGCCTACCCACGAAGGGTGATGATCGAAAATCGTTCAAATAATAAAAAACCTGTTGTAGCATGTGCTAATGAAGCTCTTTTATATATGATACCTTACATGATACGACTTACTCGCTTTGAATTTTAAACCCATATTTTGTGAATTTTGAAGCCTTTTGTGAGTGTCGAAATTTGCGGTTTTTGACGACATAAACGGCTCTAACTTTTTTAAACGATAACTGAGAAGTTTTTCTTTTACACAACTGCAAGAAACCATAGATATACGTATACAGTTTAAATTTCAACTCGATATCTTTACGCGTTCCCGAGATAAAGAGTCTTGACATACACACAGACGGACAGACGGACAACAAAGTGATCCTATAAGGGTTCCGTTTTTTCCTTTTGAGGTACGGAACCCTAAAAAAAACAATTACTTCTGGACTGAGCAAATAACAAATCGAATAAAAGCTCAGCCATCCTTATTCTAGCCGACTTCAAAAAAAGAGGTTCTCAATTCGACTTATGCTTTTTTATGTATTTTACGCGATTACTCTATCAATTATAAATTGATTACGATGATTATTTTTTCTCTGGTATGTGGTACATGGTAACGGCACCTCTGAAGTATTATCATACTTCTGAGGTCCCTTTTGAATTTTATTGAAATCGGCTGAGTCGTTTTCGACAAATCAACAATAATGTAAAAAATACAACATCGATGATACATTTGATCCGTGCGAGCTATTCGAATTCTGTACAAGTTTGAAGTCAATTTTGCTATTTTTGGCGAAAATCATTCTCTTTGGCATGGTATTATTTGTAAACCGTTTTCTCTTAGAGCCTATATAGATTTCCAAAGTGTCGTTTGGATTCGGATTACTACCAGCTTCAGTACCTACTCTTTTAGTGATTTATATCTTTGAGTTGTACAACAAACAAACAAACAACAACACTTTATTAGACAACCACATTACATAATAAACAGAACAATAGATCTCTAATTGGCGGCCTTATCGCTTTAAGCGATTTCTTCCAGGCAACCAAGCACGGACAGAAAAAAGCATTTGACAAAAAAACGTGGCCATAACTGCAAGAAAATTTAAATAGCATAGAAACAAACACTTAACAAAAAAAAATAATACTAGACAATACCTAACAAATATACAACTAAATTATATTTAAAGAAATATATCTCTACACACATACATAACATATAAACTACATATATACATAATATAAAAAATAAATAAACCTACATATACAGTATTACACATTATACTTAAATAAATATTATATTAATACCTATTTTTATTTTGACTGCCTCGGTGGCTCAGTGGTTAGTGACCCTGACTTCTGGATCACAGAGGCGTGGGTTCGATCCCCACCCAGGGCAAATATTTATGTGATGAACATAGGTATTTGCTCTGTGTCTGGGTGTTATTTAGGTACTATCTATATAAGTATGTATTTAAAAATATGTATATGTAGTATATCAGTCTCTGGCAGCCATAACACAAGCTTTGCTTAGTTTGGGGTCAGAGATCGTGTGTAAGATGTCCAAAAAAAAAAAAATATTTTGTACTAAAACAACAAAAAAAAAGAAAAACTAAGATGACAAATAATGCAGTTTGACTTTACAACGTTTATACTATTTTTTTATTATTAGCCAACGTGATCGTGACAAAATATCTACTGTAGTACAAAAATCAATAATTACCTAGAAAGATATTTTTACCTAATCGATGACTTTAGCGATTAATTATATCGATATCGATGATTTCTCCGTTGCATCGCCGCATCCCTAGCTGAAACTTTTTAATTGGATTTCGATGGGGGCCGAACGACCTACCGTTTCATATTCCTTGCCGTTACCGTCTGCCGGTGTTATGTAACGTTTGGAACAATTTTCAAACGTGCCCGTTTTCAATTTCCTTCAGCTTCTGTTTGGGGAATTTTGATGGAGATCACGTTTTTGTGCTTTTATGTAGGTCGATTTTTGACCCACTTTGGTGTGTACTGAATGCTGCAATGGCTCAAAGCTATTAAGACAGCTAGCTATTTATTAAGGCGCCATAGTATCAACGTAATTTTTCATGTGAGGGCGTAAAAACCAATACGCCCCCGGTTTCGCCGGATTTTTGCATTCAACAATCAATATACAATTGTTTTGCTAAATTTTATGGATGAGAGCTATAGTTCAATTCATGTTCAACGCTCTACGCGTCTCGAATTATGTTTCGAGTAAGTAATTGAATCCTCTACCGTATAGTTTTTGAGAATATTGTTTTTTTTTCTATTCGACAACTTCAAGGACCTTCAAGGTCAAGACGAAAAGTCAGTTAGGCTCTATACAGGTATTTTGAGATTGGATAGCGGCTGAATATTATTCTTCAGTATTTTTCTATGTATAGTACAGTTAGAAAGAAAACATTTTAGTTGTTAGAAAAGATGTATCTTTGAGGAGCAAGCAGCCCGCCTCCCCAATATTGACCTCAGTGAAAAATATTATTACATTGTTGGAATTACATACTTATCGCTGGATTTTGTAGAGATATGAAAAAAATAGTAAAGACCTAAATCAGCTAAAATTAGGTACTTGATGTCCCGGGAGGCAATCGGTCACCTTCTACTTTGTTATACTTATCAACATACTTTGTGTGGTAGTCACTAAAAAAACTTATTTGTTCTCAGCAATAGAATTAAATACTGTAAACTATAGCAGCGTAGCGCCATCTGTTATAACTTAACCAACATACAGTTTATCAGCTATAGATCTGCGCGTGCGTAATACGCATGTTTATGACGAGTTTCTATAGATCTTGTGTAGATGGCACTAGCGGTACTGTCTGTTGAACTCTACTTAATTTTTCGTTAACTGTTTTAATAATGTCTGATTATTTGATTGATGATTTGACCAATGTTTGATTGTGTTCTAGGATGAAGAATTAACCTTATTTAGCAGGTGCACTTTATTAAGATTATGATACTTACTGAGTGTGAATAGGTACTAGGTAGAGCCCAATTCATAATCATGTCATGCCTGATAATCAAGCAAAGGTTTGTTAGGAATATACTCAATTGTTTTTGCAAAACCGACTTCCTCTGTGTACCTACAGAATTCGAATAGTTTGCACAAAACGGTGTGACATCCATGTACATTATTGTTGATTTATCAAAAACGGCTTAGCTTAGCGATTTTGATAATGTTTAAATGGAACCTCGAGAGTGTACACTGCCGTGAATATCGGACATCCGGGGAATAACCACCGGGAATTTGTCATTCCGCGAAAGTATTTTTCATAAATAAATGTCCAAAACCACTGCAGCAAAATGACGTGCATTTAGGATTACTCGTATATGAGAACAGGTATTGAAACGTTCGCAGTTACTAAACCTGAAATATTTTTACAGCATCCTGCAAACTGCAATCGCGCGTCGTCGGTTTCTTTCTGCGCTCGTCCAGAGCAAATATAAGTAATTTAATACTGCATTGCACCATTTTCCCAGTTCTCGTCCCGGTTCCCCTATCTTGCGCTAATTGTGTTATGCATCTCGTAATTAGGCCAATTTTGACTATAGTGTTACGGCCTGACAGACGCTTTACTAGTTTAAGGTGCCTAATGTTTTATTGGACAGACAGAACTTTGTTCAGAGCAAACATTAAGAATGTACGTTCTCTTTCAGCAAAAATCCTACTTCCTAATAATATTATAAACGCAAAAGTTTGTATACATGGATGTTTGTTACTCTTTCACGCAAAAACTACTAAATGGATTGAGATGAAACTTTGCAATAGGTAGTAATGCTTGTACTTCAGAATAACACATAGGCTATAATTTATAAAGATAGCTAGTTAAGAGTATGTTCGTCTCGTTGCCTTAAGAATACCGCCTTCACAGATGAACTTCAAATCTATTTATATGAGCCAACTGTCATCAAAATCGTTGGAGCTGTTTTTGTACAAATGAACAGACAAATAAATAAACATACGAGAATTCCAAGATTAGGAAAATGGAAAGTTCTGAAAAATCTCTGGGTGTGTGTTAGATATTTGTTGCGATTAGGTAATTCTTTCTCGATTATTCCAGTGATCACTAAAATAGATGTTATCTAAATAAAATTATAGGTACATTTTATATCTTAGATTGATCATCATCATTATCAGCTTATTTCGGCCCACTGCAGGGCATAAGCCTACTCCCCCTTACGCCAACTATCCCTGTCCTGTGCCAGTCTCATCCATGTGTTGCCGCAAAACTTTTGGATGTCATCACGCCACCGTTGTAAGGGTCTACCGGGACTGCGCTTTCCGTCACGGGGCCACCATTCAGTCAGAGACCTGATCCACCTGCCATCATCACATTCTAAATGTTCAGCCACTTGAGATTGATTAGATTAGATTATTACTTAGATTGATGCTAACTATTTTCTCAATGCTGAAATGTGAACTTTAGGTAAAGGAAAACAATATCAAATTAAAATCAGACTCGCATTCGCGCAGTTTTTTACCGGCTTCCAAAAAGGAGAAAAAGGAACGAACGTAATACCTCCTGTATTACGTTCGTCTGTATATATTTTTAAATGTATGTTCATCGACATTTTCGCCAATTGTAAACCGATTAAAAAAAAATTAGTTCGATAGAGTAGGTATACCGAAGTGGTCCCATTTAAATTTTATCGAAATCGGCTGAGCCGTTTTGATATCAATAATAATGTACATGGATATCACATCGATTCGTGCAAATTATTCGAATTCCGTACACGGTGGAAGTCGGTGTTGCGTTTTTTTTTTGTGAAAAATAATTATTTGAATTGTAATCTATGCGAAAAACTTTGAACATTAAAATATTTTTAACATTAAGTTGTACTTGTAGCCGAAATGAAAATAGTTTGCGGAGCTAACCCGTCCCCAATTAAGTTAATTACCCACCTGCAGTGCGATAAAAACTTTTCCGTTTTCGAAAATTTGCTTAAACTAGACGAGTAGACGGAAAGTTGACATTTATTTTATTTACACTCTTGTAATTAGCAAGCTCTTCATTGAATTGTAAGGTTCTCGTATTAGAGACCACGTACCGACTATATAGCTGCGGAAAAAATAAGTCTACTCGCCATGCTACGTGCATTTAACGTGCATATTTTTATTTGCCGCTAGATTCTAACGATATAGGAAAATATTGAAAGGAAATCTGTCTGAGATTTCTTTTGAGCTTTACTAATAGTATCTAATCTTATAAGTTCGAAAGTTTGTTGGTTAGTCTGTTACTCCTTATGCAGCAACGGAGCGACGTATGTATACTTATTATATGTAGTTTAAAGGTTGGACAGAAAAAGTTGGACAGCCTATCTGGTTGAAAGACAGTCTTAGACTAAGAAGACACAGTCTATACCTGATTATCACTACATAGTATAAAACAAAGTCGCTTCTCCTGTATGCCTATATATTCCTATGTATGTTTATATCTTTAAAACCACGCAACGGGTTTTGATTCAGTTATTTTAATAGAGTAATTCAAGAGGAAGTTTTATTTGTATAATACACATGTGCGAAGCCGGGGCGGGTCGCTAGTAATATTTATAATGTAAAATTACTTAGTATTTTTATTTTGCTTTAAGACACATTATTGTCAAATCCCAAAGTCATTAATGAACTTACCAAAAACTACGGCACTCAAAAATATGCCAATTTTAAATTAGAAATTCAGCATATAAGTAAGAAAAGGCTTCTTATACTCGAGAATTCCAATATTGTGCCTAAATAGCTAGGGAAAGCCGTCTTACATAAAAACTTTTCCTCAAATGACACCCTTGAGATTATACTTGCGATTTTGAAACCCTCATAGACGTACTGATTTGGTTGGAGATAACCAAATCAGAGCGATATCCAACATGATTGGAGCTGACCGCTTACAACCAGTATTAATATAATAGAGTCTGGCCAACGAAAGCTGTCCAAGAAAAAAGGCGGGAATTTTAAAAAATCAAGAGCTGTTAACCCTGGCTATATATACACTACATTAACGGAGTTGATACTATTTATTTTTCAGCAAGTACATTTTTTTCGAGTTGTAAAAATTTTGTTTTGTTAGCAACTGTTGTTGAAATTTTCGAATGTATTGTGAAGAATATCAAATAAAAGATTACTTTTAATTCTGTCTTTTTATTATTTTCAAATAATCCATTATTTATGTACAGTCGAGGACTTCGAGGAGCCGTACAAATATAGGAGCTATGAGTCATAGTTAAAATCGGATTCCAAAAACTCTACACCTGATATTGAATCAGCTTCATTGCTTTCTTCGCTGCTACTGCTACTGTCCCCAATATGTATTATGAATGGTTCAAGTTCGTTTTCAGTAGTACGAAACGTCAAAGTGTTAATTTTGACAGTCTTAAATTATTGCCATTTCAAAACTTCTGAAAATAATACGTGGACAGCTTTCGTTGGCCAGACTCTAGTAGTAATAATGTTGGACAAACCGCGTTACACGCAATCAGATCAGTAGGACAGACTGTATACTATAGCCGCATGACGACTACTGCTGAACATAGGCCTCCCCTATATTTATCCAGTAGGAGTGGACCACCTAGACGATAGACGTCCTACGCTGAGTTTGTCGGTAGGTACGGCTCTATTCGTGAACTTTGCGGCTCCATCGGCCGTCAGTTTTCCGCGCTATGCTCTTTGCTGCTCTGTCACTTTCATTTGCTAATCCGTTGCATTGTATCGAAAACTTTAGTTCGCTTACCGATCTCCTGACTTCTGATTCGACCTTGCAAGTAACTCCGACCATAAGTCGGGTGGTTGGTACCAAATCGGAACGTGTATGAAGGCGTTTTCCCAGAGTTCTCGCACATCTTTAGTAGGGTTACCCGGCTCGCCTTAATTTGATTATCCCCGTCTCGCGTCAGATTAGTTAATTTAAGCACGTAGGATCGTCTGTGAGTTTAGCAAGGGAACTTCTTTCATGTTGCCTGAATTTGCTTAAAATTAATTATTAATCGTATTAGCTGTACCGACGCTAAATTTTTAAATTTCTCTCGCCCTGTGGGATCTAGACAAAGAACAGAATACTCAGTGGTATCTCAGTATGAGCCTTATTAGTAAGCTCCAAGTAGCCCAACGAGCTATGGAGAGGGCTATGCTCGGAGTCTCTCTGCGAGATCAAATCAGAAATGAGGAGATCCGTAGAAGAACCAAAGTTACCGACATAGCCCAACAGATTAGCAAGTTAAAATGGCAATGGGCAGGGCACAGCGCGGAGGACTGATGACCGATAGGGTCGAAAAGTTCTCGAGTGGAGACCACGTACCAGCAAGCATAAGGATAGTAGGATGTCCACCCGCAAGGTGGACGGATGACCTCATTAAAGCTCAGGTCACACAGACGCGAGAGCCGCGAGAAAGCGATCCGACAGCTGTCTAGTGCAAAGCGCGTGCGCTTTCCCGCACTTCCCGCTTCTGTGTGACGAGAGCTAGACCGCAAGATCGCGCTGGATGCAAGCCGCTTCCAACCGGTCTTATTAGAGATCCATAGGGGAGGCCTATGTCCAGCAGTGGACTTCTTATGGCTGATGGATGGATGGAAGAGCATTTCAGATCATATCATTCACATCTAGAGTATGGACCGCCTGCTCAGTGCTCCCGTGCCTACAGTGTCCGTAATAATAATAATAAATCAGTTTATTTGCGAGAATATTGTCTAACGTAGATCTAATTACATAAATAGTATCAAATATTCTACCTTTGCAGGTGTACAAATATTGTTATTTTTTTTCAAGGACACAAATATACATGCTTGTCAAATTTAATTATATTATTATACGTAAGATGAAAGAGATATATATCAGGCTACACCGCTAAGAAAATATTATAAGCTATCTTCTAGACTTTTGAAGTATTAGAGACGAGTCTTACGACTCTATATATATCACTATCACATACACGCATTCTTTTTGCACTGTAGGTTGAGGCTTGAAACTGCGTACGACATGTACCCTACGGAACATGTCCACGGTCCACGGGTGGGCGCGTTTTCCATGAAAATGCGCGGGTGTCTGCTCTACCCACGGCCCAAAAACAATAAGGGATTTATAAGTTTCAACCCTTAAAAGTGGTTTATCTCCCACGCGCTAATTTACTACTATAGCAATTCATTTGCGAATAAAATAGGCCAATTGAGAGTCAGACTTGCGCACGAAGGGTTCCGTACCGTATAGGCTCCTTTAGCTCTATTTCATGCGTCTACCGGTTGCCGTTATTAATATCGAAAAAAAGCTAGCAAAAACTCACATTTTATTTATGAGAATATAATTTTTTATTTTGTTTTTAGTATTTGTTGTTATGGCGACAACAGAAATACGTCATCCTTAAAAATTTCAGCGTTCTTGTTATCGCGTTTCATGAGATGCTGGTAACAGACAGTCGGACAGCGGAGTCTTAGTAACAGGGTCTAATTTTTGACCAACGAACCACCGGAGGAGGTATACAATTCGACGCGTATATATATTTTTTTTTATGTATGACCACGCATAACTTTTTTTATAGTAGTCCGATTTCAATAATTCTTTTTTTATTGGAAAGAGTATAATTCGAAATTGGTCCCATTTAAATTTTATTGAAATCGGCTTAGCCATTTTTGATAAATCAACAATAATGTGAAAATGCTACATCGATCCGTGCATAATATTTGCGTTCTAGCGATGCGCCCAGCTTCGCACAGATGTATTATACATATAAACATTTCTCTTGAATTACTCTATCTATTAAAACAATCTGCATCAAAATTCGTTGCGTAGTTTTAAAGATATAATCATACATATCACAGACAGGCACAGACAGCGGAAAGCGACTTTGTTTTATACTATGTAATGATTCTGTACACGGGTGAAGTCGGTCATGCAATTTTTTGCAAAAAATAATTATTACCCTTTCGGTACGGAACCCTAAAAAGTAAATATTGAGACAGAATCATGACAACGCAACGACAAGAAAGTAAAACACACAGATTAGTGTCTTGAATTATACATTCCAAAAAACGATACAAATAATATCAAGTTCATGTAATTAGTTAGCAATTGAAAAGACAAATTGTAGCGGATGATCAAAGAACGTTGAAGTAGTACGCCCGGAGGCGATCGCTTTATTTCATTTTAGAATTTCTAACTCCCCGATCCTCAAATGTTAATGAAATTAATGTTTCTAAGATAAATAAAACAGGCATTTTTGCTTCCTAGAAATTATTGAGAAAGCAAAAGTTTGATATTGAGTTAGGCATTTTTGCTTGTTTGATTAACCTTTTAACGTAGACGTTCTGTTTATCTTTCATTTTCGTTTTTATAATACACCTGTAAGGCGTACTTCTGGTAGAATGTGTCAACTGCAGTTCGGAAATTGAAAGTGTTGGGCACTAGGGGTGGACCAGCACCCCTGACATGGCAAAAGGACAAATTGTCTTTCTGCCAATTTATCCTACCGGAGTGGAAACAAAGTATGAATTGACATTAACAACTGTCATTAAAAGTGGATGAAATGATTTTATCCCTTTGCCATGCTAGTGATGCAGACAGGTGGATAGATGACCTCGTTAAGGCCGCAGGATCGCGCTGATTTGCGCTGGATGCAAACCGCTTTCATCTGATCTTATTAGCGATCTATAGGGGAGGCTTATGTCCGGCAGCGGATGTTCTATGGCTAAGAAAAAGTGTTACTGCAGTGAATTTGTATCTCGTGCCCATATAGACTGAAATGCGGGTTGCCATAACTATCTGAACCTGCTGATTGAACCTCGAAATCTATTTATGTAGGTCTTATTGTGTGTTAACACATATGTTAAAGTAAATTTACTAAATTATCGTTCAAATTACACGAACAATATAACAGTTAAAATATATAAGTATTAAATGTGTCGGTCCACAAAAATACACCCGTAACTGGGACGGACTTGACTTCGGGTCAAGAGAGACGCAGGATTATAATAAATATTCCTTTGCCATTCACTCAGGCATAATAGAAGTAAGTTATTTACCAAAAAAGGTCTTTGTTTGCACAAAACAACCAATAAAGGGAACAATCTCCGTTATTCATGCTCTGCCGTGTTATCCGTATACTTGTAGGACTGTATGTTGTAGGCAGTAACTTCATACTTCGAGAGTCAGCCGAACAATATACGCGCGTATTTTCTCATACCAACATTTTTCGCACAACTCCGTAACGTAACAAAGTGATTTGTTGTTTCAGATGCCTTCGATCTGCACGTCGACAGCGAAACGGTGAAATTTAACGAGAAAACTTTCCCACCCCTAAAACAGAACAGCCGCGGGTTTCGAAATTTAAAATGCGCGAGTGTGATTGGTCCCGGTGCCGAGTGGTGTTGTGATCAGTGATGTGCAGTGTCGATAGTGGTTATCGATAGTCGTCAAGATGGCGACGATGGATTTGACGAACGAGGTGGTCCGGTTACGGGTCGAACTCGAGAAGGTGACACATGAGCGGGATATGCTTCTATGTGAAGTGTCAAACCTGAGACGGGAGTTGGAATTGAGCGAGCTGAAGCACTTGCAAGATGACAGGTGAGCTAAATTTTATTTATAACTACTTATCTAGTTTGCTTCTCACTAAAATTTTACATAGACTAGTCATCTCTGCCATGGACTTTTATCAAGGTTAAAATTACGGTTAAATAGACTGCAAATACAGACGGATTACTTTAGGTCACAAGGGATTACTTAGCAAATTGGATTTAAAATAGTGTACCTATATGTATAGATACATACTCCTGATTATGAACAATTTTTGTCATGAGACCAACCCCGAAATGACGATGAAAAACAGTTGTTCCATACAACATGATCTGAAATGTATGGAAAAGTGATTTATTTTCGCATGTGTTCCAGTAACAAGTTGTTCATAATGTTAAATGTATACATTTAAATACTTCTATAGGTCTAAAAATCCTTGCAAACTTTGCAGAACAACAGCCTGTAAGTCAGTGCAAAGACAGATATATGGAAATAAATGCACGGTGCGTATCCCAAGTATCCGTTTACGGCAGATGTCCTTGTCTCACGACTCTCGAACGTACTCACAGCTGAGTAAACGAGATGAGGAATGATCTCAGAGACAATTTGCATCATTTGACAGGCGGCTATCAGCCAAAGCAGTCGTCTCTATAGCTGCTTCCGCGGTAACAAAGCGCGCCTACGTCTTGTGGCTCCTTTCAGAGGCTCGACAGTTCGTCGGGGTCTCTCGTTGATGGGTGGTAGAGCAAGTAACAAGTTAGGTGCGTACAAAATATATTGGTAGAGTAAAAAATCTTTCGTGCAGCGACAAATCGAGAACAGGCGTACCATCTGTCTCGAAGCCGTTTAAGACATTTCATTAGGAATAATATAAAAATTGTACCTTTACTCCACTTATTACGGAGTACAATATACAGGCAGTGACAGATTTCATGCTTTTTGTAGCCTTCGATTACAACATTTTGCTGTTAATTAAGTACTATAACGCAGCGTAAATACAATAAAATGCTCTTGACACCAAAGTCAAAAACGAGAGAAAGACAGCGTATCAAAAAGTTATTTGACTCGTGTAATCCTCAAAAGATTATGAAGGACAACTTCTACCAATGACTAGATAAATTCTTTTGACATTGTCGAAAATAATAAAAAACTCACACCAGAGCGTCGCAAGTTCCCTTAATTAATGTTTTTTCATTTAGATTTTTTTTGCTTCCGCTTTCTCTTATGCCTCGATCCGTCAACACACGCATGCCTATTACGTCTATTGTTCCTCGCGGCTTCCGACGTCAGAAGGTCCTTCGCACTCTTTCAAAAGCACCCTCGTACTCTGTAGAGCTATCTACATAGATACCGCACGAACAACATTGCTGTTACTGGCAGGTACTTGTACTGTCTCGGCTTGTAGAACTTTGAACGTTAAAACCATGGGTAAAAGTAATTTCATATATGTAGTTCGGGCGGCTAGGCCTTTTTTTATTATTTTATAATAAATAATATAATGCTGTATTAGCCGTGGTGGTCGAGAGGTAGTGACACCCGCCTTACAATCGTGAGGTCGTGGGTTCAAATCCCCGGTCCCGTACCAATGAGTTCTTTGGAATTTATGTACAAGAATTTCACACCTCTGGCTTTTCGGTGAAGGAAAACTTCATGAGGCAACCTGCATTCGTCCGTAGAAGGAATTTGATGGCGTAAGTGAATCCACCAACCCGCACTGGGCCAGCGTGGTGGATATGGCCCAATCACCCTTCGTGGGTAGGCCTACATCCTGCAGTGGACTATTAAAAAGGCTGGTATAGTACAGTACAGGGAAAAAGATCAGGTCTGTTTAGGTCTTGCATTTCAATGTAGATGCTAAACAATAAGTATACCTCTTAAAAAATGTGAAAGTCTTAGTAAAGTTTCTTCTTCCGCATTCTTTCAAGCGGGTGCTTGAAAGAATGCAGTAATGCACATACTGCATAGGCACCTTGTCGACACTGGTTGGTACTTACATTGTTGTATCCAGTGAAGGCTTAAGTTGCATTGGTAAACACAGATTTGCTTTTAGTGTATTCGTCTGGTAGGTGTTAGCTGATAATGTAGGGATAGTCTAGCTAGGCTAAGCGTAAATGACGTACAAGACAAAGTGATCTTACCACGCATGGATCAAACCCTATTTCTTAGATTTATAGTACCACCCACGCTAAGTAGGTACTTATTGCAGCTACTATAAGAGGCTGTACCGGCAAGTTCAGCGTAAGACGTCCCACAAGATAGCCGGATGACCTCATTAAGACCGCAGGATCGCGCTGGACGCAAGCCGCTTCCAACCGGTCTTATTGGAAATCCATAGGAAAGCCTATGTCTAGCAGTGGACGTCCTATGGATGATAGATAAGAGGCCTTCGGTGGCTCAACCACTGAACAAAAACCATTGAGTCTAAGTATTAACTACCTAACAATCGCAACTAGTCTGGCTAAGGTTACAGTAGTACATTTTAATACGCATTTTAATAGTATCACCATCATCATATCCGAGTCGTCTCTATCCTAAGTACTGTTCGATAAAATCATTTCTCGCATTACTCTGTATTATACCTACTTGAAATACATACAGATTCGTTTACATCCCATATTATTTTCCAAAAAGTGCCACAAGCACGTTACCCTGTCAGTTTCTGTACAAATCCATCTCGCTGATTGTGATCTACGCCCGTTCTCTGAACCAAGTCCAATCGGAAATTACTGACGCCGCTCGGCGCCGCTTCTAATCACTTTACGACGCGATTCGTCTTGGATATCCAAAGATTTTCCCTCTCTTATAACCCGCCTTGAAATAAGTGAGACGTGAGATAGCGCTGATTTCGGCGATTTTGTGAAAAATAATACCGAAATCGAATCAGGAATGAGGAGATTCTGAATACGGACCAAAGTTGCCGACGTAGCCCATCTGAGTTGCAAGTTAAAATGGCAGTAGGCAGCGTATACGCTATTCACTATACAGTTATATTCACTAGCAGCGTATACACTATTCGCTCGAATTGATGTATACAATTTTTACATTATTGTTGATTTTTTAATAACTGCTCAACCTATTTCTATAAAATTTAAATGAGACTACCTCGGGAGTATACCGGTTCGAACTAGAAAACTTTTTTTTTTGATTCGGTTACATCTGGCAACTTCGGGTACAATTGGCGAAAATATCGATAAACATACAAAAAAACATGCAGAGAATTTCTTTTTCCGAAAAATGTTTGTATCATCTTGTAAAAAAAATTGGAAGTCCGTTAAAAATTGTTTCAAGCGTCTGTCGTATTGATGTTTTGAAACTAATTCAAAATATGCAGATACTCGTATAATCTGTTCAAACGCGAAACCATTTTGACTAAAAGTGTACTTTTTAAATCGGTTCATATAGGTATCTCGAAACGCTTTTATGATAAATTGGCTTGATTCTATAGTCTATGAAATCTTACAATCTGTCACAATCCAGAAATGAAAACAAACAAAATAACTCACTAATTACGGACTCTTACTTTCTAAGCTGTGGCATGGTGTACTTTTATTTTGTCATGTCACACTTCGCGGCTACTGTAAAATTCGCATAACATTGTATAATCTTGTGGGGGCGACATAATCGCTTATACCGAACTAAACAGCTTGATCTAGAATGGAATTATTTAGTTCTATCATTTGGACAGCCTAATTGTGTTTTTGTGCTGTAATCTGTTTGCATAGTAAAAACTACCATTAGTAATGGCTAGAAAGTGAAACTTCTGTCGCAGAGTACGTGTGATTTTACTACGTTTATGCATTACTAGTTTTTACCCGCGGCTTCGCCCGCATACGCAATATATCATTATAATTTATAGCCTATGTGTTATTCTGAAATATAAGCTATATTATTGCAAAGTTTCATCTCAATTCGTTCAGTAGTTTTTGCGTCCATCCATCCATCCATCCATCCTCACAAACTTTCACGTTTATAATATTAGTAGGATGCCATTACCCAAATATACTAAATATATAAATAATAAAAACCATTTATTGCAGGCACAGGCCCATATTAAACTTAATCTAAATTAAAATCAGATTAAAATCAATCAGTCACTAAAGATCAGCCGTATGATAACTCTCCTTGTTATAAGTATACGTTAGGTTCAATTTTACATGTTGTCTATTTTCCTTCGATACGTACGAAGCGGTTTGACTTAACATTTCTGATTCGTACCGCCAGGGAATGGAACAGTCTTCCTGCTTTCCTATTTCCTAAGAGATTTAAGATCAGCTTTTTAAGATCAGAGTGAATAGGTATCTTCTAAGTCTGCGTGCTTTATCTTCGACCACGATGTCGCTTACCACCAGGCGAGTTGGTGGTCAAAGGCGGACTTATTCACGTTAAAAAAATTGCTGTTACCAGCATATTTCTAGCACGACTGGTAGAGCCCACCACGGTTATTGATCAAGTGAGACACTTCGTCTCTGCTTCGGGTTGGCAAATTTGTCTTCCATCTGTCTGATTTGTTAGTTTGTGTTTCAAGACTTGTAAGTACAAGGCTTTGGTCAACGGATTCTTTTATTATTTTAAATCTTCTTTGTCAAATCAAGATTTAAAAACAAAAAATACTACAAAGAGTTCTTTTATGATCTGCTAATGCTGCTTGGAAATACATATGTGATTTTTTTTATTATTTATTTATGCGCAAATTACGCTAGCGCTACTTTATTTGATGTAATATTGTAACATTGGTCGTTAGTAACCTCGCTCGGTCAAAAAATTACTCGATCGTATTTCTCCATTCTAGTAACCAAATTACTTGAACGGCCTAAAATGGAAACATCAGTATTTTTTCTAATAGGTACGAGTAGGTATTTAGCATCCTTGTTTAATTCGACATTTATAACACAAAGGCTATTGATAGCGAGCAATAACCATTAATTCCTCGCTTCCATTAGTCAATTGATACGCCGAATTAGGCAGCGGAGACCTGCCGCCTTCGCAACAGATATATCGTAAATCACTATGTAGTCTTTAGTCCTTAAATATATTGCACTTAAAGGGATTTTATACGCCAATTTTCCATACCGCTCGTGCAACCTCACATTAATAACTAGTAGTTTTCCTAATGGTAGACCACGCATCTGTTTAACCAAATCTTTATAAGCCTACTAGTTTTTACCCGCGGCTTCGCCCGCATGATATTTTGATTTTTGTGCTATCCCATGGAAACCCTTATAACCATTTATCCAGGATAAAAAATAGACTATGTCACTTTCCGTCTTTCAAACACGAAGCCCTACCTTACCACCCTTAATAAAGGAGGTGAAAAATCAAAAAACGAAAAAATGAAAGACGATTTGACTGTTGTTCGATTCGACAGTTGTTTCTTTGACATTTCTTAAAGTGCACTCTAGAATAGCTCGCAGATAGCAGAATTTTTCCTACTTAACACTTTTCGTTCCTTATGAAACATTTTCGCAAAATCATTATAATTTATAGCCTATGTGTTATTCTGATATACCTGAATCAAGTATCTGATATACTTGATCTCAATCCGTTCAGTAGTTTTTGCGTGAATGTATAAAACAAAGTCCCTTCCCGTTGTCTGTCTGTCTCTATGTAAGCTTATATCTTTAAAACTACGCAACCGATTTTGATGCGGTTTTTTTTAATAGATAGAGTGATTCAAGAAGAAGGTTTATATGTATAATCCACCTGTGCGAAGCCGGGGCGGGTCGCTAGTTACTGAATAAATTTATAAACCGAACCAAGGGCAGCTCAACGTTTCTTCTAACAAGTCGTTCTAAACTAAGTATCCTTGTCTCTACTACGAGTAAAGTAGTACAATGATTCTTAACATCTATTCTGCTTAGAATCTAAGAGACGTTTTAGTTATATGTAGATTAAGCGGGCGTGTTCAAATCCCGGTTCCGTACAAATAAGTTCTTTGGAACTTATGTTGGTACAGAATTTGAGCTTTTTGGTGAAGGAAAACATCGTGAGGCAACCTGCATACATCCGTAAAAAAAAGTCGATGGTGGATGAAAAACCAACCTGCACTGGATCAGCGTGATGGATATGGCCCAATCACCTAAGGACTATATTCAGCAGTGGACTATTAAAATGGCTGATATTGCAAAGCAGGTGTACCTTACAACTAAGCTAGAAGGTAGTTATTAGAGCTTCGAGGTACGGTACGGCCTCGATATAATACCTAAGTAGGTATAAAAGCTACACGAAGTAGCGTGGGAGTTGCTCGCTACCAGTTGCTACCAACCACCGTTAGCTTTGTTAGCTAATCGCTTTCCGTTTCTATAGATAAATGAAAGAAAAAGTGGAGATAATAACACTAGGGTCATTATGTCTTCTTTTTCTCTCACAAAATGCGTCTAGAGTTTGGGGTCAGAGACCGAGTGTGTGAGATAATACCTTAATATTCACTTATTATTTAGATTGTGCGTGTAGAGAGTAAAGACGCATTTCGATGACTTGACTTCCAATTTTATAGAAATATTTTACCGGACAAAATTGCACATTGTACTTGTTTAAATGTTTTGATGTTCTAAACTACACAACAGATTGCAATACACGGCTTTCTATTTGTTTTAGAATATTTCTTTTGGAACGTTTATAGCTATACTTAGCTCATTCATAAGCCGGGACGGGCAGCTAGTTGTATCTGTATTACATGGAATGGAAAGGAACATTTAGATTGTCGATTTAGTACTTAAACCTAATACCTAGTTTCTAGGCACTAAGCATTTCGTACAGCGCGTCCATTAGCGTCTTATTCAGCCATTAAGTGGGCTGAGACGTCCCTCAGAGGCTGAAGGTGGAACCAGGGCCGGACCGTGAGTTTAGGGGACCCTGGACTAATACTACTTGGGGCCCCACCTAATTTCTCAAAGTATAGGATAGCAAGATAGAAAAACACAGAGTCTGAAATGGAAACAGCGGAGCACGATTGAGATCGAATGAATGTGTAAAGGCTGCCAAATATTTTAACTGTAAGTTGAAGTATCTACCTGAACGTGGAGTTGAATTAAATGAATTAAATTGGTTTGATTGATCGCAGGATTCGCATGGCTGCAAAAGTGCAAACCTTAGTTTAATTTAGTAAAATTATAGTTTTTTTTTAGCATTTTGGTCTATTTTTAACTTTGACTGGACTTAGTTGGGATCCACGGGGCCCTGGAAAAGCCTTAAGATAGATCCGGCCCTGGGCGGAACCTTATCTAGACATTACAGACACCGGAGTGCCGCGCGACATTTACTGGGGTAATAAAACTACTGAGATTAAAATTATGCCTGGTCTGGGATCAAAACAACCTTTGGGATTAGCTAAAGGACCTAACCAAACTAACATAACCACGTATCGCATCATCAGCAAAACATATTTCATATATTAGATATTCATATATTTGTCACAGAACAGAGCCTTTTGTATAGAATATTTTTTATGATTACAGTGTTAGTGCAATAGCAAAAGTTGTTCATAACATTGATTTGTGACTAGGCTGCAGCCGAGTCCGCGCCCACACCGGCGGCTGTTTGCGGGACGCCTAAAACAATACAAGCCCGCCATTCAAATCTTCGACACAGCCTACACCATACAGTCATACACATTAGGTACCTGTAATGAAGCATAAAATGGCAGATTCCCATGCCCGGCCCTCAGACCGACCAGTGGCACGCAAACCGTGTCGAAACCACGGTCACTCTTCGCAACACTAATTTCCAAATTCATTTCTAATTATAGCTCATTGCTTCACCGCGATGCACGCATCTTCATATGGCTTTGATGGCCTTAACCTGTGTCACAATATAGCAAGCTATTCTTACACTTGATTGGAGGAGGTCACTGTTTTATTTTGCTAGGGCAACATCGACAGTCATGGGCAGAAACTGTAGTTCACACGTTTTGCCATCGTTACAAATGAAGTGGTAGCATTACGATCAGTGCTACCAAGAGGTGACCTCTCATTGCATGAGTAACAGTCATTGGCATGTAAGGCTTTTGTTTGTATGGCAGTTACGACTGTTTTGCTAATTTAGAGTTTGGTTAGCGTGTTCTATCTTGGATGCGCCCTTGACTTTCATCGGTAGGTACTTTAGTAGCTATGTTGGGTTTGTGACGGTATCAAAATATAAGTACCTACGTCATCGTCATATCAACCGTAGAAAATGTCTCTATGTATTTCCATCTAGACTGGTCAGAATCAACTTAAAGTATGTCATAGTTTTGGTGATGTCTTTATTTAGTAAAATAAGATACATTTTACATCTTTATCATCATCTCAGCCATACAATTACTGGAAAAGATCGGCCTTAGTACAAAAAATGCCAAATTCGATGGGCCTTAAGTATCTATTAACTTTGTGAGTGACGTCCTATGTACTTCAAGACTTCAACTGTGGTCTCCATTCGAAATCCGTACGTCCTCATCGGTTATCAGTTCTAATCCGTGCACTGCCCACTGCCATGCCGAATGGTAAATCTGCTAAACTTGGATCTAAAAGTTGAAATATGAGGGCTGTCTTCTTCGTAATTAAAAAATAATTCAGATATCCAGTAAAATCAATTCGATTTTGATATTAGGTACTTAAAATGTTTTACTTTGCGTAGATGTTTGTTTCTTTTCAATATTCCCTTTTTCCGAGAATCTCCTACATTTACTTATAAATCTACCTTTGTAATAATTCGTAAAATAATTTCCAGTAATAACATAAACGCAGATCTCGCAAGATAGGACATGTCGTTTCGATCAACCGGGGAACTTATTTGCACAAAACTTAAGCTTAATATTACAAGTAGTCGTAACGGTTCCCTAATGTTTCACAAACAGTTTTTGGCAAAATATCACTTTAAATATTCATTCCAAAAACTTTATATTTCAAAAGTGTTTCACATTACAAACAACGTTTTGTATGTTATTTATTTTAAAAATACCTGACATCCACAAATGTTTTAATTTACAAACCATCATTTAGACAACTTTTTTAACATTTATCAGAATGTAATTATACAACAAATATTTTGAAAGTTTAAGTCTCTATTTTACGAGTTGATCATGACCAGTAGTTTAATGTATAACTAGTGAACCAGGGAACGATTTGGTACTGGTACTCGCTAGCCGTTGCCGCCGCACGCTCGCTTTGCTCGCTCGGCTCGTGCGTTGGTTGTCATGTTCTAATCTAACCTAACCTACTTTTTGTTTCACAACAAATAAACAAAAGCTATTTGCTTCTGGCACTTCACCGATCGCTGCCGCGGCGTACTAGCTCTGCTCGCTCGGCTCGTCATTGTTTGTCATGTTCTAACCTAAACCATTTTTTTTCCACACCTAATCTACAAATGTGATTTGCTTACTTCACCGGCCGCTAACGCAGCACGCTCGCTTTGCTCGCTCGGCTAGTGCGTTGGTTGTCATGTTCTAACCTAACCTAATTTTTGTTTTCTGAAAAATCCACAGCAGCGACATATTTTTTTAAACATTTGTTGTATTTTAAAATAATTGGAATTGCTTGTCAAATCATATGTTATAGAATGTAAGTTTTTCGAGTAATTATTTTGTGATATAACATTTTTTTGAATATTTTTGTGTAATAATCATTTAGCTACTCATGGGTGGGTATGTCAAACGTTGCCGCGTTGGTTATCCCATGCCAGTTTATGAAAAAAAGATTGTGAATTATTACTCATAGAGCACTACACAACTTATTAGAAATCAATAGGGGAGGTCTGTGTTCAGCAGTGGACGTCCTACAGCTGATGGATAGATAGATGAAGAGCTTAAAAAATCATTAATTCATAAATGCGCTCACAAAACACAGCATTCTCCAAGGTTTCGTAAATATATAGATTTTGTATTATATGATGCGTATTTGATCACAGATTTTCTAAAACAAGATAGATAACGCCTGCAATTAAGTAGTAACGGGCTTTTTTACGTTTTCGTACTTGCCTCATTGTTTTATTGACGCATAACATAATTTGTTACATAAATGTATGAATGTCTCGCGCGTTGGGTAAAGAGAAAGCCTCTCTCTAGATCTCTCTGAACATGAACGTAACATCGCCCGGGGGCTAATAAAACATTATGTCCTGTTGGTCCTTCAGAAAAGCCCCCGAGGGGTTTTCTCTACCCCCAGACCGATGAAATAGGCCGTATGCCCACGCAATTAAAACTTTGATGGTAGAATGCTGCTCCTTTCTCTACATTTTTTAAGAGAAACTAGAAATAATTAAAATATAACTCTTCTTTTTGCTTCACCGTAGTCGGGTAATAATAATGTTATACACGCTCTTCTACTTACTTCAGCTCACGCTAATTAATAATCGTGATAAATAACAAAAAATATGATAATAAGATTATGAAATCTCTCTTTACACTAACTTTGGACCAAAGAGGGTCGCAATGTGGTCGGTAGGAACTTTTAGACATATCAGTTCAAAATAGGATTAGGATAGGATACAATAATTTACTTCATAAAACTCAATTTGAAAATACATTCGAAATGCAGTGCGGCGCAGCGCCAGGCGACGAGGCGTTTTCCGATTTTCCCACCAATCTAGGCTGTGAGTATCATGTGGGGAAATAATTATTTTTTGGAAAAAATAGCAACACCGACTTTCACCGTGTACAGAATTCGACTAGTTTGCACGAATAGATGTTACATCCATGTACATTATTGATAATTTATTAAAAACGGCTCAGCCGACTTCGATAAAATTTAAATGGGGCTACCTTGGAAGTATATCCTATAGAAAAGAAGTTTTTAAAAATACACAAAAAAACAACAGAAAAATACATACAGATGAACATAGTACCTCCTCAATTTGGAAGGTCGATAAAAAAATTGAGTTTCCAGCTTGCACCTCGCGATTACTCATTATTTAATTTAATATACGATCACACGATCACGTACACAAATTAATGAATATTAATATGACACCTGAAGTGGATATAGGAAAATTAAAAATTTGGTATCGTGAAGTCAAACATTTATTCAGGTGAACGGTAGCGACATTTTAGCGTTGTTACGGCGAAAAATGTCGTGATGTGGTCGAATATTCAATTTATGTGTTAGGTAAATTGAGAAGCTAGATTTCACCCGCGGCTTCTCCCGCTTAATATTAAGAAAAACGTTCACAGACGCTAACAAAGCCTATACCCTATCCTAGTTATATTATAAACGCGAAAGTTTGTGAGTATGTATGGATGTTTGTAACTATTTCACGCAAACATTATTCAACGAATTGAGATGAACCTTTGCATTAATAATGCTTATACATTACAATAACACATAGGCACATGGGTTGCCTGGAAGGGATCGCTTCCAGCGAAAACTAAAGATAGTGCAACACTAGGCCGCCTAGTGTTGCACTATCTTTAGAATTTCACTAATGTATTTATTGTTAGCTTTTATTTAGTTAGTCAGTACAATAAAGAGTTATTTGTTTGTTATTTGTTAGGCTAATGAAGTTCGCCGGGTCAGCTAGTGTTTTATTATTTCGTTTATATCTCAACATACTTTACTCATATTAAATGTTTTTATTCTATGTTATCGTTCCATACCTTTCATGTTTCTGGCTTACTTCTAAAAAGGTTATCAGACTTATTTTCTGAAATCATCATTATGAACAACTTTGATTATGGTGCCAACCCGGAAAATCGAGAAAAAACAGCTGCACCATTCATTTTTTTTTAAATAGTTTTGCGTTTGACTACACACTGCCTGATGTTAAGCAGATGTTCGGTCTAGGATGTAGCACGCTTACCTAGAAGATACCTATTTACTCGAGATTTGAAGACACCTACATTGTACTTTAGCGGAAAGACAGACTCAGGCAAAGCGTTCCACATTCTGGCAGTTCGTATGAGGAATGTGGACTCAAAACGCTTGGTTCTAACGCGTGGGATGTCCACCATAAAAGGGTGGCGCTTTGGTCGCGTCCGTCTAGCCGTACGATAGAAGAAAGGGGCAGATGGGACTGGATTGTGCAACTCCTGGGCGCACTCACGGAAGTGTATCCGATAGTAGGCTGAAATTGCAAATTTATGAAACAGCTTATTTCTTTTTCTCGAACTCCGTGTTGTCGCCTTATAAAATTTGTACATAATGAAGGGCTATATCACCCCCTTTTGGATTCCTATTCAACACCAGTTCTGGATAACCCTGTATATGGCGCTATAGTTTCATAAACTGCACCTAAATCTGTCAACTTAATATTATTCTCCCACAATCAACCTCTCAGCAATCCTGAGTAAACTTTTTCCTATCCCAAATGTTTTCATTCATTTGTGAAAACAGCAAGCGTGCGACTGAAAATACATAGAGCTTGTTTATGTTTCCTCCTATAACTGGGTCGCTCTATTATAAAGTAGAAAGTGAAGTAACCGAAGACATGTTTGTTTTTGTGAATGATACCAGTATGAAAGCTCACTCTGCAGTCGTTGTCTATGTTATCGAGAATGTTATTTTATGTTGTAACGCAATTTTGCTGGTTTTTTGGCCGACAAAACGTAAATAACGTAAAAGGAGGTAGGTACTCAATTCGACGCATATTTTTTTATGTGTAACCACGCATACCTTTTTTATTGCATCGAAGTTGGTCCCATTTAAATTTTATTGAAATCGGCTGAGCCATTTTTGATAAATCAACAATAATGTGAAATTGCTACATAGTGTGCGCACTATTTGCGAATTTTGTACACGGTTGAAGTCGGTCATGCCATTTTTTGTGAAAAATAATTATTATCTTGCTATCTAACTCGTTATTAAAGGAGTTGTGAAGGTTAAAGACCATTTGTACAGGCTTTCACAAAATAAATGTTCTAGTGAAAGACCAACACGACAAAACATTAGCCGCGTACAGAATGTCCTAATGCTTAGCGGATACAAGATTATGTCCTGTATGCTGAGTGTGAGTTTTGTCGTAAACATGACTCACACTCAGCATACAGGCATCATTACGACATACTAAAATTTTACAGTAGTTTGTCATATCGAACATGTCCTGTCCTCTGTCTATGGGTGGTAGGTAATTTAGTCTCAAAAAATATAGATACAAAACCGGTACGACAAATAGAATAGACCAGATGGACTCAGTTGCGACTCAAAAGGCGTGGGTTCGATCCCCACCCAGGGCAAGCATTTATGTGATGAACATAGGTGTTTGCTCTGTATCTGGGTATTATTTAGGTACTATCTATATAAGTATGTATTTAAAAAAATATGTTTATGTAATATATCAGTCTCTGGCAGCCATATCACAAGCTTTGCTTAGTTTGGGGTCAGAGACCGTGTGTAAGATTAAGATGTCGATACAAATTACATGCTTAAACGCGCTCGCCGAAGAGCGCGTCATGTTTACGACAAAACTCACACTCAGCATACTGCTCTGTTATTATCTCGGTAAACGAAGACAGAACATTCGCCTGTGAGCACGCGCCTATTAGTGCAGTACTTTATGGACTACACTATAAATAATCATTTTCTTGTGGCTTCAGGATTTTGTTTTGCCCCTTGCATCTCTCAAATTAGGCGACATCTTAATCTTACACACGGTGTCTGACCCCAAACTAAGCAAAGCTTGTGATATGGCTGCCAGAGACTGATATATTACATAAACATATTTTTTTAAATACATACTTATATAAATAGTACCTAAATAATACCCAGATACAGAGCAAACACCTATGTTCATCACATAAATGCTTGCCCTGGGTGGGGATCGAACCCACGCCTCTTGAGTCGCAGCTGAGTCCGTCTGGTCTATTCTATTTATCGTACATTTTATGAGACTAAATTACCTACTACCCACAGAAAGTGGACATTCCCTTCGATTTGACTAACTACTGTTAAATCTTAGTATAAATACTTAATGCGTGGGCTTCCCATAACTTATTTGGACAGAACTGACGAAACTGACTTACTTTATATTGCAAAATCTTGCGGATACAAAAATTTGTTGACGATTGAGTTAAATTATCCAATCTCTTAACCTAATAGCCCACATTAACTCTTCCCCTCTTATTTTGAAATGTAAGCTGTAAACCGGGATATATATCGCAGGAAATGAACGAGCCATTTCAATTTCCTACCGAGTGAAAATTCGCGCGATGTGGTTGACATACTTACAGTTTAAATAGGGAATTATTAAAGCGGCTCTCGCCAGGAGCGAATAATAAATCAAATAGCCACTACAAACTTTGCACAAGGAGTTTTCAACAAATTTTGTGCTATGGCGTTTAAGACAGCGTTTTGATATCCACTTAAAAACAGAAAAATAAGGCGTAATAACGATGAAAACTCATATAAAGATTAAATGAGAACACGTTTATGTAAAAAGGCAAGAGAAAAATATACGAGAAAGCGAGTATTATCGTGTATGCATGGTTGGTTGTTTCCTATTTTGAGTTGCAATTTATATGCTTGAATATGCAACGTTCCTAACTAAGCCAAGTACTAACACCTACCGATGTTTGATCGGTAATTAACATGCATTGTGTGCGGTAAAATTACTGTTTGAGTAATTAAAGGAATAGTGCATACTGTCGTGATTGTGCTGATTATTTCTTCTATTATCTCCCGAAGTTACACGAATAACTACGTTCGTCCGGTTACTTTTTAAAGTTTATTTTTTACTATGGAAACTTATAAATTTATAAATGCCATATTTCCGGTTGGCAGTTACTTATATTGAGTTTTTAAGTATTTATTTATAAAATAGGTCGGTACCTTTACAATATTGTTGTTATAAATCATAGCAATTTAAATACACAATTTTCATTATTGACATAATTTCATCTGCTTGAAAAGTCTCTTCAAAAGTCTCTAAAATAAAAAGTCTTGTTTATTTTTCCCATCTTATAACGAGTAAATGATCGAAGTTTGTAAATACTTACATTTATTGGTTATAAATAGTAATAGTGATCGTCTTCTGTTTATGTACTTATGTCTGCACTAGAGCGATACTAAAGACTAAACAAGGCAAAAAACATTACCTACACTCTACCCAGGAAAATGTTCAGTCATATATTCTAGGCTTTACAGTTATCACAGCATGTGAATATTGTGAATACGCCCACTCTAGTACAGTCACGTTGGTAACCCTAACCAGAACCACCCACCTGATAGCCACATTACCATTTACTGTACACTGGCAATATTTGTGTATTAGTTTAAATTATTTATTAATTGTTTATAACATTAGAAGAACGTTGTTCAGTATCCGATAAGATGTAATATAAACTGCATGCTGTATATTGCATAATAAATTTTAAAAGTGAGATCTTAATGTTTGTGATAAAATTAATATATCAAATGGATCGATTATACCTACGGCAGTAGTCAACGCCAAACGAGCCATTGGAGTTAAAGCGATGGACTCCTAGCCAATTTCAGTCCAGACAAAGTTCTCCAGTGAATTTAAACTTGAAAATATTAAATTTAAAATATGAGTGCTCGTAAAGGAAGACGTTTCAAGTCGAAAGCCGAGGTTTTGCGGAGTGCAAAGAAGTTAAAACTTCCATTAGTTGTGTGTACGAGTGTTGGATGCGAATGTGCTTATAAAAGGTAAGTTTCGTACTAAAATTGAGAAATCTCTTAAAGTTTGCTCTGACAGGTACCTACATCAAAAATAACACGCTTTTCTGGCCACATAATAATTGTATAGTTAGAGTTAAATACATACCTATGTAGATAAAATTCATAACAGCAAGTTGTAAACTTTTACAGTTCTGACTTGAGCATTTAGATTGTAATGATCTCTTAACCTTCTTTCTTTTTTTAGCGGGTTGGTAATCCAGCAACCCGCACTGGGCCATGCAGCGTGATGGAGATGGCACAATCGCCCTTCTTGGGTAGGCCTACGTCCTGCAGTGGACTATTAAAAGGGTTGGTACAGTAACCTTCATGGGCCTCGCAATTATTGCTTTGCTCAAATTACTAGATATTTACAATGTTAATTTTACATGTTGTATTTTTGTACCAACATTTGTTAGTAATTTTATAGTAGGTACAAAAATACATATTTTACTAAATTCTTAACCTAACCACAGTTCTTACTAAATTTAATTATATTTAGTTCATGTATTGGAATATTTTTTAGAACGAGAGAAAAATAATGTTTAATTTCATAAGTCATTTGCATTTTCTATTTCTACGATTAATCATTTTCCCACTGTTGTCTAACCAACCTATACAAAAGTATCACCATACATTATCTACTGAGAAATCTAGATGATTGACACTTCTTTTATATCTGATTCATTGTTGTTTACTTTCTGTACTTTAATTTTAATTAAACCACGGCCTTTAAAAATAACAACCTACATCTCCATATACGAACATGCTTCGTACAGCTATACCAGTTTTAATTCTCGCAATTCAAATCAACTCGCGATGTCTCAACCAACTTGATATGCAGTCGATTAAAATATTCCATTATCACAATATGTTTGCATGTGAGTACCCTTATGTAAAACGTTACCTTATACCTTATGTAACGAGAGATTAAAGACTCGCTTGCGTGTATTGTAACTAGATCGGTAGTTCACCTCAATGTTAGCCAATAAGTAAGTTAAGTCAAGCATCAACGAGTAGCTTGTACGTACTTGGCAAGGTTTTCCACAAGGGAGTGTTGCGGGTACACAACTGTTCGTAGTATTCAATCTTGTCGGTATTCGGAGGTAATATTGAATATTGGAGTGGGTGCTAGGTGGGTGTGAGGGTAGGTCAAGAATCAATTAGAGCTAACTGAATTGCTACAAGGACAAGATAGGTAGGACGCCTACGCAAAAGGGGCCGTTTGTCAAATGTTGAAATTAGTGGGTATAATGTTGGTATAGTTGAAAATGTACTACAAAGCAGAGAATCAAACGTTTAAGAGGATATAAATTAACAAATAACAAAGTTATATACGCCTTTTGTGTTCTTACTATTTTTCCTAATTACGATAAAACAAAACAATCTCGCCTCGTTTCCACGTTACATCTCTACGGAAAAACAAACAATTAAGAATGGCAAACAACCCGTCCTCTTGAAGCTGGAAAATCTCCGAAAGTAAACAAACAAAGGCTACTGGTACTGGTAACTCTATCATCGTTAGATTACTTGCAGCCACCGAAACCGATATCCTGAACAAAAAGCTTTCAAAACAATTCAAAATCCATTTCGGTAAATTCGGTTTCAACACCGAGAGAGCATCTCTGTATCGAGAATTGAATACAGAGTACGATTTCGTTTTTGCAACCGTGCAAAAAATGTAGCGGAATACTAAATTTATTTCCACACTACTGTTTTGCAAGATGAGGACGGACTCAGGGTTAGGTCTTTTGGGGTACAAAAAATAAAAATTAGAAGCATATGATTACTATTCTGATGAGAAAAATGTAATATCGAAAATGTGTACGTACCTATCGAATGATTCTCACAATTAAAACTATCGAACGAATTGAATGCTCGCACGCCCCAAGTTGTACGTATTGATACCTCCTACCTGCTGAAAATTAAAGTGTAAACATTTTTTTTAGCGTAAGCACCATACATTGCATATAAAGTGAAGTTTTATGAAAAATGAAAGTTTCGAGTACTACTCGAGTAGTTTCGATTAAACCTCCAAAAGGTTACTCATGTTTGTATCGAAAAAAAGTTACGTAATATACCCATTGTACATATGTAGCTGTCGTTGAGTAAAACTTGCTAGGTATTGCTCAAAATCAGAATTTCAAATAAATTCTCCCACTAATTGCGCCACGTTAAAAGGGGGGAAGCCGCCCAAACCCTTAGTTCTGACCTGACTACACTGTTGCAAGATTAAACGCGAGATGCGTTCAGAATCACGAAAACATCGATCACGGAAGGAATGTCGCTGATTCCCCGCTTTGTTGTTTATGTGCCGTGTACGGAACCAATTCACATTTGTTAGCTCTGTTTCTGACGCTAATCTAATCTTGTATTGATTTTAAGGACGATTTATTGGCACGTAATGTTGTAATTGCTGTTACATTGAATGTTAGGCTTTGGTCATAGTTTTTCTTTCTTTTTGTGTATTATTTTTAATACTCGTTAAAAAGAGGAAAGCCGCCCAAACCCTTAGCTCTGACCTGACTACTCTGTTGCAAAATTAAACGCGAGATGCGTTCAGAATCACAAAAAACGTCGATCACGGAAGGAATGTCGCTGATTCCCCGCTTTGTTGTTTATGTGCCGTGTACGGAACCAATTCACATTTGTTAGCTCTGTTTCTGACGCTAATCTAATCTTGTATTGATTTTAAGAACGATTTATTGGCACGTAATGTTGTAATTGCTGTTACATTGAATGTTAGGCTTTGGTTATAGTTTCTCTTTCTTTTTGTGTATTATTTTTAATACTCGTTAAAAAGGGGAAAGCCGTCCAAACCCTTAGCTCTGATCTGATTACTCTGTTGCAAAATTAAACGCGAGATGCGTTCAGAATCACAAAAAACATCGATCACGGAAGGAATGTCGCTGATTCCCCGCTTTGTTTTTTATGTGCCGTGTACGGAACAAATTCACATTTGTTAGCTCTGTTTCTGACGCTAATCTTGTATTGATTTTAAGAACGACTTATTGGCACGTAATTTTGTAATTGCTGTTACATTGAATGTTAGGCTTTGGATAATAGTTTCTCTTTCTTTTTGTGTATTATTTTTAATACTCGTTAAAAAGGGGAAAGCCGTCCAAACCCTTAGCTCTGATCTGATTACTCTGTTGCAAAATTAAACGCGGATGCGTTCAGAATCTCAAAAACCATCGATCACGGAAGAAATGTCCCTGATTCTCCGCTTTGTTGGTTATGTGCCGTGTACGGAACCAATTCTCATTTGTTAGCTCTGTTTCTGACGGTAATCTTGTATTGATTTTAAGATCGACTTATTGGCACGTAATGTTGTAATTGCTGTTACATTGAATGTTAGGCTTTGGTCATAGTTTCTCTTTTTTTTGTGTATTCTTTTTAATCCTCTTGGTATGGCATCATTTTATTTATCATGTCTTCTAAACGAATCAAACTATTTTGATGTTTTTTTTTTATTTAGATACCAATCGAGATTGTATGTTTTAGCTATATTTAAATACTATGTGTGGTCTATAGTTTTTAAAAAATCTACTTAATTTTACTCTTTTGGCTTGTTATTTACCGTGTCATTATACTTTCGTAGACTTTACTCTTAAGAGCATGCATAGACCAAGGATTACACGTGCAAACACTGCAAAAGATCCCTTGCCAATAAAAATACATGAAATGGGCTATGCAATTGTCGCTGCAGTTGTAGCACTGCGTCTATTGCGGCAGGCGCCACGCCAGATCCCCAGCTTAGGATATACGATGGCATGAACCAGAGCCAATGCCATTGCGACGGTAATTTGAATTGTGTCTACTGTCTTTCATCTGAGTACTGCATCGTCGTCGATTCATGTGAGTCTTTTAGTCATAATACAGTTTTGTAATTAAAAGATCTATCTACGATCCAATAAGTTATTGTTATACATTCTTTTTTTATTATTAATGTTCAAACATATTGTATCATTAGATACTGTTTTTGACTAAAATCAATTTTAAGTCTATTTGGTCTACGTTGCCTGTGAAATCTCTTATTCATTATCATCACAATTATGAGCCGTAGGCCGTTTTTACGACGAATTAAACTTCTTGGTGTCTGTGAAGTTGTATTGATTTCCAATTCTCATAACTGTCTTGTAATTTTTCTTTGACTTTGCAGTATATTGGCACACTTAGTAGTTCAGTTTCCTATATTTTTGTCACGTTTATCACATCAATAAGCCAGAGTTATAAAGCCAATCAATATACCTTTCACGTGTCCTAGAGTAATTGTACGGTATTTGTCCCACGTGCTCGTAAAACCAATAACCCTTTGAGGTAATTGGTTCTCCCAAACCCTACGAGTATTGGTATAGTAACTTTTGCGTTGCGCACAATCATTTTGCGGTGTCCCTGAGTCGACTCTTGTTTGTGGTGAAATTAAAATGTTCCCGGAGTGTAATGGAATTTGTTTTTACCTGGTAATGTATTGTTGTTCGTGTCGGTGTTTTAGCAGCGGTTTGTCTGTGTAATTTCTACGCCAGCACCTGTACCGAGTGTAACCAGGTCTCCTAAATTGCGCGGGACATCCACAGTATAAGGAGCCTGGTCACACGTCTCGATTTAGCATGTTCAAGACACCGATAATAGGTATGATGACTAAATAATATAATTAGTCCCTCAGATATCTAAAAATATAAGACACGTATTTTTTCTTTTGTCAATGAAACAAAAATTGATGAAGATTAAGCTTGTTAAACTTCCGCGTGACGTTATAAGTGCAATAAAAATGTATGGGCTTCTGTGAGAGAGGTGACTTCACGACCTCCTCTCCTAAACTTTGACAAGGTTTATCTTTGTCACTTGTTGTTTGCTTGACAAAATAAAAAATACGTGTCTAATATTTTTTTTTAAATCTAAATCAAGGACTAATTATAATAATGTTTTTTTTTCTATCCAGTCATCATGCCTATTGCGCTGGCCTTGTTAACCTGTGCTTTTGTACATATCATGCTTAGAAAGATTCATAAACCTGTCAGCGAAATCAAGAACGAACTGGTCTAGTTTAGCTATGCAGTATAGAACTAATGCCTAAACTTGACTGCCTCGGTGGCTCAGCGGTTAGTGACTTCTGGTTCAAAGAGGCGTGGGTTCGATCCCCACCCAGAGCAAATATTTATGTGATGAACATAGGTGTTTGCTCTGTGTCTGGGTGCTACTATCTATATAAGTATGTATTTAAAAATATGTCTATGTAGTATATCAGTTTCTGGCAGCCATATCACAAGCTTTGCTTAGTTTGGGGTCAGAGACCGTGTGTAAGATGTCCCCTAATATTTATTTATTTATTATTTAGTAATGATTCGGATAGACTAGTTAAATAAGATAAATGAGCAATAATCAACATCATTTAAGCCTTTATTGGTCCACTACTGAACATTTCTCTACACATCATTCTTTCCTACTCTCTCTCTACCAAACTTCAATCCTAACAAAATGCAAAACACGTCTTACTGGAAAGTAAATTAAGGTCTTATTAGCTTCTATACATCATGAAAGACCGGTCAATGTTGCCAGCAGTGGAACACAACAAACTAATAACAACAACCATACTGTCTTAATGTTACACTTATGGCTCCAGTTCCACACTTTTCCTCGATTTATCACCTCTTACTTCATTCAACAACCTCTGAGAGATTTCCATTCCACTAATAACGGCAATCTTAACCACAGATTCGCAGCGTAATCCTAGATAACGCTAATATCTGTCGTGACCTTGTCGCAACAGCTGAATGGTCACGCGCCACCATCTCACGGCGATATAGGATATGCAGAACACACAACACGTTCACCCGGTCACTGGTAGACCGTTGGCTAGCCGTGGGTGTTGTCGTGCACTTGCCTGACAAAAGCCAGGATGATTTGGTCGGTGTATTTTGGTCTGTTATAATATCAATAATTTAGTGGTAAAGTAATGACTACAGGACGTATGTCGCTTTCAACACATCCTATTAGAAATCAATTGGGAAGTTTTTATAGTTACTTTTTTCAATAATCTCTGAATGATTTTCACAGGTAACTGCAATATAAATCACAGGTTCGTAGCGTAATCCTATAGACAACGCTAATCGCTTTCGTGACCTTGTCGCCACAGATAAACGGCTCACGGCAACATAGCATATTCCAACACATTCACCCGGTCACTGGCAGACCGTTGCCGTTGGCTAGCCGTGGTTGTTGTTGTGTACTTGCCTGGCCAAGACCAGGATGATTTCCTCTGTGTATTTTGGTCCGTCTTATAATAAAGAATTTATGGTATAGGAAATTGTAACAGGTACTATTTATATTCAGAGTATAGAATATACACTGAGACATTGTTAACTCTCTGGGATTGTGATATTTGTTTGGAAAAAGTCGAAGACATAGATTATTTCAAACTTCATACTCATCAAGATGAAATCAACACGTAAGTCAACAAAAGTTATAATGATGATATGGTTTTTTTAGCAAGCCTACGCCTGAAATAAATACAGCACCCTCATATTAAAGAGCTGTGTTTCTAGAAGAAAAACCATCAAAAATGATATCCTATATATTTCAGGGCGACGAATGCAGTCACGTTTATTGTACAGTGCGCGAAGACCTCAAATGTAATAAGATATTTTGTGTACTGTGAATGCTAGCGTCGAATGGCTTCGATGCATAATCGCAGAAACCGGTGGAATCTTTCTTCCGTGACGATAGTATGATCAGTTTTGAAGCAAAATGGTTAAAAGTTTCATTACATTCATTCTAGAACGTGAGCTGAATCTACGACATTAACAGTACTGTATCGGAACTGGTATTTTTAGTGATTCTTGTTCAAGGAGTAACCGGAGTAAGACAAAATAGTGGAACTTGCAGTAGGAATACGTTTTTTTGTTGAATGATTTAAAAATAACGAATTTAGCATTTTATTAGATCATACGAATAAATAAACAATGATTCTTTTAGAATGGTGGATAGAATCATCATCATCACCCGCAGTCTTCTTTATCCCACTGCTGGGTATACGCCTCTCTCTTGCAGTGCTTAACTGCTTACTACCTCGGTCCTTTTTCAATAGCGTCCAGGTTCGCCCAGGGCCAGGATACAATCGTGCGCTTCACCAATGTTCCGTTTGGTGTTTTATTTCGGTAATTTCTTGTTTCTAATGGTTATCAGATTCGATAAAACATACTCGCAGCTCTGCTGTCCCACTAGGCAATATCTTCTCGACCCCAGACCAATAAAAGGCAATTTTATGCCAGCACCGCGACAACCTTGCAAATAAAATGCGCAATTGCGCACACTTTCATTATAACGGATACGATGTAAATTTATCTCGGGGTTCCATAAATTTGTCTCGGGACGCATCTGCGCGCGAGCTTGAAGAATTTTATTAACCTCAGGATGCGCGACACTGACACCCCCACTATCGATTCTAGCGAGCTTTTTACCTCTATCTTGTATTACAAGAATGTGCCTTTTGAGGATATATACATATTATTACCCTATCTCTATTTATCTCTGTGTCTCTGTATATCCGAACAAGATGGGCACAGGGCCGAGATGAGTGGCGTACAGGAAAAGAAGCCTATGCTCAGCGGTGGGTATTTCAAGCTGAAAATGAAGATGATGATCTCTATTTATTCACAGAAGAAGAATATCCGATTCTGTGATAAAATTAAAAGATCATCTTTCAACATAAATGTACTTAAATTCAATTAAAATTGGCATGCTGATATTGGCACAACTCTAAACCCGACTCGGGGTGTTTTCCTTGACGTTCATCCACACATATTGAATTTCGCTACTCGGCTGTGCCGTTTTATGCCATCCAAAGCTCTTTGAAGTAATGTGCTCTAACACTCCTGATGTGGATTAGTTTTGGGAAAATAACGATAAGAAATTTTACTGATGATAATCGAGTGTAGAGGCTTTTACACTGGATGTACACGATTAGCTTGGTCTATTACTACTCTAATAAAATCGAAAAAAAACCCAGAGTATGTCGACTATAGAACGAAGACATAGAGACAGACTACCAGCCCGATGGTCAGAACATGTCGTCAAACTTGTCGAGAGGCAAAGGATGGCGAGAAAGACAGGAAGAGTGAGTGGAACACCAGTGGGTGGAACAAGTTGAATAGATAGAATAGATATCAACTATACTATGAACTATAACTATGAACTCATAGATTATTTTATCCATACTGTAAGCAAATTATTGTTAAGCCTTTTTTAAATCTGATTTATATTGGAGCTTTAGTCTCAAAGATTATGCCTGATTATGCCTGAGCCAGGCATAATCTCTTCGAGCTTTAAAATATAAAGACACGCGTTAAGCTGACTTAGTAGTTTCGAGACCATGGCATTCAAGGTCCTCGCTGCAGCTCTGATGCAGACAGGATGTCTTGAAACATGCCAACATTACGAGGGTTATTTTTAAGTCTAGTAACTCGTACATTACCTCAATCCTAATACTAATACTCTAATAGTGGTTGGGCATTAAACTGGTAGATTGTTTTGCAGCAGGTGGTTTTTACACCTGTTAGCAGGTTGCGCTACCGTATTAGTCGTGTTTGAACTGAATAGAAATAGAGCTTCGAATTCGAATCTTTGGTATGCGACTAGCAGGTTGGTTAGCCACCTTTCGTGCTGGTTTTAAAATCATTTGCAATGATGCAGCTGAAATTCACTTACGGAAATTAAGAGGATTCTAAAGCGACCAGTGTTTTCGCGTTTTCTGTAGAACATCGAGAAAAATCACGGTACACTTTTGATAAAATGTACGTTCCGGTAGAAAACTTTATTCACCCCTTAAATTATAAAAAACCGGACAAGTGCGAGTCAGGCTCGCACATCGAGGGTTCCGTGCAAACACGTTGTTAACATAATTAAAAACCTGTTTTAGCATGTGCCAATGAAGTTCTTTTATATGATACCTTACATGATAAGATTTACTCACTTTGAATTTTGAACCCATATTTTGTGAATTTTGAGGCTCTATTTTTTTGTGAATTAATAAATATGTACAATTTTCAAATTTATTCCTATATGTGTACTCTGAGACAATGCTTCTCGACCAATTTCATAGTTAACGGGAAGTACCCTGTAGGTTTTGATTTTTGTGAGTGTCGAAATATGCGGTTTTTTACGACATAAACGGCTCTAACTTTTTTAAACGATAACCGAGAAGTTTTTCTTTTATACACCTGCAAGAGACCATAGATATACTCGTACGTATACAGTTTAAATTTCAACTCGATATCTTTACGCGTTCCTGAGATAAAGAGTCTTGACATACACACAGACGGACAACAAAGTGATCCTATAAGGGTTCCGTTTTTTCCGTTTGAGGTACGGAACCCTAAAAATGTTGTTTTTGGTCTCAATCGCTTGAGTAAGAAATATTGCATGCCCGTACGTATTATTTTTTTCAGAAAAGTTTTTATATTCTGTGTACTATTCAGCCAAAGTTTTGCGTAAAATATGACTTTTAGAGGCTTATAACTTTAAGTACATTTAAAAAACTGTAAAAACCAAGACTTAGAAACCTAGCTATTGAAGTGCTGATTGCATGAAAAATAAAACAATCAAATTGGATAATATTTAGAGGTACATAACGCTTGCATAACCTAACGCTTCATGATTTCACCAGCTGAATACTTACTGTAAAAATACATTGGTGTAAAACAACTGTGAACTTAATCTAGGGCGAATAATTTACAATGTGAATTTCATTTCAATTTAAAGTTAAATAAAAAAACTTACGTCGTACTTACGTAAATAAATGTGCGTCATCGCAAACATTTGTATTTGTAGTAAGTATTACTCTGATTCTTCATCAGATATTTACGCATCTTATCTGTTACGATTATGACGCCTTTAATAGCAAATGTGTGTAGTTTCGAGAGGACAATGCTCTATCAATAAATTGATCCGGTATCCGCTAACACATGTACTTATATAAAAATCGGACAAGTGCTAGTCGGAGTCGCACACGAAGGGTACGGTACCGTATGTGCCCCTTTAGCTCTATTTCAAGCGTCTACCGCTTGCCGTTATTAATATCGAGAAAAAGCTGCCAATAAGTCACGTTTTTTGTATGACAATATATTTTTTTAATTTTTTTAAATTTTTGTTGTTATAGCGGCAACTGAAATACATCATCTGTGAAAATTTCAACTGTCTAGCTATCACGGTTCATGAGATACAACCTGGTGATCGACAAACAGACAACACGCGGACGGACGGACAGCGGAGTCTTAGTAATTTCCCGTTTTCACCCTTTGGGTACGGAACCCTAAAACCGAACTGGCAAATAGAACAGGTAATCTTATATGCGGTGTACAGTTCAATACCACCTGTCCGCTCGCTCCACCTAATCAGCCAGACATAACATTACTGTTACCGACATCGACACCTACAACGGGTATTGATGCAGTGGGTCAACCACAACCCGCTTTACGTTAATCTATGTGGCTATTATGTTCTTTGTCCCAGGTTTGTAGCTAGCAGATTGGTTGTCTTGAGCTTTCGATTAGTAAGTCTTTGGTATTGACGTGATAACGTCTTATAAATGGATGAACGTCGGCTGCACGCTCGAAAAGCTTCACGTTCCGCCTGAGCCGAGTGTGTAAGCGAAAGCTCGGAACGAGCGATAAGGAGGCACGAACAGCCTAAGCGTTCGGCTTGTTTCAGTTGTTTCAACAATGCTTTCTTTTGACGTTATCACGTAAAATTGTCGTCCGTAAACCGATTTTACAGACAAACATTTTTTTTTTATTTAGTCTTACTTTCTGACGAAAAGTGTGAAAGGACAATCGTTTTTATCAAAATAGTTATCGTCATCATTGTAGCCAAAAGTAGTCTCAATGCTGCATTTAGAAAACTACGCATTTAATTTGCTATAAAGGGGGAGTCGAGTCATTTTTACTACTCTCTACCAAGCTCTACCCTCCTGTTCGACGTTTGTGTTTAACTTATGAGTTGTCCATCCAGCTTATTGGTTAACTTCGCGGAAAATGTTGTGAATTTTATTTTTATTAAGTAAATATGATTGCTGATGCGAGTCATCGGATACTGGAAACAAGAAGAATTTTCCACCGTATCCAATGTCACAGCAATGTAGTATAGGTACAGTAGAGTCACGTTCAAGAAGAGATTACACTAAAAACGTTTAGTCTTCGCATTGGTCGACTTAGGTTGCAATAACGCTCGAACACGTATGATATACTAGTTTTTACCCGCGGCTTCGCCCGCATACGCAATATATCATTATAATTTATAGCCTATGTGTTATTCTGATATATAAGCTATATTATTGCAAAGTTTCATCTCAATCCGTTCAGTAGTTTTTGCGTGAAAGAGTAACAAACATCCATCCATCCATCCTCACAAACTTTCGCGTTTATAATATTAGTAGGATAGGATGACACCACATAGATCATAATATAGTAATAATGCGGTTAGTTTTATGTCTAAATTGATCTGATCAGATTTTATGTGTACAGATGTATTATACACGTGTATCACTTTTGAGTATATTTCACATCACATTTAGCAATAGTAAACACGACAAAAAGCTGTGAATTTGATGTTTTATGTAATTTTTAAGCGTTACTAATATAAAAATACAAGAAATTGTGGGAGTTGGTAAGTTATGCGTCTTTAGAAACAATGGAAAACTGCCGTGTGTACGAGAAAATCGCCAACTGTCATCTAACACGTTATACTTCTCGATGAAGTACTTCTGTGTATAAAACGAGTACGAGTAGGTATATTATTATATGTAAACTCGTATCGCGCTTATTGGAGCGTAATGAAGTACTGCCAGTGTCCATCAGATTACTATCCACTTCAATGTCTAGATCTTGTACCGTGATAATATGTTAGCTGGAAATAAGGCAATACAAACCGTAAATTGTAAGAAACTGCCAGACAACAGATTTGATGGTATACTTTGTGCTGGGTGATTACGAAATGGAAATACGTACAAAAATAGTAGGCAAATTTTTGCTACCTAACCTATTGCTTAACAACTTTTACATTAACATTTTGAGTAAGAGACCTTGTAGTTTCTAGTTTTATAAAAACAAATATCGCTATAGCAGGACGGTAATAAGTTTGTGATAAATCTTATCGGACTATGCTATAAGCAAGATCGTCTTTCCACATAGTTCTGGTTATGGTTACTTATGGTGGGCGTGCTTTTTGTTCGTTTTTACTCCCTTACTCTTATTTCAGAGACGTAGGACGTAGAGCCGTGAGCCGTGGTGGTCAAGAGGTAGTGACACCCGCCTTACAATCGTGAGATCGTGGGTTCGAATCCCCGGTCCCGTACCAATGAGTTCTTTGGAATTTATGTACGGAATTTCACACCACCGGCTTTTCAGTGAAGGAAAACATCGTGAGGCAACCTGCGTACGTCCTTAGAAGAAATTCGATGGCGTATGTGAATCCACCAACCAGTACTGGGCCAGCGTGGTGGATATGGCCCAATCACCCTTCGTGGGTAGGCCTACGTCCTGCAGTAGACTATTAAAAAGGCTGGTACAGGACGTAGAGAGGCGTAGGACCCTCCACAAGGTGGACAAGTGACCTCATTGAGACACAGGATCGCGCAGGATGCAATATAATTCACTTAAACCGGTCTTATTGGAGTCCTATTGGGGAGAGCTATCTCCAGCAGAGGAAGTCCTATAGCTGAAAAGAAATAGAAACTTTAGGGAAAGAGTGCCTACGTATTGAGATCAGAAGAAAATATTGTCCTATTTCATGTTTCTGGTGTGACCAATAAATAGTTAATTGTTTATCCATCTAAGAAACCACTAATCATAACGTAACTCGACACAGCATGGAAGACAGGCGCCAGTGTCGACGTGTGGTTGACCGATTGATCCATATAGAAGCACAGTCGGCCGATAATAAACCTGTTGAACCACTGCGAAAGGATGCTGTTAGGATGACAGAAATAATCTATAATTACCTGTTCGGCGACAATGTTGCTCTTGCATCGCCGAATGCGGTTTTTGAAGTGAAAACTTCTTTAGCCTGATCGAAAATTCGTAAGACGGAGGAAGAGTAGACCGCCCCGGCGCGACGTAAGACTAGGAGAGGAAGGTGAAATCCCCCTCTCATTCTACCGTGCGGCGAAAATGTAATCATGCTCCTGCTGTCTCGTTTAAGCGGGGCAGGGTGTGTGTGGTATTGTATTTAACCTCTTAAATGACAGTACTTTATATGTTCATGTGAGCAACCCGTCGTTTTTTTGCTAAAAATATATAGTTGGTCTGGGAATATCTACAGTAGGGCAGCTATTGACTTTTCACCACGCTGGTCGATTTGGTATTTAGAATATAACTTTACGAGATCCTATCTGTCAACTATTTGTACTACATGCCTTGTTCACTTGAACTAATACTTTACCCCTGATCGACGTACAAAATAAAAGCGCGGCTTTAAAGTTTTCGAATATACTGTATCGGTATGACGATATAACGGTATGACCACAGAGAAAACTTTAAAACCGCGGTTTTAAAGTTTTCGAATATACTGTATCGGTATGACGATATAACGGTATGACCACAGAGAAAACTTTAAAACCGCGGTTTTAAAGTTTTCGAATATACTGTGTCGGTATGACGGTATAACCACAGAGAAAACTTTAAAACTGCGGTTTTATTTTGTTAAGGGCTTACCATTAGCCCCTGTTCAATGAAATATAGACCTTCTTTTATTAATGCTATTCTCATCTGACCCTTGCTAATTGCATTTTGGTCCACTAATCCGAAATTTTCTCAATCAATCCTCAAATTAATGCTAAAATCACAAGATCTCAGTTAAAGCATCCTATTTCCTTTATTCTGCTCGGAAGCCGGTGAAAAGTAGAGCAAGCTAAGAGGATGCGGTACTCCACACGTCCTCTAGTCTCGCGATGAGTCCATTAGCTTACATCCATATTCCCTTTCACATTCTGAATCTGGCGCTCAGAATCGAAGATTATAATGATGTTGTACAACCCAGCTAGAATAATAATTGATTAAATTCCCACACTGTCAAATATGGAGAATCTATTTATAAAATTGAGACGTTTATTATCTTAACTGTTGATTGAACTGTGAACCCTACAATTAAAAGACAAAAACATACAAACGATACAAGATGAAAAATTGCTTATTGTATTGACAGGCGCTGATATTGGCCAATAAACTGTTTCTTCAAAGCTATTTAGAATCGATAATGGAGTCTGTTCGGACTGCGGACCTGTTTCCGAACGACCTTGCGTCCGCGCACGTTCACTTACTGAACTATAGAGAGGCTTCATAACGTTTGTCGACTGCCCATTCCGGCCAATAAAGAGCACATTTACTTTAGCATTATAATTATGTGCGTTGACTAATGTCTCAATCTGAATATTATCTACAGCCTCGGCTATTATGTGGACATTAACTCTGAACCTTCAACTTTAGTTCAAAGTGCGGTTGGTCTATCAAAACAGTAATGATGTAGTTGTAACAACATTGGCCATACCTCATTCTATATGAGTTGATAGAAGCATTAACATTATTAAAACACATTAATGCTGTAGTTGTAACAACAGTGGTCATACCACACCCTATGTGATATTGCGAATGTGTTGGTGCACTACCATTAGAATAGCACTGCATTGACATGTATTCAATGCTTTATAAGCTCTTTTCACATGCGTGTTTACCGCCAAAAACATTGCTAAATCATTTGCACGCTATCGCGTTTCTCGTCCACGTAGTCTTTGTCACAAATACGTGGAGATATTCATCGTGGACCTGTAGCCCCCATTACATCAAATGTCACATTTAGAATATTCTCAAGGATCTGAATAAAATTTGGACATTTCGCGATGATAACATGATGAAAGTTGTTAATGACGCTGCTAATGACCGTCTCTACATGATTTTAATTGCCAATCTGCATATTTCAATTTCTATGGCTATCTGTCGCGGCTTCCTGTTTCACATAATTTGCTAGAAAACTGATTCTGACTGGAAACGCAGGAAGCTGTTTTGAAAAATCTTGAGTTGAGACACGAATTGATATTTTTTAGTATTCTTGATTTGCTTATTTTCTTCGTTAGTTTTTGTTTGCATTCATTGTGTAAGTTAATTGTTGTTGGAGGCTTTATGGTGATTTCATTTTTAATTCCCTTTTTTAAGCCGCCCTTGTACAAAATATTGTACCTATATATTGTATAGTTTCTGTAATGTGTTTTTGTCAAATTGTGTACAATAAAGACACATTTATTTATTTATCTGAGTCTTCTTTTTGTGAACATTTTGTGCAGCATGTCCACTGCTGGACATAGGCCTCCCCTACAGATCTCCAATAAGACCGGTTCGTAGCGGCTGAAAGCCATTTATTTATGCCTAAAGCCTTTGAGTAAGTCATAAGCATCATCAATGTTACTATCATTACTCGAGTGCCATTGACCTTCATGGAGTACATCACCTTGAGGCAAACCATTGTAGTAGAGCCACAGGTGTTCTACGTTATTTGTTGTAATGGCGTCCTCATTGACATATTGTTCTGCAAATCAACAGCGGAAGACTCATCAAAATATTTGAAAAACATTAAATATACGGAAGGCCATCTGGCGATATGCCATATGGCTGGTAAACTTAGCAGGTTTCGCAGATTATGAACAGGAAAACCATATGGTCAGTGAACATATCTGGTACAAGTGATACTTAATCACTACCTGTTTGATCACCTGTCAGACTATGCCGCTTTTCCCCTATCAATATGTAACTTACCATAAAGAAACTGACCATCTCTTAGAAAGCATTTCCATTGCAATAAAGCAAAAACAGCGCTTTGTGATAGATAAAATAGATAACTTGGTACATTGAAGTTGATGCTTGCTCTCAAGCGGTGCGGCGCTGCATGCGCTTGCGCCGAAGGCAGTCGTTCTCGGCCTTCCATGCTGGCCGCACGTCTCTACGCACCGCATTTTCGCGAATCGAACTGTCGTCCGCATCAGTGCGTTTACGTCACCAATAGTTACAGTGTCCACAGTGCAAAAACAAATATTTTGTGATCAAACAAACCTGGGACTTTCCAAGGTTAGATGTGATGTGTTGTTGCAAAAACTTCAGGATCACCAGTGTTTTTTCACCGAGCCATCGTCACGCGCTTTGACTCTTTTTTATATCGGTTCGCATTTACTGTAATTATGTTTGTAATTATTCTCGATAGTAAGGTCGTTGTGGTTACTTGTCTGATTCATTCGTCATGTACAGATATCTCATAATATTCTTCTATGAGATCTCTTCTTTCTATAATATGGAATTCTTCTTACCTTTTATAAGTATACTTGAATCCTTCTAGTCTTCAACTTGTATAAATTTTCAGAGTTTTAAGTACAGGCAAATATTCTGAGTCACATACCTGGTTTTGATAAACACGATCTGTGTAGGAAGCTGTTATAAGCAGGTAAATCACCTTGAGATCCGGTATCAAGAGATCGAAATCCTAGCTGAAAGTGACATTAAATGTACATAAAGCCAAGCCATTAATTTTAATGCTTCGTTTCATAGATTTCGTATATATTAGTTGAGCAATATCACGATTTTAATACGTGTTATGGATAAACGCAATGACTATGTTTTGATTAACCACGATAAGTTATATGACTTTGTCTCAACCTGAAAAATATATGCTTCTATTAATTCCTGTATTATTAAAATAGGCAAAACATTATTCACTATCGTGGTCAATATAATTTATAACTAAAAGACAAGTACTAGGAATGAAACTTATCTCGCCTTCAGAAGTTTATGCAATATAACTATAATGTAAATATCCTGCAAGCTTATTATTATATAGTCTTCATATATCAATAACTAAAACTAGATCATAATACACGTACACGACTAATATCGATTTTCTCACAGCACTATCATAAAGGCATTTTATCGGCATGTCGAAGTGACCCTTATCTGCTCTAGATAAGTAAGATCTATCAAAATAAACAAAGCAAATCCTTAAGTAGGTCAAACGGTACTGGTTCAAATTCTCAAAGACCATTCTACTGAGATAAATATTTCTCTGAGTAGGTATTTTAGTTGTCGCCAAGTGTCTTACAGACTTGCATAACATCCTTTTCGAAAAACTTTCTTAAAAGCGGCTGTCCTTTAATTTACATCGTGATTCGTTATTTCATTTCAGAAATACATTTGTTCAACAATATTGTGACTTCTATCTTGATCTGACCTCACCCCATCATAAAAATTACCAAATTTCAATTGTGACAAACTATGTGAAATGAATGTCCATAAAATTCAACACTTTAACAACGTTTTGCGTTAACGAAGTGAATTGCAACATCTGTTTTGAAATGACTTTAAACATCGTTGCAGAATGTAATCTCCGATCTTGGTGGAACCTTGGACGGAACATCACGTAGGTTTGACTGTTTTGACTTCATCATTGATTCATAATGAGGTTTTATATCATTAGTTAATATCTGTTTGATATTTTCTTAATTTATCTCTTCTTTAGGCATTATCAGCACCAGTGTATTCTTGATGATATATTGTGTACATTTTTTTTCATCGTCGGTATTTATAACGTCATTATTAATAATATATTTTCTAGATTTGTTCCGTAGATGTTATTGTTATAAATGACTACAATCGTCACCGGTTTAAATGCACTATTGTCTGCAACAAAGTCATTAGGAGCAGTGAGAGTTTTTTAATGGTTCTAGCAGTGTGATAACGAGCTTTATAATTATGTATGCGTTGCCTTGCATATGAGATACCTACGTAATTAAGATGAAGTCACCCGGAATCTCATTGAATGTAGAGATTTCATTTCCAACTTCAGATATAACATTTGTTTATTTAGACTACTCTGTTCAGTCACTTATGTAAATGTATGCATTGCCTTTAATAGTACCTTTAGTAGCCGCATCACGCTTTATAAATATTTAGTCAAATGTTATTCTCAATTTAGTTTCGTAAACAATTCAACTCTTTCAGAGTGCATTAAGCGGTCCAGTTTTCCGTATTCCGTCTACACATGTCGAGTTCGTGTTTTTCCTTAACAACATTTGCTACTTCTCTTTCCTTGATAGATGCACTTTTTCTTATTAGAGTTGTTATGGTAGGATTACTTTTAATTTCCTCGTTACGTGTATAATGAGAGATATATCGGTAGCACTTTCTTTCCTTGTTTTATTTGCGTTTATTTCTTGATAGGATTCCCAAATCGGTTTTTTTCATTTGTATTAATTGTGACTTGATTGCTCACCTCATTCGATTCAGCTTATTTTAGATGTATATAGTCATTAATAAAAATAGTGCTAGCCTCACTGATGTTACCAAACATCACCTTTAAAGTCAAGGCTGGTGTCAAAACAGGTAAAGGACCTGTCAAGGAGACCTTGTGTTTTGCAAGTTTCTTAAAATTGCTTATTTATGAATGTTACGTTCTAAAGTAAACACTTGTAAGCAAATGGCATGAGAAAAAAATATGTTTTCAACTGAATACAACTAGCAACAACTTTTAGAAATTACAATAACTTGCAGTCAACCTGTAGCAGATTAGGTACGTGTCAAAACTGTAATTATCATATGAGTTTCGCACGGAATAAGAGCTGTGTTAAATTTAATAAAACCTAGGTATAAGAGTAAATTAAATTAGCAACCACAAGCAACAGGAAGTGAGATAACTCCAGTGTCGTCTACGCGGAAACGACTTTTTCATCTAGCTCAGCCAAAACCTAAAAAAAACGGTACTGTGTCGTAATAAAGAAGGATTTAAAGTTACACAACAAACTTGAGAAGATTGAGATGATTCACTGCGATATGGTACTTGAATGAGTGTTTTCTGGTAGCTTCAGACTCTCAATAAAACTATCCGACTCGCTTCGCGGGAGATGAATTTGAATGAATTTAAAAGGAACCTGTTTTTGTTGAATTTAAAAAAGAATAGCTCTCATTGTGATTATTTTATTTGTTCTGATGTAAAATTTAAATGGTTTTTGCTGGTTTTTAAAAGTCAATAGATTTGATTTGCATTATTACGTAGAGGTTATTTCACTGGTGACACAAATTCAATTCGCCAATTGATTTTTTGGTTATATTTAGTGTTATCGATTCAATAGCTATCATTTAAAAATATTATTCGTTATGTAAATGAGTTAGAGATGATATTCTTATATATTTATTTTAACCTTTATAAAATAACAACAGAATAAAACCTAGCGCTGACAAGTTATTGTATGATAAGAATAGTGTTTTAATAATATCTATTTAAGTTTGTACTAGCTATTGCTGCGCCCTCAATACAGGGTATATATGCCATATGTTTAGTTAATCTAGTTTTTAACTAAATTATGTATATATTTGCAATAAATAAATAAATAAATTTTTGACGTTGATTAAAGTATGTATTGCTTTAGTAACTTTTGGGACATTCCAGCCATGCTTCAAGTAACATTGTAACTGGTGATACATTTTGATATTAATGTCCATATACTACTAATATTATAAAGGCGATTGTTTATATGTATGGATGTTTGTTCCTCTTTCACGCAAAATCTACTGAACGGATTGAGAAAAAACTTTGAATGCTTATCTATCAGAATAACACATAGGCTATAATTTATAAAGATATTGCGTGAAACGAAGTTCGCCGGGTCAGCTAGTAACTTCATTAAATATTAATTTTAAACTAAGAATATTGTTTATAATCTTAGCTACGATGTACCTAACAGATAATATCAAAATGTTAATCTTTTAGCACATTCATTTCTGCATCAGATGATAAAACTAAATTTGCACATAAAGCGGACCTACTTTATTACCTATTACATTAATAACCTACTTTCAGAAGGCAATATTAAATCTTAACAGAGTCGAAATGACCTATTTATAATATTTAATGGCAAGGCAAGACCAAAGTATTATGATTTTATTACCTCGTCCACATAATATCGTTTGTGGGTGTCTGGTGACGTCATTATGACGTGAATTGTTTAATATTTTCACACAGCAACACGGATTCTTGCTTCCTTACGATGTATGAAATATCCTTTTACAATTGAGATAATATTTAACTTATTTTACACCTGACCAAAGTATTGAGAACCTACGCGATATTTTCATTTGATTGTTCTTTACTAATTTCAAATGTGTTCATGTGCTTCATTAACCGACTTACAAAAAGGAGGAGGTTCTATGTTCGTCTGTATGTTTTTTTAGGATTCCGCACCTCAAACGGCAAAAACGGAACCCTTATAGGATCACTTTGTTGTCCGTCTTTCCGTCTGTGTATCTATCAAGACTCTTTATCTCGGGAACGCGTAAAGATATCGAGTTAAACTTCTAACGGTATACGTATATCTATGATTTCTTGCAGTTGTGTAAAAGAAAAACTTCTCAGTTATCGTATAAAAAAGTTAGAGTCGTTTATGTCGTAAAAAAACCGCATATTTCGACACAAAAATCAAAACCTACAGGGTACTCCCGTTGACATAAAACTATGGCGAGAAGCATTGTTTCAGAGTACATATATAGGAATACATCTGAAAACTGTACATTTTTATTTAAATCACAAAAAATAGGGCCTCAAAATTCACAAAATATGGGTTCAAAATTCAAAGTGAGTAAATCGTATCATGTAAGATTTAAAGTTTAATTATTTTAACAACGTGTTTGTACGGAACCCTCTGTGTGCGAGCCTGACTCGCACTTTTCCGGTTTTTTACTTTAAAGGTGATGGTTGGTATCATCAGTGAGCCTAACATTATTTTTAATAATGACTATATAATAATGATATCTAAAATAAACTGACTTTAATGAGGTGAGCAATCAAGTCACAATTAACAAATCAAATGGAAAAATTGATTTGGGAATCTTATCAAGAAATAAACGCAAATTAAACAAGGAAAGAAAGTGCTAGCGATATATCTCTCAATATAAGTTTATTTACGTATCGAGGAAATTAGAAGTAATCCTACCATAACAACTCTAATAAGAAAAAGAGCATCCATTAGGGAAAGAGAAATAGCAAAACACGAACTTCACGAATTTTTTTTGTGTATGTTCATCGATAATTTCGCCAAATCGAAAAAAATATGTTTTAGTCGAAAGGGTCCCGAGGAAATGGCACCGTTAAATTTTACAGAAATCGCCTGAGCCGTTTTTGAAAAATCAACAATAACGTAAACAATTCGAGCGAAATATTCGATTTTTGATGATTCGAAGGCGGTTCTGCCATTTTTTTGCTAAAAAATAATTTTATTGATATTATTGTCATGTAGAAATATTAATTAATTTCCATTTTATGGTGTTATAACCTGTACTGTACATAAAATTATGATAATAAGAATCTAAACCCACAAGTATGTCTGAAATGTAATAACTCCAAGAAGTCTCAATTTGCCTAGATATAATCTGAATTTTTACTAGTTCCAACTCATCTATGTAAGTTTTATTATTTATAATCTTTAATCCCAAGATTATAGCTTCGAAAAAGAAAATTTCATTTCACCTAAATCAAAATTAATATCAACACCAATCCAAGCTTCACCTAGTTCCCTAAGTAGGATAACTTTTATTCTCGTACTCTATGCTTTTCCATTTTTCCCTCCCATTGTCTCCTAAATTATCCCGAGTTGATAATCAAGTATTCGCGTTTTATTTCGAAGAAAGCGGCCCTTAATTATGAGGTAACTGACGGGCCAAGTTTCGCTTTCACGAGGTTTTTATTATTTATTTTTGAAATGTTGTTGAGATAGCTTTGCCGGTACACGTCTCCGGCTTTGTGACATGGGTTCTTAGATATTTTGAAATTTTAACAAAAGGACGTCAATGTAAATCATCATTTGAAGTGTTATGACTTTCATAATTTTACAAAAAACGTTCCCAAAATATATCTAACCGAGACGAAAGAGGAATATTTCGCACTTGCCACTGTCATCAGGCCACTTAAATCGAGCTGTCTGGTGATAGATTAGGATAAGCGCCCTATGACTAGTTTATTATGGGTCATTTTAGATTATGAAGGAATTGGATTTACGTTTATTTTTAATTTCTCTCTTGCGAAACTTGTTTTATGATAGACGACACGTTTTAAAACTCGAAGCTCGATCTAATAGGCTGAAGAATTAGTAACATTATGCCGGATAGAAACTGTGACCGGATTCACACGCATCTCTAATTTGCATTCTTTTAGTTCTTAATATGTCACGCTCAGCTTGAATGAAACTTGTTTTCGAAAGTGAAAATTCCGATTTTGTTGATGAATTTCTGCTGAAGATTAAGAGGAAGTGATTTATGAGGTGTGATCTACATCCGGATATTTTGATCTTCTAATTTATCAACCGAGTTGATAGATTAGATTTCTTTTCGTTTTCAAAGATTATCTGTTACAACTGTGACGCGAGCTGAAATATCTACTCCGTTCAACGTAGTTTTAAACCTAAATTGTGGTATGCTCTTCTTTTAGATTTTCCCTGTTTTCAACTTGACTCTTGTCAGTGAACTGGATTCCTATTTCATATTAAGTCACGTACGAAAATCTCCTTTCATCTCGATAGTTCTTGTATTATGCAGCATTTTCTCATTCAGTCCTGTCGTTACCATAAAATATTTCTTGTCTCGTCTCGAAGAAATCCTAGTTTCCGAGGGTCAGTGACCGGTTGACTGAAGGATATGTATTGTAACGAAGCTATTGTTATCGGAGGATATATTCCCTTTGGTATCGCTATGATAAATGTGACGTGATGGGTCTTACCATTGGCGTCTATATATGAAGGCATATTGATTTGATTCGGTCCGATTCTGATATTACGTTGTTGTTTTGGGTTCAAATTGTCCTGCATGCTGAAAATTTAAATAATGCTGTAAATTTTAGCTTAAACAGTGACAATTAAAAATAATCGATAAGAAATTATTATGACTTATAAATCAACGAAAACCACTGTATTCAAACAATATTATGTTAGAATAAATGATTGAGTGTAAAATGAGAAGAAGCTATCTTTTTCCAATAGCTGTATTGATTTTGAACTTATAAAGAGACGTATCAATAGTCCAATTGATATAAAAATAACAATTACAGCCGTTGTGGAACAATTAAAGAGTTCGCTGTACCTATTTGTTTATTATTTTATTTGTAATCTCACAATCCCTGACAAACAACGTAAGTAAAATGATAAGGGACGTTCAGTATCCATAATTTTAAATCAAGTAGATATTGAAAATATAGCTCTGCCAGAAGATGCATATCAAAATCAGCCCATTCAAAGTTCAAAAGGGTGAGCATCGTAACGGATTTACCTCTGTTGACCGTAGTTCGAAAACCGATAAGAATGAACCGGAGTTGATACCACTTCTGAAAGTTCTTGATACGATCGGGGAATACTTAAAAGTAACAAGCTTTCGAGATCTTAGAACAGCTAAGTTAGCAGTCGTGCTCTTATGTTCTAGAAACGTTGCACGTTACAATGTAATTTGACTAATTTTAGACCAGATTATCTCTCTATTTTTAACTACGTTTGTACCATTTTATTTGATGGTAGCGGTAAGAAACCAAGCTTACTCATTAAACAATGAGTAAGCTTGGTTTCTTCTAGTTAAAGCCAAAAATAGTTAAAAGTCAAAATAACTGATGTGACCACACCAATTATTCGTGCTTCCTTTACACTACATTTATCCCGAAAACGCTTCATTTCCTCAAAATATACCGCGGCGAATCCCCAAATCTCCAATAGTGTGCTCAACACAAAATTGGCCATTTAGCTCAGTGGACACGTGACAAAACAAAACGCCTCTCATCGCTTCAGTGGATGCCACCCACGAGAAGGCAAACATCACCGTGACAGCTTTGTTGCCCACCAGGGGCGCGGAGATATTTCCCCGCAGACTTATTCAGAATAGGAAGAATATAGAGGTGAATAATTATTTATTTTTCGCCAAAAATGGCAATCCAACTTCAATCGTGTACAGAATTCGAATAGTTAGTTTGCATGGATCAATGTGTCATCGAAATAGTAATTTTAACATTATTGTTGATTTTTGACCGACGTACCACCGGAGGACGTATACAATTCGACGCGTATATATATATAATATATTTTTTTATGTATAACCTCGCATAACTTTTTTTGTAGTAGTCCGATTTCAATAATTCTTTTTTTATTGGAAAGAATATACTTCGAAATTGGTCCCATTTAAATTTTATCGAAATTAGCTGAGCCATTTTTGATAAATCAACAATAATGTAAAAATGCTACATCGATCCGTGCATAATATTTGCGCTCTAGCGATGCGCCCCGGCTTTGCACAGGTGTATTATACATATAAACATTTCTCTTGAATTACTCTATCTTTTAAAACAAACTGCATCACAATCCGTTCCGTAGTTTTAAAGATATATGTATATAGAATGCATATATGGGGACAGACAGCGGAAAGCGACTTTGTGTTATACTATGTAATGATTGAAGGAATACACGGGTGAAGTCAGTCATGCTATTTTTTGCAAAAAATAATTATTCAAAACCGACTCGGCCGATTTCGATAACATTTAAGGAGCAGAGGTGGTCCCATGTATGATCTATCAAATAAAAAAAGAATAATCAAAATAGGTTTCTAAATCGCGTAAAATATGTACAAAAAATATAGGTAGAGACGGATTGAGAACATACACGGTTTAAAAATAAATAAATAAATATTTCTGGGACATCTTAACGGTCTCTGACCCCAAACTAAGCAAAGCTTGTGGCTGCCAGAGACTGATATACTACATATACTTATTTTTAAATACATACTTATATAGATAGTAACTAAATAACACCCTGACACTGAGCAAACACTTATCTTCATCACATAAATATTTGCCCTGGGTGGGGATCGAACCCACGCCTCTTTGATCCAGAAGTTAGGGTCACTAACCACTGAGCCACCGAGGCAGTATATGTGATGAAAAAGAGGAATTCATATGTGAAAAATCGCAAATTGTTCGCAAATTTTTAGTTTGCATATTTCAGTGATACTAAATCACTGAATCTCACGTGATCTAAGTGACAAAACGATTCATGAGTTTCCAGTGGATTGTGAAATTCAATATTTGAATGATAAATTAGAAATGTGTTGTGTTATTTACACAGTATGAGATTCGTTTTTCTTAATCCTGGATTGTTGTATAGTTTGAAATTCTGTTTTAATACCAGTGGTGTTCTATGATGTGTTTTGCTCATTATTGCTTCGTTATATGCGAATATGCGAATTAATTTATCGCATATAACGAAGCAAGCGAGAAAACCTGCTTGAATTTTTTTGAATTCTTCATGTTCTTCGACATTGTATATGTGTTTTTCACTGTTTTGTGTATGGTCAGCATGCTAGTATACGGTCTACCGCTACTGAGCTAGTAGCTATACATCTCTATTTTAATCCAAGATCTGAGACAAAACATTGTGATCTTTAATATTTTTCTTCTCCTGCGGTTTTACCTTTTTAGTCTCTACGGAACGTTTAATAGAGGTCCAGTGTCGACATTTTATCGAGTTTGCTCCTACTCCATGGCGCATCTTCGTCTTTAGATACCTTTGTTCCAAGATTTACTCCCTGTTCCGGCATGCAAATAATTCTTGTCATGCCGTTAAGTAATTTGTTTCGTTTGCCCTTAGCTCATCTCTACCGCGAACCCTTTGTTTAATGGCTGCGGGAATGATAAGGATGCGTAGGTTTGTCGGCTGACGTTTGTTTCCTCCAGCTTGTCATAACATTAAGCCGATTTTGTTCGGGCTTTGAATTAATTTGCATACTTTGAAAAATGCCGGTAATTTTGTAAAAGCCTTTTGAACGACTGGTGCTGGGTAATTTGTTGGAATAATCTCGGTGAATTTTCGTCGGTCTGTATCTACTGTTGTTTATGAATTTTCCATTTTCTAGAGTACAGCTAAAAACGTGACATTTATTTATCAGTTATAATATTGTTTTAGATTCCAGATAAGAAAAAAGCTCTACCTACATCTCCTTTAGTTCCGTAATCGAAAATCGCAGACGCTGAATTTATGACAATGCCACAATACGTATCTACTCCCACGAAATACCTTTGCGTGTACAAGCCTACATTACCCTTTCAATATCGTACTGTTTATCCTCCAAATTAAATTCTCTGTCATCAAACATAACTCTTGAAACCCAAGAAAATGTCAAGTGCCCTTAGGGATGGTCCTTTGGCCGCCCACTAACTGTTGTTGGTGAGTAGGCTACAGCCATAGGCTACCGTAATAAACTTGGGAACTTGAAACAGACGAGGTTGGTTACATAAAATTAGCTAGGGGGAGACATGAAAATAGATTTTGCCTGTAGACATAAACCCACAGACGAAGAAAATAATTATGGGATAGCAATAAAAGCGTCACGTAACTGGTTGTCCGAAGTCAATGTTGTCTTGAGATGTAGAAATCAGTCAACAATCATCAATAAATGGTCATTTGAAATCTTAGATAAAATTGTAATTTGTTTATTACTCCTTAAATTCATAGAACTCAGATCAATCCCCGGAAATTGGTTTCTGAAGATTTTTGAAGAAATGATGAGTACAAGTAGTTCTAATCTATCTGTTATCAATTTCGAGGCGGTTTCTAGCTGACTTCAAGATTCAAGAAGATTCTCAAATTCACATTGGTTTTTTAAAACTTCTCTGGGGACGTAGTTCTGTGTCATCATCAGCTTTCAACAATGGTAAGCTAAATGGACATAGGTTGATGTCCCATAAATCTAAAGCATTTCTGTTTTTCCGGTCTCTGGTTGCCCCTTGTTTAGACAATAATGAAAAAGACAATCCCATTCATACAGCGTTATTCACACGACACGAGTTTTAAATCATGCGACGGAGTGACAGAGGTTCGACAGTTTGCGAACAAATTAATCCAATACAACATGTGACAAGGAACGTGTCCGTGGATCCGTAGGTAAAGATAGATGGAGATGGTATTAGCTGAACGCGAAACGTCATGGAAAACTTTTCCTAGTATGAGCCTTTCCACTCTGGCGATTTTTGTCGAGAGGCTGGGAGCATACATATGACGTTAATATCGCTGCCCTGCTAGTGAGGTCTCAAATAAATACTGCTGCTTAAATGGCGTAAACATCAGTAATTTCTCCATTGACAGTTTAGTTGAATTATAATTTCTAGAAAACTTGCCACATTCATTTGTACGGTAAATGCCCATTATTTTCATCGTAATCTGACTTCCCTAACCCCTCTTTAATCTTATCTCTGTCTTGTTATGCTACATGTCTCGGCTCCTGCCAATAATTCCAAAATTATTCAGGTTCGAGCCGCGAACTGGGAGGATTTCTAGATCCATCAAGCCCGTAAAGCTTCTGATCAGCGTGGTCATGACCTGCTTTACGTTACTTTTAGTTACACGCTGAATGGTACGTAGACGCCATCTCTATAGATATCTGCTCCGTGCATGTATCCATATTGTCGCTAGAATGGGAACGACAGGTACATGTGATAGCAATTTTTTATGTTCCGGATAGGTAAGCATTTGGAGCGGCAGTGGGTAGAGGGCGAATGGGTGCATTTATGTGCTTTTTGTTTTGATCCGCTCGTGCTGGTCTTTAAATGCCAGTATCTGTGTAAACAACATCCTATGTGGTCAATGACCTGTTGTGTAGAATCGGGATGTATGAAAGGTTTAATAGTTTGAATTTGAATATGTTAGCTAAAGTTTTGGCGTTCTGGATTAAATGCTTCGCGGTACAAAGACGCTTGAAGCTTCTTTAAGCATGAGTGCCGTGATGCGAATCGTGAAGTCGCATGAAAAGCTATATTATTTTATATTTACCACTCATGTACACTATCAGAAAATTTGTCTTCTGCTGAGACATCTCGCGCATATATTCTCGATTAGCCGGTGTGCAATCTGTACCTTCTTATTTGTTATTAAAGCTCATCAATATTTGAAACAGAAAAAATGCCAAATTGATGGTATAGCTTTAAATGTTCGTTGTATTACTTCTCATCGTGGCCTGATCTATCCTTCAGGCAGACATCTAAAGCAGTGCTCCTGCGTGGGCTAACAGATGATTGATCTCATGTGTGTATGGAATTGCATAACAACTCATGTCATAGTTTTCCTCACTTCCTGGTTATGCAACAATGTAATTTCAAAACGAGATTTGATCCTATTTCTGTAGCATTCATTTTCCGCGCACTTTTTAATTGTCAGAGTATTACATTTCATTGACATAACCGAAGAAAACAACACCAGGTATTGCGCAAACACATTAACAAGTTTAACCTGTAGCATTTAACGGCCAAATGAAAACAGTGGAACGGAACCAGTTTCTTATCATGTGTTCAACTCTTATAACTCTAGATACAAAATGTAAGTAACCGTAGTACAAAAGTTAATCGGCTACGACGGACGTGGGTCGTACCGTTGACGTTTCAATTTCTCGCCTATAAAAACAAAGAAAGACTACACTTGCGTGAAAGTCTATCGACTGTCGAGTATCGACTGATCAAGTTTGATCGGCATTTTATGAGGAAGATTTTTGTGTTGAAGTTGTGTTGATTCTAGAGACAATAAACAGTGCTTTATAGTATCCTGATAATTGCTGCTGAGTTTAAAGGGTGACGAAAACAGTGTGAAAGACTGCTGAGAGTACTTTATGGCCTCGAAGATGTGTGAAGTCTGCAAACCAGCGTTTCTGGTGAACTGTGGTAAAGCTTAACAACCCTTTCCGTGAATGAATGTGAATATGCTCGTGATCAAACGTGCGACAACTCAAAAATTGGTTGGTACAAATGCCTCATGATCGACAACACTGGTTAAAAAGATGTGATATTTCCCATATTTCACGAGTGCAAAGATACGGAAAAAATAAAAGTGCCGCGTTTTAATTTACGTTATTATAATTCCGAATGCGCGTAATTTTCAGCCGGTTCAAAGTCCAGACGGAAGACAATAAAGACGGTAGACTGGCGTACTGGGGGAATACAAATGCGAATGGCGACTTTTTCGCAACAACCCGGATTCGGGACAGGCCGGACAATTATGAAGGAAATATTACAGTTTTATTGCGCTTTTTGGCTTCTGCTGAGTGCTCTATGAATTAGGTTGAGTTGACAGAAAAGATACTAGAGTTTGGAGGTTCTTTCCATGTTAGAGATGAATTGTGCTCCGGACCAAATGGGACGCCTTGTGAAAAATGCTTTATTGTTGTGCGTGGATTGCAACCTTATGTGGAAGGCGTAAGTTATGTTTTTTATTAATACACACCCGCCAATTTAGTCACGCCTTTTTTCAAGTTGGCGTCGCATGATTTATCCTTTTGCCAAAGTCGAAAATGACATTTCTCATGAATGTATAGAGTCGAAACGAAGATTATAGAAACGGTGCTGGTTTGTTATTATGCGCCAATAAAATTAAGTCCAGAACTTTATTACAAATTATCGTAATAAGGTTCTTGACCTTATTTTGTCCTCAATCATCGTCAAAGACACTTGACACTAATATCTCCGATTGCCAAGCAAATGTTATGTCATATTTTGACAGCCCACAGTTACAGACAAAAGGTACAAGCGAGACGACAATTTTAACTCGCTTTGCTCATTAGTCAATCACATTTTGTAACCCACGGTACTGACTGCACAGACGAAACGGACAATGGCCGATTTGTTCCGTTACGTCACAGTACTGCAAGTCGCATAGTCGTTCTCACTTTCACTGGGCCGATATCGGTCGATGGTGAGCACTTCGAAATACTTTGAATTCGGATCAAATTTAACTGAACGTCCCAAACTAAATGGTGTGAAAATTGCTTGCGTGCTAAGGCTACCTTCGAACTCTCTATCGCTATACATCCTCAAGAATCTTCTATCGCACGCATATATTGTAAAAACAACGCAAAACTTAATACATGTAGAAATTAATGTACTTTTGAGAATGAATTATGTAGAGCCAAGCTTTTAACTCTACAAGTCCTTACTCTACAAACTCTACAGCTTAGTCAATATATGTGACTTGGCCGTTGGCCGCGAAGTGGCGAAATGGTTCGTGTAATTACACACGTCGCGTCGCCAGTTCCTTTTTCTTTGTCTTGGCTGGACACGCTCCCGCGTGTCTAGATAAACAGATCAATTCTTCAGAACACAACAGTTACTATATGCATTAGTCGCTAGAGCTACTTTCATGGCCTTCTACTAAATGGTTTCACCTCCCTGTACTCTACCTACTAAAGACATCTACGTTCTTTATAAATAGACAGAATCCTATTATAATATTATAAACGCGAAAGTTTGTGAGGATGGGTGGACGGATGTTTGTTACTCTTTCACGCAAAAACTACTGAACGGATTGAGATGAAACTTTGCAATAATATAGCTTATATATCAGAATAACACATAGGCTATAAATTATAATGATATTGCGAAAATGTTCCATAATATAACGATAAGTGTTAAGTAGGAAAAATTCTGCTATCAGCGAGTAAGAAGAAATGTCAAAAAAAAACAACTGTCGAATCGAACAACCGTCAAATCGTTTATTTTTTATTAAACTGACATAGTCTACTTTTTATCCCGGATAAAAAGGGAAAAATAATAAAAAGGTTCCCACGGAAAGCACGAAAATCAAAATATCATGCGGGGGAAGCCGCGGGTAAAAACTAGTAGATATATATGTCGAAGATGACGACTAATTAAACATTTTCTAAAATAGTATCTCTATTTTATTTTGTGGTTAAGCTTATAACTAGCTTCTTTTACTGTTTCCTTCATATCGGTTCGTATAAGTTTTACGAGTCAATAATCTTAAATGACAGGTCACAACGACCATGTCGTTTAACCGTCGGCTTTGATTGCTCCTCGTAATTTAAACTGACATTTAATTTTCCACCGTTTACTGCGGCAGTGTTACGTGCTTCGGTACTTGTGATAAAAGGTAATTCTGTTTTGTCGGAAGTTTCCTCATCTTTATCGGGGGTTTCTGAAGGTCGGAGTAGTTTCTGCCTTATTCGGATGTCGTGTCAAGAAAAAGTCAATTATGTGCTGGTTCCTCTTGTCAATTAGTGTTTATGTTTTATGGGACTCGTTTGTTTAAATAAAAACTTGGAAAGTTCCACTGCAAATGTTATTTGATATCTTTTCCATTTATGGTAATTTAATTTATTATTTACTTCAGATATAGAGTACATACTCGTATTACAACATATACAATATTCAAGAATCATTTTATAATCATGTCATCATCGTAATGTGGTCTTAGAATCAATGCCAAAAACAAGAATGAATAAAGAAATAACGAAAATGTTGCCATGTACACAAGATAACTATCCACCCAAAAACATCGAATGTCGATAGGTAACGGTATTGAATGTATAACGATGTTCAATAATCAACTACATATACAGGGTTACAGGGTAAGTCGACTTATTCCCGTTAAGGGTGTGTAGTTTACTTTGTTTCTGACTAATTTGACTATGAAACACCATATCCTAAATCTCACTGTGTAGTTTACACACGCTTAACGGGAATAGGTCGACTTAGCTTGTAACCCTGTATATTTTTGTAGCGCTCACAGCGCACTTTGACTAGATGTTTGTTAACGATCACCAAAGTTAAGTATGGTTCGGTCATTGATCGGATGGGAGACCGCGGGTGGCATTTACAACTGAGCGCTTTCATGGCTCAGATGATACGTTAAATTGTACGCTCCGGTTGTATTTAACCGATTAGCCAAGACAGAGGCCTTCATGCGGCTTAAAAAAACTCTGACACCAGGACTAGCCACCCAGTCTATACGAACTTACTTATCCTACTAATATTACGAGGGGTGATCCAATAGTAATGATAATCAGTTATTTCTACTGCACACAAAAATACAAAAAAAATATCAGTCACTTGCTCAATTACCAACTAGTTCAGGAAAAAAAAATCATAAAAATAGGCCACGATTCCCGGGAGCTACATTCATTTGAATACGGACTGTCAAGGAGTGAACATCAAAATGGAAAAACACGAAATCAGAGCTGTCATTAAATACCTCTGCTTGAAAAAAATGTCTACCAAAGACATACATAGCGACTTGGTGGAAACATTAGGGGACTCTTCTCCTCCATATTCCACAGTTGCACGCTGGGCTAAGGAGTTTAAGCTGGGAAGAACATCGACGGAAGACGAACACCGCGAAGGACGCCCATCGACGTCCCTCACTGAAGAAAATGTGAAAAAAGTTGAAGAAGTTGTATTGGAAGATCGAAGAGTGACTATCAGGCATGTAGCTGAGGTCACAGGGATCTCATATGGCAGCATTCAAAGAATCCTTGCGAACGAATTGCATATGAGAAAGGTCTCCGCGCGTTGGGTACCGAAAATGTTAAACGACGAGCAAAAGAAGAAACGAGTCGACATGTCAAGAGCAAATCTCGAAAATTTCCAGGCAGACAAGGATAATTTTTTGTCACGTTTTGTGACCATGGACGAGACCTGGATCCACCATTTTGATCCTGAAACAAAACAACAATCGATGACATGGAAACGATCCGATGAACCGACGCCGAAGAAATTCAAAGTGTCAAGCTCAGCAGGGAAGGTTATGGCGTCTGTTTTTTGGGACGCTGAAGGAATAATCATGGTGGACTACTTGGAAAAGGGGGCCACTATTACAGGCTCCTACTATGCAGAACAAATAAGAAGATTGCGGGAGGCTATTAAGGAGAAATGGCGAGGCAAACTGCGGGCTGGAGTGCTGTTCCATCAAGACAACGCACCGGTTCACAAAGCTGCAATTGCCATGGCTGCCATTCAGGAAGCGGGCTTTGAGCTGGTGGATCACCCCCCCTATTCACCAGATCTAGCCCCCAGTGACTTTTATCTCTTTCCACGACTCAAGGAACATCTCCGAGGCAAGAAATTTGACGATGATAGCGACGTGATGGCCGCGGTTGAGGACTTTTTTGAGAGTCAAGATAAAGATTTTTTTTCTAAGGGAATTTTAGGTTTAGAAAAGAGATGGACTAAATGTATAGACTTGCTAGGAGACTATGTTGAGAAATAAATTTATTTTTTTATTTTATTCATTGTGTTTGTTATTGATTATCATTACTTTTGGATCACCCCTCGTATAAACGCGAAAGTTTGTGAGGATGGATGGATGTTTGTTACTCTTTCACGCAAAAACTACTGAACGGATTGAGATGAAACTTTGCAATAATATAGCTTATATATCAGAATAACACATAGGCTATAAATTATAATGATATTGCGTCAAAAATCAAAATATCATGCGGGCGAAGCCGCGGGTAAAAACTAGTAAGTTTATAATTTAAAGTTGATGCAACAGTGAAACAATGCGAATCTTATACGAGGAACAACATCAGGCAGAATGTCGCGTGGAACCAGTTCCGAAGTTCGGTTGAGGTCGTCCGTAAGGTCGCTCCGGCAATGACCTCGACAATATCCGTGTGGACTGTCTTTACCAGCATCTTGTAAAAACTGGTCCCATACATTACAAACTTACGTAACATATCTGTTATTGAATGATATGGTATGGAATTTAACATTATTGAGTAATTGATCGAGCGAACGAAGTGAGTGATCTTCGTTTTAACTCGGCGATTTCAGTTTCGTCTGTCCAGATGTTGGTTTTCCTCTACAGGACGAACCTTTCAACGAATCTTGAAGAAACCTAGTACACAACTACACACGTTCTAAACATTTTTTTTTTGGTCATCGGCGATTTTTGTTTAAACGTCGGGGGTATTTTATATTATTTATTGCAAAAAATAGCATGACGGACTTCACCTTTGTACAGAATCAATACATAGTATAAAACAAAGTCGGTTCCCGCTGTCTGTCCCCATGTATGCTTATATCTTTAAAACTACGCAACGGATTTTGATGCAGTTTGTTTTAATAGATAGAATATTAAATAGATATGTATAATATAATATTCAAGAGAAATGTTTATATGTGTAATACACCTGTGCAAAGCCGGGGCGCATCGCTAGAACGCAAATATTATGCACGGATCGATGTAACATTTTTCACATTATTGTTGATTTATCAAAAATGGCTAAGCCCATTTCGATAAAATTTAAATGGGACCAATTTCGAAGTATACTCTTTCCAAATCGGACTAATATGAAAAAGTTATGCGTGGTTATACATAAAAAAAAATATATATACGCGTCGAATTGTATACCTCCTCCGGTGGTTCGTCGGTCAAAAAGGGGGGATATTCCTGTCGCGCTATTTATCAGCCGATATCGATAATATTTGGTATGGTTGTTTAGTATCAAAATCCTAACAAGATTTGCGAGTGTAAACCAAATCGGTCAAAAGTGAGCTGAGGTTATGGAGATTCAGTTAAAAAGATGTGTCGCGAGATCTACTACTGTTCGGAGACTACTAGTTTAGCTATGATAGGTTTTAGGTTGATGATAGTGCCAGGCCAATGTAGCGCCTTGCTTGTTTCTTGGCCCAATTTTATGATTAAAATCATACCAAATTTACTTATTCATGCTTATGACGAGGTTGGTATTGAACTTTCGACAGTCTAGGTCATAAGTAAATAGCCTTAAAGACTTATTATTCTCTTGATCCACAGTTCGAGTCTTGCTTGAATGCAAGTCTGCAATTCCATTCAAACTCCGGGAGAAAGTGAAAAAAGTCCAAAATACTAAGACGTTGTACTGTGATGTGGCCTGTAGAGAGCGACGGATAAAAAATCCCCTCCGTCTAATAAATAAAGATTTCACTTACTACGGGAAAAGAATTAAGCGAACACTCATGGCCCGGAGGCATTAAAGCTCGGATGGTCCCGGAGAAAGTATAAAACCGAAACGGTCTTTTGTTGGCGCCGTCTTCTACATTTAGGAGATTTATTAAGCTTTAAGTTCTAAGTATAGAATCTATATGGTGTTTTAAACCATTAGATTTTCCTTTAAAACACATTTCAAGGAGGAGTTTCTATGTTCGTCTGTATGTATTTATTTTGTATGTTCATTGATAATTTCGCCAATTGTGCACTGAATCGAAATATTATTTTTTAGTTCGACTCGTGTATATCGTCTCGGCCATATTCCCGAGGTGGTCCCATTTAAATTCTACAGAAATCGGCTGAGCAATTTTTGAAAAATCATCAATAATGTAAATACTTCGAGCGAAATATTCGAATTTTGTTCACGAAAGAAGGCGGTTTAGCCATTTTACGCAAAAAAATAATTATTAGATTATTAATTTACGCATCGTGTTTGCACCTGAAACTAAACATTGCTCCGAAAACGATAAATCAAAATGACATTCATCAACTGATCGACATCTATGATAGGCAATTGACATCTGATCAAGGAAATTATTTCAGCCAAATGTAGATCTGGTATCAACAATAGAGGTTTCACATTCAATGGTCATAAGACACATCAACCGCTAGATCTATCAGACACCTTGCAACCCACAAATCAAGTTTACCGTCAAACATAATCCATATATCAGACGTTATCCGACTCACCGGTTTTATTGTTATGCAAGCCAAAACTCTCATTCCTTTGATCTCTCCCATTGCTCTTGTTTTTGTGAGAGTTTTTTCTCTCTGAAGTTGTAAATAAGTTTGAAAGAGGAATTTCTGCGTACATTTCGTGGTCGGTGTCATTTCGGATCCGTGTTTGTTATGTCTGAGGTTTCGGGAATTATTGGAGGAAGCGTAAACAGTTCTAGATAAATGTTTGCGTTGTTGTTTGCGTTTGTGGAGTCGATATTGAGTCCTTTGCTGTCTACTTAAAGTCTTAACTGCTGTGCTGTATCTAAGCTTCTATAAGTTATTTTCACTAAAAGTAAAAAAAAAACATTGCTATTTTCGGAAATCGTGTAGAAAACTTTGAATATATAAAGATTTCTAAGATATTGTCTTCACTAAGAAGAAAATATCGACGCCTAAATATACTCATTATAACATTTCATCTACAAAGAATAACAACTAACATTAAAATATACAAACATAACTGTGATGTACGAGTATGTACCGTTTGTATTCACATGCTGCTTCATAGTAACATTAGTAACCATCTGTGTTTACGTTTCATCCAGAACTTAAACATTTGAAGCTTATCCACATTACACCTCTAGTTTCACATACGGGCTCTTTAATGTTTATCACGTTTCAAATCGTCCACTTCACTTTGAACTGTATCATCATTGTAATAAGTGTTGGAATTTATTTGCAAATTTGATCGTGATAAAGTACATAAATGTTCATGTTTCAAATTGTTTGCCCTACTTTCGACCATTTCTGGTCCGCTTTAAGGTTTAATTTTATATTTGCATTTTAGATCGTGTAGTCTGGAGGTACATTCGGGTCAATAGGCAGCTATTTCCACCGTAGCGTTAGCAAAGTGTGGACGTAATGTGTTCACGGCTTATTTACCTTTTACCGTAGCACACGCCGAAGAAAGTGCTATTTTTACGGTAAACGAGTGATAAAATACGACATGCGTGGCTTTCGCGTTTTCGGGAATTTTAGCTATTGTGTTTAGGGATTTTTACATTAAGATTTTGTCTTTAGATGACTTTATTCTTATCTATGTATGTTGGTATAGCTTTGTATGATTTTAAAATAAAATTAGTGATAATAGTATAGAGAGTTATATTTTCGCACCGAAATTTCACTGGGATTGCTTCACAAACTCTACCATCAACTCCAAAAGATTGATTCAATTAATTAATGGTGTGATTCGATCAGCTGTTTTAACAGTACATACAAGATCATAGTAGGTCCAAGTTTGACCCAGATCTTTTGTTGATTGTTATGTATTCCGAAACTGAGCTTTATTCTATGCTATCTCGATCTGTTTCCTACATTACACAAATGAACTACTTCCACTTTAACTACACTTGCTTTCCCAACCGACTGACCTGTACAAACTTTACGTCATACAACAATAGACAATTCGAAATTGCCAAATTTTATAGTAACACGTTCATATTTCTAATTGCTCAATCTCTTCGCACGGTCACGGCATTAGCTGTTGTTGTTACAAATAAAATAGGGTCAGGTGTAAAGAACAATAGATTTTACGTTAACTATTCGCAATGGTTGAGTATGGGTGTTATGACTTGAGACATACTCTTGCCAAAATAGCCTTCGAGCGACCCAAACTTTGTTCGCCTTGTGTATGAAAATTAATAATGGAAGACACAGGAAATAGAATTTTCTATGAAATAATATCGGAAATTGGTATCTTGGTTATCATTTACCTTTTCTATCATACCAATGCAACGTGTTTAGAGTAAGTTTTATTCATATAATATGTATAATAATTTTATTTTTATAATTATAATAAGTTTTATTATTTGCTAAAATCAATTTCATATTCACAGGCAATAATTATTACACAGTAGTATTGTCAACAATAGAAGGAAAGGTAGAAGGAATGCGAGAGGAAAGGGAAGACCATGCAGAGCATTTCTAGACCAAATTAAAGAAAAGGTAGATGTCATGTCGTACAGAGAGGTGAAAACACTAGCAAAAGACCGCGAAACATGGAATTTATCCACCGACAACAGCCTTGCTCTTAAATTTAATTATGATGGAGTCTTGTCAAGTGAGAACTCTCCTTACTCCTAGATTCAGACCAAACATATGTATGCTTCCAAAAATTGTGGCTCCGTCGCAACTACATTTATGTAAACAAATCGTGTTTAAAGTCTTTATTGCCAATTCGGAAAGTTTTACGCCGGCTTGAATTTATAATTTAGACGTATTTTGTCATATATCTATAATCCCACACTGTCTGAGATGACACCTTTTGAAAGTCGAACATTTTGATAGTTCATCAAAACAAAGAATTACACCATGAGTGCCATAAACTAACAATATCTGGGTCTTCACACGACTGTTACAGCATTTATCACTCATTACACATTTAATAGTGTCAAGTGTGAACACAATTGTACCACCGTGCGAAAGGCTCTCTTATGCAACTTTGCCATTATTTACTTTTTTAATATGCAATTATGCAGTTATGTTATGACTAATTTGAATAATATTTTAGACATTATGTCAGGTATTATAAATGGTAATTACAACTTTTCTTAATTATGTTTGTTATTAAACTAGCGTAATGCCGCTTCTGAGCTTTCTTCTCAGTTTCTTTGTTTTAAGTACTTACTAGTATATTTACGTGTCGCAATTTCTAGAAGTTAGGTAATTGACGTAGTTTTGGAGACTATTTTACATTTATAATTTTGTTTTATACTGCTTTAATTCTAGGTTTTAAATTTTGTGTGTGAAATTTAAGCCGCTCAAATAACGGTTAATGTATTCCATCCACTCATATGCCTATTGTTTTAAGTATTTTATGTGTTCATTTCGTAATAACCGTTCAATTTTGAAATTCCCAACTTCCCGAACTGCCCACATATAAACTTGATTGCCATTTCCAAATCTCGCATTGCCGTTGACCAACATTGCCACATCATAACCGAGTCCAAACACAATCAATTGGTAATACCCAATGGTCAACACGTATGGTATTGTCATAGCACGTTTAATATTCACAGTTTGCCGTCGCAAAACACGTATAAACAGTAACACAACATACTTCTGTTACGATAATTAGAAACCATTACCCTGTGCTTCTGTCTTCCCACTAAAGTACAACGTGGGTGTCTTCAAATCCCGAGTAAATAGGTATCTTCTAGGTAAGCATGCTACACCGCACCCTAGACCGCATATCTGCTTAATATCAGGAAGTTTGTAGTCGAACGCAAACCTATACGATAAAGAAAAAAAAATGTACTGAAGAATCGAAAGTCAAAAAACGATTCAAATAAGAAAAACGGGACAAGTGCGATTCAGGCTCGCACATCGAGGGTTCCGTACAAATCCAGAAAATTTCGCAAAATTGGGAAGTAAGTTGTTAAAATCTCTATACTTTACATGATACGATTTACTCACCTTGAATTTTGAACCCATATTTTGAGAATTTTGAGGCCCTATTTTTTGTGATTTAAATAAAAATGTACAGTTTTCAGATTTATTCATAAATGTGTACTCTGAGACAATGCTTCTCACCAAATTTCATAGTTTTATGTTAACGGAAAGTACCCTGTAGGTTTTGATTTTTGTGAGTGTCGAAATATGCGGTTTTTAGAACATAAACGGCTCTTACTTTTTTTTACGATAACTGAGATTTTTTTCTTTTACACAACTGCAAGAGACCATAGATATACGTATAAAGTTTAAATTTCAACTCGATATCTTTACGCGTTCCCGAGATAAAGAGTCTTGATATACACACAATCGGACAGACAACAAAGTGATCCTATAAGAGTTCAGTTTTTTCGGTTTGAGGTACGGAACCCTAAAAAAATGGAAACGTTATTAAGATACAGTTTGAGCTGAAAGAAAGGTAGGTCATTTTAAAATCGATTGCAAAACGTGTACCGAACGTGTAAATAAACAAACTGATAATGAAGGAGGTTAATAGAAACGTGGTCGATAAGATAACGTAGATAATAGAGTGAAGCAACAAGATGAAGATAGCATTGAGACAAAAATACAATCCCGATTGAGAAACTACGCCAGTGTGATGGAAATCATAGCTTGGAACAGGTACTTTTAGATACTGCACAGTGTAGTACTATTAATGTAGTATTAGTACTGTTCTAATTGTACGTTATACTACTGCTTTTAAAGATTTTAGACGTATAATTCAATATACATATAGGCTACAGAAGATGACATGAACATAGCAAACAGAAAAGAAGAGTTGAAATAATTTTTGACTCTACCAACATGAGCTTGTGTAAAATTTGAAGTTTATTCGACGATCTGAAGCCAATTGATTGAAAAGAAGGAGAGAAACGAAGCGAAACAAATACATAATTGAAGTTTGAAGAAGAGAAGTTTAATTCGGACTATACCAAAGAATCAGTTATACAGATCCCTTACTGAATGTTGTTAATATACATCCCACCATACCCAGTTTAGGCAAAGGTCAGCTGACTCAACAATCGAATGAGTTGATTGGTTTCCATTGTACAATCGGTTAATGTGAAGATGGAATCGATTGCCAGTTGCTGAATATTGTTATGGGAAGTTATAATAGAAATGACAGATTTGTTGACAAATGTTGCTGCGTTGTAATCTGTTGACTAATTTTTGTGTAACAGAAAATATGTTTTATTACCGGATGTAGTTAGCGCTTATAGCGTAGCTTAAGTAGTATGTCAGCGATCATCAAAGTTAAGCAACGTATGGCACGGTTATCTTTGGATGGGTGACCGCTGGTGGCATTTACAACTGAGTGCTACCGTGGCTCGGATGATACGTTGAATTGTAGGCCCCGGTAGTATTAACCGTTTAGCCATGTCAAAGGCCTTCAAGCAGCTTAAAAATTCAGACACCAGTATGCTGAGTGTGAGTTTTGTCGTAAACATGACGCGATCTTCGGCGAGCGCGTGAGCATGTAATTTGTAAGAACTTGTTGTGTTTCAAAAGCGCGCCGCTAGTGGCGCTGTACATTTCTTCTTACAAATTACATGCTTACGCGCTCGCCGAAGAGCGCGTCATGTTTACGACAAAACTTACACTCAGCATACAGGGATAGTCATTTAGCATATACCTTACGAGTTACTTACTTACCGGATTGTAGTTAATTTGCTATTGAAACTTGTAACTTTTTTGATGAAATATGGCTGCAGACATCATTGCTATAAGAACATGCATATTTTCGTATAGAAAGCTCCTGCGTTTTGAATCTATAGTTATAGCTAGTGAATTAGGTTCTTCATCGTGATCTCTCAGTCATAACTACTATAAGCCATGTAGAATTTTAAAAGGTTGTAATGTACTAGTTAATTAAAATAGTTAAACTAGTTAGTTGAAATATATCGCGTTGAATATACACCAGCCGTCACAGTATGGCGATTTTTCATTGGCGGTGATAACAACAGGTACTTGTGCGGTAATTGCTATAATATCCGTCAGCCGTGCCAACGCTACTTCATAAAATAATTATTGGGCACGTTTTCTTTGCGCGTGCGCGTAAAGTGAGACACTCACTGTATGTGAAACTGTCTCTACTTGGTTGCAGTTATTTTTAATGGTAGCCTTGTTAATAGAGTTGGGGGCCAGAGTATTAACGATGTTGTAAATATTCCATAATAGTGATGTTGTAAATATCCCCAGTTATCCTCATTATCATCGTTGGCAGCTTTCTCTATCCCACTGCAGGGTCTATACCCTGCCTATGCAGGCCTCTCTCTTGCAGTGCCATCTGTTATATTTTTGACGAATTTTCTCTTACGTTCTTTGACATTGTTGTCTCTTTGCCGTTGTATTACTTAATTCTCTTTCTTTTAATAATGTAAGCTTTGATATTTCTCAGATCCTTCACATATTCATAACACCCAGTGGTAAAACTATAATCTCAAAGTAACAAAAGTTGTGTAATCAAACCATTACGTTCTGTTCTATAAGGTACTAAAGTGTGATCTCCAAGGGTTGCTAGGTGTCAGAGTTGTTAGGCTGTTACTCAAGTTGATGTTCTTTCAACTTTTATTGCTATAGCTATAAAGTTGGAATTTATTAGCATTATCATGGCTGGCTTCGTCCTTTTTCGTGCCATCAAAGACATTCGTATTGCATCATGTACCGTTAAATGTTTGATGTTGCGTGAAATACACATGAACGCAATTCGTTTGATAAAAAGTGCAAAATACGCATTAGTAGTTTTATGTTGCAAATAATATTTCAATCTAAACTGATCTGTTTTCTGGTATCGCCAGATGATACTTAAAATCAATTCTGGTAATTCAATTACTGGATTTACAGGTGTTCCGTCATATCTGTTCAAACAATGACGCCACCGCGCTACCAAACAAGGAAACCGAGCTAAGCAAAATTCCACCAAACTGAGCCAAACTATGGAAATCTACTGTACTGCTTTACTAAAAAAGGTTTTTAAATGTGATTATGGAGTATTTAAAGTTTCTTTGCCCGCTATGGAGTATTTAATTCTAATATTTTTTTGCAAAAATGGCATGACTGACTTCAACCGTGAACAGAATTCGCGAATAAATCGCACGGATCGATGAAGCATTCTTCATATTATTGTTGATTTATCGAAAATGGCTCAGCCGATTTCGATAAAATTTAAATGGGACCAATTTCAAACCTTTTTTCTATAAAAAAGTATTGTCAAAATCGGACCACTATGTAAAAAGTTATGCGTGGTTATTCATTAAATAATATATACGCGTCGAATTGAGTAGAAACTTCTTTCGTTTCGTCGGTCAAAAAATACTAATGAGCCTTTTCTTGTGGTACATACCTACACAGTTGTACTGAGTGGTTTCTGCACTTTTGAACTTAGGTTATGTCACGAAGGAAGAAATAATACGAGTAGAGTAAAATGCACTCCAAAGAAGAAATGTAATTCTGCTATATATACGTTATTTGTCCAGTGTACATCAAGCCCAATGGCGCATGCCTTATCGCGTGCACGGACATGCGGACGACCGATTTGCTCTACTTGTGACTTTCATGTGTTTATAACCTTAGGAGGCTGTCGTTACCCACACGCGGATTGCCATGGTAATGAACTAATAGGCTATACAGGTGTGTTTGGTTACGCGGTTATGTGGACTCGTAAACTCAATTGGTAGTTTGTAGTCTGTGCGCGGCCGTTAGTGGGCTATGAATGATCATTGATCATGTCTTGGTGGTTTGGCTTGCTTACCTGGTGCGCTGTTTTGTTGATTTGTTTATTAACTTTTACGGGATCATGCCAAGTTGCTCTACAAATCTACAAGCCAAAGTATGGAAGACTAAATTTCACTAAATTAGTAAATTCGTAAGTACCTATACAGGTTTATCTCTAATCAATTAGCATCCTTCTAGGGGCTTATTCTGTACATCAAAACTAACAACTTTTGTTCTACGACTTTCGTCAAAACTAAAAAAAAATGTTTGTTGTTCCATAGAAAAAGTTAGTTCACCTGCGACCAAATGTATAGAACAGTTGTTAGTTTTGATGTACAGAATAAGCCCCTAGAAGGATACTAATTGATTAGAAATAACCCTGTATAGGCCGAGTGGCTAGCCTTGGTGACAAAGTTTTTTTAAACCTCCTGAAGGCCTCTGACGTGGCTAAACGGTTAAAACTTTTCTTAATTTTCTTTACGTTAACTAACCACACTAAAAACCGGTTAATAATGATAACGCAAATTGATGTTATCCATTTTATTAACCACATCTGTTATGAATAAAACAATGAACTTCATACCATTAGTCACACCGAATGATTTTAGGCTTCTGTTGAAAAAAAAATATACAGTCTCTAGCAAGCAAGCAAGTTCGTATAGGCCGGGTGGCTAGCCCTGGTGTCAGAGTTTTTGAGCCGCCTGAATGTCTCTGACATGGTTAAATGTTTAAAACAACCGGGACCTACAATTGAACGTGTCATCCGAGCCACGGTAGCGCTTACTTGTAAATGCCACCCGCGGTTTCACTAAATGATTTGTTGTGATGTTTTTGCTCGAAACAAATCAAATAATTTACCTATGACATGAATCAGAGTAGTTATTTGCCATAAACAACGGAATACATAATATTATAGTACCTACTTGTATGTAGATTATATTTCAATTTGTAGGTTATGCTAAATACGTATTAGGTATGTCATTTTATTTTCAATTCTTAATTTCGCAATATGAGTAACACTTGTGTTCGCTACACTGAGTCATATGAGACTTATATTTACATTATTATCATGCAAGTTTTTCCCTGACAACAGACTATGTTCAAAAACAACTTACTCGTATTTGCCGATATTCGCGAGTTTCAGACGAAACAATCGTTCCAATCTGATCAAATATAGCAACTACATATTTATTTACTTACTTATGTGTTTTGCCTAATCTGTGGCCTTGCTTAACCAACTATCAAGTGCCTGTGCTGTAGCAGTAGTAATATTACACCTGCAACTTCTAGATTGTATATGTCATCTTGTGTTGCACTAGATCTGTTAGATACCTGACATTTGATACCGATTTCGATATTAATTGCTTAAGTAAGTATGCATAAGAAGTTAGGATCAGGTTAATTTGATTGATCAAATCAACCTTTTATGAAGGTGACTTCATTTTAGACGAGAACGAATTCATTTTAAGGTTTGTTTTGTAGCTCAGCGGTTTTTCTCGAACTTCTTTTTCTGATGGCCATATTTCTGTATTGGATTTCTTTTTACTTCTCTGATGCTTTTACAATTACATATAAATGTGAAACACAATTGTGTTAAAATAATTGTTATGTTACTGAATTGTTCATACCTATTCAGATCTATCTACTACTTACATCATTATTTTTCGCAAAAAATGGCAAAACCGGATCCATCGTGCACAAAATTCGAATACTGTACTGTACCAGCCTTTTTTTGATAGTCCACTGCAGGACGTAGGCCACCCACGAAGGGTGATTGAGCCATATCCACCACGCTGGCCCAGTGCGGGTTGGTGGATTCACATACGCCATCTAATTTCTTCTACGGACGTATGCAGGTTGCCTCACGATGTTTTCCTTCACCGAAAAGCCAGTGGTGTGAAATTCCGTTCATACATTCCAAAGAACTCATTGGTACGGGACCGGGGATTTGAACCCACGACCTCACGATTGTAAGGCGGGTGTCACTACCTCTTGACCAAAATTCGAATAGTTCGCTTGAATTTATGTATATTTTTTTTTACATTATTGTTGATTTTTCAAATACGGCTCAGCCGAACTCGATAAAATTAAAATGGAACCAACTCGATAGTATACCCTTTCGAACTAGAAAAAGATTTTTTTTATTCGGTTCACAATTGGCGAAAGTTCGATGAACATACACAAAAAATACATACAGACGAACATAACATAGAACTTCCTCCTTTTTGGAAATCGGTTAAAAATTCATTGGTACTACTATCTACTGTTCTGTTAATTTCCTGTCATTTCAAATCTCAACTTTATCGGTCGTTACATGAAGATTTAAAATCGTAAAACTGGCGATTACGAACGTTTTCTTGGCTGTTGAATTTGAGATTTTATTGCCTATAGGAATTAAGTTTATTTTGAGTTTTGAATCTGATTGTGTAAGCCGGCGACATCTCCGGTACGACCAGCATCGGTTTGATTATGCTGTAGTGTTGAATTATACGAGTCATAAGCTTATGGAGATAGGCTTTTACTTTCTCTATTTTTAGTGTTATACTTAAAACTGTTACATTACTTAGTTTTAATTTGATTAGTTCTAGCGTATTCGTTATATTTTCATCCGGGTTCGCTGTTATACACATTTATTGTATTTGTAGCTTATACGATGTTAAATGTTCATATTTATTATAGTTTCTCTATAACATCTATCTTTAATTACAAGTGATTCTTCTTATAAATAGTCACGTTTATCCTTCTTTAGTAGTTCTTCATTTAGCTCGATTATGATTATTTCTTTCACAGTATTGCGTCCTTATATTAATTGACTTGATATATCTTTAATTACAAATGATACTTCTATAGAATAGCATTGTTTATCCTTATCGTTCTTCAGTAGTTTTTTATTTAGCTCACTGATGATTATTTCTCTCACAGTATTGCTTTCTTATATTAATTCAGTTGTGTATTTATCTCGATTGCTCTCAAAATCTACTTACTCGGATTTACGCTCACCTTCGATAACTTAACCATTACCCAAACCTTGATTGGCTGCGAAGGCCGCCAGCAAACCTTTACAATACAACCTTTCAGTTAGCCAGTGTTTGGCGGATTTGTCGTGTAATTGCGCTCGGACAAATGTGTTTGCATATTTGTTAACTGCTCAACACATATTTGCACAAGAAAGTTCCCGCAAACGCTTTTCAAAGGTCAAACAGTGTGTTTTGAAGTTTCACGGTCGATTAGTCAAAATATGAAGTTTGTTGTGTTTGGCAGTTAAGTATTTGAGTTTATAAACAACGTAATATAATGCATAATTGAGTGAAGTTAAATATGAACTGAATATAAACTTAATATGAAATGTAGTATTAAAATGTAATCAACTAGACATAGAGCCCTCTAAAAATCTCTAATCAATATTCTCAACAATCATGCATATAATTATGTAGAATAACAAAATATATGCTAACGTAACTATACCCATCAAATCTTTAAAGCAATATGCTTTCTACAGCTGGTCACTGGAGTCATTAAATTTTTAAAGGTCAACGATGTTAGACACGTACGAGGCTTTTCCATAACTTTCTTCCATATTAGCATCTGTTATAGCACTTATAGCTTCAATCGAGGTACATCTCGCTTTAAGCGAATGGACCATTATTGATTGGTAGTCAAAGTGAGAGTTCAGTTTGACTTTGTATTTTAGCACCTTTTCAGAAATATTGATGGTGTTAATGTAGTTTTTATAGCTTATGTTTATGTCTACTGGTATTTAATTATCGTTAATATGTTTTACGTTACCGTGCTTTCTCAGTTTTAGTTTACAGCTTGCAAGTATTGTTAGTTTATCACCAGAATCTACTTTTAAAGGGTCAGTGAGACAAGTGAAACAGGGAAGTGTCCCAAGGTCGTTCACCAGCTCAGCCGGTTGCGTATTATGTCAGTAGGCTCAGTAGGCGTCAGCTGATTACCGAACGCCGCTTTTTTTTCTGCCATGATTGTTTTATTGTCCCGCGCAACTGGTTTTGGTTTCGATGTAACGATTGTGAGAAAGTCAGGGCTACTTGTGTTTATGTTTTTAATGGCTGGTGCGATATTATCTTTTAGGAATTAACTATCAGTATTGTCGCAAACGTTTCCAAGCTATATGTTATGTGTATCGTGTAGGTTTTCTAATAATTGAGCTTTGAACACCTACATGATATGTTTTGTTAATTCCGATTTGCCAATTTGTATCGAACAGCCGTTGAGCTAAAAGTTGTTCATTATCATTGTGAAAAACTTTTGACCATTTACTTTCGACTTACTACAAGATAAGCTCGTACAGAGTATATATTTTTGTGATTATTACTAGGGAGATACAAGTAATAACGATTATCTAAATCCCTTGAACCCCAAATCGAGCTTGAAATGACCGTTAGGTAAATTTAATTAAACTGACAAAGACAATATGTCAACTGGTAACCTCAAAAGGCCTTATAATATCAAAGGCTTTATTTATAAAGCCGGCTTAATAATCCTTTACGATTTCAATCCAACAAATCTGTTTTGACAATTGTTTTATACCCAATGTCATTTTCGTGTTTACGAGTCTAGCATTAAAGTGTAAATTGTATTGATAGACATTAAAAGCAAATTACCCGACTTGAATGTTTTCCGTTTTGATGTACGATCATTTATATTGGTCTTGAGCGGTTTTTATTACTGCTTATAGAGCATTCGATTTGATGTGCATTTCTTGTATATTACGCTCGTTAAGGTATTGTGATATATTTTCTGATCCAAAGAACCATCAGAAACATCGAAAATAGACATTGTAAGTCCATATAGGAACACTACATCAGTAAAAAAAAAAACCTTATAGAAATACCTACGTATAGAATGTTCCCTTTATTAGATTGTGAGGTCAGTCTATAATGTGGATCAACAAAGATAATAGTGTGATAACGGTGGCAAATATAACTGGATTGTCATAAAAATAAATCTGTCATTTCCGAGATTTCTAAGGTCCAATAACTATATGTCACGAAATAAATGTAGAGCAATAAAATGAAAGCAGTAAACAAACAAATCAAAATGTGTCCTTGAGCTCTGCAACATGTGATGCCAAATTTCAGGAAACTGCCAATTTTTCATCTTTATGTTATTTCTAATGTCTCGTATCATTTATTTTGAAATGATACTCAAGCAAAATGAGACTCAGTAGATTATATATATTTTCGATAGTTTTTGTTTATGATAGTTTTATTATTTTCATGATTTTCTTTCCGTTAACTAACCGCACTAAAAGCCGGTTAGAATGATAACGCAAATTGTTGTTATCAATTATATTAACTACATCTGTTATGAATAAAATAATGAACTTTATAACATTAGTCACACTGAATGATTTTAGGCTTCTTTTGATAAAATATTACATCACAGTCTCTTAAAGTTTGTCCTGTTTTGACTACCGAAATAGGACTTGTTCTTATTCTCAGTGTAGTCAATACATATGGTTTTATTTAACTAGATAAATAATATAACCAAAATGTATTTGCCTTTATTACTTCACTTATTAAACACAGGTTTTTTCTCCTTATCTTTTAAGTATCTTTTTGAATCTGGATTCTAGTCAATTTACCGTTCATTCTTCATGTTCAGCCTGTGGTTACTAAAGCTATGTAGTGGTTAGAAATCTGATTGTGTCCTTACTAAGGTTTGGTTTTCAGCAATTCTTTATATCATCACTTGAAGAAATATAACTATAGCATTAAAAGCAATTAACAGGAAAACTTAACGACTTAACTTCAAGGGAAACCAAAATTACGCAACGTACCTAATGTCTTTTAAATTTTCCTAAACAACAAAACCAATTTCGTGTAAAGTTTATCGAGTTGCTCTCATCTAGATCTTGAAAGTTTTCATACACATTGTAATAAATTATTGCCATTGAATATCTGTCCAAGTTTTGGGCTCACAGTGGCTGTTACTTGGGTAAGACCTTCTTGTAAATTCCCAGTATAAGTATTAACTTCGGTATATGTGTTCTGTTTACTTGTGTTCCCGAAAGTTATTGTAGTGGAACAAATACGAATATTTACGGATGGATTATGTGTATTGGGATATTTCTTGGTTTAGTTTTTTTTTCTATTTTATAGCTTATGTAGTGTATTCCTAGTAATGTGAGATTCCCATGTTATTTTTATAAACCTTACTACCAGTTTATAAACTTTATGTCTCTTATTATGTAAAGGCTACGCTATGGAATTTGAATTTTTGGTGAGAAATCCATTGAAATAAAAAATTTGTGGGCGGTTCTTGGTGTAGAAAATATCTTAATATACTTAGAATCTGGGAAGGCAAGACGGGTTATTATTGTTTTTATCAGATTGTATCAATATAAACACGTTTATTTTTACTTTATTCAGAATATTACCTTTTAAATTCCCGGATCAAACAAACTGTGTAGGTAGAGCGTAATTTGATAAAACGGACTCTTTCATCTTATCAAAATTGCCTTTTAATCTCTCGATAGGATGAAAAGACTAATTAATGAAGGGACCTTAATCCTCAAAGATAATTCTCAGATATTGTTTATTAACTAATAACGAATTCATGTAACAAAGTCAACCGTACACATCCCTTGCTAAGTTAATTATAGACAAAGGATTCCAACAAGCCCCCGCATTCGATAATTTATTTACCCTACCTGATACATTATCTGTCAGAAAATCTTAAATTTTGCAAGACTGTGATGAGTTTGGGTGAACAACAGGAATATATTAACACTTAATGTTCAGTAGAACTTGCTTGTTAGACCGTCTCGCGATGTCTTGTCAATGAAATCTGAGAATAATTTATCTCGAATTTCTAAAAGAGTTACCTTTTTTAGAATAACAAGCGCGTATAATTTACTACAAAATGTCAAATAGAAGGCAACACAATGAAACAGTTCAGACGATGTAGATTGTAGAGTAACAATTTAGTTACCAAAACTAATAGTGAATATTGGTGATGGCGATCGGTACAGAATATGTATCAATGATCTTGATAACTAAGTACACCTGACCGAGATATTTCTTCTGATCGGAGCCTTCAATATAAACAATATTCTGAATGAAATATTACCATTAGAGGAAATATAATATATACGAGTAGAGCATATTTCGAAAGCTTCTGATGCAAAAGTTATTGTTTGCGATGTTGATGTATAAACGACCATTCCCATTGAAAGTTGGTCATGCCAGTCATGAATATGAATAGATATGAGTGATCACTCCGTCTGATTTGTATCTTTACTTAGATGATGTAGTCTCAATGCAGAGTTGCCAATCCTGTAGTTTTAACACGTTTAGTCGCAAAATGACAAAAGCGCGAAATGACAACCGGGGCGCAAATTGTACAAAGAGCAAAATGTTCAAAGAGCATTACGTCCAAGGCGCACAATGACTAGAAAGAAAAAATGTGCAAAGCGCACAATGACTAGGAAGCAAAATGTCTATAGCGCAAAACGTCCAAAATTTTATTTATTCTGTTACATCAACTTCCATGACTTGTTTTGGTGTTCGAGTCGAGTTCGAGTAGGTGCTATTTGTATTTTAAAACCTTGTGCGCCATCTATATGAAGCGTAACAGTACCATCTACATACGCGATATGAAACAAGTACTAGTAAAACCATATTTTTTTTCCTGGTATCTTTCATAATAATTATGTTATTCCTTAATTTTTAGGGTTCCGCACCCAAAGGGACCCTATTATTCATATTATTCTATATTAGACTCTGCTGTCCGTCCGTCTGTCTGTCTGTCAACAAGCTGTATCTCATGAACTGTTATAGCTAGAACGTTGAAATTTTCACAGATGTATTGCTGTTGCCCCTATAACAACAAATATTAAAAACAGAGAAAAAATATTTAAGGTTAGCTCCCATTTAACAAATCTGAATTTATAGCCGTCTTTCGCTTGATATTAATAATGGTGACAGGTAGTTGCTTGAAATATTCACGAAAAATTGGTCAAATATTCACCTTTAAAATGAAGAATTAAATTAAAATAAAATAGATATTTACGGGGGCTCTCATACAAGAAACGTGATATTTTTGCTCGATATTAATAACAGCACAAGAAGATGCTTTAAATATTCACAGTATATTGAGTTGTATATTTCCTTCAAATATAAATAATTAAATTAAAATAAAATATATTAAGGGGGCTTCCATATGGTACGGGAACCCTTCGTGCGCAAGTCCGACTCGCACTTGGCCGATTATATTATTGCATTATTTATTTAACGGACATGAAATTTGATTGTTTTTCAATGACATGACAAGTTATTGAAATATTTTAATTTGACGGTGGTGTAATTGAAAAAAATATAATTTGAGGATAGTCGAGTACTTATACTACATTTATATTTTGTAGTTACCACACAACTTAGTAAAATCTTTTGTAGTTTTGTTTAAAATATGCTCATTACTGTGTTGACTCACCAAAATAATTTGTATATTATCACAGTTATAACACAATATTAAACCCTAATTTCTAGTATTAATTGGAATTTTGGACGTTGTGCGCTATAGACATTTTTCCTTACTAGTCATTGTGCGCTTTGGACATTTTGCTTCCTAGTCATTGTGCGCCTTGGACGTAATTATTTTTGAACATTTTGCTCTTTGCACAATATGCGCCCCGGTTGTCATTTTGCGCTTCTGTCATTTTGCGACTAAACCTTTAATATTGTGTTATAACTGTGATAATATACAAATTATTTTGGTGAGTCAACACAGTAATGAGCATATTTTAAACAAAACTACAAAAGATTTTACTAAGTTGTGTGGTAACTACAAAATATAAATGTAGTATAAGTACTCGACTATCCTCAAATTATATTTTTTTCAATTACACCACCGTCAAATTAAAATATTTCAATAACTTGTCATGTCATTGAAAAACAATCAAATTTCATGTCCGTTAAATAAATAATGCAATAATATAATCGGCCAAGTGCGAGTCGGACTTGCGCACGAAGGGTTCCCGTACCATATGGAAGCCCCCTTAATATATTTTATTTTAATTTAATTATTTATATTTGAAGGAAATATACAACTCAATATACTGTGAATATTTAAAGCATCTTCTTGTGCTGTTATTAATATCGAGCAAAAATATCACGTTTCTTGTATGAGAGCCCCCGTAAATATCTATTTTATTTTAATTTAATTCTTCATTTTAAAGGTGAATATTTGACCAATTTTTCGTGAATATTTCAAGCAACTACCTGTCACCATTATTAATATCAAGCGAAAGACGGCTATAAATTCAGATTTGTTAAATGGGAGCTAACCTTAAATATTTTTTCTCTGTTTTTAATATTTGTTGTTATAGGGGCAACAGCAATACATCTGTGAAAATTTCAACGTTCTAGCTATAACAGTTCATGAGATACAGCTTGTTGACAGACAGACAGACGGACGGACAGCAGAGTCTAATATAGAATAATATGAATAATAGGGTCCCTTTGGGTGCGGAACCCTAAAAATTAAGGAATAACATAATTATTATGAAAGATACCAGGAAAAAAAATATGGTTTTACTAGTACTTGTTTCATATCGCGTATGTAGATGGTACTGTTACGCTTCATATAGATGGCGCACAAGGTTTTAAAATACAAATAGCACCTACTCGAACTCGACTCGAACACCAAAACAAGTCATGGAAGTTGATGTAACAGAATAAATAAAATTTTGGACGTTTTGCGCTATGGACATTTTGCTTCCTAGTCATTGTGCGCTTTGCACATTTTTTCTTTCTAGTCATTGTGCGCCTTGGACGTAATGCTCTTTGAACATTTTGCTCTTTGTACAATTTGCGCCCCGGTTGTCATTTCGCGCTTTTGTCATTTTGCGACTAAACGAATATTAAACCCTAATTTCTAGTATTAATTGGAATTTTGGACGTTGTGCGCTATAGACATTTTTCCTTACTAGTCATTGTGCGCTTTGGACATTTTGCTTCCTAGTCATTGTGCGCCTTGGACGTAATTATTTTTGAACATTTTGCTCTTTGCACAATATGCGCCCCGGTTGTCATTTTGCGCTTCTGTCATTTTGCGACTAAACCGTTTTAACAGTGTACTGTTTTCACATCGATAATCGTGTTTTCTGTTTCAATTTTAATTTTTATTGTTTTTCAATTACCGTTCGGCGCCACTTAATTACACTATACAGAATACATAAATTTATTTGCAACAAAAATAAGAGGTACAATGATACATAAACAACAAAACAAATCATTAAACACAGAAAACAACAGTATTACACCCAATATCCTTGTCACAAAACTGGTCCCAATTCAGCGTAATTGCTGCATTTTGAAATTCAAGAAAAAGTCTGAATATACTTTTAGGTTGTAATCTTTTAATCTTTAGTTATAGCCAATACACAATATCCATATAGAAAAAACCAACTGGTCACTCCTTCTCATAGGCTGGCGAAATCGGAGAGGTCTGTATATTTTGGTGGGCCCGCTATATACAACCGAATACCCGTAGAAGTTCGGGATGCACTTTCCGCTGGGTCGTTTAGGAATAAATTAAAATGTTGGCTACATGAGCAACTATTTTATGACGTAAATGACTTTTTGAAATTACCTGAATTGTATTATAAGATTTTGTGACTAATTTGGTAATTGTCAAGTTCCTTTATTTTTTATTTTGTGCTATATTGTATAGTGCCCTAATGTAATGTTTACTTATTGACTTGTAACAAATGGTGTTATGAATAAATGACTATATCTGTAAGTCCTAGTAATTCAGAAAAGTAGATAATTGTTTTAATTATTAGTGAAAAGTAGAAATCTGGCTCTTTTCACTTTATCTACTGTATTCTCTTGTTTTTTTTATTGGTGAGCTGCTGTTTTTTAGTTCTCTGGGGTTGGCAACACTGTCTCAATGTGTTCTCATTGTCTGATCCGGTTCGATTAGTTTCAGTCGACAATATATTCCATTTATATGGATATTATGTCTCGCATGAGTCATCGAACGTGTTTGTATTTCACGTTTGAGTATTTTAATCTATATTATTATCAGTTTTATTTCATAAGAGTTCTTATCGTGTGCTGTGATGATTAACATCATTATTCTTAGTGAATAATTGATTAGATTTAATTTACCGCTTTAGTTAATAGGTATTTGACGATGTTCTGCCGTAATTAGGAGTTTCGATCTATAGCTAGTACCGGTTCAATATAACGTTAATACTGCTGTAGACTAGTGTTTTTTATTGGTTTGCCAAGTTAGTTGAAAGATCGGTAGGTAGGTACTAAAATACCGTTCTTCAGTAAGAAGACAGGTTACTTTTACAAATATTCGACTAATAATTCAAGCCTTTATGAAACCACCACTCTGGTGGTAGCTATACAGCGTTATCTGCTTGCCCTGTTCGAAGCCAAAAGGGGACGATTCAGACCATGACTGTAAACAACATTTATTACAGGCCCACCCGGAATTCGAGAAAAAAAATCAGCTGTTCCGTACAAATGTAACTCGAAATAGATAAAATGTATAGAAATGCTGTTTTTTTTTCCTAATTCCGGGTTGGCCCCGTAGTAAAAGTTTTTCATAGTGATGGTCTAAATTACCTCCTTTTGGATCAGCACATCAGTTCTGGATAAACCTGTAAGTAATCCTTTTTACATTAGAGTTATGTGAAATTGTTTGTGTCTGTTGCTTGATCGTTTGTTTATGAAGTGATTATTTCTGGAATAGTCACTAATCCATATTTGATACATTTCACGCACGGATGTGGTTAATATCGTTCCGATCACTGAATTGTCTGACAGCCTGATATCTAATGCAGACTTCAGCACTGTCAACCGTTCATATGCCATTCACCCGACCGTTGGCGCCGAATATTTACGCCAATCCACCATTACCACTAATGGTTTCGAGTATTGGTCAGTTTGAATCGGCTCTCATTAATGCCGTACGTTTATCGTTGCCAATATCGAGTTATGGTCTCGTCGCGCCGTCGGTGGAGTTAATTAGACTTTATTGCCGTATTGTTGTTGCCGATCGGAGTCCAGTGTATGATACAAGAAGAACAATTGACACACTGACAACAGTAACTGAGAAGTCAATTTTGATGGGTATACTTTTATGTGTTGTTCAAAGTCCTAAATCATGTTTGATGTTTGAGTTGGAATCTATTGTGTCGTTTTATTTGTGGATTAATCACTCAAATAATCTGTTCGGTCGATTATATAAAAGTAGATTAATCTGTGCTATTTGGATATATTTTTGGAGTAGGGTTTTTTTAAGTGAAAGGTTTCTTTTGTTTTAGTTTCTTAGGTTGAAACTTTTGTATCCTTCCCCTTTTTGCATTCGCGTTGTTCTCTGAAAAATGATTCAGTTGAATTCCCAGAAACTCAACAATATTTTCTTAAATATTCTTGAATTTCTGGTATTCACTATCAATTTTGAAATCTGTACTATAGGTACGTGCATAACTAATAACAACGAACGCAACCCAAATCTTAAGTGATTCGACACAGTGATACAATCCAAAAATAAATGGAATCGGATTGACAATAACAAAAGTGTTGAAACGTGAAGTGACAAATGCGCAAGAGTTGTTCAAAGTGGCGAAGTCAGAGTCTCGGCTGGTGTTAGTGGGAGAGGGGGAAGGGGATGGATGCTGCTCGTGTTCTGGCATGAGGATCGACCTCGGAGGAGCTCTGCTCGAGGCGGCCAAGCTCACCAGATCTTGGTTCTGTCAGAAGACTGATTACGGGTAAGTGATGGTGATGCATCTATACCAATATTATAAAGAGTGAATATTTGATTGTTTGTTTGTTTGCATTGAATAGGCTCCGAAACTACTAAACCGATTTGAGAAATTCATTTACTATTCGAAAGCTACATTATCTCCGGATGACATAGGCTATATTATATTTAAAAAAAATAGGGATCTTTACTAAAGAGAAAAAAGTCCTATACCTACATTACGTGGTGGCCATAAATGCACAATACAAAAGAAAACTGCCTTCTTTAACAAAATGGTACCTGGGCAAAGCCGGGACGAAGAGCTAGTCTACTTATACAGATAAACAGTTTGGTTTTGGTCCAATTAAATTACGTGATATACAATATGCATAATACTATCTTGTATTATTATACTGTAACTTAATAACATATAGTAGTAACAGCAAGGGATTAAAAAATGTACTTACTGTTTTTGACGTACATTGTGAATAAATGTTGTTACTGGACCAATCGCGAAAACAAAAGCGGGTGTTCATGATATCAAGATTGTTTTAATGTGTTTACTTACATTACTTTGTATTTCTAAATTTTAAAAGAAGCTTCGGAGTTCATGTTCTATCGCAGCTTTAACATTCTCATAGTCATTCTAATTTAATTTGTCATGATAGAGATTAAGAGCAAAATTATATCTTGTACACAAGAAAAGGATCCCAAATTCCCAATGATAAAGGTGAACGACAATAATACCCTCTTAAGGTCCGGGTATTAAAACATAATATTTCATCAAAAAAGCTGCGTAACAAAACACGAATTAAATGATAATTCATAATTTAATTCGTGTTTTGTTAGATATTAATGGTATTATGTTAATTTAGCAATGGCAACATTGTCCCGACCAATTAATTGTCTTCACAATGCTTTCGTTCAAAGTATAATAAATTTAAGACTAATAAATGAACGAATCCTCGCCAGATAGCAATTAAAAACTTTTCATAACGCAATTTACTTGCGAAAATATTACCAGAGCTCATTTAACGTGCACCTTTTGCTAACTTTAATTAAACTTTCAGATGACTTCGAAATGGTGGCGTAATCAGGAAAGGGGGGAAAAGGGTGGGGTTTAATGGGCACATACGTAATAGGGGTTTCAGGGGGAAAGAGTATATATTTACGATAGTGCCTACGTACTCTGTGCTTCATTCGAGAGCTTAAGAGTGCGCCTAATGCCATGAAAAAATCTTTTAATTCATGAAGAATTAAAAAAAATGTCTCCCGCGCTACTTGCATTGCCCGCTATTGTCTATGCTGCTCTGTTTACATTTTTAGCTGACTTTTTATTTATTCAAAATTTAAGCATGTAATAAAAAAACTAATTGATTACACGGCTAGAACATTAGTCTGGCTACGTAATTTGGCAAAAATAATGTGGTGTTGTCGCTGATAATTTCGAGCATTTTAAAAAAAGTTTTTTTTTATGATGCGGAGTTTTAATTTTTTTCTAAAGTAACTATTATTTATATTATTTTCCAAAATTCTACGCGATTACTCTACTGCGTTAACGTTTTTTCTTTTCCTATTGTATTTTTTTAATATGGATCTTTAAGTTGTTACCTTTACACCACGTCTTAAAAAATACACCTTTTGCTTGATTTTTGCATTAGGCGCCCCCTTAAATGCGACGTATTGCAGTCAATTAAAAGCTAGTCATTTCATTGGTTTCCTACGACATAAACACACAAAAAAAAAAAACAAAATATGTCGCTTAACGTCTTATAAAACGCTTAAAACTCGATATACAATCTAATTAACTTTATAACAAACTAGCGGTCCGTCCCGGCTTCGCCCAGGTACAAATTAATTACAGCTACAAACCTACCGAAATAAATATTCTAAAAGATAGTGAAAACCGCATTGCAATCTGCTGTGTAGAAGATTTATTCAAATACATAGAAGGCTACATTGTTTTATTGTATGAAGTGATTAAAAATTAAAGAGAGTCGTAGAGTATAATTGATTGGTATTATATTGTATCGTAACTTGAAATGACAGCCGCTAGCCGTAGGAGCGCCCCTCTCATTAATTTCCTAGTTACGTCCCTGTCCATTGGAAAGTTGAAGGGAAATGAAACTGCAATTTGTTGCTGTCTTAGAACGTACCTTGTCTTTGTGTTCAAAGTAAATATTTATAGCTTTGAAGCTTTGCAGATTTCTCGTTTGAGTGTTCCGCGAAGAGCTGATTGCGACTGATTGTCTCTGGTTTTAAATATCTTACGTACTGAGAGTGGCAAAGGGATGAATGTTTTTCGGACAATTGACTCGTTAGTTGAAGGAATTTAGTTTCTTGGTTATGTGCAGTTCTTCTTCTGTTGTAATGAAAATTAAAAGATTTTTTTTCAAAATCAACAAAAAATATTATTTGTGTGTTGTAATTTAACACAGAATTATGGATATATTTTGTTCGGACAACGTGTCCGAAAATCTTATGTCCATAATTATTTTTTGCAAAAAATAGCATGACCGACTTCACCTGTGTACATAATCATTACATAGTATAAAACAAAGTTTTATACTATATAATATAACGGGACTAAACTCACGTGTGATAGTCGTAACGACTATAGTTTCGGTCGCATTCGGCGACCTTTCTCAAGTTAGCGAGTGCTAGCACGCGGAGCCGTCTCGCAATGCACTGACATGTGAGTTTAGTCCCGTTATATATAGTATAAAATGTGTGAAAACCACGTTAATTTCCATAGTAAAGTAAAACAAAGTCTTTAAAACTACGCAACGGATTTTGATGCAGTTTGTTTTAATAGATAGAGTTATTTAAGAGAAATGTTTATATGTATAATACACCTCCTTCGCGAAGCCGGGGCGCATCGCTAGAACGCAAATATTATGCACGGATCAATGTAACATTTTTCACATTATTGTTGATTTATCAAAAATGGCTCAGCCAATTTCGATAAAATTTAAATGGGACCAATTTCGAAGTATATTCCTTTCAATAAAAAAAGAATTATTGAAATCGGACTACTATGAAAAAAGTTAAGCGTGGTTATACATAAAATAAAAAATATACGCGTCGAATTGTATACCACCTCCGGTGGTTCGTCGGTCAAAAATTTAACTACGCCAAAATTTTTAAGCATTTTTTGTATATTGGAGCATTTTACACAGGCAAGCTGCGCTATAAATCCATTAGATAACAGATTACTACGGTTTTGTGATAAGTGATATCACTATAATGTATCTGTTATGTTTTCGTTGTTTGGATGTGTTACATAATTTCCTGGAAAACATTAGGTAACTAACAGTTTTGTATTGTATCAGTATTTTATCTATGATCTTTGTGTTCTTATAATAATCGTAAAGTTAATAATTGTAAACTGACACCTATAATATCATCGATTGTCCAATGCTATTATTGATTTCAAAATATTTTTAAAAGATGCTATTAAAAGCACATCTAAATCGGACCTGAGGGATTAGTATGATATTATACGTAAACAGAAACTACTGTAGTTGCCGTGTGCCCCATACATTTAAGAACAGCGCCCCGGAAAAAAGGAAGACCTAACAAAAGTGTATGAATGTAGCTTCATACATTTTTGTTTACATTTTCGTAATCGATAATAGTTTTCGTTTACTACAGAAACTCACTCTATTTCTTCGTATGCTGTTAAGTAAAAAATAGGTACAAGGTATATAAGTAGGCAGTAGTAGTTGTACGCCTACTGGGCGCAATATTTTTTGACAGCTCTATATATTATTTTTAAAGTGTTGCTCTCCTTGTCTAATAGACTGTAATCAAAAAGACAGCTACATTTTTAGTTAAGTTAAATCTGCCAAGTTATGCCTTTAAAATTGAGTAGGTACGTTAGATTGACCGAAAATTAGTCACTGTGTTAATTTTGTATACTTACTCCATCCATCCATCCATCAGCCGAAGGACGTCCACTGCTGGACATAGGCCTCCCCTATGGATCTCCAATAAGACCGGTTGGAAGCGGCTTGCATCCAGCGCGATCCTGCGGTCTTAATGAGGTCATCCGTCCACCATGTGGGTGGACGTCCTACGCTGCGCTTGCCGGTACGTGGTCTCCACTCAAGAACTTTTCGACCCCATCGGTCATCAGCCCTCCGCGCTATGTGCCCTGCCCATTGCCATTTCAACTTACCAATTCGTTGGGCTATGTCGGTAACTTTGGTTCGTCTACGGATCTCCTCATTTCTGATTCGATCTCGCAGAGAGACTCGGAGCATAGCCCTCTCCATAGCTCGTTATATAGATACTTACTACGATAAGAATAATCTAATGTATTAGGTATAATATCTTAAAAAGTGTAGCTAAAGAATGTATTCACCCAAAATACAGTTGTATAGCAGTATTTTCCTAACAAAGCCTTACACTAAAAGTAACATCATCTGTAAAATATATTAAGATATGCCCACGAATATTAACTCTTAATTAAAACGAGTATTACCTACGATATAAGCCAAAACGTGTTTGTGACACGTTGTGCGAACCTAATTTCCATAACAATGGTTGGAATGGCAAATATAACATTTTTCATAACAAATTATACACTTTGTATGCTATCTTCCCACAGAACAGGCGTTGGTTGTTTATCTTTAAAGGTAACATTAAAATTTCGCAAAAGGGCTCATCCATAAATCACTTGATGTTTTCACCCCTCCTGCACGGGTAGCACGGCAAATGGAGAAAACCATTCTATCCTCTTTAAAATGTCAGTTGTCATTGTCAATCCATACTTTATTTCCTTTTCGAGGGGATATAATGTTGGAAAGACTATTTGTCTCTTTGCCATGCTTCCAGTGCTGGTGATACATATGACTGTGATGAGGGTTTAGATTGCCCAAAAATCACTTATTTATATTTTTTGGTATTAAGTGTATTAATTTTATTAGAATATTATCTTTAAAATACCGATAAACTGATTATGTTTTGGAAAAATATAAAAAAAAAAAAACCGATCTCTTTTTCCCTTCGTTTCGAGCCTCACGTGAATAATGGACGATCCCAAATGGGTAAATATAAAATAACCAAAACACCGATGGGATGCTCCGTCCGTAACTCCATACCCTTTACATGTTAAAAAGTCATCCAAGTTACGTTTTCAGTTGTTTGGATGGTTTAATTTGTTTTGTTGTTTTGGATGCTGTATTTGTATCGAATTATTTTGTTTGTGTAGAGCTTTTTAAATAGTCTATTTCATCATTTACGCAGCCTTCTTTATTCCCCTGTTGATTATATTATAACTTACAAGCTTACGCCCTGCGACGGATGCGACATCTTCCTTGGTTTTTGACCGACGAACCACCGGAGGAGGTATACAATTCGACTCGTATATTTTTTTATGTATAACCACGCATAACTTTTTTCGTAGTAGTCCGATTTAAATAATTATTTTTTTATTGGGAAGAGTATACTTCAAAATTGGTCCCATTTAAATTTTATCGAAATCGGCTGAGCTATTTTTGATAAATCAACAATAATGTGCAAAATGCTACATCGATCCGTGCGAAATATTCGCGAATTCTGTACATGGGTGAAGTCGGTCATGCTAATTTTTGCAAATTAAATCTTGTATACCAATTGTTTCATACCTCATGTATTTCTTATCGTTGGTCAAGCACCAAACTCGTCATGATGATTTTAGATATTTTTGCCATACTTACTATACTCGTATACAAGTCTACAGATCTTGTCTTATAGTTATGTTATATAGGTCCACAATAGGACCAGTTATAAAGGCGCCATTGTAAATTTAATAGCAACGTACAAAGTTTTCTCTCTATCGAATGCATATAGTGAAAAAGAAACAGGAATATTTTAAATTGCTATTATAATTACGATGGCGCCTTCATAATTGGGTCTAATATTTAGATATTTTTTTTAACTAATAGCTTAGGTTTTATTCGCTAAACTTGCCGTTTTGTCGATAATCGAATAAGAAAGAATAAAGATCGTTTTCATCAGAAATGTACGAGTATCTTACATATTTATACCTACCAAAAGCAAACTTGTATTGCACTTATCGGTACTTATCACTATAACTGTTGCATAATCTCGAATCCCAAGTTCCCTATCCCATAAGTGACCCCGTTTCGTCTTCGTATGAAAGCAGACCTAACTTCGGTCGCACGCTTTGCACTAAGTTGTATCATCTAATCAGGCCCGACCTAGATTTGAGGCTAAGAGACCTAAGAGCGGCTCTGAGGCAAACGTCGAATGCTGAAGTCACAAGAGATTTGCTTGCAATGTCGGACTCGAGAAACTATTAACACTCATTTGCTATGAGGAAGTTTTGCATGAGGGGAATAGGGACTATTAACGCTAATTCTATGAGCTTTGCATTAGAAAAGTTGTTGACAAATTAACAGATAAACATTTTATTAATAATTTTGGTTTAACAATTATACGTCAGTTTACATAGATGGTAATAACCAGTTCACGAATACATTGTATTAGGTACAATAAGTACTAATTATCTATCAGTATAATAGACAATATCACTCTATTAAATTAAATTACATTCAATAAATCACATTAACTTCCGTAACTTTCCATAATTATACATGTTATATTTTCGTTTATTCGTAAAAAATTCGTCAATTGAGTAAAATGTTCTTGAAACAAGCCAGTTTTTACGTTTGTTTTTGAAAATGTTATCACTAAGGCGTCAGTGATGTCTGCCGGCAAGCAGTTATACACTGCTGCTCACACGAATGCTCATATAAAATAACTATATAGTAATAAAGACAAGTGCCTGCAATTGCAGAGTAAGACGTTGATCGATGAATTAAGACCTCCGGAGGAACTTGCTGGATGCGCTCCAACGCTCATATTAGAAATCTATAGGAGAGGCTTATAGGCCCAGAAGTCTACCGAGACTGAAACAATAATAATGCATTTAAAGTTGCTTCGCAATCGGGGACAAATTCGTGTACGAGCTAGAAAAGATTTCGACGAATGATTTAATTTATAGTTGTATTTTGGGCAGCGTTGTAAAAAGTGTACACGGAGATCAACTCGAAAGTTTTTTAGGTGGATGTTTTCTGTTTTAATCTTGCATCACGGAAATGAAAAAGCTGGCGATGGATGTTGTACATTTTTAAAGAATTGCAACTCGTTTTCTCTCTTTGTTTACGTTGTTCTCCGGTTGTGTGATGAAAACATCGTTGCAAAGAGTATTCTGTTTTGATCACGTCATTAATCTTGGCTGTTATTATTCTACTGCTATTTCTTTTTTTTGTCCATCTGCCTAGTTTCTAGTTTTATTGAGGAAAGATTTAACTTTTTATTGCTCTATGATTAAAAAGTTTCTCTATCCACAGTTCCTCCAGACGTCTTCGTACTATCTCTTAGCTATGATGATTAAGTCTTTACGACTTTTAGATCTACGTTACAATAAAACACTGAGAAATGTCACGAAGTTACAAATATGGGTCAAAGTGTGAAAATGTTCAAAGATGTTCTGAGAGGCATATTGGACGCACCTGTAACTGACCAAACCTAAATTGATTGTACATGTCCGGTATGCAAGAGGTCGTTTTCCGGTCTTTTGAAGAGGTTGCTACTTGGAATCCCGCCAATATTTACCAATAATAAAATTACAAGCATGAGTCTGTTTAAGGGTTCTGGAACGCCGCAGAGTATGTAAAATTATTTTCAATACTTGGTAATCTGCTGGAAATCGAAAGGACTACATGCCTTAAAAAATAATAAATCCGAAAATGTAAAGAACCCACGGTTTATTTGGTTCCAGAGTGATAGTCGCGACTCCTGTGAGAAACCTGATATCTTCTGTATTTGCTTCCTTCATCTTTGACCACATCTTCGCCATTAGTAAAACAAAGCTCTGATAACTCTGAAATAAACTCGTTTGAAAATGCTATCGTAACTTTCAGACAAAGGTTTCGGTTGAAACGGTTCGAAATAAAAATATATGTTTGTACAATACATTTTAAAACCGTCATTCCAAAAATAACTTATTTCGCCATCAGCATCGCTCAAAATAAATCCAGTCCAAAAGTGCATAGTATCCGATTGCTCTGCTTATACTGTTCCAGAGGAGAGGCGGGCCAATTAGCTCGTTGCCCTGTTGTTGGACTGGCGCCAGCGAGAAACTGCGATGTTTGGGAAAACTTCGGATCGCTTACCTAAGGTTTTATGGAGATTGCTTAGCTTGCCATGTTTTGTTCCAGTTATGGCAGTGTTTTGCTCTTGGCGATATTTGATTGAATATGACATTCATTGATTTTCCGAAACTGTAGCCAATATTTTGTCTGACCGTCTCTCTCTGTAGCCAATATTATGTCTGGTCATCTGAGGTGTGATGACTCTTTATCGATGAATTAGCAGTGTTTGATAAAAGTTTTTAGAGAAGTTTTCCTCGGGTATACCAGGGCTGTAGCAGAACCAAACAGGTGTTCTGTGTCACACCTGCACTGTGACTCGTTTTCGTGGGAGGCACTAATTTGCAGGCACAATCCATAATGATCATTCAAGTTAGAATTGTCAGATTTGCTTTTGATGTAGGGAGTAATTTAATAATGGTAGAGTTTACACTTTCTATTTGTAAATACATACATACTGCACTTCTCGACTCGGCAAACTAGAATATGATCAGATTTCACATTCAGATAAGTTTGCTTGAAATGGGATTTTCGTATAATATGCAGATGAAGATGATACGCCAGAGGCAGCTGTGCTAATACCCTTTGGGAGCTATTTATCTGGTTTGCAATAAGGAAAACGTTAGGGTTGACAGCGTAAAGACACAATTTACATGCAACGACCTTGAAGAACAAACCTTTGCAGGAAAACTAATCTCAGTTGAAGAGTTGGTAGTCTAAACAAGTTTCAATGGAGGTTTTCTTATTAGCTAATCTGTCTTAGTTTGAGTAGGGTTGTTGTTCAAAATCTGCTGTTTTTATGCTTTTGCTTTGCAAAGTGCCAACTTTTACATTGTGAACAATTTTTACTCCGAAACTCTATAAATGCAAAAAGTTAATCTGCTTATTCACACATTTGATAGACGGTCAATGAACTTTTATATGTTTGTTCTCTATAAGTTCTTTATCGAATCAGATAAATCTACAATAGAGACATATTTCTTAAATAAGCGAACTCCGTCTCAGACCGCATCATTACCTAACATCGACAGGATAGTGGCCAAAGCATCAAAGCGAGAGCTTATTTTTAAAAGAACAACAATAAAACGAATTAGTAGCTCAATTCAAAACTCGAAAATGTCTAGAGCAAAGTATCTCAAGTGCAGTTTATCTGTCAAATGGAGCGCAACGTCCCCCGCATTGTCGCTTGCAGGTAGGGTAGCCAGATCACCAAACCTAATAGCCGGACAGGCCAGCCAGTTTGGCCAGTCATTTGGGGAAAAATACATCATTGAGAATTCTGTGTCTCAGTACTTAATACTCGTATCTACGACGTGGCGCAGGGGGGCGGAACTGCAGAAGCGATCGACAGTCGACTCGCCACGCTCTGTGCTCGCTCGTTTACGAAATATAAAAAGCCACCGTTTATTTTTGCCGGATACGCAATCAAAAAGTCAAACGATGTCCGGCTTTTTCCGGACGCCTGGCATCGCCACTTGCAGGGGGTTGGAGTCCATTCAGCGACTTGATTAATACGCCTGAATGGAGCCCGGCTGCACCGACCTACTTCCCGAACACCAGGGAGTAGCGAAAAATTGTAGATAATAGAATCGGGCGAATGCCTGTGAGGGTTCCGCGATTATGAGGAGAATGGGACAGATTTGCTGCTGCTTTTATCACAGCTGAGGTGTGTGGAGTTTACGTGGATCAGACTAAATAGAATAGTGGAGGTGGTTGTCGTTTTTTGTGGTTTTACTTTAGTGTTGTGAGCGGTCCCGTTTCATTTCAGGGATTTTTTTTTGTTATTTGTAATTTACAGAACTAGCTGACCCGGTGAACTTCGTTTCACTCAATATCTTTATAAATTATAGCCTATGTGTTATTTTGATGTATAAGCATTATTATTGCAAAGTTTCATCTCAATCCGATCAGTAGTTTTTTCGTGAAAAAAAAAAGAGTATAACAAACATACTCACACACTTTACATACATACGAGTATTCACAAACTTTCACGTTTATAATATTGGTAGGATCCATACATCAATATAAAATTAAAGAAAAAATTCCAAGTCGATGGATTCATAGAATTGAATCCAAAAGTTGTTGTTTAAACCATAGTAGAAAATCGAACTATTGTATCTACTTCAGTTAATTTTTCCTTTATTTATTGAAAAACACGGTTCCGTGAAATGGTCTTTACAGGGATGCTTTTCATTGGAATCTACGTACTATTTGTAGGTTGGCAATCTTTGATTTTTGTTCTTCAGCAAATTCTTAAGAACATTGCGTCTTAATTCTAGTTGGACCTAGGTTGTCTCGATCGTCATGACAAAAGATAACAACGCTTCATCAACTCAATAGTTTATCCGTTCCAATCGGAACTATCCCGCCTAATTATCTTAAACTTGTTAAATATTGCCATCATTAATATCATTAGTTGCAAATGAGAAGGCCTTGAAATGGCCGCCTTTGTTCTGAATGAACTGATGTAACCGTGAGACACAGCATTAGCAACCACAATGGGTTAACAAATCACTTCAGAAAATTCAGACTATCTTACACTAAACATGTTTTATGTAATTTTGAACTATTGTCGCAGTGTGCGTTTGTGTTTTGTCTAATCTTCATTATTTCTTAAACTCATCCACTTCTTTGATTCTTTCGAATGACCAGAGTCCCTAATATTTCTTTCTCATTAATTTAACTACTACAGGGTTATTACTAACTAATTTAACTACTACATACAACTATTTGCCCTGTGCTAATCCGAAATTAACTTTTAACTACTATGGGACCAACCCAGATAGCTACTGTACTGTACTGTACTGTACTGTACTAGCCTTTTTTAATAGTCCACTGCAGGACGTAGGCCTACCCACGAAGGGTGATTGGGCCATATCCACCACGCTGGCCCAGTGCGGGTTGGTAGATTCACATACGCCATCGAATTTCTTCTACGGACGTATGCAGGTTGCCTCACGATGTTTTCCTTCACCGAAAAGCCAGTGATGTGAAAATACCAGACCCAGATAGCTGTTTCGTAGATTTTATCTATTTAGAGTTGCGATTTTGTATGGAGCAGCTGATTCTTTCTTTAGATTTCCGGGTTTCAATAGCGAAAGTTGTTCAGTAAGTTTTTAATTACCGGCTTTTGGCTTAGTACAGGACAAGCAAATAAGTCTGTATATGTATAAGTTACATGAATTCTCTCCCTGTACCTATATTGCTTATGTCAACTTCCCAATAAGTATGCTCATCCATGCTTATTCAGTATTTCTGTGCCACAACTGCATCTCACCTGTATTAATACACATATGTGTACTAATGAGCATCAAAATTCAAATCCCCGTTTTCGAACATGAAATTCTGAATTGTAAATATACACGATTTTCCACCGGTCGGAGCTAGCTATCGAATGCAGAAGTTTTAGTAACGAGCAATTCGAGGCGTTCTCGCACAGTACAGGCGGGGAGAGGAGTGCTTGCCTCTGATGTTCTGGATCGAGGACCCTTGACTGTAATGCAGTTTGAAGTTGATGTATGGGATGGTTATTGGAGGCTGAGAATCAAATTACTCTGTTGTTACTCACGTATCTACTTCGTTTGTAAATTATATTATATATAATTCTTTTTGAAGACGACGCGACGAAATCGAGACGTTTAAAAAGAATCGGACAAAGATAGCGCAGAACAGAAAGAAGTGGAAGGGATTGGGAGAGTCCTTTGTCTAGCAGTATGACAGTAGGTACAACTTTAGTAAAAAAAAAAAACATTTTGAAGATTACGAAGGGCATTCTTAGATAAAATTAAAGAGAAGATAGATGAAATGTCGTACAGACATGTGAAGACACTTGCGGAGGACTGTGAGACGTGAAATTTCCTTCACTGGTAGGAGCCTCGCTCTCAATTGAATGAATGAAATTGTTTTTGGTTACTTTATGTTTTCTATAAGACTGATATCTAGATCAAGCCCCCCCGCATGCCTCTGCCATGGCTTAGTCAATGCTATACGAATTATATGAATATAAACGTGTCTAACTGCATTTAAATCCATAATCCATAGAAAGAGTGCTTTAGCCAAGCATTAGGTTAAAAGTGCATCTCAGCCACTTTATATAAGATCGTCTAGTTATTCTCTAGTTTCAGGTTATTTCTCAACGACTGTACTATGTACCTGTACATAGTATATAAAATTGTTGATTCAATTCGGTTTCACCGCGTGGGTGCAGTTAGCTTGTATCCGATGTTTACTGCGGAATGTTTGCGACTTTTTGTACAACATCAAACAAAGCGAAATTTCTAGAATTTTCCAATTGCGAAAAGCTCAGTAGTTTTTTTTAAAGCTCCATCATCTCACTACGTTTATCGCATTTATTCATGTGGCATCGTTTTAGTACTTTATATTACTAAATAATTATTCGTTCACTTACATATATCATTATTTTTATTTGACTTGAGATACCAGTTAACTCATATCATCTTTTATTTAGTTCATCCATATTTTTGGGTTCAATTTTATTGATTAAAAATTTAAACAAACACGATCAATAATTAACAAAATCGATTGTTTAAACCATTTTGTTCAAGCTCCCCGTTTTGTTGCAAAATGGTTTATCGCGTCGAAATAATCACTTGTTCTCTCAATAAAAATACTTATTTAAATCCCTCGCTGAAGAGCACTGAAAGCTCCATTTCAAACGGCATTATTCATTCATCAACTCTACTTAGCGAAACTCGAACTCGGGAAACCGCATTTCATCAACAAATGCAGTGCCATTTACAGTATTGAAGTGCAGTGCTGCTGCCAATACATATTTGACTGTAGATATATTTATCCGTCCGTATTTCGGTAAGAAGGAAGCTGGGCAAATGCCCGAAGTTCACGATGCCACTCTCTGTACAATGCTGTGGTGAAAATATCATTTGATGTCCGATTTCAGTAACTTCGACATTTCAGCTATAGGGTGTTCACCGCTGGACATACTAGTCAGATAGTTACATACCGCTAGGTTAGTCTGATATCGTCGTCCCATCTTCAGATTGGACGTCCTTGTCTTCTAGTGCCATCTCTTGGGTACCATAGTGTAACTAGTTTACACCATTTTTTGCTTTACAATGCAACATGTGACCTGTCCAGCCCCATTTACAGCAAAATAAAAAAAAATGGACTTCCGCTTGGTAAACTAAAGTTAAATGCGTTGTGCAATTTTAATAAATATACAAATTACTAGACATTACGGTAAAAGATAGGAATCATAGTAAGTTTCGTTGATCAGTTTTCGGTCATACTTTGGAATTCGTCTGTAACGTGTCTATATTACATAGAATGTCAGTGCCAATGCAGTCTATTTTTGAATATTGATACTGCTAACGAGGCAGTGCTGCGCATATTTGGTCAGACGATTTGAGTTCACTTCTATAGTGCAGAAATTTACATTAGCTTTTAGGAATTACTTGCTAAGTCACAACAATATAATGCGTTGTCGAAGTTAGCGGAGTTAGACATATTTGGTGACAACTTTAATGTTTTTAAGAATACTTTGAAGTCTCTGACAATCCGAATCTTAATTATTTTTAATTTTAATGTAATATTTGTATGATTTCCAATTAATTTTAATTTGTTGACTGACGTCAACTTTATTTGGACTACGCTTAAAGAATTTTTTGTTGTTGTTTCTGTCTTTGAATTTTGACTGCATAGCTTTGTTATCTTCAATATTTGATTTTTAAATGTTGACTGTAATTTATTTTATCAATTAATTAATGTAATGTAATAATTATTATTTACAATATTTTGCTCGATATTAATGCATGTTGTCTTCACCTATAATTATTGTGACATTTAGCTCCTATTCTTTATGTTTAATCTTTTGCCAATGTATTGATGTACACAATGTTGGTGAACTGAAATAAATAAATAAAGTCCTCCTTGTTTACACAGTTTGATTTCTGTAAAAAACTTATTTTGAATTATTTTACTTGGGACGTCCTTTGGTTCGAACAGTTGGTTTGGTTTGGCTCGAATATTATAAAACAATTTAGGCATGTTGTTTGCACTCTAGATTTTGCACACTGGCCTGTGCAGTTACTTTAGAACTGAGTGGGACTAAAATTATAAAAAGTTTAAGCTCATGTCTATCAATAAATAACCTGTAATCTTTGTATACAGCCTACTCAGAGCAAATAAAAAAATCAAGAGAGAACGTCGTTGAACAGTCAAGTGAGGCCGGTTTTTTATACATGTGGTGAGTCCGTCGTTGTTGCGCCGCCATAGTTCGACTGTCAAGCCAAGGCGTAGTTTCCTTGTACGTGACAGTACGTGTATGTGTGTGTAACCGTGTCTGTACACGGCAAGGCGTAGTTTTGCCGGCTTCACTTGTTTGTTTCTCAACATTCTGTCTTGATTTTTTTATTTGGTCTGAGACAGCCTAGCAGTGCGTTTTCTACGCGCTGATGATAATGATGCTGTTCATATGATTTTAATAGCCGTCGTAATCTTAAACATCACTCAGCAACAAGTAGTAAACACTAAATGAAATAGTTTGCCGTAAAATATATCAAATTCTCACTAATAAGTTGTTAGCACGTCTATTCTAAGTATAAATAAACTAAGTTGTATGAATAAAATAATATGAATGTGTCGAATACGTGATTCTAACTTTTAATAGATAGTTTGCTGCATAGATTCTATGAACGATCAATTCACCTTTTTCGTTCTTCTCATGAATAAATTTCACATCATCATCAATTGCATCGGAAATTTTATTCACCGTCTTGTTATTCACGAGATTATTTTCGAATTTATCATCTATGATTTATTTCTTAGCGCGTTTGACTTAATACGTAATACTGGCAATACAATGAATAAAAATACATATTTTAATATTAAAATAAAATTTTACAAGCTTTTTGCTATGGGATAATAATATTAATCCATTTGCTTTGATCATATCACGCGAATTTTCGAAGTTTCAAGTATCGTTTGCTGAAATATCATCTTTATTGACAGGTATTCAGGCATACTTAAATATGTCTCCTGCCTCTTTCACCAATCTTCCCATTCTTGTGTCACTTGAATACTGCACCCCTAGCATGGCAAAGAGATAAAACCATCTTATCCACTCTTAATGTCAGTTGTCAATGTCAATTCATACTTTGTTTCTACTCCGAGAGAATAATTTGTCTATTTGCCATGCTAGAGGTGCAGGTATAAATTGCCTAACTTTGCGTCTACCATCCTGCAGCCATCACTTTTTCAGAGACATGCTCCATTTATCATCACTGCCATTTGCTGTATCAGTTGTAGTTATTAGAAACTGGGGTTCAATTCTAAGTTTCCTCTCTGAGCTCTTCAAGCGTAAATCCAAGATGTCATACCGATTTCCAAACACGTATTCAAAACTATCACTTATCGGATGCGGCCCAGAGATCGCTAACTATACAAAATAGTGGTATTTCACCAACTTTCTCCCGTCCTCGGTTCGTGACGGACACCGCTGTGTACTTTGTGCTAAGTTGCGATGCACGACCATATTGATAGCTCTAAATTATTGTAGAAACTTTAGAAATAATTGGATAGTATCGACTGGGACCGTCTTTATTTTAATGGGTATTCTGTTTGAGTATATTTTGGTCAGCAAGTTGTAGCCAGTGTCAGTAACCCAATTTGTCAGTCGTTAATATAATGATTTAAAGCTCTTAGGCTTATCTCGATAGAGCTGTGCACCATCAAGACAGCCACAAAGTTGCTAGAAGCAGGAGCAGCCACTGGCGACTATTGTATACGCTGCACTCTGCACAATGCAGTGTAATTACCTGTATAAATGTACATGCCTTCCTTTTGAAGATAGCAAAGGGCGATTTCTTGGCATTCCGGACCCGCGGAACGTTGGGACGAATGCTAAGAACTTCTCACCTGGGAGCAGTGTAATCGATTTTTCGATTTGCCGACCTCTATTACCAAACCCCGGAGTACCATATATGCCCCTGTTATTTTTATGACCTCTAACAAAATTGAGGAGTGAGACGAAACCATACTGGCAAGACCAAAGATTATAAGATTATTGCTAAACACGGATATAAATTTGAAAAGTATTTTTTTTTAACTGACAACTCGTCAATACAAGTAAAGTTTATTTGATAATCAAAAAATGATTACATGTGATTAAAAATTACTTCTGATCGTTTCAATATCACCCCTATTTTAATAGTATGCTAACTGGCATGTACCTCGCTGCTATCTGATATACAACCAGACAGCAGTAAGCTGGTCACACGCTAGAAATTATGAGAAACAACGTGTGAGCTGAATCACGTGCATTGAATCGTAGGTATTCCCTCATAATTGTCTTGTCTGACCGATTTTGTTACTCTCAGTGGTTACTCTACTGAAGGTTCTATCTACTTGGGAAACTTGATTATCTAGAGCTCCCTTTTGCTCTACGATATTTTCTTATCCATTGCCGTTTGTTTGGGCAGACCGGTCATTGGTTTTATTCGATTTGTTCACTGGGTAAGAGATCGATAATAGATTTTTGCTTTCGTGTTTCCACATCTTTCCTCTACATAATTGAACTTCAAGATCTATATTGATGACTTGGGCTTTTTTATTTACATAACTATTTTGTTTTATTATTACCTCTACCATCACGTTTTCTCCATACAGTACGTATACTGATGAGTCTATATCTCAGATAAGGTCACTATTATTCTAAATTTAAGAATGTTTGTTGGCTCTCGTTTCTGACGTGAATTAATCCCGTGTTTAACCGATTCACGTACGTCTTTAATAAAATTATTTTTCTAAAAGTCTATACATACCTCTTCTACGTTTTTTTTTCAACTTATACAATCTTGTTTTGCCAAATTCATCAACAGCTCGTACTAGGCACGAGCCGAGTTTTTCCACAAACGTGCAAACCGCCAGTTTATAGACGTCACACCGTTCCGACCGTGCGCCCGCGCCGGCGTCGGCACGCTCGACCGCGTCCGGACAGTCATTGTCAAGGATTGTTGCTGCTTCTAACTGTTGTGGGTTCGCGTCGGTATTTACCGACTATTTACCAATAAATTGGCATGTGAGATTTGCGATAAGCTGTCGGTTGGAGTTGTAATTGGTTTCCTGGATTTTTAATCTTTCTTTTGAATTATTTCGAAGACAAACTAAACTCCAGAAATAATTTCGTCAATGTCGAATTGTTGGGCTTACGAGTATTTGTATTTCCATCCATCCATCAGCTATAAGACGTCCATTGCTGGACATAGGTCTCCCCTATGGATTTCCAATAAGGCCGATTGGAAGCGGCCTGCATACAGTGCGTTCCAGTTATCTTTATTATATCGTCAGTCCACCTAGTCGGTGGACGTCCTACGCTGCGCTTGCTGGTCCGTGGTCTCCATTCGGGAATTTTACTGACCCATCGGCCATTCGTTCTACGAACTATGTGCCCTGCCCACTGCCTCTTTAACTTGCTAATCTCGCTATGTCGGTAACTTCGATTTTTTAACTTTTATTTGTACTTGTGTTTTCTTAAATTTCGTTCTAGGTTTATTGGGTCAGTTATTCAATATCTTGAAAGTGAGTGTGTTATCAAGCTCAATGTATTAATCAACAGCGTCACTACGGTGTTCGCCATCATCATTCTTGATGTTGTCCAGCCGTTGGGCTGATATTCTCCTGCCTACCGTTTTCGTATCTAGATTACTATTCCTACGGATATTTTGTGCAGCCAATCACGTGTCAAGATTAAAAGATAAGAGTCAACTTCGTCATTATTTACGTAAATGTAGGGCTGTAATCTCCAGACATCTATAGGCCAAGTGATCTTTAAACAGACATTTTAAAATATCCAACGGAGCCTGCAGGTATCGAGTTTGGCAATAATTTCACTTTTATTATCATGCAAATAAACTTGTAATCAGTTTGTACTGGTTATGAAATGGTGAGGTTCGTTTCGAACACTACATATTATAGGATTAAGTTTTTAATGATCCCTGAAATCGGGAAAAAATATGTTCTACAGAAAAATGCCATCCTATTGTACCGGCTTATTAATAGTCTATTATTGAAACATAGGCCTACCCACGAGGAATAAAGGTTTTTTTCTTGCTGTTACAAGATCGGTGTCGTAGTAAAAGTTTTTCTGGAAGAATGATCTCATAGAGCCTAGATTTTTATAGTTTTTAATCAATGAGCTACCACATATACAATGCGGTCACATTAACTAGACGCTTGACCATGTGACGTTATTTTGGCGCTCAAGTACGGTGTGCAAAAAAACCGGCCAAGTGCGAGTCGGACTCCCGCACGAAAGGTTCCAAACCATCTTCTATAAAAGATAAGTTTCTACCTGTTTATTAAGATCGAGTAAAATTGCTTAGAAATTAATGCGATGCATCGAGTTAATGTGACCGCGTTATAGATTGGCAGAAGTCTTATCTCTTTGTGCGTAGTTAAATATCTTTACTACAAACGTACTAAGTATATGGCGAATCAAATTCCTTAGCGGCTGTGAAGTTAGCTACCAGCTACGCGAAACCCGATCCTCACAGCTGGTAAGTGAGCCTTAGTCAGGATGGGTTTTGCACATGTTGTACCTAACATCACAGCTGTAAATTGGTTCGGCCTATAACAGGAATCTTACCGAAAGTTTGTTTGCTTTTAACAAATCCAAAAACTAAAACAACTCACAATAGTGTTTCTTACCAAACAAATTACAAAAGCTTCATCTGATCTAGTAGGAAATGTGTTCCCATCTCAGTAAACTGGGCCTATTTGTAATCTTACCCAAGCGTCCCACATTCATCCTTGGCTGCGCAAACATTTGATCTAGATAGGCCCGCAACAACTTACGAAAGAGTTGGAACTTTCTGACTTACGCCAGTGAATATCTGAAAAAATATGTATACAGTTGGTTCGGGAGTATTGATTTCTTGTCTGTAAATGTTCACTTAAAAAGTAAGTTGAAACAGGTGGTTTTTGGTTATTAATTTCTACATTGTATCTGCCTTGCTAATAGATGTTCGATAGAATCGGTTGCATGCGGCTTGCACTCGGTACGATCCTGTATTTCTCAACAGGTCATAATATGTCCTAGTACTTAGATACTAGGCAGATACGCAAAATCATTTTTCCAGTCAGTGGTGAACTACTAACACTCTACTACGCATACCATTAGTACGCAAAACTGAAGTCGCATGCAAAAGGCATTAAGTCCTCAAATAGAACTTTAGGCCTTTTAATCTTCCAGGAATCACTTCTACCCACCTGGGTGGACGCAGAACAGAACCTGAGTGGACGTGCTTCCCAAAGCCCTTTCCTAAAAAAGCCTAAAAAAATTTGTCTTAATTCTATTAGAAAACTGTATGCCTTTTACATCTTCCGGCTGCAGTTTTGAGTAGGTACTATGGATATGCGTAGTACTGTTGTAGTAGTTGACCATTGATTTGAAAAATGTTACTGCGTACATTCCATATTGATACGAGTAGATCGCAGTACGAGTAGATACCTACTGCCTACTGCAATTTTGACTTACTTGGTCGCAACTTTCTTTTCTACATATCTTTCTCTGTTTATCTACCGGAACGGATGTGTCAATGAATCTACAGGATTATTATTTTTTTAATATTTAATTTCTCATAATAAAATTTGGAATTTATTACGAGAAGCATATTTAAATTACCATTGTAATCCCATTTTCCACTGCAATGGAGCAAATTGCATCATTAACGTTTTCCTGATTAGATTTCGTATGGCTTGCCAATGATAAAAGGTGCGCTATCCTTGCCAAACTGTATTGCTGTGATAAATAATATCAGTATCAGTCTGATTTTTAGATCGTACGCTACGGTTGGTCACAAAAGTTGTGTGATCTTGTTTGGTGAATTTTATATCGGTGATACACATTTATCTAATTAACCAATTCTGTGCGTCATCCTTACACTAATTTTGTGAATCATTGTTTTGCATATTTATTTATGTGGCAGCTAAAAAGTGCTCACGGTTGCGATCAGTATTATAGTGCTAATGCTACTTCAATTGCCATATTCCTCGGCTTTTGAGCCAAAAAACTACAAAGTCTGCGGAGCAGGACCTGGGCCCCAGAGCCGTAGCAAAATCTGCAGCTTATGGCAGGAGCGCCATTGGTATTATTTTTTATAAATGTACGAGTATCAATGCATTTAATAAGTAGGTTTTTTTTTAAAGAAATAACCACTTTTGGCTCTGTAATTCCAGCCTTTGATCCTATGAGCTCTTCATACTGTATGTCATTCTTCTGCTTAAACCCAGCTGCGTTTTGCTGTCACGCCACGGCTTGCATCAAAATGTTCAATGGTAACACTGGCTGCGACCGGCAGTGAAATACTATCATTGATATAGAGCTGATTTCCGCTTTCTGATCCCCTTGATATTATGCTAACGGTGTGTTTCTTTTTGTCCCCAGCTTTTCCCAGAAAGTGGACGAGGAGGAGGGCGGTGGTGGGGTGCCGTTGCATCCTCCAGACGGCTTCTACACCCACCAGCACGGGATCCACAGTCATCATGCGCACACCGCCGAGCCCGACCGAGGGTATATGGACGGGAATCGATACGTCACTTCTGTCCATCGACCTCTACCAGGTGAGTGGAATTCTCTATGTTTTCCTCTACATCTTTATAATGTGAATATAATTCTCATAATGAGCTCCGCGGTGCCCCAGGGTTACCCGAATCCTCCACGAAGGCTCCACGAGAATGAAAATAAAAATAATCTTTGGCGACACAGAAATGAATAAGTTCATCACAATTATCATTATGGTTGGAGAAATGGGTCAATATCTCAAATGATGCTCACTTCTTTTTAAGACATATTTTTCCAAAGTAATCAAAATGAACTAATGGATTCAAAATCCTTCTTAGTTCTTAGTTCATACCTCATACATATTTTTCTGACTAATTTTTGTTTACTATAGGGCCCTGTCAAATATTTTACTTTCCAAAAGTGTTTCGTCACCAAAAAAATTTGTGAACCCTGATCTTCATAATCAAAAAGTGCCCTATACAAAGTTATGTCTCATTGACTTGTGACGAAGAAATTCGATGATGGCGTATGTAAATCTTGCACATTCTTATCAGCCAGCCAATAATTGGGAAACCAATGAGATTGAAATTTGCACAGGACTTCATATAACTTTTGACCAATCCGCAACTAAGTCTGTAGGTATTAGATCCCGTCCAAATGACTTGGATTAACCGCGATCCATCCATATTCTCTCTACATCTTGTGGGTGGGTGTTTTATTCTGCCTTTGCGATGAGTGATCTCAATTTAAAATTTGTATTTACGCCCCTACCGACCCTGCACATCATATATCAGTTTGGCTTGCCATGTGCCTTACTCACTGTTATTTAATTTTGCTAATCCACTGTGTTCAACTGTCTAGCATTCACCATCATTCTTCACCCTGTTCCCAACTATAGAGCCGGTGCAATATGTAACGTTTTCTCTATTCATTTCTGCCATCCTTCCTATCTGAGTTCACTCCTCTTTTATTCATATCACACACAGTCCATCCATATGTTTTTGCGTTTCCAGCATTAAACCACTCAAATTCGTCATGCTCGTCAGCGTCGAACGCGTCGACGGGAGCGGGCCTGTGTCCGGCTGCGGAGCCCGCGCCTCCGCTCTACATCGCCGCGCCGCCGGAGGGCTTCGGCATGGCGGTGCACGCCAACAGGTCTGTGGAGAGGTGAGTCTCTACAACATTTATAGCCTCTTGTACGGTTTGTTTCTGTCATACTCCTTTGGGATATGGAAAGCTCATCCACGAACGGTGCAGCTGGAATTTTGGGGAAGTTACAATTTAGGATCCCTCAAAAAGGGACTTTTATGCTTATCTTGTGTGGGATGGTTATGGCTTTCCATAACTCTTCCACGAGAGATCCGTCAGGGATTTCGGGAAAGTTATAATTTAGAACTCTTCAAGAAATGTGAACAGGATCCTCACACTAAAGAGGAGGCAAGGCACTTCCAACTGTCTTGTGGGAATGCTCTTCCACGAGAGGTTCTAGGAAAGTTATAATTTTGGACTACTCAAAAAATAGTGAACACGATTCTCGCTCTAAAGAACAGGCAAGACAATTCCACTCGTCTGGTATATTTAATGATCTTTCACGAGATGTTTCTTTCATCCGGGATTCAGGAAAGTTATATTCCTTTTTCTTTTGCGTCTTCAGGGCCTTTTATAAGTTCTGTGACACTCTCGTTGCGATGGATTTGGTACTTTGTATAAAACTGCGAGTAGTAAACTAATTAGTAGATATTCCGAATTAGGAGTATAAAACATGGGTTTGGTTGTCCTTTATTGGTTGCTGGTGTAGTTTGGAATTGTGTAATGTATGTAACAAAATTTACTTGTGTAACACTTTCTTTTTTTTTCACTACATAGACGTGGCACAGACGTATCTCTGATTGGAACCACGGGGATCACGCAAAAAGACCCAACTTTACCCCAAAAACGGGGTAAATTGACCAGAGGGTACGTCAAACGACCTCGGGAATGCCTGTCATGTGACCCCTTCAATAACTTAGATAACACTTAACTTTCCTGTTGTCGACTTGAACTTACTTGACTTACCTTGGCCTATCTTACTCGCTACCTAAAAGAATTTGAACACCAAACTTAGTTGATGCGAAGTACGCTTACGAGTTCTGCTTAACATTTTGTTCTAAGTAGTATAAAACACATTCATCGCTTGATCATTTCTTCACTCAATTGTACTTTGCATGAACTATAAAAATATAACGACACTTACCTGTAACCTGTTTTATCAAAAGGCATGATTAATTCAGATTTTACTGCTCGAAAAGCCTTGGTCCACTTTTACAAATTAACGATTATTATCAATTAAACTGTCAATTTACTTATGGATATATTTAACAATGTGTAAATCAGAGATTAACGAACAATACAACCTGATTAAATGTTAAGGCCGTCGTCCATTAGACTTTTTCGACATCAATCTTGCTAATAGAAAGGATATAATAATTCCTATACCATGTCCGTATACAGTGATATTTGTCAAATTCATATCAAACGCGCGATTAATTGATGGTTCGGCCCGAATCAATTAATCAGAAGAATATAGTATCTCTTGGAAATATAATCATACATATTTCACAGAATTCAATCGCCATGACCACAAAATTAGCACGACACTCTGTAGTTATTCTTTATTCATTTGATATCACGAGATTTGGGGTTCAAAATGTATAAAGTATTACATGTTATCATAAATAGAAGAAAATTCTGCATTAGTCTTGATTTCTTACTCGGTATTTTTTCATCTCTTTTGACCTGTTTTCTACTGCCCAAGATGATGTTGAATTGGTATAATGATCGATGGCCTTAAAGTTGTGCTACTCCAGTTTCACCTTATTCTGGTGAACGGATTTATATAACGTTTGGTGGACCAATGTCTTTAGAAAGTAATTATTGTTACTCACAAATTAATGACAAAAAAAATATTAATTCTATCGCTGATTAAAACAGTATGGATTTAAAAAGAAGCCAAAGTCTGCGCCGTTCGAGCACAAAGTAGATTACTTACCGTAAAAAACTATTCCATAACTTTCCTTCATCATCAGCAAAAGCTATTTGTAGAGTCTATCAAGTCTTCTTAGATTCGAGCTCTAATTAGGTACATATAGTTAAATCAAAACACTTGTTTATATTGCAATTGCAAGTTCTTCACTGTTATGAAAAAGTTGTTACATGGTAGATATACTTTTTGCACAGTATAAGCATATTATGTTGATTTTCCAGTTAAATTTTATATGAATCTAATTGCGTTACCTACCCCGTAAAAAGCTCTCAAAATGCTGTTTATTAGACCGAAATATGTTTCACGTATTGAAAATAGTATCTTCAAAATAACAAAATTCAATTTTCAAAAGACCTTAGGCAAAGTCACCTTTAAAATAGCATCGTGCGACTACACCCATTTTGCCTTGCAAGATTTTTTTCCAAGAGAAACCTTAACATATTCTTAATTGGAACCAGTTACCAAGTGTGTATCAAGTTGCCAAAAGCATGCTCCTGAAACGATATTAACTGCTTCCATTAGGACCCTCACTACCCTTAAAAACCTACCTATCACTATTCCTTACCTTTTTAGAACAGCCACGACGTGTTTAGAAAAGCTACGACCTCTAAAACTCCTAACCACCAATTCATTCTGTTCCCAACTTTTAAAAAGCAGCTCTGCGATATCGTCCTATGTTGTGATGTCCTACCTCTGAAATGTCCCAATACTGTGGTCCTTATAATACCTTTATCAACTGCTTTCAACAGGCCCTCACTGCCTTCAAAACCTTTGACCACCAATTCCTCTACCTTTTTAGAACAGCTTTGTGATTTGTTACGATCTGATTTCCAGCCGTTATGAGATGTCCCAAGACCTGCTCGACAAGCAAGTGGAGATCCTAGAGCGACGGTACGGCGGCCTCAGGGCGAGGCGTGCCGCTGTCACCATCCAGAGAGCTTTCAGAAGACGACAGCTCTTGAAGAAATTTAGTGCCATCACGGCTATGGCGAAAGCGGCGGATTCCACCGCCAGGAGGCTGCAGGACGGCCAGGAGCATCAACTAGTCAACGGTAAGATAAGCAAGAAGCTTGATCGTAGGCTCAGATTCCTTAACTGTTTCGCTATGTTCACGTTCACGTTGAGGTAGCTAGTCATCCGGGCAATAAGGATTTATAGGTAGAATCAAACAAGGCTGTGATGTCAGTTACAAGCTACGGATAACCCATCAATATGAAAATGCCAAGTCGATGGGATAACCCTTCCTCGAGCAGCTGTTTTCAGGATTGGGTTTTCTGCAGCTTGTAGCTAACATCATAGCCGGCAAGTTGTTTGATTCAGCCTATACATAGCATAACAAATACTTGATAACGTTGCATTTACACGTCAACTTAGGTGAATGAAGTCGATATCTTAAGGCTGCCAAAGTTTGTGCAACAATATAATAAAAATGCTGACAAACATTGAGAATCTTGTCGACAAAAGTTGGGCTAGGAATTTCGGTCGGAATGCTCATATTGATAGGGAGATGTGAGTGGCCTCTCTGTACACATGATACTTATCCGTACTATGTGCCTCTCGCATCTTCCATGTCTTTGATGCTTCTAACACACATGTTTGATGGCTTTTAGGTACAGATATGTACGCCAACACGCTGCTTCAAAAGAGCCCCGGAGCGGCCGAGAAGGTCCTAGCGATGACGCGGCCCATGCGGTCTATGTCGCTCAGGGAACGCCATGACATGGACATGAGGTTAGTTCTTATGCTTTACTTTAATATTTAGATTCCTTCTAGACTGTTTTTTACTGATATAATAGGTTCCTGATTGAGTTCATCCTGTCTGATGTTAAGCAGACAACCCAACAAAAATAACGTGATCAGAATTATCACCTCCAAGAGTTAGACATAGCATTTGTAACGTCTTGCCTCTAAGACGCTCCTTATTTTATCATCCTTCTAACATATAAATTGTGAAGACCAACTGCAAACATTGCTCTTCAATCCGGAACAGCAATTGTAGAACATCATAACTACCAAAGATCACTTCGGTAAGTTTGTCTGCGAGACAGCTTTACAAAAACTTAACTGACGTACAAGTCGCGGCATATAAGTGTAGCGCTGAGCGAAGTGTGGAGGGGGTCGCATGGGCTTAGTAAGGCGGTCACCATGCACAGCCACCTCCTCCATAGTACCCTCAGCGGCCTCAGCGCTAGACTTACGTGCTGCTGCCTGTAAATAGGATAAGATACTGATTCCCATAGCTTAGCCTCTGGCGAGTTCGGTGCCAGAAGCTTCGTTTACTTTTCATTATGCACCTTTTCATGTCAATAAACAGCTTTTGAATGATTGATCGAATTCACCTCACGCAAATATAGAAATCAGAAATATTCCAAGGGTACCGAATAACCAATCTATGGTGAATGACGAGATACATCACTTCGTATGCCGGTGTATTCCCCCGGGATGCTCCTCTTTACGTGAAAATGCCCAATGTTCATATCTGTAATGGGGTGTTAGCGGCCCTTTACATAGGTACTTTATCCTTGAACTGTTTAGTCACATTTTATTAGGAAACTTTGCTGATATTTTATGAGTACTCTCGAAGGTTTATGGTTTTGTGTTGTATAATGGTTGCATAAGGTAACGCATGAGTTTCAGTGTGTTTCCAATGTGTATGTGGTGATACGCAATGCTGTCGATTAAATAATTCGGGTTACTGTTTTTTAATACATGACCCAAAATGAAGAGTGTTGTAAGTTTGACATGAGTGTCTGGTTACATATGCCTATATGGTTGTTAGTGGCATCATAATTTCAAAACGAATTTACTTATTTTGACGCGATTTATTGGTGTATATTAGGGCTACTACGATATTTTGTAGTCTAATCGCGAAATGTTATCATATAAATAATGGTGATTCACGAAGACACTCGCCGATAGTTACGCGATGAAGTCGCAATGTGTACCGATTTAGGGCTATACACATACATTAGGGTTATATTGGCCATAATTATGTTATATCTATTTATGTCTATGCGACAGTTAAATAAAATTTTGCACTTGTACTAAAAATAATGTGTTCAAATTCCAGCAACCACCTGCAAATTGATACCCAAAACGAAGTGGAAGCGATGGTGGCCCGCGTGCAGCAGTCTGCACATCAGATCCACATGATCGCTACAGACATGCCGCATCACCGGGCCGACGCGGACAGCGGGGTAAGTCACTATATCTCATCAACCACTTGCCAACCACCTATGAACCACCTTCCAACTACCTGTGTACCACCTTCCAACTACCTGTGTACCGTCGTCCAATCATCTGTCTACCATCTTCCAACCACCTGTGTACCACCTTCCAACCAACTGTGTACCACTTATTAACCACCTGTGTACAACCTTCCAATCACCTGTGTACCACCTTCCAACCACGTGTGTACCACCTTCCAACCACCTGTGTACCACCTACCAATCACATGTGTACCACCTTCCAACCACGTGTGTACCACCTTCCAACCACCTGTGTACCACCTACCAATCACATGTGTACCACCTTTCAACCACTTGTATACCACCTTCCAACCACTTGTATACCACCTTCCAACCCCCTGTGTACCACTTACTAACCACCTGTGTACCACCTTCCTATCACCTGTGTACCACCTTCCAACCACCTGTGTACCACCTTCCAACCACCTGTATACCACCTTCCAACCACCTGTATACCACCTTCCAACCACCTGTGTACCACCTTCCAACCACCTGTGTACAACTTACCAACCACCTGTGTACCACCTTCCAACCAACTGCAAATCGACACTCAAAACGAAGTAGAAGCGAAGGTGGGCCCACATGCAGCAGATTACGCACCAGACTCACATCATCATTTTATTCTGTAAACTTATACCGTCTTACCACAAAATTTTTACGCGCGTTTTAGACAATATTTAACAGTACAAATTGTACCGTGTTTGAGGCGTTTAAGTCTTTTGTAGTAAGGTGGATAATGTTCAGGTTAATAAATATTTTATTTTGTCAGTAGTAAAAATAAGTTGTCCGATATTTTCCGCCCCATAAAATCTGCCGCTCTAGGCTTCATCCTTTTGTTAAATCCGCAACTAGATAAAGGCAATAATAATTCTGAGTACATGTCATGTAGGAATATGCAATTATTCAGTTAATAAACTTTTATAAACTACTAATTTATTAGACGCTTGTCTTAAATATATTATTTGTATTTAGAGTTACATACCAAAATGCACTTTTAAACCAGTTCTGCAGCTTAGAGATCTACAATCTCTGCCTTGTCACACTGTGTCACGTGTATTACAAAAAAAGTAATTTAAATAGTACCTATCGGTGTTGCGATAAATCCAATTAAAAGTCAAAGTTGCCAATCAATCAATATTGTAACGAAATGAATCCTTAATTACACGATAACTGGCAAATTATGATAATAATGTTATAAATAGATTTATATCAAAATTATTGAATTAAAGATAGAAACTGGAATGTGATCTTGATTATAAACCTCTTATTATCGTACTTTATCGCAATAAAATTGTAGTGTAAAGTTTCCTAAATGGGTAAGACGGAGTTATGCAAACAGTTGTTATTGAAAAGTTTACTTTAACTAGTTCTCCTTAGGTTCAAAACTCTCAAGATAATTTTCTTAGCAAAAAAATATCCTAACAATTATGAAAACTACAGTGGTTTTTGCACATTTTATTTTGTACTATGCGAGAAGTGTATGTGTAGTACTCGATCTTGATCAAGGCCACCAAATGCGATCAAAATTATACTAAACACACGTTTTTCATATTTTTTATAGGTGTAAATTGCAACGGGCAAGGCACATATTATTTTATCCAAGGGGTCGCAAAGACTACGCCTATACTTAGACAAAGTCCCGAACCGTTGACACAATTTCCACTGAATACGAAGTTTTCATCAAATATTATAGAACTTTTACAAAGTGATCTCTTTCACCTGTTAATAAAACTCAAAATTGTTCACACATAAAATAATTCTCTCTTATCATTCGTTATCATATATCATCATGTGACGTAGAAATAGTTTAATGGCCCGATGTGAGATAATTTTTAATCTTGTTTAATGATTTGTATCAGTGTAAAGCAAAAATTGTTGTGGAAAGCATCATGAGGAATGATGCGATGGTTTTGAGGCGTGTGAAAAAAATTAGACTTTGGAGGTTTAATACTTCGAAATATCACGTGAGTTTGATTTTTGGACTTATGTGGAATATTGTTGTTGTCAAGAATAATGGTCACTGAACCAAAATATAATACTTATGTGTTATCAATGTTGAAGAAATGTATGAAACTTGAGTGCGACTATTTGGCTGGTTATTATATCATTTTTGTGTGTAAATGTTTGTACCTGTTCCTATCTGATTGCTTTTATTTTTATAAGAAAATTATTTCTTGCAGGTAAGTACCTAATGAAGTATTCGCATAAGTAGGTTCCAGTTTTGTGTCCAGATATAAGATATTCTGACAAAATAAGCCTGATTAGTAAAATACAAACAATCAATCCATTCACAAACACACATATTCATTAAACATACTTATGTTGTTATCTGATTATAAAGATATTTTTTTTTTCAAATTTAAAAATGTTGCCTTTCATCTTTTTTTTTCTTTCAACTTACTACATTATAACTATAACTATTCTAAATTGTATTGTCTTTAATGTGTAACTGGTGTAATTTTTATAAATTGTGTACCTATAAGAGAGTCCATCGCATCGGCTCCTGAAATACAGTTGCTACCTAGTTTAGGAGCCTTAAGGTTAATTAAATTATTCAGACTATTGTAAACTCTTTCTAAATAAATATCACACTGATACATTAATATCAACTGCCACAGACGGAAACACTTATTCGTACTATGACTATCTGCAAGTACAAATAGAGTGCACTGGAGCAGTTGTGCCAGCGGCCCAGAGCCCCGCTCACGTTTTACTTTTCACAACTTTGAGGAGCTGGGCTGGCTCCGGTAGACACTGAAGGGGGAATTGCACACAACATCCTATGCGGGACGTCAATGCAGGACTTATCATCCTTATACAGAATAAGAAACTGATTGCAATTAAATTACAATTTTAAGTTTGTACTAGCTATTGCCCGCGGCTTCGCTCGCGTGGTATTTTGACTTTTGTGCTATCCCACAGGAACTGTTTATTTTTTCGGAGTAAAAAGTAGCCTATGTCACTTTCCGGCCCATGAACTATATCCATGCCAAAAATCGAGTCGATTCGTTGCTCTCTTTCTGCGTGGAAGAGGAACAAACCAACAAGCTTATCGGATTTATAATATTAGTACGATAACGTTTCAGGTGTGCAGTTGTTCAGTGAGCGGCTCAGTTACCAATATTTCCACGTCGTCGTCGCACAACGAATCTCTGCACAACCACCAGTTGTTGAACAATACAGGTACGATTTTTTTACGTTTCATTTAAAAAATTTAAATGCTTGTGTTTTACTTATATCTTGCCAGATGGTAAGCCAGCCGAAAAGTTCTCATACCAGGGTAAAAGTCTTACGTCCCCTATTATAGTTGTACAGAGTCTAGTTTAAACTATGTGTAAAGGGGAACAATAGGGTATTTGACTATTTTTTGGAAATAATTTTAAATTATTCGTTAGTACATAATAAGCACACTGCAATTATATTTCCAAAAGATCTACTGTATTAACAATGAAAATCAGTGTTAAAGAATAGATATTCAAGACCCCACCAAAACGACATTCTGTATGCTGGTCTTTGATGTCACACACTAGTAAATAACTTAAGTAATACCAGTAAATACGCTAGTTCACATCTAAAATTGACAAAAAATACTTTAAAAGTAACTTACAGATCCTGTAATATGACTCCGAAATCACAAAACACAAATAACAGTCAATCGAGAAATTCTTGTTTACTATCATGTGACGTCACCAGAGTTGCCGCCCTTCTTAGAGCGTTTACGTCACAGATAAAATATCAAAATAATATCGTATTTTATTTCGCGCGAGTTGCGAAAATTAGACATATTTTAGTTTAAATAAAGTGAAATATGTCTTTTTCAGGCTATTATCTTTAAGGATTATCATAATCAACAGTATATTTTCTATGTTGTCAAATAGCCTATTCCTTTATTTTTTTAACTTCATGGTGGAACAGCAGGCTTGTCAAGAGAACCTATTTGTTTCGTATTACCTTATTGTGTTGATTGGACCCTGGAGTATGTAAAAGCATTGTAATTTGTGAATGACAAAATAGCGCTGACATCATATTATTATCGTTTTATGATTTGTCTAAGAAAGTACTCGTATGTTTATGCCGCGAAAAACCAGCTAGTCTCAAAATTTATTTGTCGTACTAAATTAACCCACATTGTTGTTTGTCTCGCTTTACAACTTCTGGTAGTACTTTGTCTGCACCGAAAATAATCAAGTATACAATCCTAAATTTTTCGGCATAATGGGTGTATGCTGTTATGTAGTTTCAAACCCTGGATACTGAGAGGTGTTATGGGTTTAATAGCGGGTCATTTACTAATAGTACAGTACTAAGTAAGTAAGTTCGTATAGGCCGGGTGGCTAGCCCTGGTGTCATAGTACAGTACTGATAAAGTACACGAAAAAAGTGTTAATCCAACAGCAAGTAGTAATCAAGCAAACCACACGTGCCTACATGGAAAACCTGAACATATGCAATTATATAAACCTCGTATCTTGTATTCGGTGTGCGAAAGGCGTTCAAACTGTTACATGTTACAAATGATCAAGTTACAATTTTTAGCCTGATTTTAATTTTATACATTTAGTTAGTTTTGTTATCTTAAATTGTCATAAAGCAAAATATGTCAATAGTTCCCAACATCAAATATATTTTATAGTTATTTTTACATTTATACTTTAAGTATCAATCTTTGTCGTGAATCTGAATGTTTGTCGCTGTTTTATGAAACGTAATTTTATCGACAAGTGTTAATACGACGGCCTAGTGATCGACTAAATAGTGGCCAAGGTAATCAAGATCTGTAATTGGTTGATGACTTAGTTGGCATTATTTATGACTTTCGAACGGCTTGGACGTCTATGAAGCTTGTATGGAGATGGCTAGAACATATACGGAACTTGATGAAGTCGCCATACAATCTGTCAAAGTTCCGTATACGTCTGAGCTGTTCAAAAGTAAAAATTAAAGTCCCGGGCCGCAAATGTAGACCGCAGCTGTCCCATGAAATAAACTTGTTAAGCAGGGACGTTTTATCTCTGGACTAGAAACGCACTACGATTCGCATTCACTACATTCTGTCAGCTTTACGTGAGGCGCGGGGGAGGAGGTGTTCACTGAAGTTTCGACCTAACACATTGGGCATAAAGTCGAAATGTTAACGGGTGACGGGTTTATGGAGCGGAGCGAGCGAGTACAATGGAGCCCAGTTGTTGATAATCCATTTTCGCCTTAATTGCTTAGACGCTTAAGTCTAAACTTATGCAATGAAAGGTCTCGTTCACATGTAGGTACGATTTTTCTTGTACAATGACAGAGGGGTACGCGCGCTGAATTCTTCTCCAGTAGATAAATCCTCCAAGTTGTTAAGCGTTTCTTCTTTATTGATCCAGACTGTGTTTCTTCTATTTTTATTGACAATCTAACGGAACTGTTTCAGGTCCAATCTACGGGAACCTGCTATCATCAGGCGGAAAGCCGCTGTCATCACCGACTGCGCGTCAACAACAGCAACTGGCTGCCATTCAGGCCGCCAACGCTCGTCGTCTGCCGCCAGACGTGCCCAAACGGACCAGCAGTATCACGCTCAAGTATGACATTTTTAGTTAAATTATTGTTGTAGCTAAGGAGATCGGTGTAGGAGCTAGGTAGTATCTATCCTTATAGGAGTAACTGAACTATGAATTCCAATGGAAAATAGGCAGGTCAAACATGGTATACTGTACCAGCCTTTTGATAGTCCACTGCAGGACGTAGGCCTACCCACGAAAGGTGATTGGGCCATATCCACCACGCTGGCCCAGTGCGGGTTGGTGGATTCACATACGTCATCGAATTTCTTCTACAGACGTATGCAGGTTGCCTCACGATGTTTTCCTTCACCGAAAAGTCAGTGGTGTGAAATTCCGTACATAAATTCCAAAGAACTCATTGGTACGGGACCGGGGATTTGAACCCACGACCTCACGATTGTAAGGCGGGTGTCACTACCTCTAGACCACCACGACAAACATGGTATACGCAACACAAATCGGGAAGTTATGCGCAGAGCGCTGCGCAAAAGCCGAAATATAGGTACACGTGGGAGCCAAAGAGACGAGACGCCGGGGCACACCCGCCCGCCAATCTCATGCCACCCGCGCGCTCCATACGCCCGTGCACGCATGCGCAATAATTAGCGAATCACGTCTAAGTGTCATCTGCGGCTAACTTCTCAACCGCCGATTTGTGTGGCGGTTAGTATATTTCTCTATGGGATCCTACTAATTACCGCTCGATGTGCCGAACTGGACCAGCAGCACTATACTCAAGTAGGTATGTTAAATACAACCATGGCAGGCCTCTTGGGAGCCCGTCAACATCAATCTGTCGGCGCCGACGGAGCGTCAACTTCAGCAATTACTGACCATTCAGAAGAGCCATGTCTAGCAGTGGACAGTTGGACACCGTATGCTCGATATGATAATGTTAGGTCCGAAGGGGAATGTAAATTTCGATTTAACATAAATCAGTGACATTCTAATGTGTACCTTGTCCCCAGTGCGGAGAGTCCAGTATCGCTGCGGCGCGCGGAGTGCGGCGGCGCGGTAGTGCGCGGCGGGTCGATGTCGTCGGTGCAGTCATCATCATCGTCATCCTCGCAGGAGCACCGCCACCACTACCACCAGCCCTACCAGCCCCGAGCGCCGGTAAGGGAAAATAGGAGTTTTAACTGTCATGAAAACTTGGTTTGTTTGAAAACTTGGAAGTTTCAAGTTTTTAGTTTCTTTTCTTGGAATTTTTCTGCGCAGGCAAAAGTACACAGATTATACATAGAAAATCTCTAACTAGTCTTCAGGACTCGTTTCGTTTAGTATTTGAATATGAGATCTCACTCTCGAATTCTTGTAATATTTTTCTGAGTTTGACTGGTTTTTAAAGCTGAGTACGCCATCTAGTGTGAGTGTTTATTTAACATTAAACAAAGCGCCACCTAGCTGTTTATCGGTTGAATTACATTATATTTGTAGACTTCTCAGAGGATAAAATTGAGAGGCTGAAGAAGAGGTTTGAAGTTCGTCTCTGAAAACAATGATTTAGTGATTTCGTGTCAATAACACAGATGGCACCATTTTTCATGAGCTCGAGATGGTTTATTAGTTTCCTATACCTAATTCAAAAATGTATCAAATAAGAGAGTACTCACCTTTTAAAATTCGATCCATTCGCTCTTATATAAGAGCCTCGAGGTGGTCTCAATCGAATGGAATGGAAGCATATGCTTTGGTATTGTAGTTGTACATAGGCGATGGTGACTTCTTACCATCAGGAGGCTCCTCAGCCTGTTTGCCACTTTAATATATAAGAATCTTTATTAAGTAATCTAAAATATTTTTTTTTTAGGAGCCGCACGTCCACATCCAGGAGCAACATTTCCAACAGCACCAACGCACGGCGTCCGCCTCCGGACCACTGTACGACAACGCGGCCGCCGCGGACCGGTACGCGGTCTGGAAGCGGCAGGACGCGCCCCCGTACTACGAACCGCCGGCCGTGTGCTGTCGCCCGCCGCATGAGCATCATCATCAGCAGCCTCAGCTGAAGGTATAACACTATATGGGACATACCATACATAGGATCACAGGAGATGGTGCAAGGAAATGGCACAATAGTAGATTGTATCATATGGAAGCAAAATAATGTTTTTACGGCGAGGGCGCTTTTTTGAATTCAGAGCGAAGTGAGGGATTCTTTACTAGAATCCTGAACGTAGCGAGGGATTCAAAGTACGCCGCCCGAGCCAAAAATATATTTTGCGCCCGAGTGGTACTCTCTACTTTTCCTCACCTCTATGAGAAAATAAAAGGCGCCTCATATTTATTATTATTTAATAAAACGCAAAGTAACAACTAAATTGAAATTACTCGTAAATGGCATCTAAGAATAAAACAATTACATTCATTTTCTTGGCGTTGAACACTAACAATAAAAATACTTCCAAATTCAAAGATCATTCCGTCGCACTTATTTGTTCCAAATTCAAAAAGTGCGCGGCAAAGTTAATTCCGGCGCACTTGTAAAGTTCCTTATAGAAAACACCAACTTTGGGCGTATTTAAAGGCGAACCAAGTACATTCAAAAAGTGCGCGGCAAAGTTAATTCCGGCGCACTTGTAAAGTTCCTTATAGAAAACACCAACTTTGGGCGTATTTAAAGGCGAACCAAGTACAACCCTGTCACAATATCTGTGCACCTGACCTCGTGACGTCATAAACTTAAACTAACAATAAATATTAAAAACAAAACAACAACAAAGCGAAAATATCAAAATTATCGGGACGAGTATCGGCAACGAAGATGCTAACCGTACTGTCGCACCGGGGAGTGCGCGGAGAGGTGACAGGGGAAGCGGGAGAGGCGCCGCATTCCAGCGAGGTGCACAGATATTCTGACCGGGTTGTAGTCCTTTTCGAATCGATGTGATGAAAAAGAAGGTATTTTCTCAAGTGTAGTAACTGAATGCGGGTGAAGAGGAACCTAGCTGGGACTTTTGAGATTCTGGAAAAGGTCATCTAAAATTTATGATTTGATATTTTCTCTTGTTAAAATCGGTATAAAGACTTTAAGACCACTGTACGATAACGCAGTCAGCAGCCGCAGCTGAAGATAACATTCTTATATAGTTATCCTTACTGCGTTGATTCACCATACTACAGGACTTAATTGATGTCAAAATGAGGGGCATAGGTAACAGAAAATAAAACACAAGGAGAATTGTACAAAAGGAGGTTTTATTAAATGCTAATGACCTGATGAACTGAGACTTTCTAAATTCTAGAAAAGGGCTTGATTTCTTACCTCTGCTTAAGTTGGTCTAAACCTGTGTGTGAGCAGCCGAGTTGTTGATAAATGTTTTAAATTATACTGGAAGAGATTTTTTCCACAATCAAGTGACGCGACAAGCAAAACGTGACTAAGCGTCACTCATATTCATGGTCACTACAAGCACAAAATTCGAAACCCTGTGTGGCACATCTGCGTTCATCACACTAAAATAACTTGTAAAGACCTTGAAAATTTAATTCTGTTCTATTTCATTTGAAGACTTAATTTTTTTAGGGTTCCGTACCTCAAAAGGAAAAAAACGGAACCCTTATAGGATCACTTTGTTGTCCGTCTGTGTCTATGTCAAGACTCTTTATCTCGAGAACGCGTAAAGATATCGAGTTGAAATTTAAACTGTATACGTATATCGATGAACTCTTGCTGTTTTGTAAAAGAAAAACTTCTCAATTGTCGTTTAAAAAAGTTAGAGCCGTTTATGTCGCAAAAAACCGCATATTTCGACACTCATAAAAATCAAAACCTACAGGGTACTTCCCCTTGACATAGAACTATGAAATTTGGCGAGAAGCATTGTCTCAGAGTACACATTTAGGAATAAATCAGAAAACTGTACATTTTTCTTTACATCACAAAAAATAGGGCCTCAAAATTCACAAAATATGGGCTCAAAATTCAAAGCGAGTAAATCGTATCATGAAAGGTGTCATATAAAAGAACTTCATTAGCACATGCTAAAACAGGTTTTTAATTATTTTAACAATGTGTTTGTACGGAACCCTCGATGTGAGAGCCTGACTCGCACTTGTCCGGTTTTTTATTCCAGGTGTCAGAAACAGTCCGCAAGCGCCAGTACCGCGTCGGGCTCAACCTTTTCAACAAGAAGCCCGAACGTGGCGTGGCGTACCTCATCGCTCGAGGGTTCCTCGAGAACTCTCCTCGGGGAGTCGCGCGCTTCCTCATCACGAGGAAGGGCCTGAGCAAGCAGATGATCGGAGAATACTTGGGCAATCTGCAGAATCCTTTCAACATGGCTGTCTTAGAGTAAGTGTTTGCGTCGTTTGTTTCTATCTATTAATCCAACTTTATCCACCAGCTGTTGGGTATAATATATATATATATATATATATATATAGTGATGTGGCTGCCAGAGACTGATATACTACATAATATACTTATTTTTAAATACATACTTATATAGATAGTAACTAAATAACACCCAGACACAGAGCAAACACTTATGTTCATCACATAAATATTTGCCCTGGGTGGGAATCGAACCCACGCCTCTTTGATCCAGAAGTTAGGGTCACTAACCACTGAGCCATCGAGGCAGACTTAGACTAGTTAGGATTGGTGGACAAGTCGCTTCCATCCGGGTTTATTGAAAATCCATGGGGAAGGTCTGTTTCCAACACTGTTGGATGGTATGATTTTATTTTGATTTTACTTTACACTAGATTTTATCTCAAAAAGTTATCTTTGTGATAAGCATTTTAAAAATCTGAAGCGAACGCAGGATTTGAACCTGTCCCTTCGGATCACTAGCCCGACGCTCTAACCAAGCTCTGACGCTCTGAGCCAGCCTTCTACGCAAGCGTCAAATTTTTGAAGTGCTTATATTACACCAACGAAGGGGCAAGTTCAAATCCTGCGTTCGCTTCAGATTTTCGAAATGCTTATCACAAAGGTAACTCTTTAAGACTGTTGGATGGGATGGTCGAATCGGTGGTCGGCCTCTGTGTCGTCTTTGTGCTTTGGTTGAAGTTCACCAAAAATAAAAGTTTATCTCATTGCTCAAGATTTGCCGAAATATACGGCCAAAAAATCACTGAAGCATATAATAAGTTTTCTTCCCAAATTCTCATTTCATTACAATTTTCTTGTGCAGATGTTTCGTTAACGAGCTTGACCTATCCGGTATGGCAGTAGATGTCGCCTTACGTCGCTACCAGGCGCACTTCCGCCTGCCGGGCGAGGCGCAGAAGATCGAGCGACTAGTGGAGGCCTTCGCAAGACGGTACTGCGTCTGCAATCCGGACTTCGTGCAACGACTGCGCACTCAAGACACGGTAAGGAATAAAGATTTGTCCGGTATAGCAAGACGTGCTAGTGGTACCCTTCCACAAATAAATGGTGATAATAATGGTCCAGAATAGGGAAATTAAATCTAGACCGCCGTAGAATGAGATATCAAACGAGTCAAATATATGCAATTAAGAGAGACGGTGAGATTCGCGCACTGGTTCATTCAGTTCCGTCTCCTCCGTCGGGTGCACTAATTCGCAATAATACTGTACTGTACTGTATCAGCCTTTTTAATAGTCCACTGCAGGACGTAGGCCTACCCACGAAGAGTGATTGGGCCATATCCACCACGCTGGCCCAGTGCGGGTTAGTGGATTCGCATACGCCATCGAATTTCTTCTACGGAAGTATGCAGGTAGCCTCACGATGTTCATGCTTCACCGAAAAGCCAGTGGTATGAAATTCCGTACATAAATTCCAAAGAACTCTTTGGTACGGGACCGGGATTTGAACCCACGACCTCACTACTGCAAGGCGGGTGTCACTACCTCTAGGCCACCACGGCTTATTCGTAATAATATTTGCCACTAAATATCATTGCGAACCTCGGTCCTCATATTAAATATCTGACTTTTTGATGTGTTGTGCGTATTGATTAAATAATCGCTAGGATCAATCATTATGTGGTCTATAACTGTTCTCGTAACGACCCCATGCTTTAAAAAAAACCGACACAGCAGTGTACTCCATAATGTTCTTTGATAGCTTTTTTGCAATTTTTTTAAAAGTACATTTTATCTGAAATAATATTATTCGTATAGTGCTTCTTACACTAGGTTTAACTAAAACAATTTTTGTTTTCAGACATTTTTTTTCTTTTTACAGATATTCGTGCTAGCTTTCGCCATAATAATGCTGAATACGGATCTCCACACTCCAAACTTGAAGCCCGAAGCGCGCATGTGCCTCGACGACTTCGTGCGGAACCTGCGCGGGATCGACGACTGCGGGGATATCGACCGAGACATGCTAGCCGGAATCTATGACAGGGTGAAGTCGAGCGAGTTCAGGCCTGGAAGCGACCATGTTACCCAGGTAAAGAAGCTAATTTTAATGGACAAAGGATATGTCCACAAAATGTATGGAGGCTGGTATAATAATAATCAAAAAATCTAACTATATAACGCTTGTTAAATTTCGAGAAAGTCCATATTTTTCCGAGTCTATTAAAAACAAAAAATAGTTCTGCAATTTTTTAAAATTAATTTTGAACTTATTATGATAAATAAATATATTTGGCTCAATAGGTATGTTATCTCTATCAACCCTGATTAAGTAATCTCCAAATTGTTAAAATAAAGAATTTTTTTGTCACATCTAACCTACTAACTGGTCACATAGGTAGGTTAAAAATTTTAATTTTAGCAAATTATGAGACGAATGTGGAAGAATCAGCTACAAATGCAAGTAAAATAACGATAGAAGCACTTTATTATTGTTAAACTAGAAAAAATAAGAAGCTATATTATTATTTTTCATACAATTTATTTTCCACATGTAAAAAATATCGAAATTAAATATTTTTGAGAAGCCCATAAAACAAGCTTTCAAATGATCATGTATATATCATCTTGGTTGGTTAGATTATTCTCTGAATAATATACCACTTGTGGACGTCACCTTTGATATACATAATTATTTATTTATTGAATTATTCTTTAACTGTTTTTTTACAAATTACCATTTTTGTTTTCTAAATAATGTTTGTGTCACTGTGGTAAAATCAGATGTTTGTGCATTCCTTGTTTTCGGTATGTAAACTGATACGCTTGAAATAGTTCTTATCTGTCATATCGTATTACTTTTTTTCGTTATGTCTGTAGTTTGTGGAGATTCTCCAAATTTTAATTTTACACTTGCTAGGAAAATAGATCACGACTATATTAACGACATATCGTCGCTTTGGTGGTGAAGAGTTTAACCTACAAAATCAAGTTTTGAGATACTTAATGAGCAATTAAGGGACAAGGGTCAACTACAAAATATTTTTTTTATAATATCATCTAAACCATTGGTCCGATTTTGATGAAAATTGAGTCGTATAAGGAAAATAGGCTTATTGAATCCCCGTTTCAATATTACAGTATATTGAAACGGAAATTCCATAACTGTACTGTATCAGCCTTTTTAGTAGTCCACTGCAGGACGTAGGCCTACCCACGAAGGGTGATTGGGCCATATCCACCACGCGGGCCCAATGCGGGTTGGTGGATTCACATACGCCATCGAATTTATTCTACGGACGTATGCAGGTTGCCTCACGATGTTTTCCTTCACCGAAAAGCCAGTGGTGTGAAATTCCGTACATAAATTCCAAAGAACTCATTGGTACGGGACCGGGGTTTCGAACCCACGACCTCACGATTGTAGGCGGGTGTCACTACCTCTTGACCACCATGGCTGTTTCAATATAATAATTGGTAATTAGCTATGTAACTAATTTTACTAAAAATGTGGGTTCACCTCTGTTCACCACCAAACCGACGATATTGAAATGAGCTATTTATAACTTGTAACAGCGCATGCATTCGCTGGTGAATGTTTTGAAATGCGTCCGAAAATTAAATTAATCCACAAAGGATGTTATAACTTTGATTCTGTGGACATTGGGGACTTTCGTTTCTAATTTTATTTTTTCTTCTCGTCAGGTGATGAAAGTGCAAGCGACGATAGTGGGCAAGAAGCCTCACTTGGCGCTCCCGCACCGGCGCCTCGTGTGCTACTGCCGCCTCTACGAGATACCCGACATACACAAAAAGGAGCGCCCCGGCGTGCACCAGAGAGAGGTAGATATCTTATTTGTTATGTATCCCATAAGCTCCATTGGTTCGATCAATTGGAGAGAATGAAAGAGGATCGCGCCTTAAACCGAGCTTTACATATAGGCCTTAAGGCTTCTAAAGGGCCGATTGGCCTTCGACCCTCCTTCCCAAGTCCAGATGGAAAGACGAGGTTGGAAAAGATCTTCGACCTCGGGATTGACACTAATCAAAAAAATCCACAATTTAAAACATTATTATAATTAGTACGTTAGTTAAATTATTTAAAAATATTTGACATTTATTTTTTCTTTTGTCAATCAAACAGTGATTGACAAATAAACCTTGTCAAAGTTTAGGACTGGGGACTCCTGACGTCATTAGTGCGACGTAGTCTGTACATTTGTTTAGCACTCGTACTCGTAACAAGGAGCATATTAACCAATGGAGAGAGTGCGCGGGGCGGCCTCGCTCACCATCGATAGGTGCTTTAGTTGACAACCGACTAGGGATGCTAGATCCAGGTGTTTTGTATCGATACTTTGGATTGCAATTGATCGCATCGCAGTGTATCGATCCAGGTATCGATCCGCTTGTTTCGATACGATATTTTGGATCGATCCGGTATCGTATTCAAAGTTTATTGTTCTAGGTACATAAACAATACTTATTTACGTCGGCCAAACTGTAAGTGGCAAAGTACACAGAAATAATATTTTCTAAAGCCGCTCTTTAGACGATACGATTGTGTGGTTTCGATACGATATATTTTGATCCAGTATCGTGTCAATAGTTAAAAAGATGTGTTGTTAAGATACGATATTTTATTCAAAGTAGAACCAAGTCAAAAATATCGATATCGATATTTTGCTAGTAACATTTTTGGCACCACTACAAGAACATTGCGTTCTGTTAACTGTTGTTTCAACAAAAACGGGGCCCACGCGCTCTCCAGTCTCCTCCATGACTCGTAACGTCATGCAGAAATTTGACGGGCTATATCTTCGTCAATCTTATTTTAATTGACAAAAGAAAAAAATACGTGTCAAATATTCTTGTTAACTCTTATCTGACGGACTAATTATACTTGTTTAGTCATCATGCCTATTGAAGAGAGACAAGAATGGCGAAAAATACTATCGGAGGCCAAGACACAATTTCCTAACCCATTGGCAAACTTGATAGAATATGTCCTAACCTTTATCGCAATAATTATTTTTCGCAGAAAATGGCATGACCGACTTTAACCGTGTACAGAATTAGCGAATATTTCGCACAGATCGATGTAGCATTTTCCACATTATTGTTTTATCAAAGACTAGTTTTTACCCGCGGCTTCGCCCGCATACGCAATATGTCATTATAATTTATAGCCTATGTGTTATTCTGATATATAAGCTATATTATTGCAAAGTTTCATCTCAATCCGTTCAGTAGTTTTTGCGTGAAAGAGTAACAAACATCCATACATCCATCCATCCATCCTTACAAACTTTCGCGTTTATAATATTAGTAGGATTGTCTCAGCCGATTGCGATAATATTTAAATGGAACCAATTTCGAAGTATGCTCTTTCCAGTAAAAAAACTATTGAAATCGGACTACTATGAAAAAAGTTATGCGTGGATATACATAAAAAAAATCACGCGTCGAATTAAGTACCTCCTCCGGTGGTTTGTCGGTCAAAAAAGTCCGTGCTCATCAGTGGGACACAGTTTAAAGGCTAAAAGCGATAGAGATATTAATTTTATTTTGTCATATTTCCAGGTTTTCCTATTTAACGACCTGCTGGTGATCACGAAGATATTCAGCAAGAAAAAGTCGTCAGTGACGTACACGTTCCGTCAGTCCTTCCCCCTGTGCGGGATGCTCGTGAATTTGTTCTCTGTGCCGCGTGAGTATGATTATCTTAGACCTTAGACTAGCTTTTGCCTGTGGTTTCGCCCCCGTGATATTTTGACTTTAATGTTATGCCATTGAAACCTTTTAGTTTTCGTTCCGTTGCTCTATTGCGGCGTAAAGGAGTAACAAACAAAAATAAACACTTTCTGAATTATAAATATTATCTATTAAGACGCTCCAACAGTAAACTTTTAGGTATTTTACAACAATGTCTTGCAGTTTACAAATAGAGTCTAAAATCGCGTGTCGTTTGTTTTTAGACGAAACTCGAGATGAGAAATTGGATAATTTTTCGCAGTTTTAGTTCGTTTGAAAAGAAATGAAGCCGTGTTTGCAATAAATATATAGATATATCTTTAGTTTAGTAAATTTCCTATTTTATGATTACAAAAAATATAGTAGTTATCGATCTAAATATTGAGAAATTCGAAACGAAAGATTTTTTCTAAAGCGTTTTTTTGTGATTTTTTTTCAAGATACCAGATATTTTTTTTACAATGTTATTGAAAAAGTCTCTCTTGTGAACTATTATTGTGTGCTCTGTATTTTTTCCAAGTTTGTATCAGTAACAGTTACGCCTAACTGTGCGACGAAAAACATGACGTTTTACGGATTTTTGTCTTTGGGCAGCGCCTTATACTGTACTGTAAATACTAGAATGTGGGTACATTCTTAACTCACTGACCAGCTCACCAAAGTCGTTTTGACCTAATATGCCTCACCTTGAAATCATGAGTTTGTGTATGAATGAATGTTCAAACTCTGTCCCGTAACAAAGATTTTTTTTAAATTTGATCTAAAAGTGCTCTCCGTGGCCTACCTTCCCTTTTTTCGTCAATCATTGTATATTATGTTATTATTGGCAAGTCTTATAGGTGGCCAAACGTCTTGCTGCTTCTATTTTCGATTATTGTTAGAAGTACTTTTTTCCTTCACGATGTTGCGCTTCTTGGTTGAATATGTTCCTTTCCAGCTGGTTATCAGTTGTCTGATGACTGATATCTATCTTTAGCCGTGGAATATTTAATAGCCTGATACAGTACAGTTTTATCACTACATCGCCAAAGCTTATCTTTATTCATGTGTCCATTACAGATTATCCATTCGGTATCCGCCTATCCCGCCGCGTGGACGGCCGCCGCCTTGCGACGTTCAATGCTCGCAACGAGCATGACCGATGCAAGTTCGCCGAAGATCTGCGCGAGAGTATCGCTGAAATGGACGAAATGGAGGCCATGAGGATCGAGGGAGAGCTCAACCGGGGCAAGGGACGGGGAACGAACGCTAATAACGCTAGGAACGGTGAGTGAACACTGAACATGTCGCCATTGTTGTTCGGTCTTTCGGGTTGTACGACTATTGCAAGTTTGCCGAAGACCTGCACGAGAGTATCGCTGAAATGGACGAAATGGATGCCCTGAGGATCGAGGGAAAACTCAACCGAGGCAAGGGACGGGGAAATAACGCCAATAACGCGAGGAACGGTGAGTAAATGCCACTATTGTCATACGGTTTTTCGGTCGTTTCGGCAACTATTTTGCCGAAGCAAGTTTGCCGAAGACCTGCGCGAAAGTAGTAATCGTAAAGTAGAAGCTCAACCGGGGCAAGAGATGCGAAACGGGAGCGGATAATGCTAGGAACGTTGAGTGAACACTGAACATGTCGCCATTGTTGGTTCGGTCTTTCGGTCAGTACGACTATTGCAAGTTTGCCGAAGACCTGCACGAGAGTATCGCTGAAATGGACGAAATGGACGCCATGAGGATCGAGGGAGAACTAAACCAGGGCATGGGACGGGGAAATAACGCCAATAACGCGAGGAACGGTGAGTAAATGACCTGCGCGAAAGTAGTAATCGTAAAGTAGAAGCTCAACCGCGGCAAGAGATGGGAAACGGGAGCGAATAATGCTAGGAACAGTGAATGAACACTGAACATGGAATGATTGTTGTTCGGTCTTTTGGTCAGTATCATAGGTGCGAGTTCGCCGAAAACCTGCGCGAAAGTATTGAAATGGACAATGAAGGTCATGAGGATCGAAAGAGAACTCAACCGGGGCAAGGGACAGGGAACGGGAGCAATTAATGCTAGGAACGGTATGCCACGACGGGATTGGCTTTACACATCTGTTGGAGATCTTCTAGCTAGTCCACATCTATAACAGGGTTAAAGCGACCCGCTTCAGAACTAGGAGCAATTTTATGATTTGGGGTATAAGGTCTACTTTTATGTGATAATTATGAGCATGACCGATCCAAGTTCGTGGAGGTTTGTCGAGGTGATTCCTTTTCAAACTCATGTTCAACTCAAGACACGTGTGTTCTCATTGTGTACGGGTTTGCTACTTGAATTCTTCTTCCAATCAAGTGTTTAAGATTAGGATAGTTTTAAATATTAATTTGAGATACTTGCTATTGTTATAGTAATGGAGAACCGAGACAGTGGTGTGGCCGACGTTGAAATCGACCACCAACAGTGTATAGACCACGGGATACACGTGCATGGGTAAGTAATGTTCTGTCATAAAACGACTTATTTTGGTTGACATTGTGAATTGTGCACGCAATTTGCTTCCATGTTTTAAAATAAGTTTTAAAATGAGGCGTCTACAAGGCAGCCTGAATTTTATTTGCTACAGAAACTGGATATGAAAATTTAGTATAGTAAGATTCAAAATTAATAGGGTCTATGAAGACGGGGCAATTCGTGTGTAATAGCAGGGATGTGGAGTGGGGTTTTGCGCAGTTTGTAGCCAACTTCACAGACACCTTTAACTTTGATTTGACTTTAACATTTGGGTCAGTCTGCGGTGACGGGTGTGACATTTCAACTTTTGTTATGAAGTATAACTTTTAAATGAAGATAAATTTTACCGTTAGTTATAGCATAATCTTGCAGATCCTAATGTTATGTATATTTATAACAAAAAATGAAATTTATAGGGCTATTAAAAATGAAGATATCCATTTTTAAAGGCCTGTGTCGGGTGTGACCTCAACTATTGCATGACTTGTTACCTCTGTCAGAAATGTCGACGGTTTAGCAAAAGTATTGAATTGGGTAAAAAATAATTATTTTTTTTTAAATATTCAATAAATTATCTTTCGTGTCAAAAAACAATCTAGTAAATAGTTAGTTAATTTCTTTAGTTATCAATCGGCAAACATTGTGACGGGCGTGACACATCAATGTGACGGGCGTGACAAGTTGAATAAAAAGTTAAAAGTTATGTTTAATCAACGTCTTTTATTAATTACTGACCAATTCAACTTTTACATATTACGAGGATCATTCAATAAATACTTAGCCTACAAAAAGTAAACGAACACCAGCGATGCTCCAACTTTTTTAACCCGTCCGAAAAATAGTTTTTGTCAAACTCTGCAAAATAGGCCTCCGTGGCGGCGATGACCTCCTCATTTGATCCATATCTATTCCCGGCGAGAGATTTTTTCAGATTAGGAAACAGAAAGAAGTCACAAGGGGCCAAATCTGGAGAATACGGTGGATGGGGCAGCAATTCGTAGCGTAATTCGACCAATTTGGCCATGGCAACGGCAGACGTGTGAACCGGTGCGTTGTCGTGGTGAAACAGCACTTTTTTCTTCGCCAGATGGGGTCGTTTTTTCTTTAATTCGGCGTCGAATCGGCCCAATAAATCGGCATAGTAAAGCCCTGTAATTGTTTTACCCTTCTCGAGGTAATCGATGTAGATCACACCTTGTGAATCCCAGAAAACGGTGGCCATAACTTTTCCGGCCGATTTTACAGTTTTCGCCTTCTTTGGAGCACGTTCCCCGGTCTGGATCCATTGTTTTGATTGCTCCTTGGTCTCTGGTGTGTACCAGTGGATCCAGGTTTCATCGACGGTCACAAAACGACGCAAAAACTCCGCTGGATTCCGCTTAAACAGCGCCAAACACGTCTCCGATGTGGTCTCACGGTTGCACTTGTTTTCCGGTGTGAGTCAACGCGGCACCCATCGCGCCGACAGCTTTCTCATGCCGAGTTCTGAAATGCCTACAGTCTCAGCTAGCTCCCGAACCTTCAATCGGCGATCTGCCAATACGAGATCATGGATTTTTTTAATGTTTTCCTCCGTAGCAGCTGTTTTCGGTGCACCTGGACGTGGTTCATCAAAAACCTACGTACGGCCACGTGCAAACTCGTTGAACCAATTCTTGACGGTTGCCATCGATGGAGAAGAGTCACCGTACACAGCATCCAAGCGCTCTTTGATTTCGATGCGCGTTTTCCCTTCCAAAAATAGGAATCTAATCACCGAACGATATTGCTCTTTTTCCATTTTTGTAAAACCGATCGATACGTTCGCTTCCATAAGTTGTCAAATTAAAACAAATGAAGGGATTGGAATGAAAATTTGAAAAAAGAATTAAAAAAGAATGTGCTACACTGTGGTAAAACTTTTGAAACTACAGCGCCCTCTGGCGATGAGGCTAGGTACTTATTGAATGCACCAAGTTGAATAAAAAGTTAAAAGTTATGTTTAATCAACGTCTTTTATTAATTACTGACCAATTCAACTTTTACATATTATAACTACGGTTCAAAAACATCCACACACTCATTAAATTTATAAAAACGCTTACTGGGGCGACTTATTAGTGCTTTACTCAAAGTTTGTTTACATTTGTACGAACCTAGGGGGACATTGCTAAATGTTCTCCTATTAAACAAACTTTCTTTTTTCTCTGCATTTGCGTTGTCTAATTCTGGCCGCTAATCTGCTACTTTCCAATTTATTCTTGCTTTTTACAATGATGTTCTGTTGTTTTGCTCTTCTAACTCTATTCCTTTCTCTTTCCTTCTTCGAGAACTCTTCAAGCTTTTCTGGATTACTCTTTAATTTCTCCCGACTTTTTCCCATTCCTCATTTCCTCAATAGACATTTTTTCATGTATGAAAAAGTCAGCCAGAGTTTGTAACAGGTGTGACATGTGACGGGCGTGACTGATAAGTACAAGCTTATATATCAAAGTGAAGCCTTTATTTAAATACCAAAACTATTTCCATCCTTTGCCCCCTTGGATAGCCTTACTTTCACAAAACGTTACATCATTTCTGCTGGTATAACGCATGCAATCTTAACTTATCTATGTATTTCGTGACGGGCGTGACACAAATATTTGCTTAACTTAAGTAAAATCATTTGTAATTACCTGAAACAATCCGTTTTTTCACAGCAAACAAACAAGTTATCCTGCAATCACTGACAATAGAAAAAGGCGGGCTGTCAATTTGATTAACGTAAAAAAAAACAGGTGCCATTTTCGTATTATTTTTTACTACCCATGGGAGGTTGACGTTGTCTATGTTTGAATGAAAATATTATAAAAACTAAGTAAAAAAATCGCATTTTGTATTCGGTTTAGGAAAATTTACGTATAATAGCCTGGATATTTTGTATATTAGTGATAGTTTGCGCAAAGAATTTATTTGGTTATCTGGTATCGATTACCGCGGACTGACCCATTTACTTTAATAGGAGTACATATAAAAACATGAGGTGTTATTCGTTTGAAGTGTGTGTCTGTGATTTCGCAGACATTCAAAATGTAAATTTTCATTGTAGTTTCGTGAATGACTGGGATATTCAAAACGTTTCATGTTATTTTTCAACAGCGTGGTAGTCCCGCCGCCGCCATCATGTCCTGCCCCCGCAGCGCCCTCTCGACTTTCGCAAAACCCGCCGCCAACCAGCATCATCAAACGGAACGTACTTTCCAACTCGCTCGTTGATATCAATGACCCTGGTGAGTTGTAACCTTAATTTTTCTATTTCATGACTTTACGTGATAGATGAAAAATATTGACGTCTGAAAATAGTGAATGTGTTGTGTGAGTTTGTGTCGTGCGTGTGTTTGTCTCTGTGTCGTGCGTGTGTTTGTCTCTGTGTTGGTGTGTGTGTGTGTGTGTGTGTGTGTGTGTGTGTGTGTGTGTGTGTGTGTGTGTGTGTGTGTGTGAGGGTGTGTGTGTGTGTGTGAGTGTGTGTGTGTGTGTGAGGGTGTGTGTGTACACGTGTTTTTGTGTGTGTATGTGTGTGTGTGTGTGTGTGTAAAATCAACGATTTTATCGAAATGATCTTGATTGTTGAACATTTTCTAGGTTTAAAATTTGATGTCACTAGACAAGTAAATCTTCCTAGATACAAAATGTACAAAACCAACACTACTGTATTGTATTACTTGGAAAAATCTCTTCGTCACTACTCGTCTCACTTCGTCGTGGACACTAACATGTTCGCTGACATTCATTAATTTTATTCAAATTGGCTCCACTATCACCTTCTTCATGAACTGTTTGAAGAATGTGTTAAATTTTTTATGTATTTTCGGCGGCTTAGGGTACAAAGGAGGTAAGGACGAAAGTCTGAAATTACTCGTTAGATCTTCTTAGATGCTTTCAGTGTTCACATTTCACAATTGCATGAAACATCGATAACTCTCAAATCATTGTTAAACATGAATGACTAAAACCTACTTCATAAAAGTCTATTTTTCAAGAAGTTCTGTAAAAAGTCTGTAGAATGTCCTCATGTTTCTACAAAAAAACGTTTCAATTGAATCAGTGTTTTGGGTTAGCATTACACTAAGTTCATATAGGCCGAACCATACAAGTTGGCGGATGTGAAGTAATGAAGTTAGCTACTAGGTGCGCAATATCCAATCGTGACTGAATCTCATAAGATGCTGCCCGTTGATTGGCATTTCGCTCAGCTTGTAGCCATATTCACATCCGCCGACTTATATGATTCGCCCTATATTTAGCTGTAGAGGATCTTGTTTGTTTTTTTTTTATTTTATTTTTTTATTATCAACAAAAGGTTACAATATAAATACATATTTAAGTAACACCAAAAAACCTTGCAAAGGTTTGTCGTAGTGTTAAGTTCATCGCACAATAAATATTTTTTTCAATAACAATCGGTAATCTATGATCGGTGCGAAACCGCAGGTTGCCTAGTGCCTATGTGTTCTAGTAATTTTCAAAATTAACATGTCCCTTATGCTAAATGACAATTGGTAGTCCCTGAAGTAAAGTAATGCGCATTTGAGTTGACAGAGTGCCCAGTGGCAGTTTTGCGAATCAAATCGAATTACTTTTACGTCGCGTTGACCAAACGCGTGGACCATACACTCGAGCACCTTGATTCACACGCTTAAGTTAGCCAATCACAGACGTTGCCGCGCTTGTGTGCGATCGGTTTGGCGCTCGTTACATTACCGTAAATAAATAAATTCTTTATTGCATGATACAATAGCCACTTATTAATAAAATTGATATAAATAATATTCACATTCATATTATCGGCTAGCGGTTACAAACCTAGTTAGTATACAAAACCTACACTAAGCAAAAGCTTGTATTGTAGATACTGTTTACCTTCAGGGAACTACATTCGCAGAATAAGATATAATAATAAAAAAAAATCAAATAATATATATTACTTGTTCGGAAGAGTATTGACTGCAGTATCCGCAGAAATGTATAGTTTGTGTGTGTGTACCTACGTGTATATAGCAATAAATACTCACACTTAGCTATTCAGTTATCTGTACGTGACATAAGCTGGCGCTGTGCCTTTTCCTTACAAATCACATCATACGTTAACGCGATCGAGCTCGAGCGAAAAACTCCCACTTAGGCCTCTGTAGTCTTTCTTAGTTTAACCCTAAGAACAGAACAACGCCAAGTCGATGCTCTAGAACATTAAAACTTTATGTGCGCATAGTGTGCGCAACATACTGGTCAGGCTATAAAATAGAACAAACACTGATTATTCGTATTCCTTACTATAATATTACAAATCCGCAAGTTTATTTGTTGGTTTGTTCCTACTTCACGCAGCTACTGAGCTACGGATTGACTTGATTTTTGGCATGGGCATAGTTTGAAAGGCGGAGTGTGACATAGCTGACGTTTTATCCCAGAAAAAATAAAATGTTCCCTTGGGATAGCACAAAAATTAAAAAAATACCACACGTGTGAATAACTCTTTAATAAAATAGTCGTTGGCCGCCTATAATGTAATAAAATTTGTTTGTAAATAATAACCTAAACTATAATACGTAAAAATCTGAATTATTTTTTTTATATCCAATCTAAATAAATGTACTGTAAGTTCAATTTATATAATTATCGAATCAACATATATAGCCCACTGAATAAGCATATTCTGGCTAATATAACATATTTTTCGCATTCTCGTCCTAAAGTGTATGTTCAAGTTTTTGCATGGGTTCAAAATTGTTTATTTTGTAGATTCAGTATATCATTATCCATATTACACAAGGTACGTTCGTACTGATCTACGAGATACATATAATGAGTACAAAACTTATATAGAAAGAAACACAGGAAACACACTTGTGTTAGTGTGATACAGATACACCACGCCCTGTAACTTCTGTCAATACGCATCCTTAGAAGGTATACTTAGATACTTTAGAAGCCTATACTATACCAGTGAATGCATCTCTGTCTGTTAAATGTTTACTATCGTAGTGCGTAATAAAATATTGTATTGTTTTTTTTTCTACAGTGGCATTAGCAGCTGAACGCCTGCAGCGCCGCGGTTCGGTCGGGTCTCTTGATAGCGGAATGTCCATATCGTTCCAAGGCGGCAGTCGAACCGCGCTAGCTACATCGCCACGCCACCCGCCCGACCAGCGCTCCCCCGGTAAACATGCGCCATACATGTAGACAGGTCGCCACTTTGTACCATTTTCTATCATAAGTCTTACTAATTACTACTGACTAGACTGATGACAAATATGCTGATATATTTGCAGTGTAATATTTATATATATATTTATATTTACGAGTCAAGAAAAATATTGATACTTGCATTGCAGCATAAAATAATAGTACGGCAAAAATGTAAAAATAAACTATTAAATATATTTGAAGTTGGGAACTATTGACATATTTATTTTACGACAATTTAAGATAAGAATACTTACTAAATGTATAAAATTAAAATCAGACAAAAATTGTAACTTGATAATTTGTAACATTGAGATATGAGTTTGTAGTAAGAATCTAAATAATAATTATAAAAAGACCCTGAAATATGTATACACCAGGGGAATAGGAGGCATTAATAAAAAAAAAAAAAATATGCTGATAAAACTGACATATCGATGTAAAATTGACATAAACTGACGTATGATATATTGACGTAAAATTGACATAATTATGACAAATTAACTTAAAACTGTCATAGGACATATTGGAGTAAAACTGACTAAATATATGCCATATTGATGTCAAACTTACATATGACATATTAACGCAAAACTGGCATATGACATATTAACGTAAAACTGGCATATAACATATTGATGTAAATCTAACATAACCTAAAACTGATATATGACATATTGAAGCAAAGCTGACGTAAGTTGACATAATATTAACATAAACCAGACAAGTACTTTACTAACCAATACAGACTTAAGACAAAATTGATGTCACACTTCTCTAACCGTACATATTATCAAAATATATAAAACGTTTTTAATGAGAGACTGGCCTATTGAAGAAAGAAAGAGTTAACGAGAGCTCTAAGATAGAAAAATTGACGCCATGATCATTGTCAAATGATTTTTACAACGCTTAAAAACTACTAATAAATTAATGACATCACTTTACATAATGTGACATATGAACCACTCCGCGAATGTCATATTCAGAATGGATTTCAACATGGCGGGCGCTTTAGCTATAAGAGTTTATTTTGCAAAAAAATCAATAGTCCTATAAAATGTCTCGAAAGACAATGAACTTTTACTAACATAATTGAACACTTTTGACATATTGACTTAAACATGAAACGAAACAACGCGACAACGATTTTTTGACTCAAACAAGGCACTAACTTTTTTGCATGCACCATTGTGATGTAATCTTTAGTAGACCCATAATGTCTGTCTGTCATCTCATGCCATTTGTGTTGTCCGTCGTAATTGTATGTATGTCATAATTGGTCATAGCTCTAATTTAAATTTAATCAGACTTCTACAGAAAATAATCTCTATATTACAGTAACAATTTTTAGTAACTACTCTACTACACATACCTCTGTATTTTTGTATCCTATTCTATAGATTCACTTGAAAATTCAGATACAGCTTGCGCCACGCAAATTAAAAGTTCTGCTAATGTCTATATTTAGATCTCCTTTAAAGAGAGATATTTTTTTTTAATTTCAGAATAGCAACTGCTATTGGCATGATGACTGTGTAAAAAAACATTACCTACTATAATTAGTCCGCTAGTTAGATTATGAAAAAATACTGAACACGTATTTTTTCTTTTGTCAATCAAACAATAAATGACAAAAATAAATCTTGTTAAAGTTTGAAAGTGGGGGCTCGCGATGTCACTAGTGCGACATAGTCCGTACATTTGTAGCGCACTCGTGACGTCACGCAGAACTTTAACGGGCTATAAAAATACGTGTCTAATATTATTTTTAAGTCTATCTGAAGGACTAATTATATTTTTTTAGTCATCATGTCTATTGCCGTCTGCTGTCTACAGAACTGCTAAACGTAAAGTTTTTTAGTCATTTGGCGCAAGCTGTGCTGCAGTTTTAAAGCAATCTTTCAATTTATTTTGTTTTTTGGTTCTAGGTCGCTTATTCAGCGGTATTAGTGGCATTTTCCCAAGCCGGATACGAAAATTAAGCGCGTCCGGCGTTCCGGATACAAAACACGGAGTCGGAAAAAGCACGGAAGTGTAAAACCACCCTTACATCGACCGTTTGCCAACGGTCTTTTTCAAATTTCGGATTCCGAACGATTCGGACACGAATGACGGCGGAATCACATCGATTCCAATTCTGAAATCATTCGCTGTGATTGGATGATTTACGAATTGGTATTTTTTCTTTTTTTGAGGTTTTTGAAGGTGTAAGGCATTTAAACGAGTATGGTAAATGGAGTAGGGTAAACTTTCTAAGTGCCATCTTATTTACATACATTGTTCTCATTCCATTTAATTGTTGTTAAAACACAGCTTCAACTGACGTAAACAAATAACTATGTATGTTTGTCGATACGAATGATCTGTGTACTGCTTTAGTGTTCATTGATTACTGAAGGGGAAATAAGGGCAAAATTCGACGTTTTATTATCACAAAAATTTGTTCTCAATATGTTTCTTTATTATTCTTTGTGTAAAATTGTTCCATGTACAATAATGACACTCAACCATGTCATTAAATAAAATATTATTTTGAATCTAGCAAAAACTAAGAAGATTTTTTATTACGTTTATTTAATTTATTTTCGGCTTAATTTGAAGTATGATAACATATTTTGAAAGACAAATAACAAAATTTTATGGTAATAAAAAGACGCAGCACTTAACACCTTTATTTCTCCAAGTTACATTGAAAATAACCGAAGCTATGTATAGTGAATTTAAAGTTGTATTTTATGTAACTCGAAATAGGGTTCATATTTCATTACCGATCATCACCTCTACGACTTTATACTATATGAAAAAACTGAAGCTATTAATTTAAAGTTGTATTTTATGTAACTCGAAATAGGGTTCATATTTCATTACCTATCATCACCTCTACGACTTTATACTATAGGCTGGATCAAACAACGCTGTGATGCTACAAGCTCCAGATAGCTTCAAGCTTCAGTCAGAATTAGGCTATCAGCAGCTTGTAGCTAACTTCACATCCGCCAAGTTGATTGATTCAACCTATACTTCCGGCGGATCCCGCTAATCTATTATTTGTATCAGGGTATAAGGTTTTGGAAATGGTATTTGGATAAAAGTATATTTTAAAAAGTGCCAACGTTTCGAAGGTACTAGAATTTATTAAAATAAATCCATTGATGTACGCGAAGATAGGAATATTACAAAAGTACTGTTACTAAGTGGTAAGTGGCGCCATCTATGCTTCGAATAGGAATTAAAAGTCGTATACATTATTATAATGACACACAATAATGGAAATACTTTGGTGGTCTACGTTAATTGGTGATGAGTGAATTTTATGACTCGATTATAGTTTTGTGAAGGGTTAACATTGCCATGAAACTAAAAAGACGGAACATAAAACTTTACAAGTTTAAAGAACACAAAGGTTAATTTTCCCAAACTGATAGTTGTATCCTAAAAGTACGAAACAACACTAATTAAGAAAATAATAGAGCGACGTTTTCTCATCCTTTTTTTGCTCTAAAAACATTTAAATACAAGAACCGCTCAAAATATCCAGTTTCACTTCGTAATTCAGTGTTTAAGCGTCTCACAAACTGCTGCGGCCTAGTCATCAACCAATCTCAGGCTTTGATTAAACTTTTCAGGCTCTGTGATTGGTCCAATTATTAAACCGAGCTGACTGCGGGACGTTTGATGTTGGCAAAATATTTTTTTTTAATTGTGCTACTAATTTTGAAGACACATTATTTAACAGTACGAATTGCACGGTTAAACAGTGTTTAAAACGTATTTAAGTCTTTTGTGGTAAAGCGGAGAGTTTTATCATCTTTTGTTGATGTATAGGATGAGAAGTCGTTGACAAAATTTTCATATTGGACAAAGTGCAACCGATTTTGATCTTTAAACCAATGACAGTCAGGATGAAGTAATATAATAGAAGGTTAGTCGTATATGAATCGAAGTTAAAAAGTGGGTCCACGTTTTCGGCAGTAGGTTTTGTTAGAATATTGGTCTGGTATTGTTAGAAAAGTTTTTGATCGATGTTACGCCTAAATAAAAAGACAGAGGTTAAAAAAGAAGAAAATGTGTATCGTCTATTTTTCTTGTATATTTTTTTATTCAATACATTTGAAGCTTTCCTAAGTTTACAAATTATGTATACCTTTGCGAAGTTCGTGCTGAAATCATATCGTCCTAAATATTAAATATCACAGTCTCATACTGTGTTGCGTTCGCAACGCTCGCGCTTAGTAAACGCAAATTCCTTTGTAATATTAGTAAATATTAACGTTGTTCCTAAAATAACTTGTTAGACACATTTAAAATGTTTTAAACATATTTTCATGTCATTAAAAAACTTAATTAACAATACCAGTCTTCCAGATATAGATAGGGAATGGACGCTGAAGCTAAAATAAAAAAGGATTTTGACATATTTCATTATAGAATACGAATGCATTTAAAATAGATTTCATTGCATGTTACCAACCAAAAGTATTATATTTGAGAAATGGTAATATTACACGAAATGTTTTTTTTTATGTAAACTTGTAAACATTTAAGTACTTCAAGTTTCTAAGATATTGTGTTTGATATAATTTTATGCGAAAACGAGACCATTTTTATGCTATGCCAATGAAATATGTTTTTACTTTTATATTTTTACCGATCCTTCTAAATGGAAAGTAAATATTTGATCACTTTAAAAAAAAAAACTATTTCATTTTGTATAATATCAAAACTATTTTATTTTATGGGGTACTATTGCATTATTATAATTAAAAGTTACGTCGTGTAATACTGCCATTGTCATTATTATTATAGAAATATTTACAGTTTTCGTGTTTAAATGTACATACGTTATAAACATCACAATAAATATAGTAAACAATATTTTCCTATAAGCACAAACATTAAAACAATAATATCAAAATCTTGTTCATAAACGAATTATTTAAAAATATTATAGACAGCTCTTTATTTCAAAACCATCTTGTATTTGAAAACATTTTTTTAAAACAAAACAGTATACTTAATATGATGTTAACAATAAAACAACAAACGTAATACAATATTTATAAAGTTATTGAACGATTATGATTAAGATTGTAATTTTCTTAAATGCTTAATAGGCAACCGTTTGCAACTGCATTATTTTGAAATTTTCTATTATTATTTTCTAAAGAGCTGTAGGACAAATTTTGTCAAAAAAATTGTAACGTATCGGATATTTATTAGAAAACAATTTTAACTATAAAATAGAACTGAATGAAACAATCAGTTATTGCGATTTAATTTGTATTAAATTAAAAAAAAAATCCAAATTTAATTTTTCTGTTTTAGCACAACTGGTCACGTTTTTTAAACATTTATTGTTATTAAACGACGTATATTTACATTCAATAGTTATAAAAATACGAATTTATTCACTATTGTTGAGATGATATTGTAATTAGAATTAGACGTTTGATGAAGTTTTTGAATTAGATAGGTTGTTAGTGTCCCTAACTCATTCTCTTATCTTTTCAAAAATGTGTCCCAAACGTCTTATTTTCTATAACTCTGAAGGATTAACCCATTACCGTCCACTGAACCCGTGTGTGTACAGCATTTAATAGGTGATTGAAAATACAACCAACTAATAAAAAGGTGTACACACACGGGTACAGTAATGATAATGGGTGCATAAAAAGTACTGAGCGGGAAAGAATGGAGCTTACTGTATTTCTGTCCCATTGTATCCCAAAAACAAAAATATATTTGAAAACTTAAATTATTGTGGATGTCAAATTAAAATACACAAATGGAAATCTTATCAATATTTATTTCAATAGAATTTCTTAATGAAATAGACAACTTCGAAAAAACTTATTTGAAGTACATTTTAAAAGTACAGGAAATAATGCTATGTTTTTTCGATTACTGTACAAATTTTTAAAATATTACCTACTAAACGTAAATAGCATTTTTTGGCATCCTAGAATAAGTGTTTTGTCCATAAGCTGCTACCTATCCAATATTTATAAATGTCTTAACAACACGTAAATGCTACGAGTCGCGTCATATAAAAATAACGCTGGAGCTTCAAACCGAACTCTTATTGCATACGACGTAGGAGTTAAATCTCCTTGCTGTAATTTAAGCTGCGTACTAGTAGCAAGGAGATTTGGCTCCTACGCCTTTAATTGCAGCAAGGAGATTTAACTCCTACGTCGTATGCAACAAGAGTTAAATTTCCTTGTACGTAGCTTTACACTCCAGCGTTCTTTTTAAGTGACGTGACGTACTCGTATATGCCATTTCGAGTAGCTAAGCTTGTTACCAATTGATTCTTCCTGGACTTACCATTATGTATACTGTATGTGTATAATACTATGGTATATCTGTAAGTAGTTATAACTTGTTTTTGGTCGGTCTTTTACAAATATATTGCACAACTTTTGGGTCACTTCTTTTGTTATTGAAAAATATAATATTATATTGAAAAAATATATCTGTAGTTTTTAGTAAACATTGTTCAAACTTTTATGATTTTTATTTATACTCAGAGTATTAAGAACTCGAAAATTACCTACGATGTGGATAAAATCAGGTAGTATTTGAATTTAAAAAAAAAAATATATATTCTTTCTTTCAAAAGACCGGCTAAAATATCACGCTCTTTTTCAAAACTTAAAACGTTGAAACAAGCATCGAGTTAAATTATATTTTGTCACGTTTTTTCTAATGTCGCGTAAGAAATGAGACAAAAGATATTATAATTACAATAGTTTTGTACGTTTTAAGTTTTTTTAAAGGAATACGTATAATGTTGACTAATCTTACATGGGTAGTGACTGTTGACTTTTTACCGTAGGGCTTAGACGCGTATTTATTGAAAGGGAATAAAAATCACTGAAATTTGAACCGTATAAAGGGTTATATTCTTACCCTGTACTAAGCCGAAAGAGGGTGATTGAGACCATCGTTATGAACAAATTTTACTATAAGGCCAATCCGGCATTCAAAAAATCACCAGCTGTTTTATACATTATGTCGATTTCGAGTTGGGATTTTGTATGGAACAGCTGATTTTTTTCTCCAATTTTGGGTTGGCCCCATTATAATAGTTGTTAGTCATAATCACCTACTTTCGGCAAGAGAAGAAGATAAACCTGTATTGTATTATGTGTTTAAAAATCACATGATATTGATAAAAGCGTCGAATGGCGTTAAACTTGTTATTTGATATAGTATCATATACGATATAAGGTTCAAATCTTCATGATTTTTGAGCTCTTTGTGTATTTACCGTTTAGTCTAACATTTGTTGTTTCTACTATTTGATACTGCGGTAGATAGTGAAAATTAATATACTTGTTATACTCTACTTTTGACGTAGAAAAATAATCTTCCGTTCCAAAAATATACATTTATTGTAATAAATATTTTTGGATCAACTATCCAAATTGATAATGTTGTTTGTCCCTAATAATAAAAATAAGAATCTCCATAAATAAATTCTGATTTGTAATATTAATTAAATTATTGTCAGTCACATTTTTGCCTTAATTGTTTAGTTACATTTTATTTGACTAAAATAATTATTATCACACTTAAAATTAGCTGCGTCTCTTTTCATTTTCATATATATGAGAGAGAAAAAACAGTTTTACCAGTTAATAAATTCAGTTACGAAAGTAGCGCAACATAAACGCCATTTGTATGATTTGTGTGACTGACTCTTACTATAATATAAATCTAAAAATTGTCTCTAAAATAAAGGAAAAAGTAAGGAATTGATATAATGTGTTTCGTCGTTGGATTTTGAACCTTATGTATATTAATATAGTAACTTCTAATTGTAAAGAAAGTAATAACCTAAAGTTTGTCTATGAAACTCGAATGTAATTTTCCTATACGTATTTCAAGCGAAATGCGTCCTTATTAGAAATACGGTATGGTTTTGTGGTAGTCATAATGTGTTTTTATTTATTTAGAAAAAAACGACCTATTAATACGTTTTCGACTATATCATTTTGGCAATAAGGTTGGTTTTCATATTCTAAATAAACGAAAATGCGTATGTTTTGTGTGAGATGATAAGATATGCTTTTTGTAAATTTCGCTTGAAGCCAAAGATGTCATATTTTTTGTGTTCAAAATGTTATTTGAAACTTAAACTTTAAACGGAATCTTTCACAAACCTACATTAAAATAGTTTTTTTTTCTATCTGACTTCAGTTATAAGTTTACTGTAGTAAATCCTTTGGAGCCAGAAATCTTTCAAAACGTAGATGCAACATTACCAACAAAAAAACGCTGGGACCTTCAAACTGCGCATAAAGAAATTTTACTCCTATTGTACAGCTGATAGGTGTAAAATCTCCTAGTACGAAGCTTTAATTGCAACAAGGAGATTTAACTCCTACTACATAAGTATGAAATAGGAGATTTCCTAGTGCGCAGCTTGACACTCCAGCGTTCTTTTGACGTGAGTTATACACTAAATCTTTCACAGTTTGATAGCAGAGGTGTATTGAGACTAAAAAGGCTCGAAAAATTTGTTATTTGCATAGTAGGAAAACAGCGTATGAACGTCGACAATTCATCTAATGATGACTTGTCGACGTCCAATCAGCATCGTCGAAACGGTTGCGTCATTGGCTGTGATTGGCTATTTGCTAGTCACGGCCTCACGCTGTTAAAACAAGATTTTTGGGATTATTTGGCTCCAGAGACTGTTATAGTCCGAGATCCCATTGGAAGAACATTCCGCTCATAGCGTACACGGTTCAAACCAATGTTTTATGTAATTATATGGATAGGATAATATATTTAAATAGAGTTGCCTTGCGAAATTTGGCCGCAAATATTTGAAATTTAATTATGTTTAATTAATTTATCGGAAAACATATTATTCATTTGTCTTTTATATAAATGTATTGAATAGGAGAATACATATAAACCAGGTTGCCTTGCGAAATTTGACCGCCAGTATTTTTGATTCAAAAAAGTTTGATTATTTTTTGACAAAACATTCCATTAACTTGTTTTTTAGATATATTACGAAGCTTATAATATTTCTATATTCCTATTCATATAATTACGTAAAAAATTGGTTTGAACCGTGTCCGCTATGAGCGGGATGTTCTTGCGGTGGGATCTCGAACTATTACAGTATAGGTAAATGATTTTTCTATAATTGTGATTGTGTTAGATGAAATTGTAGCCAAAAATTGAACGTTTTAGTTCATTAAAGATATATCCTTATGTACTGCCATAATAATGTATTGAGAGGTAGCTTGCAAGTTAAAGAGGGTTTTGTAAATTCGATAACTTTAAGTAGCGCAGATTATTTTGTAGAATATAATAAAAAGTTTAATTCATTTATTCTCTAAGATTGGGTTGGTTGGTATTTGGTTTTTAGATGACGCTATTGTCTACTCTGTTTGCTACATGCAACCGAAAGAATGCATAATGTTACTTTTACGCTCCGGACTTTGTGAAAAATATCTTATTTAGAACTTATTGTGGAAAGAGTTCATGGAATTTACAAATTAATAACTTGATGTAGCTTTTAGCTACTTTGTTATCGAAGCCTCCTTGTTTGGCAGTACATAATTGTTTCTCGTTTCTAAAGTATCTACATTAAACTTTATTTCCTTTCAAAATCCATATTCTAAGTGGTATTCAGTAATTAAGCACATATTTCTAAGATAATACTGGTGTAATTTTAGTTTTAAATATTAATTTTAAGTATTAGTAACGGTTTGATTTTTCTGTAACATAGTCTTATCTTACTAACTTATTTCTTTATCTCTATTCTATATGTATATTGAAGAATCCTAATATATATCCCTTTAGTTATATATTGTTATATAAACTAGTACATAAGCAATAAACGCTCATGCGTCACTTATATGTTGTATAAAGCATGTTGTTGAAGTTGATACAACTGAGTCACTTACAATAGTTTAATTTAAATAATTAAAACGATGGAAATGTATTTATTTATTAAATATGAATTAACATTCATGATGATAGTCGTTGTTTCATTTAAAATTATAGCCCTGATATAATTAAGATTTTATTTTAAGCCTTACTTCGCTCCAGGTTGTTATCTAAGTTTTGTGTTATACAAGGTTATTTCTAATCAATTAGCATCCTTTTAGGGGCTTATTCTATACATCAAAATTAACAACTATTGTTCTGCTCAAAAAATTTGCTGTTCCATACATTTTGTCGAGGGTGAAAGATATTTTTCTATGGAACAACAAAAAAAAAATTGAATTTTGATAAAAGTCTCAGAACAAAAGTTGTTAGTTTTGATGCACAGAATAAAGCCCCTAAAAGGATGCTAATTGATTAGAAATCACCCTGTAAAGAAAATTTAGCTCCACAACTAACATAATGGTATAATAATAATAAGTGAAGAAATAGGGAGAAGGAAGGAAAAGGCCTTGCTGAGAGCTAAAAAAGGCTGATGATGAATCCTACAACAACTTCGTGCATAGCTTTCGTAGGGTCCATAGTCAAGGTTGCTCTACACCAGCCATTTTCAAAATGTGTTCCGCGGAGCCCTAGGGTTCCGCAAACCTCAGTAGGGGCTCCACTAGAATATCGAATCAATGAGAAAAAGTAAAAACAAAAATAATTTTCAGCGACTCAAAAATGTTTTAAGATGTTAGTGATATTTGAAGAATTTGGCCAATATTACTGGGCTCTAATACCTATTATTACCAATTGAGCTACTAACACTTATAAAATGAGTAAAATATAGGTACAGATTCTACGGTAGCCTGATCTTGGAATGTCGTTAAAATAGCTCAAACAGTTGAGCCGACATGTTTACATAGGTTTTACTCATAAGTTATAGTGGGTCCAGCTAACTCCGAAGACTTTCGACTAGGCAAAAACAGTTAACGTCGACTCATAAACTGCCTCCAAAGCAGTAACTTGGCCATCACGAAGTTTTGAATATTCATAGGCGCCATTAATAAACCTAATTACCTAACAGTTTTTATCTACCTACTATATTAAAATGATAAATGGCAGGTATGTAGTACTACGGACCGACCCGCGCTTGCCAGCGTTGTGATATGGCCTCATCACCCTCCGTGGGTTGGCCTACGTTCAACAGTGGACTATTAAAAGGGCCGGTACAGTACAGTACCTACTACTGACACTACGCCGTCTCTACACCTAAATATTGTATTTTTCTTCTATACAGTTGATGATTGATTGATCAAAGCAACGTGTAACTAAGTGGAAGGAAGTGGAAATTATTTTAATTTTCTTCTTTCCAAGAGTTCCAAAGTCGTCGATTCTACCAAACCCCACGGCTTCAAAGCCGCAATAGATACACCCCCTTGTAAGGCTTCTCGGGCTGTAAGCTGTGCTCAGAAGCGCTCAGCTCGCTGTGCGTGTGTGGGTGTAGTCAAACGTCATGACTTTTCTAGGCAGGTGAAAATGGAGTGGAGAGGACACTAGATTGGTTTTGTTGTCATTGTTTAGAAACCAAATTTGTCGTCGGCATTTCAGCCATAAGAAGTTCACTGCTGGACATAGGTCTCTCCTAAATCTCCAATAAGACTGCTTGGTAGCGACTTGCATTCAGCGCGATTCTGCGGTTATAATGAGGTTATCCATAGAAACCAAATTGAGAAGGAATAATTCTTCAATTAACTGTAGTATAGCTGTAGGCTGAATTAAACTTCTAGGCGGCTGGCTACAAGCTGATTCGGTGGGTAATGTGGACGTCGAATTACGGTGTGTGAAGACTACAAAGTACTTACCTAATGCTCACTTTCTTTTTTTTGCTTTATAAAGTTAAATTTATCAACTTGTTTCTGAACTGGCCTTAAGATTTTGTGCAAGTTATTTACTAGCATAAAAGAGCTGAGCAGAAATTTTTACGGATTTTATCTACAGTCGGTTTAGACTAGGTACGCCAGACTGCTTTAAGTTTCGATGGTAAGTTTGAGCAACTGGTGAAAAATAATATGGGATAACCAACTCTTTCCCAAGCCAGCCACTTGAGAATGTGTTTTACTTGAGAGTACGTTTCCTTTTCGACGTGGTAAGTACCTATGTTTACCTTGCCTCGGTCACGTACCTACTTAGATAAGAAGTAGGTACAATAGTCGAAATCTTTTTAAATGATAAATTCTTATCTCAGCTTAGGTCTAACAGCATAAATATTATTGTATTAGGCTATTAGTTTACCTAGTTTTAAGTAAATTACTCAAGTACAGTTCTACATCAGTAATTTAAATATCTACTTAATAATTATTCAGACAATGTTGAATAATCCTAGTCTTACATTATGATAAAATTGTTACGTCCTTATTAGAATACTACTAAGTGTATATAACTACAATACATACAGTGTATTCTATTCTCAATTATTAAAATCAGCCATGCCTTATGTAACAGGGTGACATGTAACTAATTAGATAAGTATACACTAATCGTACCTATGTGTTTTGCTGAAATAAGTAATTAATCTTCAAAAAGTGCTGGGTTTAGTTACCTTTTCTAGCGCCATACTGAGGCCTACACAGCAATTTTTTTGATCAGTCTTCAAGTTGAAATTTTCAAGGTGAAATTTTGTTCATATGAACAAAACTTTTGAATTGTCACAAACTAGATATAGCAGGTGCCCGGGTTGTGGCCACTGACCCAGTTGTTGCCAATTTAGTGTCAAAATTATTGCATAAATGGTAATTATAAATAATGTAACGACATAAATTTTGTTTGTGTGAATGTCAAACAATTTTTTTTTAAATATTATATGAACATTAAATTGTGTCTCTTAAGAGCACAAAATGGAGCGGGCCACACGGAAAAAGAAACGTGGGGAGGCCACAAACACGTTGAGCGGACGACTTGTGGGAAAAAACTGGATCGAAGTGGCACAAAATAGGAAAAAATGGAAGAAATTGGAGGAGGCCTATACCCAGCAAGGGATTGCTATATAAATATAATCACTGCATACACTAACACTAGGTTTAATTTAATTCTACTAACATTAAAATTAAAATGATAAATTCATTGTTTTAAAATTGTAAATATGTTTAGATTTATAGCAAATATAAAGGCTTTTTTTATATAAATTGTGTAAGTAATCGTTAAAATTCAAAGTGGCCTAGTGGCAAATGATACTAAGATGGCTACAACCGGAGCACCTGTTAGCGTGTGAAACGAAAAAAATAAAGCCTATCTTAGCGTCTCTACAGCCTTCTCTGTCCGCGTAGGACAGTTGATCGCCGCCCGTTAGCTTCAGTATAGCGGACCACGTGACAATAACCACACTACGTTTATTAAATTAAAACTACAGGCATGGAACCCACGCTCTGATCCAAGTAAGTCTCTATTTAATTTAATTAAATGCTAAATTAATTAAATATTAATTTATTTGTGGGTTCATTAACATTCTACTAAATTAGAGTTAGTGAATGATTAGAATTGGAGTTGCACATTTTTTTATTTCATTAACTTTTTAATAACTTGTTTTAGATTTGTATACGATAAGCAAAAAACATTTACTAAAATAACCTAGAGCACAAAAGAGAGTTTATTTATTTCAATTTTTAGATATGAACACTATCGCAAAGAGATTTTAGGTAAAACATTTACGACGTTGACAAAGGAACTATAATTATGTAGTTATCATCCATCACCACCGTACTTAACATCAACCGTAGGACATAGAACTCCTTTCCCCTAACGATTAATAAAACCTGATGCATACGGTTTGCTTCCACTATTTCTGAAATCATAATATCCACAGTATGGATCTTGTGAATAACAAGCTAGATTTTTTTTTGCGACACTAACAACGTACATCATTATAAATCTTCCAGATATTTTTTAACAGCATTGTTAAATTAGTCAAGTACCTACTGCAAGTTACCCTAATCAGTTAAAAGCCAATCCTTTAACCCTTCTGAAGTTCAATAAAGTTAAGTCAAACTTTTCACGAGCTCAGCCAAAGTTCGAGAGGCAATATTTTGTAACTCCGAAGGTAAAGCCCCTGCACATTATTAATGAGACAAACATAACGATTATCCCATTTCAGTAATTACATAGTTCAAGAAAATTTAGTCTGATTCGAGAAAACTTTGTTAGAAATTATATTTTACTTCGGTTCAAAGAGGAAGGCGCGGAAAATTCGTAGAAGGTAACTTTGCTACGAAATCTTTACATTTCGTAGAAGATCTACGTACTTGAACTACGAGTATGACATTTTTATATACTCGTAATTACCTCACAGTGAGGAGCGTATTGTTGTGCTACGCAGGTTTTCTCACTGGTATAGTTTAAAATCCTGGCTTGTGCAGGTCTAATAAAGGCATTCGTTACGCTTCACATCAGGCGAACGCAAAGTTTATTTTGTCACTTAATTAAATAATAGAATATTAGAAATGTTAGAAAGAACATGACAAAAGACAAACACACAACACATTCATACATTTCAAAAATTGACGCGTTCGTAGAATTTGAACCTGCATCCTCTGGGACTCCGGCCCAGATGCTTTGTCCAATTAAGCTAAAACGCTCTCTGCGAAGGCGCCGAATTAGTGAGTGTTTATCATTTTTACCAACTACTACATTGTTGGAAGCGCCATTTGTGAGAACTGCTTAAAGCAGTCAGTCATTTAATGTGAAATTATTAGAACTTCTTACCATTAACGAGAATGTTTTAGCTTAATTGGACAAAGCATCTGGGCCGGAGTCCCAGAGGATGCAAGTTCAAATCCTGCGAACGCGTCAATTTTTGACATGTTTATCACAAAGAGAAACATTCATGCATTCTTCAGAATTTCCACACGCGAAGTTTATTTCGTCAATAAATTAAATAAAAGAATATTAGAAATGTTAGAAAGAACATGACAAAAGACACACACAAGACATTAATGCATTCTTCAGAATTTCCACACCACTTCACATAAAACGAAGCATAATTTCATAACCAAGTACCAGCTATTCATGGATTATATTTTTATACGTCTAAGAAAAACAAAGATTAAATGTGATATTTCCGATTGTTCCGATTTCCGGTAAACAGTAAGTAAGTAAGTAACAGTAGTAAGTAATTTTGGGTTCAATTGTTATTTCCTAGTTTCGTACCTTCTAGCAGTCGGGTAAACACGTAAAACGATCCGTATTTTTGTATCAAACATTCTTAAACTTTTTATATTAAGTAATTATGCACCTAATATTAATTATACCTATAAATCATTTCTTACATTAATGACAAATGCAAAGAAGTTTTTCACTTAGCTACCTACTACTAGAATTTATATTTTCTTTTAATATTTGGTAATTAACCACTAAATTATTTTGTCAACTGTACTCTTGATGCACCGAACGAAAAGCACCCGAAATCACAGTCACAACTCCAGTTCAAAAGTCACAAACTCAAGTATCCTGTTTCTCCCACAAGTCGAAGATAAATGACTAAAATACCATACTCATTTAGTGGTAATTTAATAAACTTAACTAAATTATAGCATTTAATTCAATTTGAGCGGCGACTCCTGCTCGGTCAATCACCTTGGTTGATGGTTTATTTAATAAGGAAGAAGTGTGAATAATTGGATCTTTTGTTTTCACTTCGAGAAGGAAAACAATAAACATTCGTCTTCATACGGGTAGGTATGGGTAGGTATTTCTATAGCTACTGTGTTTAATTTTTATCGAATATCTTATATCAAAGTTACAGAAAAGATAATGAAATATGTGTTTAATGGATGTATCTAATCGATAAATGGATCTTTCTCATCAATTAAGTTTAATTCTACTAAGTTCGTGTGGGCCGGGTAGCTTGCCCTGGTGTCAGAGGTTTAAGCCGCCTGAAGGCCTCTGATAGATATGGCTAAACGGTTAAAACAACCGGGACCTACAATTTAACGTGTCATCCGAGCGACGGTAGCGCTCAGTTGGAAAATGCCACCCGCGGTCACCCATCCAAATACTACCGTATTCCAACCTTCTGTATTTTGCTGTTATGATTTGTTTGTTTTTTTAAGGACAAGTTTGGACAATACACATTTTCATTCATATCAATGAAATAACATTCACAGTGTCAAATCCAACACAAGATTAGTTAATTTAAAATACTGAACATCGCTAAAATATTTTTCCAGATGGAGGAATCCCTGGACGGTCGCGAGAGCGTTGCGGGCCCGTCGGGATTTGACTCGGCGGCCATCCTGAATGACGACGTCTCTCCAACCACCAGCTTCTGTTACAGCATTCCGAATCTATTCAATGGGTGGGTATAATCTTCATCAGCATTATTGCCGCCATGGGCTTCATGACTTAGGTATTTATAAAACTTTACTTAATTGGACCGCTTGGAAGCGGTTTGCATCCAGCGCGATCCTGCAGTCCTAATGAGGTCACTTGTTGACTTTGTGGGTGGACGTCTTACGTGCCGGTTATCAGTGCATGGTATCCACTGAAGAAAGCTTCGGCTCCATCAGTCATCAACCGTCCTATGGGCCTTGCCCACTGCTGAATCAACTGGCTAGGCCAACTGCTAGGCCAAATCGATAAGTATCCTTGGTTTTTTTACGGATTTCATCATTTATGATTCAAGAGAATCAGAGGATAGACGCTGCATTGGTTCAACTTCAACCGGGCTTGTCGGAACTCTACAGAAGAGGCCTATTTCCAGTTGTGGACATCCTATAGTTGAATATGATGATGATGATGATGGCTCCATATCACATACTATCCCAGGCTCAAAGTAAGTAAGTAAGTTCGTATAGCCGGGTGGCTAGCCCTGGTGTCAGAGTTTTTAGGCAGCCTGAAGGCCTCTGACATGGCTAAATGGTTCAAACAACCGGGACCTACAATTTAACGTATCATCCTAGCCACGGTAGCGCTCAGTTGGAAAATGCCACGCGCGGTCACCCATCCAAATACTGACCGTGCGGAACGTTGCTTAATTTCGGTGATCGCTGACAAACACCAAGTCAGACTACGCTATGAGCGCTACCCAGGCTCAATATGCTGCTATTAAGTAAGACAATGTCACAAGCAAAGATGAGGCATTTTACCTATATAAAAAAAAACTGTCAATCAGTCCTCTTAATATGTATATCAAACTCTAGCTTAGATATGCGTGTTTGGTAGTTAAGTAAAAAGGTGGATAGAATTTGAAAGCCAAAATATCAAAAACTACAATGTGATAAGTAACTTGGTAATAATAACAACAACCAGTTTTAAAAAGATATTACAAACAAACTCAATAAGTTTTTGTAGTCATACATTTCCCAGTTTATTGGATCATTTTGTTGCTTTCACGAGATTTTTATTACGCAACTTCATAAAGTAGGTAACATCTTTTTACTGGTGATTTTATAAACCATAACGCGGGAGATATATTTCTCGGGGTCCGTCCACGTCAATAAAAAGTGGTGTAGTTATAACTGGAAAATCTTGTAAAAATGTTGCTCTTTTATTATAAAAGTAATCCTGTGCCATTTGAGCTACAGTAGCGCTCACTTGTAAAGTGCCTCCTGTGATCACAATTTACCCACTCTGACACCAGAGCTAACCAGCTAGCCTGTACGAACTTACTTAGATACTTACCCATTCGAAGACTGTCTTACACTTCAATGCATTCATATAAATATGAATGCTAAAACGAATAAATGACATTTTACAACTGAAACTATACTCTATAAAATTTAACTTGATCTCTGCGACAGTGACATTGACATAGAAGATTGACATTTTTAGAGTTGGGATAGTGGTGAAAAAAATCGATTATCAAACAATGTTGTAATGAAATCGAATGAGTAGTTGAAAGTGAGAAATTGGATTTTATTTTCTAACTATTATTTAAGATCAAGTATGTACACATGTAAATAATGCTATGATATTAATTAAATACTCATAATAATGTAACGATAGTATTTATCGACGTTTTTCACTATTATCGATGCTAATGTAACGTATAATTGGGTTTAATTTAATTACACATGCAGCACGAAAGTTTAGATAGTTGTTAGAAGGGAAGCTAAATCTCAATGAAGTTCATCTTACTGCCTCGGTGGCTCAGTGGTTATTGACCCTGACTCCTAAGACAAAGAGGCGTGGGTTCGATTCCCACTCAAAGCTAACATTTTTGTGAGGAACGTAGGTGTTTGCTCTGTGTCGGGATGTTTGTTATTATCTATAGGTATAAGTACATATTATTTAAAAATATATAAGTACTAGTTTTTACCCGCTGCTTCGCCCGCCTACGAAATATATCATTATAATTTATAGCCTTTGTGTTATCTATTATATAAAAGGCTTCCCTGAGTGACTGACTGACAGACAGCCTACAGCCCAAACAGCTTAAGATATAAACTTGAATTTTGGAACATAGGTACATTGTACGACGTAAAGGAGCACTAAGGAAGAACATTTTGAAAAATCGATCTCTAAAGGGGTAAAACGGGCCCTTTTCGTTTGTATGTAACTTTTTATTCCCTGTACCGAATGACTTGAAACTTTGTATACATGCTTTCCAAACAAAATAAAAGTTACGTTTTTTCCTGTTTTTCCGAATTTTCCTCATCTAAGGGGTCAAATAAGGTCCCAAAGTTGATGAAAAAAGTGTCAATTACATCCAACCAGCTGAACGGTTATGGTTGAAATGTGGTATGGAGGAAGCACACAGTATGTTTCAATACAGGAACTAATAGTATCCAGGAAAATCTATAGGGTTCCTTAGGGATAGCAAAAATTAATCAGTTTAGGCTACAACCCAAACCGCTGAGGATATAAACTTGAAATTTGGAATATACGTACATCATACGACATAATGAAGCACTAAGGATGAAAAACGTACCCAAATCTAACTTACGGGGTAAAACGGGCCCTTTTTGTTTGCATGTAACTTTTTATTCCCTGTACCGATTGACATGAAACTTGGTATTGATGCTTTTGAGACTAAATAAAAAATATGGCTGTACCTGTTTTTTTGAATTTTTCTTAAAAAAATCCTGAGGGGTCAAATACGACCCAAAACTTCAATGCGCTTTTTTTAGTAATGTAGTATCTAGAATAGGATTAAGATAATGATTTATCCTTAAATGGGGCAAAATGGGTCCCCAATAGTTGTCCCTAATAGTACGATTTTTTTTATTTTGTGAGCCAATAGTCTTAAACTTAGCGCACATACGGATTAATATACGTATTTTACTATGGGATCAACCCTGACAAGCGAAAATTACCTACATTTTCCATACATTTTGTCGCGGGCCGATGAACTTTTTGTGTTGAACAGCTGATTTTATTCACGTCTTTTTGGGGTTGATACCATTGTAAAAGTTAATCAAATTATGAGTATAATAGCATCCTAAAACATGCCTGACGAGTGACGTCTAGATATACACTATGTGTTTCTCAATTAAAATAAGATATAGGTACCTACTTGTGTGCCATTTTTTAATTTGCCTGGAAAATTAAATTTCTAATGACTTAATGACACATGTCCAATACCTGTACCGGCCTTAATTAATATTGCACTACTGAACATAGGCCTACCCGCGAAGGGTGTTTGGGTCAAATCCATCACGCCGGCCGAGCGCGGGTTGCTGAATCCACAAACGACATTGATTTTTTCCCTACGGACATACCTAAACAGGTTGTCTCAATGTTTTTCATCAATGAAAAGCCAGTAGTGTGAAATTTCTTACATAGTTACTCATACAATTATTATTATTGGCTCCCTCGGTGGCTCAGTGATTTGTGACCCTGACTCCTGGGTCAAAGAGGCGGGGGTTCGATTCCTACCCAGGGCAAATATTTATGTGATGATCATATGTGTTTGCTCTGTGTCTAGGTGTTATTAATGTATTTTTATTAATTTATTTATTTAACACTTTCTTGCACACCATTTGTACAAAAGGAGGACTTAACGCTAAATAGCATTATCAGCCAGTCAACCTACAGGTACAGGTATATGTATATGTAGTATATCAGTCTCTGCCAGCCAAATCACAAGCTTTGCTTAGTTAGTTTTCATCCTTAGTGCTTAGTGTGTGAGACGTCCCCCAATATTTATTTAATATATTTATTTATCATTGAGTTAATTTCAGAAATTCGGCAATTTATCATCCAAAAATTCACTTACTCCGTAATAAGCTTTAGATACAAGTAAATTAAATAACCAAATACTGAGACAATGCAGGCCAATCCGTGGGCTATTATCATTTTAGGCAAATACTGATACAATTCAGGCTAAACCGTAGGCATTATCCTTGCAAGTAATACAATAATATGCTCAATTAATAAAGCGCCATGGTAAATATAATAGCAACATTGACTGCCTCGGTGGCTCAGTGGTTAGTGACCCTGACTTCTGGATCAAAGAGGCGTGGGTTCGATTCCCACCAGGACAAGCATTTTTGTGATAAACATAGGTGTTTGCTCTGTGTCTGGGTGTTATTTAGGTACTATCTATAGGTATAAGTATGTATTTAAAATATGTATATGTAGTATATCAGTCTCTGGCAGCCATATCACAAGCTTTGCTTAGTTTGGGGTCAGAGACCGTGTGTGAGATGTCCCCCAATATTTATTTATTATTTATTTATTTAACATAAAAAGTGTTCTTCTCTATTGAATGCTTAAAGTGAAAAAGAAACAGAAATAATTATGCTAATTAGCTATTATAATTACGATGGCGCCTTTATAATCGAGTCTAATGCGGGCTTAACCACGAGCTACTATTATTTTAAGTAAGTGCCAAGAAAACGCGGGCCAAACTGTGGGTTTTTATCGTTTTAAGCAATTACGAAAATAACGCGGGCCCGACCGTGGGCTATTATCATTGCAAGTACCTAATACAACAACGCAAGCTAACGGCACGCTATTATAATTTTAAGGATTTATTAAGACAACGCGAGCCAGACCGTGAACTATTAGATATTATTATAAGCAAATGCCAATATAACGCGGGTTGAACCGCGGGCTGTTATTTTAATCAAGTAAGCATTAAAACAACGTGGGCCAAACTGTGGGTAATTATCATTTTAAGTACCTAATTACACGGACTATTATCATTTTGAGCAAGTGCTAAGACAACACGGGCCAGACCATGTGCTATTATCATTGTAAGTAATACGACAATGCAGGCAAACGGCAAGCTTTTATAATTTTAAGCAAGTATTAAGCCATCGCAGTCCATGCTGCGTGCTATAAATAACCATCTTAAGCAAGTACTAATAATACGCAGGCCAAACCGTGACCTATTATCATTATTGACAAATACTGTTACAATTTTGGCCAAACCGTGGGCATTATCCTTGCAAGTAATTTTAAGCAAGTATTAAGACAACGCGGGCCAAATCGCGGACTATTAGATATTATTAAAAGCAAGTACAAAGACAACGTAGATAAAACCGCGGGCTATTTTAATTTTAAGTAAGTCCCTAAGTACTAAGACAACGCGGGCGAAGCCGCGGGTTTTAAGCTAGTTCTGATATATAAGCTATATTATTGCAAAGTTTCATCTCAATCCGTTCAGTAGTTTTTGCGTGAAAGAGTAACAAACATCCATGCATCCATACATCCATCCTCACAAACTTTCACGTTTATAATGTTAGTAGGATGTGTTATTCTGATATATAAGCTATATTATTGCTAAGTTTCATCTCAATCCGTTCAGTATTTTTTGCGTGAAAAAGTAACAAACATCCATACATCCATCCATCCATCCATCCACCCTCACAAACTTTCACGTTTATAATATTAGTAGGATGTATTAGTATCAGTTTTTGGCAGCCATATCACAAGTTTTGCTTAGTTTGGGTTCAGAGATGGTGTGTAAGATGTTCCAAATCCTTACTTCCTTACTAATATTATAAAAACGAAATTGTGTTTGTTGGTTTATTGGTTTGTTCCTCTTTCACGCAGCAACAGCGCCACGGATTGACGAATTAGCATGGTCATAGTTTGAAAGACGGAAAGACATAGGCTACTTTTTCCCAGAAAAGTAAAATGTTGGATGGCACACAAATTAAAATACCACGCAGGGGAAGTCGCAGGAAAATCTCGTTACCTATATATTATCTAAAAAATATATCAGTTTCTGGCAGCCACAAGCTTAGCTTAGTTTGGGGTCTGAGACGGTGTGTAAGATGTCCCAAGTATATTCGTATTTTTGACCGACGAACCACCGGAGGAGGTGTACAATTCATATATATATATATATATATTTATATATTATGTATAACCACGCATAACTTTTTTCATAGTGGTCCGATTTCAATAATTATTTTTTTATTGGAAAGAGTATACTTCGGAATTGATTCCATTTAAATTTTATCGAAATCGGCTGAGCCATTTTTCATAAATCAACAATAATGTAAAAAATGCTACATCAATCCGTGCGAAATATTCGCGAATTACACGGGTGAAGTCGGTCATGCTAATTTTTGCATTTTTTGCATTCTTCAATTTTTTGAGTTTTGACGAAAGTCGTAGTACAAAAGTTGTTAGTTTTCATGTACAGAATAAGCCCCTAAAGAATGCTAATTGATTAGAAATAACCCTGTAAATTTTCCCCTTTGTTCTATTCCAGTCTAGGCCCTGCGTCAGTCCTCTGCGAGCGACCAGAGGTGGAAGCCAGCGAAACGTACGCGACTGCTGAGGTGGTGGAAGAAGGGGCTGAGCATCAGCAGTATGAGGAAGATGGAGAATACTCGCCTAAATCTAGTAAGAGTCTGTAATTTTACTGACAAACTTCAAAAAGGACGTTCTAAATTCGGCTGTAGGTTTTTAGGGTTCCGAACCCAAAAGGTAAACGGGACCCTATTACTCTACTACTGACCGTCTGTCTGTCTGTATCGTACGGTAATGAACACTTCGTGCGTGAATCCGACTCGCTCTTAGCCGATTTTTGTATGGTTTTTTTGGTTCACAATTTTACTAAATTGAGGATTCCTTTGAAGCAAAGATATGCCTGTATCGGGAATCCAGAATGTATGTTACGCGATCATTCCACCGATTTTAATGAATAAATTTTGATGTTTTTATTTTATTTTGTAGATCGTACAGATTTCAGAAGTTTTACACTAAAGTTTTATCAAAATCCATTTTTATCTACTTTTTCAGATTCAAAAGGTGATATACCAAAGCGGAAGCAGCGACGTTACAGGTAATTACCAAATATTCGACAAATCGCATCACAGTTAAATATAATCAACATTAATCTCGTTTTAATGCCTTCAAAATACATTGTATACAACATTTTATACTATATATAACGGGACTAAACTCACGTGTAGGGATAGTCGTAACGACTATAGTTTCGGTCGCGTTCGGCGACCTTTCTCAAGTTGGCGAGTGCTAGCACGCGGAGCCGTCTCGCAATGCACTGCGGGCTGCGGCGCGTAGTGGCGGTTGCGGTGGTGGTAGTGGTGGTGTATACAACTTGATAATTTTAATATACTTTCACGTATAGGAACACGCTACGTGCAAATAAGTTTCTACCGATCATGGAAATCTCCATAGGAGACTAGGACCTATTGTCCTATTTTTGACCAACAAAACGGAGAAGGTACTCAATTCGACGCGTATTTTTTATGTATAACCACGCATAACTTTTTACATAGTAGTCCAATTTCGATCATTTTTTTTTATTGAAAAGAATATACTTCAAAGTCAGCTCAACCGAAATCGGCTAAGCCATTTTTGATAAATCAAAAATATTGTGAAAAATGCTATTTGTTTATTAACATGGTTGAAGTCGGTCTCGCCATTTTTTGCAAAAAATAATTATGGATATACTTAATTCATTCATTTCGTGTCAATGGCTAGACTTATTTTTGGTATTTTTGATGATGATGAAATTGATATCTCGATTACAGGACAACATTCTCGAACATTCAGCTGGAACAACTCGAGGCCGCATTTCACAAGACCCATTACCCCGACGTATTCTTCAGAGAAGAACTAGCCATGAGGATAGATCTCACTGAAGCAAGAGTACAGGTAATGGTCATCGTTAATTTTGTAAAGTTCATCTGTAGCAGTATCACAAATTAAGTGATTCAGTCGCCAAAGAAGCCAATTGTTTGCAAATCTCACATGATGTTTTTGACCGACGAACCACCGGAGGAGGTACTCAATTCGACGCGTATATTTTTTTGATGTATAATCACGCATTACTTTATTAGTAGTCCGATTTCAATAATTCTTTTTTTATTGAAAAGAATATACTTCGAAATTGGTCCCATTTCAATTTTATCGAAATCGCATGTTTGATAAATCAACAATAATGTGAAAAATGCTACATTGATCCGTGCGAAATATTCGCGAATTCTGTACACGGGTGAAGTCGGTCATATTATTTTTTGAAAAAAATAATTATAAATCTTGTTTTTCTCTTAATCCTACTCAGCTAGTGCATTAAAGAAATGTTGTGGTTTAAGAACTCAGAACATTGAAGTCGATATTTTGCTGTCGAATTGATCTTTTAATTTGTGTACTAACTTGCTAAGCTATTATTTCCCTAATAATGTTATCATCAAATAACAAACAATGCATTGACAACACTTGTTGCTGGTCCATAGGCAGCGGAGACCATTTAAATTTCACCATTACATTAGGTAGCAAAATTTTGGAGAAATGGGTACTTCTTCGAAATTTCATTCTTTGACTGATTCATCTGGCCAAAATTTTATTTCACTTTCAGCTCTGTCGCACATGTTCATATGTAAAAGAGGTAACTAAAGAACATATATTTCAATGAGGGACTTGTTTTTATTAAGTAGTTTTTAAGATATCTACGTTCAAATATTTTGTGCCCAGATGAATCAGAATTGATTACAGATGAATCAGAACAGAACTGAAAATGAAAAACTATGTAATTTGGCTGTGTAATAGGGAAATCTAATCATATTTTACATACGTACATAAAATTTTAACACTATAGCACGAAAAAAAGTTGACGAATGAACAATATTTCTTGTATTACATTTTAGAAATCTAAAAATTGTAATACTTAATTATAATTCTTATATTACCTGGGTAAACGAAAACATTTTAAATTACGTAAATGAACTATTACTAATATTTGTTACTGATAAATAGGTACTTGAAAGTTAATAATTAAGAAAAATGAAACAATGTTTGAAAATATGTATTATCAAAGATTTTCTTATTGTTCAAGCGATTTGTATAGCGAACCAATTTTAGTTTTAACGAACGATAAGAGATGGCGCCACTATACAAATTAAAACGCGCAAACGTTTGTGTTCGACAAATGGAAGGGTTTTTGTTAACGGTCGAATAAATTAAGCTTGTACCACTGGGTTGAGACTTTTATTACTACTCCTCTGAGGACGCCTTCTAACAAGTAGCGAACTTTTACATGGTCCTTCGTAGCCGGAAGCGGCTTGAGGTTGAACCTGGGTTCGACGCGGATTTTCGGGATTCTGGAGTCAAGGAGGATGCCCCGGAGTGGGACCAGAGCGGCAGGCACCACAGAGACCGAAAAGGAGAGGATCACCGCGGAACGGACTCAAGGAGGATACAAAGTTTGTGAACATAGACTGTGAGTACTCTTTATTAACTACGTAGATCAGGGACTTAGCTAAATTCAGTGAAGTGTTAATCAGTTTGAACTTGTGAAATTTAGTGAAGTGAGATTAGGGACTTAGAATAGTTTCAAGAAATCGTGACAGACGGGGAACCTATGCCTGATTTTCGAAATTGTGAAGAAATTCTCAAACACTTAGAATCATTTTTACAACGTTTCATCGACTTACAAAATTTTGAAGGAGTTGCATTGAACTTGTCTTTAACTTGAATTGATTGTCGATTGGTTTAGAAAACACTTACCGACCGATAAGATACAAAATGGATCTCATCAAAATTCAAGAAAATATACATGCTCAAATTCAAAGGTCCAAAGTGAACCTGAAGAAAAGCCCAAAAGATCGGCTAACTAAGTATGCTATAGAAACAAGAATGCAAACTATAGAGAGTAAATGGGAAGAATTTACAAAGAATCACTATGCGATTGTTCGAGGAAAAGATACAGAAGGAAGCGATTACATTGAAAACGATGTTTTTGGAGAAGCAGAAGAGTTTTATATGGAGTTCAAGGCTAAATTATTAGAAATGTTAAATAAATTTGAGTCAAGTGCCAGCACTGCCAGCAGACCCCAACAATGTTCATTTGTAAAACTACCGAAAATTACTATCTCAATCTTTTCTGGACAGTATACGGAGTGGATAACCTTTAGAGATCTCTTAGTTTCGCTTATTCATAATAATACCCAAATCGATAATGTTCAAAAGCATCAATATCTCAAAAGTCATTTAACAGGGGAAGCGGCTCACTTGATAGAACATATAACAATTACTAACGACAATTATGAGCAATGTTGGTCTTTGTTAAACAATAGGTATAACAATAAGCAGTATCTTGCTAATTGTATTTTAAAACAGTTTTTCAGTCAACGTAATATTCAGTCAGAGTCTGCTTCAGAGATCAATCAATTGCTCGATAATACCACCAACATGTTGCATAGTCTTTCAAATTTAGGAATTGATACCAAATCTTGGGATTTAATTGTTATATACATTGTAAGCCTTAAGTTGGATAATGAGTTTAGAAAAATCTGGGAAGCGAAAGTTAGTGAAGTTATGATCGATTCGGACCAATTACCCAACTTAGAGCAATTTACTGAATTTTTGGAAAAGAGGTTTCATTCATTGGAATTTTTAGATCCTAAGGTGCAAAGTGTTAGAGGAAAACCTCAATCAAACAATTATAAATCGGTTGGCGGGCTTCATGCATTACATGTATCTCAAATATTCTGTGCTTTTTGTAAACGTGATCATAGAATAAGCAGCTGTAAAGAGTTCACAAACTTAACGGGTGATGATAGGCGTATCTTTGTTCAAGAGAACAGATTATGTTTTAATTGTATGGCAAACAATCATTCTGCGAGAAACTGTCGAAGCACAACCTCTTGTCAATTATGCCAAAAACGACATCATTCACTTTTACATTCGAGCCAAGGTCCTCAGGCATCAGGCGACAGGAAATCAGTAGTAAAACGGCCACCAGATGGCGCTGGAATGGCACATGTGGCGCAAGTTTCAATACCATCAGAAGAGGAAACACCACCAAAGAGTAGTTTTTTATCACAGGGCTTACATCAATACTCTTTGTTGGCGACAGCATTAGTAGATGCAGAATCAACAGTTGGATCAACATCACAGTTACGAGCTCTCATTGATCCAGCTTCTCATCTATCTTTTGTAACTGAAGCAAGTGTTCAGTTATTGGGATTAAAAAGAACACACGTTAAGGAGCATTTATCGGGATTAGGGGGAGAACCGTCAGTGACAGCGCGAGCTAAGACGGAGGTTATACTTCACTCCTCCCAGAATCCCCAATGTGTAATTCGAGTGGAAGCATACATTCTGGAAAAGCTAACAGGGCTATTACCACCGCGTAAAGTTGAAATCGAGTCATGGCCCAAATTGGACAATATCAAATTAGCTGATCCAGAATTTAACGTACCGAACAAGATTGACTTGTTACTTGGATCTGACGTTTACGGGTTGATAATAAAAGAAGGGTTGATAAAGGGTCCTTTGGGTTCCTTGTTAGTTCAAGAAACAATATTTGGATGGATTCTGTCAGGACGGAATAAGTCGGAACCTACCTCAGGAAATATGGTTAGTATGCACGTCTGCGCAGATGATCGTCTCAGTCGCAGTCACTAAAATCTACAAAAAAGGTTTTATCGGATGAAGAGCAGCACTGTGAGGGTATATTTACATCGACTATGAAGCGGAATGAAAGTGACCGATATATAGTAAAACTGCCTTTTAAAGATGAAAATCCAAGTTGTATTAACGGACATTCTAGTGAAATTGCACTGAAGAGATTCTTGTCGCTGGAACGGAGGTTGGAGAAAGACTCACACCTGAAATCAGAATACAAGAAAACTTTTGAAGAATATTTAATAATGAATCATATAGAAGCAATAGAATTCTACAAGCAAATGAACGGATTACTAAAAGAAAGAAGATAGATTACGTGAATCCAAAGAAATGTTTTACTAACCTGGAAGAAAAACCGGCGTCAGTACACGTGGCAACTGCAGATCATAGCGATGATAAGATGTGGACGAAGTTTTCATCATTAACCAAATTGTTGAGGGTAGCAGTCTTCTGTCGACGTATTCTGAAACATAGAAGATACTTACCTCCTAAAAGAAAAAAATAAATAAAGCATTAGATATTTTGATTATAAAATGTCAGCAGCAATACTTTAATCAAGAAATAGAAAGTTTAAAGAAGGAAAAAGAAGTTAAAAAGAAATTAATACTTACCTCATTTGTGCCAAGACTTTGGAGGCGTTGGTCCGAAGTGTACCTAACGCAACTTATGCATCGATACAAGTGGAAATTTAATACACCAGAGCCAGAGTTGGGAGATATCATGTTTGTGAAGGAAGACGGTTGGCCACCTGCTAGATGGCTTATGGGAAAAATCGTCGAAAAACACCCTGGCTTGGATCAGGTTACGCGTGTCGTCATCCATAAATGTAAGGATTCGTTGTTTAAACGCCCCGTATCGTAACATTGTGTCTTACCCACCACAGTATGATAAAAGAGTTTTTTTAGAATAGATTTTGTAATTTAGAGTTTTTAGACTTGTTTAATGTTAGCATTCTTACAATATTGTGGTATACTTCATTTGTTGTGTACTTTAAGGACAGTCGTCCTTGGTGGGCGGTTATGTTCAAGCGATTTGTATAGCGAACCAATTTTAGTTTTAACGAACGATAAGAGATGGCGCCACTATACAAATTAAAACGCGCAAACGTTTGTGTTCGACAAATGGAAGGGTTTTTGTTAACGGTCGAATAAATTAAGCTTGTACCACTGGGTTGAGACTTTTATTACTACTCTGAGGACGCCTTCTAACAAGTAGCGAACTTGTACACTTATACAAAAAGCATACTATAGTGTAAAAGATTTTATGTGTGACAAAAATTCATTGCGTAATCTGACATGTGACAGTATTTGTAAATGAAAATGTATACATTCTGGTAGTTTTATTGTTTTATGTTAATTTATATTTATTATTTACTTTTGACATTCATAAGTGTGCATTATTGTACCTATGTGAGAATAAATGAACTGAACTGAACTAATAGTAGGTATAGTAATTGGTACATTATATTATTCTCTCTGTTTATTTTTTTCCATGTACAATTCACGAATCTTGTTTATTATATAATGAAAAAAACACAAAATTAAAGTAAGAAACATGAGATCAACTTCAATTAAATGGAATTTTTGACAGTAATCTTCCTTGGTAACTATCACAGAAACATAATTTTTCTTAGTATCGTTAACTATAAATAATGAAGTCACATTTAAGTACTACAAGAAATAAATCTTTGGTTTTTTGCAAGGGCCCGAGCTACTTTCAATGTCATCTTTAAAACCTTTTTTTTGTTGACGAGATCTTGATTTTTTAATGGAAGATTGAGTAATCATAGCTTCACCAGCAGTGTGAGACTCTTTTGTAAGTTTATTTTACTGAAGCTTTTTAAACACAAAAATGCCCTCATCGTTTGAATCTGAACAATCATCCACGTTTTTCTGAAGAAGGGTCGATAAGACATCTCTGGTGAATTTTGGAGTAATAATTTTTTTCATCGATTGACGAAGTTTCTATCCAAAAACTGTCGTCATCGTGGTCTTGTTGGGCTGTATAAGCTATATTCAAAGCTTTTCCAGTATGAATTTTATGATTTATATGGCGTTTTGACCATATGAATCAGGCCAGATGAATCAGGATTTTGCCGTAATACATGCATAACTCATCATACATACTGAATTCAGTATTGTCATTTTTCTACTTGAATCTATAACCCAAAAGCATTACACGAAATACAGATTGAAGTTGTAAAACCATAAAATAAATTTTATAAAACAGGCATTGTAATCATAATGCCACCTGAACTAAGCACAGATGAATCAGACATTTATCTTTGTAACTCCGGGATCCAAGCGAACCAGCCGAATATCCACCTTCTGGCTCGTCTGTTGCACGACTGGCTTCCCCCTGCGCGAGAAGTCAGGCTCTCATCATCATCACCCGACCAAGCACGGTCAAGCGCAGCATACGCCACATTAATCAGTATTATATGCCGGACACTTCTTATTAACCTATTTATAAACATACTAAGGTAGTTATAACTAATACACATTTTTTTTGTAAAAGTGCAATTCATTTCCTTTTGATATAATTATAATTTATAATGATTTACCAAAGGGAAAATGCGATATCGACCATTTTCTTTCGAAAAATGGCAAGCGGACGCGGTATATGAATCAGGAGAACAAACTTCAATTATTTATACTTGGACTGCAATGATTTGAAAAAATATCACTTGTCCCAGGTAGAGTTAAAGGTAAACTGTATAGAAAAAAAATTACACACTGTTTTGTTTGTTGGTTTCAGAAAAAAACCCATAGACGTCCAAAATTTTGTCTTCGAAGAAGTACCCAAATACAGAGTTGCAATGACTCTAGAATTCTCTGATTTGACAAGGTTTTATTTAACTTGGCTAAAGCTTGCCAAGTTATTTGGGTTTCGGGTGGAATCTTGTAAGTTAAATTAGACCAACTTTCCGGTTTCCGATTGAGCTGAAATTTTACACGCATATATGTATATTGCGTGACAATGCAATAATATGGTACCATGGAGCTGGTCTGATGATGGAGTCGGATGGTGGTCATAGGAACTTCTGTACTAAATACGATAGACCTATCGTGTTTGGGCTCGTTTTACTTGTCTTGGCTAGCACTCTGTTGCTAAAAGATAACCAGGGTCTCAAAAGCTTGTATTTAAAAAGTTATATTTTTATAATAATTTATTTTTAATTTCTGATGTTTCAGGTGTGGTTCCAGAACCGCCGTGCAAAATGGCGCAAGCAACAAAAAGCAGGCTGCGAGCCGTATCCTGGTCAAAGCAGGCCACGCACTCCTGAGAGGTCTCCTTCTCAGCTTGCCTTGGAGATGCGGGATTTTATCACTATACCTGGTAATTTAGATGTAACTACTTCACCATGTGCTGGCAAGTGTAACGCAAACTTTCCTCCAACAAGATCGTTATACATAAGATCTCAAGAATACGCTGATGCGAGCTGGTTCCAGCCGGTCTTACTGAGGTCATAGGTTAGGCCTATATCCAGCAGTTGCAGTTGGAGCACATCTAATGACTGGTATGATAAATAATCATGAAGAAGTAGAAAATGATATCTGATCAGCCTCTGTGATCGGTTTCGAAAAGAACCGATCAATGATCAAGCTTGTCCATTTTTTTACTAGGCCTTAAAGTCTGTGTGTCATTAAATAGACTATATACACATTTTGATGTTTCGTGTAATAATCAAACTTGTTATATACTTCTAGTATTTTTTTTATTTTATCCTTTTATCTCACATTTCTTTCTCTATAATCCTTACTAATCAATAAGTAAATAACAAAAACTTAACACGTTTCCAGTATCATCAAGTCAAATGATCAACATGCCAGAAGCAGCAAACCAAAATACGTACTCCAAAACAAAACCACCACCACCAGCCATCCACATCGCAGCTCTACCGACAAGACAGAATCCCCACGCAGAACTACCCTCCTTTTCAATACCCTTACAATACAACCTTGGAACATTCAAGAAAATCGGCGAGGACATACAACTAGACGTCGAAGCGGTCGCAGAGACCATCCCTCAGAACTGGGACCCTAGAGTCATACCGAACTTCAATTTGATGAACCTAAAACCTTTACTCGAAAATAGAGACAATATAGATTTGAGTGAACTGAAATATGAAGTTAAAAACGAAGCAGTAGCTAGAGTGAACTTCAATGAAATTAATAATAGCGTTTCAATTGAAACTGAAGATATTCTAGGAAAAGAACCGATAAATGAAGGACAGACTATTAGTCCTGATTTTGAGATTCAAAGATACCAGAATTATAATGAAAATGAGAAGAGGTATAGAGAACAGGGTTTTGAAGAAGCTATAATGGAAGATAGGAGTGAGTTTGTCTGTGATAGTGACTTTTTGTGTAAGAATAATTTTGGGAAAGTGGATGAAAAGAGAGGAGAGTTTGAGGAGTGTCACTTGTTGGACACTGATAATAATGTTAGTATGAATACTTTTGAGAATAATATATGAGTTGAATTTTAGGTAGTAGATATTGTAGATACTTTTATTAACAGTCTTTGAATGAGATATTTTGTAATTAAAATCAAAAACGTTATTTCGTTTCCAGTATCATCAAGTCAAATTGTGTATTTTTAATTACACTTTATTTGAATATTTATAGATGAGGTAGGTATTATTTTGTAAATATGATTTTTTAAAATTGTATGATCTCAATGATTAAAAAATATAAAAAAAATCAGCTGTTCCATAGATTTTGTCGACGGTGAACGATATTTTTCTATGGAATTGAAAATAACAAACAATTTTTTTGAGTTTTGACAAAAGTCGCAGAACAAAAGTTGTTAGTTTTGATGCACAGAATAAGCCCCTAAGAGGATGCTAATTGATTAGAAATAACCTTGTATACATGTATCATTGAGATCATACAATTTTACTAATATAATAGTTTCGTCTTCATTAATTATAAATTACGCATAAGTAATAAATTTTTTGATATCAATACTGTTTTAGTTACATCCAAAAATATATATTATTGAAATATATATATATATATATTATTTTTGCCCATCCAATTAGTTATGTGCTTGCCCTGTACTAAACTAAAAGGGGATGATTAAGACCATCATTACGAACAACTTTTACAATGGATTCAACCCAAAATTCCAGAAAGAAATATAATATCATAAAATGAGAAAAAAAATTGAAATAATACAGCTAAAAGAGTTATCTTTGTGATAAGCACTTCAAAAATCTGAAGCGAACGCAGGATTTGAACCTGACCCTTCGGATCACTAGCCCGACGCTCTAACCAACTGAGCCAGCCCGCCTCCTACGCAAGCTTCAAATTCTTGAAGTGCTTACATTACACCAACTTATAGCGTTGGTGGCGCCACCTGTGGTACCCGTATTAGACAGGTTATCACTCAACTAGAAGTTATTAGAACTTCTAAAGATTGACGAGAGATGACGCACTAGTACGTCATACTTCTAAAGATTGACGAGAGATGACGCACAAGATAACTCTTTGAGATAAAATCTAGTGTGGAAAGCACTCAAAATAAAAATCATAATATTGATACAGCTAATAAAAATATACACCTAACATGATACAGCTAATTTTTTTCTCGAGTTCTGTGTTAGCTACAAAGTAAAAGTTGTTCATATTGATGGTCTGAATCCCCTCCTTTCGACTTAGTACACCAGTAATTTGATTTTGATATCGATCGTTATTATTTACGTCACACGATTTTTTTCGTCATTAATTGTATATTGAACGTTTCGTGTTGGCTTTCAAGCGGTGGAGTAACGGATGAGTTCACGAACGTTTCAATTTAGTAACGTCACACATATGTCACACGTTTTTACGTCATCGATCGAAACTCTATCGTTTTTTTTGACAGCTTTCGGGCTGTCAGAAGTGTCAAAAAAACGAGAGAGGTTCTGGAACGTATCACCTCAGAAACGAGATCGGTTAACAGAATCGCCCTGCAGTTCTGGATAACCCTGTAATGATCTAAAAATACTTGACAAATACTAAACTTATTTCGATTATGAAACTTTGGGAACATCTTCGGTGTTTGAATCATGCATGAGTTTTCAACAAACCGAACTTTGATCAAGTTCTGAAGCTTCTGGACTAGCACTGCACTATACAAGGTGTTGCTTTGCAAAGTCCATAGATTACAAAGGTCCCTAAGTTTTTATAGTATACTCAAACTATTTTAGTTTTCGTGTGGCTCAACACATTTCTGTCAGTTATTTTTATTCACGCAAGGGGCGCTGTACAAAATTGTATGAAGCCACAGGGAAATTTATGTAGATACACTTTAACGAATACATTTAAAACTAAGGATACATTACGATTTTTTGTATATTTTTTTATTTCCTATAAAATAAATAAATATTTTGGGACATCTTACACACGGCCTCTGATCCCAAATTAAGCAAAGCTGGTGATATGGCTGCCAGAGACTGATATACTACATATACTTATTTTTAAATACATACTTATATAGATAGTAACTAAATAACACACAGACACAAAGCAAACACTTATGTTCAATCACATAAATATTTGCTCTGGGTGGGGATCGAGCCCACGCCTCTTTGATCCAGAAGTTAGGGTCACTAACCACCGAGGCAGTCAAAACTAAGTAGGTATGTTTGCATTTAATTACATACTGCCCGCTGTTAAGCAGATACCTATGCGGTCTAGGGTGTAACACGCTTTCCTAGAAGATACCTATTATTTTAGGGTTGGTTCAAAAGATGTTTAGTATGATGAGTACCTATATGAATAACCAGAAGGACTCTCTAAATATGTACCGAGGCTCGGATGACACGTTAATTTGTACGTCCCGGTTGTTTCAACCGTTCAGCCATATCAGATGCCTTCAGGCGGCCTAAAAATAGCCACCCGGCCTACGGAACTTACTTACTTATTTAATATGTACATTTGAATGAAATACGCTTTGTACAAAATTAACATCGATAACATCCTTGTCTTTTTTGCTTTGAAAGACAGACAGCGCGCTACAAACTTTTCTTAGATTTTGTGGCCATAGTTCCATGATGGGACTACAGTTAAAAATGTTCAACACTAGTTCCATTCAAAATTGATACCGAAATAATGGAACTAGTATTAATTTTGAGTTTACACTAGTATAATTCACAGTTTCATGATGGAACTGCTGATAATGATTTTTAACACCAGTGTTATAGGTACTATCCATTTCATCATCATCATTATAATTTCAGCCATAAGAAGTCCACTGCTGGACATAGGCCTCCACTAATGATTTCCAATAAGACCGGTTGATAGCGGCTTGCATCCAGCGCGATCCTGCGGTCCTAATAAGGTCATCCGTCCACCTTGTGGGTGGACGTCCTACGCTGCGCTTGCCGGTACGTGGTCTCCACTCGAGAACTTTTCGACCCCATCGGTCATCAGTTCTCCGCGCTATGTGCCCTGCCCATTGCCACTTCAACTTGCCAATCCGCTGGGCTATTTCGCTGGGCAGTAGTATCCATTTAGTTTCTGATAATAATGGAACTGTGACCATTTACACATATTACATCTTACCACAAAAGTTTTACGCACGCTTTAGCTTTAACAGTGCAAATTGCATGGTTAAACAGTGTTTGAGTGTGTTTAAATCTTGTATGGTTAGGCGGATTATGTCCCAGCGGAAAACCATTCAAAATTAGGGTCCCTGGTTTTTTTCGATGTTTGCAGTCTAGCATAATGTCGTCTAGACAAATACCTCATATTTTTTAATAAGTAAGTTTAAGGAATGTTTTAAGGCTACATTTTAAGGTACCCATCAAATTTTATTACCCTTATATTCGTAAGTTATGACGTCTGTAACCTTTGATAACGTCAACGGTCATTCTATAACTCAGTATTTAGTTAACCTTACCTACCCCTATTCTTTAATCCTGAATACGTATTCAGGGTCGAATTATCTTCAATTTAAACTAACGTAGGGCGAATTAATTATTTACAAGAGGATGGATCAAGGTTCTGTCTGTGGGGGTAAGTTGTTAAATGTATATTAACGAAGTCACAGCGTTGTAGCATTTCTTTAGAATGTTATATTATGTTTGATGGTCGTCAATGATCATTTAAACAAAAAATTATAGGTATTAAACTTTCGGAAAATATCAAATTTTTAATAGGGCAAGCGCAAATCAAGTGATTTGTATACAGAGTGTTTCTGCCGTTTGCATTTCCTTTCGCAGTTTTTAGTCGTCATTTTTGGACGTCCAGTCTTTCAACCTTAGGCAAAATAAGGATGTGGATGTTTTTTATCTTTAAGCGCTTATTGTGTTTTTGGACGCCTGTGAATCACAATATTATTATGTACTACGAGACGAAAAAGCCGTGGTGGTCTAGTGGTAGTAACACCCGACGTGCAATCGTGAGGTAGTGGGTTCAAATCCCGGTCCCGTACCAATGAGTTCTTTGGGATTTATGTACGGAATTTCAAACCACTGACTTTTCGGTGAAGGAAAACATCGTGAGGCAACCTGCATACGTCCGCAGAAGAAATTCGATGGCGTATGTGAATCCACCAACCCGCACTGGGCAAGCGTGGTGGATATGGCCCAAACACCCTTCGTGGGTAGGCCTACGTCCTGCAGTGGACTATTAAAAAGGCTGAAACAGTACAGTACAGTACGAGACTAATTGCGCACTAAAATTACAATTATTATTACAATGTGTTCAAATCGCGAACGTTTAAAAACAACGCCTGTGAATCTGTCTCTGACATCATTGATCCTGAACTAATGGACCGACATTAATGAGTTTTTTTATTTGTTAACAAACTGATGCAACATACATTTTCATTTTATATTTATATTTTCATCACATCTATTCGAAAAGAACCATTTGGTTCGCCTTTAAGTGTGCCCAAAGGTGGTGTTTTCTATAAGGAACTTTATAAGTGCGGCGGAATTATCTTTGCCGCGCACTTTTTGAATTTGGAACAAATAAGTGCGCTGGAATGATCTTTGCCGCGCACTTTTTGATTTTGGAAGTATTTGTTATGTTAGTGTTCAGCGCCATGAAAATGAATGAAAAGAATGTAAATATAAGATTTCATTTGTTTTATTATTACATACCATTTAATTTCAATTTAGTTGTTACTCTACATTGTATTGAATAATAATTTTACAATAAAATATGAATCGCCTTTTACTTTCTCATAGAGGTGATGAAAAGTAGAGTGTACCACTCGGGCGCAAAATATATTTTAGGCTCGGGCGACGTACTTTGAATCCCTTGATATGTTCAGGATTCTACTAACGAATCCCTCACTTCGCTCTGGATTCAAAAACGCGCCCTCGCCGTAAAAGTATTATTTTGCTCCCATATGATACAATCTACTATTTATCTATGATTAAATAGGGTGTGTATTTGCAGGTTCTCAAGTTTTTATTTTAAACTTATTAGATGTAGCTTAAACAATGGGGTATAAGTGCAGCGCTAAGTACCCCTGTGTTGCCTAGACTACGTCCACCCTTCTTGATCTGTATCTCAAGCGTAGGGCAGACTGGCCATTATTGCTGGCGAGAAAACCCTTCGCTTTGCATTCTTTGGTACTTCGATTAAGGATTTTTACACAATTGCGTCTTTAAGATGAGCCTCTAGTTCTAAACTAATGGTGTGATGAATGCCAGTATCATCTAGGTACTTATACGCTCTTTGGCGCCTTATATTAGGGTTTTACACAATTGAGTTGTTAAAAGTATTAAAAAATCTGATTGATTGATTTGGTAATAAATTTTAAATCCTTTTTCTGTTTTTAGCATATCAGAATCAAGTGATTGTATAATTTCAGTGACTAGCTACTGTTCGTCTACGTCGGTTTTGTTTTAATTTTTAGGGTTCCGTACCTCAAACGGAAAAAACGGAACCCTTATAGTATCACTTTGTTGTCCGTCTGTGTGTATGTCAAAACTCTTTATCTCGGGAACGCGTTAAGATATCAAGTTGAAATTTAAAGTAAATACGTATATCTAAAGTCTTTTGCAGTTGTGTGAAGGAAACACTTCTTAGTTATCGTATAAAATAGTTAGAGCCGTATAGATTGTAAAAAACCGCATATGTCGACACTCACAAAAATCTAAACCTACAGGGTAGTTCCCGTTGACATAGAACTATGAAATTTGGCGAGAAGCATTGTTTTAGAGTACAAATATAGGAATAAATCTGAAAACTGTACAATTTTATTTAAATCACAAAAAAATAGAGCCTCAAAATTCACAAAATATGGGTTCAAAATACAAAGTGAGTAAATCGTATCATGTAAGGTATCATATAAAAGAACTTCATTAGCACATGCTAAAACAGGTTTTTAATTATTTTAACAATGTGTAATTTTCGACGTATGACGAGAAAAGTGAAAAAAAAAAAGAACTTATTTGTCGATGGTTATAGTAAGTATAGAGATTTTAACAACTTACTTCCCAATTTTGTGAAATTTTCTGGATTTGTACGGAACCCTCGGCGTGCGAGCCTGACTAGCACTTGTCCGGTTTTTTTTGTTTCTCAGCGGCTGTCGTTTTCGAACACACATACTACTCATATTCATACACATATTACTTTATTGGTATTTAATTTGGCAAATTTAAAATATACAAGTCAATCTTAAATACCTTAAATTAAAGTCCAGTCAGTCTTTTACCACGCTAATTTTTAGCGCTCAGTGGTAAATACCACCCACTCGCACCCATCCCGTGCGGGCGGGTGGTATCTACAACTGAGCACTACCGTGGCTCGGATGGCACGTCTCGGTTGTTTTAACCGTTTAGCCTTATAAGAGGCTTAATAAAAACTCTGACGCCAGGGCTAGCCGCTCGGCCTATCCGAACTTACTTACTGCACTATACCTTTTCAGAGTACTGCTGAAGCTACCTACAACTCTCCAACTTATGGTAGGTAGAATAATTATGGTTGTATGGCAGCTTGATAATTGTGTAATACTTAATTTTTTTTCATATTTTTATTTACACAGAAAAACAAAACACATATCCACTATGACTAAACCTACAAATACCTACATACTTAAACTAAAAAGAAAAGAAAACTCATACAAAAAGAAACACAAAATACAATAAAACCTAATACTTAAATTATATATTTGATTTATTTTTTGTTTTGTAATTATTATGTAGTAGTTAAGTAAACAATGTACAACAGATTTAATGTCATGGAGAGCTAAGTCAGTTTTACATTCGCTGCAGAGCTGTAACCCGCCTAAAATTATGACTTTTCGAAGGCGATAAAATCAGAATTAAACTGCAACGTAAGCACAGCCATGATGTGTTTGTAATCACGCCACGGGTTAATGAGGTCGTCTCATTATGGATTGGAATTAAATGCTCGAAAAACAAATTAAACTGTTATCAAGTATTTAAATAATCTGCCAAGTACGAGTCGTACTCTCGCACGTAGGGTTCCGTACTGTATGGGAATACATTACGAAACCCTATGTGCGCGAGTCCGCCCCCCTTAAATATTTATTTTATTTTAATTTAGTTGATTGAATCAGGCGTTACTTTGCGTTTTTGCTTTATTTTAATTATTTAGCTGCATGCTTACTTGAGTATTGCGGTTAAATTATAATTAAATTAAATTAAATTCAATTTTTTTTTATTTCCTTTATAAATAACATTACAGTATACACCAATACGTTACTTATTGTACTTTTAATACTTAAAAACATTTAGGTACACAAAAAAAAATAAGAATGCAGCTAAATATTCTGTGACTATTTCAAGCTACCTGTTACCACTATTAATATCGAGCGAAAAACGGCTAATAATTCAGGTTTGTCGTATGGGAGCCCCCCTTAAATATTATATTTATTCTATTTTTAGTATATGTTGTTATAGCGGCAACAAAACTACATCATCTGTCTCAATTTCAGCTTTCTAGCTATAACGGTTCATGAGATACAGCCTGGTGACAGACAGACGGACGGACAGCAGTCTTAGTAATAGCGTCCCGTTTTTACCCTTTGGGTACGAAACCCTAAAAAGTATGTCAGGTGTATCGGTTGGGCCATTGTGAGAGCTTTGGCTTTTTAATTGTTGCAAAAATACATTTAATTTTACAAACAATGTACGAGTAACACCATAAATATAGTTTATGAAAGTTGAATTAATCAATACCGAAGTTCGAAAATTTCTTAAAAAATATTATTTTTAATTTTATTATTAAAATTGTCAAAAAAGCCGAAATATAGGCATTTGCGGGGAGCCAGACAGACGAATAATGTTTATGAATTTTGAATTAATCAATATCGAATTACCGAAGTTTGAAAATTGCTTAAAAAATATTATTTTTACTTTTATTATTAAAATTGTGCGCAAAAGCCGAAATATAGGCATTTGCAGGAGCCAGACAGACGAGACGCCGGGGCACACCCGCCCGCCAACTTCATGCCTCCCGCGCACTCCCTACCGACTACGACAGTCTGCGTCGGAATTGTGCACACATGCGCAATAATTAGCCAATCACGGCGAAGTGTCATCTGCGTCTAACTTCTCATCTGCCGATTTGTGTGGCGCTCAGTATTTAACGGATATTAACTAACAGACTTCCAAAAAGGAGTAGGTTCTGTGTTCGTTTTGTCTGTATTTTTTTATGTATGTTTATCGATAATTTCGCTAATGGTGAATCGAACATTTCTGTTTTAATTCGAAGGAGTATACTCCCGAGGTAATTCCATTAAAAGAAATCGGCTGACCCGTTTTTGAACAATATTATTTTTTGCAAACATTAGCATGACCGACTTCACCCGTGTACAGAATTCGCGAATATTTCGCACGGATCGATGTAGCATTTTTCACATTATTGTTGATTTATCAAAAATGGCTCAGCCGATTTCAATAAATGGGACCAATTTCGAAGTATACTATTTCCAATAAAAAAAGGATTATTGAAATCGGATCACTATGAAAAAAGTTATGCGTGGTTATACATAAAAAAATATATATACGCGTCGAATTGTATACCTCCTCCGGTGGTTCGTCGGTCAAAAATCAACAATAATGTAAACAACTCGAGCGAAAATTCGAATTTTGTAGACGATGAAAGGCGGTCTAGTCATTTTTTGCGAACAATAATTATCTACGGTATAGTATGGTAAGTAGCCGTGGTAACAATGACCAGCCCCCCTACCGCCTAAAGCAATAGCAATCGTAATAGCAATCGTTTATGACTTCATATTAGTCATTTGGCACCGCCTATGTGACGTTAGCCATCAAAGTTGTTCATTCAATGATTGCTTTCGCAATCCACGCAAAGCAATTGATGGCTAAAGTCACATAGGCGGTGCCAAATTACTAAAATGATGTCATAAACGATTGCTATTGCTTAGGCGGTAGGGGGGCTGATTTTAACCATAACCATCGAATACACAAGCAGTTAACTATTTATAATAATAATTATTATTATTCATAACACTATGTTATAGTCAGCATAATAATTGTACCAACTTAACACTTAGGGTTTATTATAACTGACGATTAAAACGCGATGGTGGTAAGTAATATTTCTATGAGATGTACAGCGATTATTTATTACTTTTATTTTTTCTTTTGCATAGCGGCCTTCGTGGGTAGGCCTACGTCCTGCAGTGGACTATTAAAAAAAGGCTAGTACAGTACAGTACAAATATTTAAGCTAACTCAGCTCTAGCTGCTAAGTTCCTTAATATTAATAAAATAAAACAAGATTATTTTTTGCAAAAATTGTCTTGTTTGACCGACTTCACCCGTGTACAGAATTCGCGAATATTTCGCTTGGATCGATGTAGCATTTTTCACACTGTTGTTGATTTATCAAAAATGGCTCAGCCGATTTCGATAAAATTAAATGGGACCAATTTCGTTGCCTGTGATTAGATAACCTTTTATAGGTTTAAACATTCTCTAATTTTTAACTAGTTTTCTTTAGATAGGGTATTTTAGTTTAGATAGGATAATTTATTTAAGTTTTGTTTTCATGTTTTATAAGTTTTTTAATTGAAATTTGATGTTATATGTATTACAACATTTCGAAGTATACTCTTTCCAATAAAAAAATAATTATTGAAATCGGACCACTATGAAAAAAGTTATGCGTGGTTATACATAAAAAATATATATACGCGTCGAATTGTATACCTCCTCCGGTGGTTCCTCGGTCAATAAATTAGAAGCATAGTGGACGAAGGATTTTTAAACTGACAACTTTTTTGTAAATAAAAACCCTTAAATCTTAATTGTTAAAATGACGTTAAATATATCATTCTCATTCAATATTCATATGTAAGGCTCAAAATTATAAATTAAGTGATTTTCCAGTATACTGCTGTGGTAAGAAAACAAACATAGACAAGTATGTAACAATTTTTATCAGTTTTTTGGATATATTTCTGAAATCACGAAAAAAACGAGCTTTCTGTTTTAATTTCTCTATTGTGAGAAATAGGTGGACGGATGACCTTATTAGGACCGCAGGATCGCGCTGGATGCAAGCCGCTTTCAACCGGTCTTATTGGAAATCGTTAGGGGAGGCCTATGTCCAGCAGTGGACGTCCTATGGCTGAAATGATGATGATGATGATTGTGAGAAAAATATGTATTTATGTGGCTTTGTTTCTTAGCACAGCAGAATATCAGTTAAAAATAGTGGCGTCAACGTCTTGGCAGACAAACCACGCCAAAAATAAGTTGTCATCGTCAAACACTAGAGCTACAAAGTAACCAGCAACTGACACTAACAACAGAACGCCAAAACAAAGACAAGACGACGAAAAACCTTCGAGAGAGCGAAACAGTCACTCGTCTCTTCTGCAAAAAACCTGTACCTGCTTTTCTTTTTCCTTTGTTAAAACGAGCATATACCGCCATCTCCACCTGCCATCACAGAATCGCTCGTGCAAACGGCCCCTAACCACATTAAGCCCTGTATTGACCGTCACGTGACTAAGTACCAAATGCATACTGGACACGCAACATCGCTAAGAATGTTCGAAAATAATTTTATGACTAAAAGGTCGAGCTGTTATTTCTTGCCTTTGTGAACTGAAGAATGAAATGCTAAAAGGTTGACCATGTTAAAATATACTTTATCATAGTTATAATGTTATGAAAACCTACGCAAAAATACGAATCTTGATTTGGAATTAAATTAACGGAATACTTACCAGCGTAGTTCTTGTAAGTTACTGAAAGTTGTTGACAACTACTTCTACATCGAAGTTTTAAGGGTCGTGGGTGCTGGCAGGGCACTTCAAACATAAATAAGTAAGTCAGGGTGAATCAAACTACTTGGCGCCTGTGAAGTTAGCTATAGACCGTTCCATAACCGCTGAGAACTAGGGTCGCGATCCCTTAGCAGGTACCGCAGAGATAACCAACCTTTAACGAATAGGTTTGCTATAAAAATATCACTATATTCTGGTAGTTTATAAAAGATAATAAATGCGTGCTATAAATAGCTAATAATTAAGTATTATTATTATATACTACGGGACTAATCGCGCACTAAAGTTATGAGATAAATAAACACTTCATCATCATGTGTTCAAATCGCGAAAGTTTAAAAACAACAAATTAAGTATTAGTTTTATGACTTGTGCCCAATGCTTCAATAGATGTTGAAACATCTCTTTGGAAAAATTTCGGAGTAGGTAACCAGGTAGTCTTGCAATAGTTCTTAATATACCTGCCTATTTTTTGTTACAAATATTTTCGAGATGCTTTAAATTGTTTTGTTAAATTCGCTAAAGATGCCCCATTTTTAATTTCGTAGCGGGTGGTGTATTACCGTCCACTAAATGGACCATAAAAATCCCCCATAAAGGCTACCGTAAGTTGGCGCCGGAGGGGCAACATTGGTGTGGACGGCTTAGGGTGTCGAGTGGTGTGCTGCGCTTTCACTAGACGCTACTCGCGGCGTTATGCCCTTTAACACTTCCACCCTGGAGCTTAGGTTCTTAGCTCTTGCGGTTTCCACTCCAAACCGGCCGGTTAAGGCCTTATTTAGCCACAGGGAATCGGGCTAAATGTAATACTCCGACTCAGAATGAGGCCCATGCAGTCCGTCAAAATATGTTTGCAACCCCTGATCCTCTACCAAGAAACGTAGCAACTGCGTAATCGACACCAAAGCGATACATGTTGAATAGAAAACGTTACGTTTGTGTTCATTTCGCCAAGATGAGTGCTAACATAATACTATCGAAGGTTCTCAGCGGTTCAGGAACAGACCCCACATCATCTCTCTTGCGCCGCTAACATGAGCGTATATTGCTACCGCGCAACCTATCGCCTCGTGTTCACAGCCGCCGAGAAGTTTGATTTGGCCTACATGTAACTTTGTATGGGCCTGATAGCTAGCCTTATTTAACGTCTTATCCGAGACACGGTGGCGCTTAGTTGTAAATGCCACCCGCGCCGCGGTCAACTATCTGAAGACTGACCGTCTCAAACGTTGCTTAAGGTGACGCATTGACGAACTATTATTTCTCAAAAATCGAGTACCGCGCCCCTTCACTCGGACAAATTTTACGCGGTCGCGTTCGACAGGATCGCGCCAGAGCGGCGGGCGGCAGTGAGTTTTTAATTGATTACTCATAATGTACACATAAAAAAAATAACTTCTCGGTCTGTAAAATAGAAAAGTGATCTAGCCATTTTATTCGTAAAAAATAATAGGATGTTGTCGCTGATAATTCTGAGCATTCGAATTATTAAACTTTTTGGCGAGAATTTTGGAAGTTTTTTTTTAATACTTCCAAAATTTTTGGTTTCTTTTCAAAATTTTGTCCAGTTCATTAAATTTTTCAAGATTTTCCCTTATCTATGATATCTTTTAAATTTGAATCAACATCATTCGTCCTCTCACATCGCGCATTCAAAAGTATTCGTTTTCGTGTTTCTCGGCCCGATGCTTCGTCTTAATTTTAGTGATCTCTATCATAGAATTTCATGTATATCTTGCTGTTTTTAAACTTTCGCGATTCGAACACATAAATAAAATATACTACGGGACTAATCGCGCACGAAAATCACGAGATAAATAAATAACTCATTATCCCGACGTTTTGACCGAGTTGCATCGAGCGTGGTCACGGGTACACTCAATAATGATATGGAGGTATTTATTTATCTCGTGATTTTAGCGCGCGATCAGTCCCGTAGTATATAATAATGACATATATTTCCTCGTGGTCATACTGGTATGAGTTTCAAGTCAATGTCAATACAGTTATAGTCAAATAATTAAAATATGGCTAATTGTGTGCGTACGAGTATAAATAAAACTCCAATCTCAAAGTAATTATGTGATTTTTTTTAAATAGGATTATTTACAATCAAACTAGTATGACTACGACTAGTCCACCAGCCCTCTCCAGTGATTAATAACAGGCTGAATCTTCGTGAGCAGGTCTGGTAGTGGTGGCCGTGGTGGTCTAGAGGTAGTGACACCCTCCTTACAATCGTGAGGTCGTGGGTTCAAATCCCCGGTCCCGTACCAATGAGTTCTTTAGAATTTATGTACGGAATTCCACACCAATGGCTTTTCGGTGAAGGAAAAACATCGTGAGGCAACCTGCATACGTCCGTAGAAGAAATTCGATGGCGTATGTGAATCCACCAACCCGCACTGGGCCAGCGTTGTGGATATGGCCCAAACACCCTTCGTGAGTAGGCCTACGTCCTGCAGTGGACTATTAAAAAGGCTGGTACAGTACAGTACAGGTCCGGTTAGACGAGACGCCCAGATTAGTCTTATAAAAAAATCTTGGGCGAGCTAGCTAAACTCTGTAGTTTAACAGACACAGGTATAAAACATGTCGATGAAACAATGAAGGTAGACGAAATGCCCGTTATTTATGTTCCGTGTTTGACCCGAGTTACTTAACAATTAAAAATAAATTCCAAATAAGTCCATCAAAATCTAAAACAATTCAATATTGAAAAATTCCAAATCCGTCTTCCTGCAGCGTTAACATAATTGGGTCAGCCAGTCTGGGTCCGGATACCTTTTACACAAACCATTTTACACCTCAAGTTTACGACTTTAGAGTATACATTTGGTTGTTTAGCATGTGTGGAATATTAATAATTATTCCACGATATATGAAAATGTTGATATTTTGTGGTTGTATCTGATACAGGGGATACAATCCGATAATTTGAAAAGGGTTTGTTTTTCGACACCTGTGTTTTATCGCTAATTTAGAATTGTGTTTCGATGAGCAGCTCTTTATTGAATGCGGTTTATTAGCATTATACCATGTTTATTTGCAAAGTGTAAATTAATATACGTATTTTTCATACCACCTGCTCAAAAATGACTCATTATATGTCGTACAATATTAACTTAGTAAAAGTAATTATTATCTTAACACATGCTCGAGGGCAGGCCAATAATGTTGTACGAAACTCCCTAGGGAGTAAAGTGATTTAAATTTGAAACGTCTAATTCGTTAAAAATTACTTAACTTAGAACATTTACAGACATCGTAAAGTGGGTTTATTTTGTATAATCGAATCAAACTTCTTAGAGTCTTAAGATGGACGGACAGACGTAAGGAGGATCTTTGAAATGCCTGTGTTAATCGAGCTGGCCATGGTCTTATGTTTTTCACGTAGGACCTATTTACATTCTGTTTTATTAAGGGTTTGTGTGCTTTTCTATGAAAATTCGTAGGTAAGTACATTCTAATTTGTTTTATTTTATTGTGAACAAATCCGAGTTGCCTAGTGAGTATCTACACTTAGTGAGTTTATGACGTAAGTATTACTCATATTCTTGTGGTTTTATTTTTTCGCAGTAAGTATGAAAAGTAGAGTATGCACCACTAAAACCAACTCTGTCTTCGTCTTAGGCAGCTTGAAGCCCTCGCTTTATTCAGGACTCTAAATGATTGCCTCGCTTTGCTCGTGAATTAACTTAAAACACCCTCGCTGCGCTCGGCAGTTAACTGTAGAGTCCCTCGCTACGCTCAAGGTCGATTGTCGCCCGTGACATAAGACACTACTTGGTTTTCTTGGTACATAATCTACTAATTCATGACGCAAAAAGATAAAAAAAAATTCCAAAAATTACAAATTCTTTTTAAAAAAGGTTAATTTTACGGACAATTTTGGGTAGTTAAGTCATAAAACATTATTTTACATGTAAAATCAAATAAAAATAATAATACGAACACGTTTCAAAATATCTGAGCTGATAGCCGAAAATTTCTCGAGTGGAGACCACGCACCGGCAAGCGCAGCGTAGGACGTCCACCCACAAGGTGGACGGATGACCTTATTAGGACCGCAGGATCGCGCTGGATGCAAACCGCTATCAACCGGTCTTATTGGAAATCATTAGGGGAGGCCTATGTCCAGCAGTGGACGTCCTATGGCTGAAATGATGATGATGATGATCCGAAAATTGGGAATTTTATTAATATCAATTTCAAATATCTGTTTTTTTTTTAATTTAGGATAGTGTATTTCATAGTCAAATTAGTCAGAAACAAAGTAAACTACACACCCTTAACGGGAATAGGTCGACTTACCCTGTAACCCTGTATATGAAACAATCGTGACACGTAGTTTGTTCACTATAAGCTCCTCAATTACCTACTGAACCGATTTCGGCCAAATTTTCCACACTGTGTGCAGATTGATTCAACTTGAGAGATTAGTTTATTTCTTAATTTGTAATAATCGTAATATTTCTACAGGGTTATTTCTAATCAATTAGCATCCTTTTAGGGGCTTATTCTTACATCAAAACTAACAACTTTTGGTCTGCAACTTTTGTCAAAACTCAAAAATAAAAAATCAGCTGTTTTACACATTTTGTCGCGAGTGTACGATATTTGTCTATGGAACAACAATTTTTTTTGAGTTTTGACATAACTCGCAGAACAATAGTCGTTAGTTTTGATGTACAGAATAAGCCCCTAAGAGGATGCTCATTGATTAGAAATAACCCTGTATATTTGGTAAAATAACATTTGTTGGGTTAGCTAGTATGAGAACCTACATAAAATATTACAACACCAAAAAACCTTTCAAAAGAAAAGTAACTTATAAGAAATTTCACACACTAGTAAAAAAATATCATAAGAATTTAACTTTTTTAATACATGCTTTTGAGATCATGGATATAATATAGCAACAGAGAGCCAGCCAAGATAAGTAAAACGAGCCCAAACTCGACGGGTCTATCTTGTTTAGTACAGGAGTTCCTATGGCCACCTTCCGACTCCACCATCAGATCAGCTTCAGGGAACCATAATATTGCATTGTCACGCAATATACATATGACTGCAAAACAGCTCAATCGGAAACCGGGAAGTTGGTCAAATTTAACTTGCAAGATTCCACTCGAACTTACATACATACATACATAGGTACCTACATAAAAGCTTGTAACAATGAAATTTCGTATTTTAGTTCAATAACGTAGGCAGAACCGGTTTGGAAATGTTTTATTTACTTAGAATCTGAACTTACACCTTATGGCATTCAACCAAAACCGATTCCACTTATTTCTGAACACTTTTTCTCCATATCATACTTAAAGTAATTGATCTACATCACGCCAACTCAATTTATCGTCTACCTTACAAACATAATTTAAGGCACATAATTTAAAAGCGCGCCCCATTAGAAACATAATGCATTCTCCTCGAGATGAAATGCACTTCTCATGATACTCATTTGACAAAATCTACGTCGGCATTAATATCAGTCTTACGGTGTTAAATTTCGATTTTTCTTCCCACTACATCGCACAGAAAAATCAACCTTACTACCAAGAAATTAGAACCTCTAATTGCAATATAAAAAGTCCGAGCTAATATGAACTGTGGAAAGCAAACACAGTATTCAGAAATTGCTCCCCCAAAAGGAATATGCCTCTTATAATTAGTCAAATAAGAACCATTATTACGTAACCATACATAACAATTACAACACAATCGAATTCAGACGTTTGTGTACCTTGCACACATACACCTGGTTTTACTCACGTTTTACTACAGCAAGTGAAATTGAGTCTTACGCTCTAAGTTCAAAGTAGAAAATCGTTTGACAGAATGAGAGCTCTACAACCTACTGACTTGTACTAAGTCCGTGCATTCGGTTTTCTAACACACAATCTTACCGGTGGAAAATCTTCAGCGGTGTCACAGAAAAATGTGCTCTACGATTGTAGAGCAACGGTAGAAAATTGCTCGTGAGCGAATGAGGCTGTGTGTCATTTCAGGAGTGTGGTGGTAGCCCCGACAGAGGTCTAAAAGGGGTAGTGGAGGGCGCGGGCGGCGTTCGGGGCAGCTAAAGGCTTTCCAGGCCATAGTACGTTAGTACCGCCGCGTCCGCCGTAGTGTACGCACGGATGGCGCATTCCAAACCGCGCGTGCGCTTTTCGATTTTTTTAAAACGTAATTCACTTCATCCCTCCTTTTCTAACGATTATTTTTTTATTGCTCCCCAAAGTTATCGCCGAGTGCGTGTTGTGGTGGCTGTTGGTATAGTGATTGTCGGAATGCCTTGTGGATTGAGAGCCAGAGTTTCAGATCCCATCGCTATAATGTATGACCTACTTATATAGGTTGATCGCGGGATGTTACCGGCTGCATTTAAGAAAAAAATTGTTGACATTGTAGCTTTTGAAAATGGAATAGTTTCAAGCGCGGGAAAGAGTAGAGTCGACCGTTAAATGGCGGGAAGGTACAACTACATAAGGGTATATCTTCATAAATTTTCAAGTAGAATTTAAAATGAAAATTGTGTAATGCTGAAGCTACGAATCAGGCTGAAGGAAATTGGTGGATAAAATATTTAAAGAGACTTTTGTTCACGTTACGGGCACGGCGATCGTAATCTTTCCAGATTATCATGGATACTGATTTTTAATTACTGTTTTGATACTTGCTATAAGTTGTTTGTTTTTATAAGCTTTATTCGATTAAATATAAATAATTTTATTAATCAAGAATAACAAATAACAATTATGGTTTAGGAAATTCACGTTTTAACCACGAAAAGTTAGCTAGACACAAAAACTATTACTAAACTAATCTTGTTTCGCTAAGTTTAAAAACAAACCTTGAATTTAAGCGGTCACTGAACCAAATTAACTCTTAGGATGTATTTTGAAGAAATATTTATGCAAGTTTAGATAGCTATTAGATATATCTTCAATTATTCAAGAAAAATTAGGCTTTAGTAGTTACGGGACGTCAATAATTTCAGATTCTAATTAATAATGCATTTATCAATAATATAAGTACTTAGGTATAGATAGAAGCCCTATGTTTCAAGGTTTAAGTGTAAAGTTTCAAATAATACACTAAAATTTTTTTTGAATTTCATTTTTATTGCAATAAAATAAATGGGTTATTCTAAATTCTGTAATAAAATAGCCAAATATACCAGAGTCAATTTCAATTAATGAGTTTTTTAAAGGTACAGGACGTAGGCCTACCCACTAAGGGTGATTGGACCATATCCACCACGCTGACCCAGTGCGGGTCGGTGGATTCACATACGCCATCGAATTTCTTCTACGGACGAATCAGGTTGCCTCACGATGTTTTCCTTCACCGAAAAGCCAGTGGTGTTAAGTTCCGTACATAAGTTTCAAAGAACTCATTGGTACGGGACCGGGATTTGAACCCATGACCTCACGATTGTCACTACCTCTAGGCCACCACGGCTTTTTTAAAGGTAATAATCTCAATTTTTTCTGTACATTCTGCTGATAATATTACATCACGCTTGGAGTACAAAATGCTTTTTACCCCAGTTACATTTTATTTAGTTGAAATCAATATTTTTTTTTTATATTAAAACCACCTTCTTGTAGGTAAATTTGTTCTCTACGGTAGGTAGGTAGGTATATAGGTATTGTTTTGTCAATTTCTTTTATAGAATTTTAAATTAACACCAAGTTAAAGACTTAACCGATTGATTTGATTGATTCACTTTTATTGTCAAACAATAGATATTGTATTCTATTTCAAAATCATTGATAATAACCACTATAGACTGCAATGTCCACTACTTTAAATCAATTAAAATCAACAAGCTCACATTACAACATGGCAGACCAAACGCAATATACCGAAGACGGTAGATTTGGGTTTGAAATCCCAAGGCACCTTTGGCTATTTAAAGGTAAAAACTCATGTCTAAGAGTTATTCTTATTTTGAATTCATATGAAGTATAACTATTTAATATGGCATAGTTAATAAGTATGACCAAATTTGCCAAACCCATCTTATACAATAGAATATAACTTTGTTGCCATCAAAGAAAAAAAGCCAAGTCGATGTTGTTGCACACCAAAAGTAGTAGCGCTCATAGCGTAGTTTGACTAGGTGTTTGTTAGCAGGTGGCAACTTTATCTAAGCGCTACGGTGGTTCGGATGACACGTTGAATTGTAGGTCCTGGTTGTATTAACCGTTTAGCAATGTCAGAGGCCTTCATGCGGCTTAAAAAGTCTGACACCAGGGCTAGCCACCCGGCCTATACGAACTTACTTACCTTTTACTAAAAGTATTAACTCAGATACAAAATATTTACAACTAATTTAAAATTAGATGATACAAGGGTCGACTTTATAGCCTTGAGCGATTTCTGCCAGGATGGACAAAAATAAATTCTTAATAAGAATAAGAGACTTGGTTAATAATAGTGGGGCACAGATTAATGTAGAGTTGATGTCAACGGTTAAGGGACCCTTTTTTAAAATAGCTCACTGCTGGACAATTGGACATAGGCCTTATCTATGTAAGGCAATTGAGCCATATTCACCTAGCTGGTTCAGTGCGGATTATTGGATACGCCATCAAATATCTACGGACATGTTAAAGTGTTTTAGGACGTATTTTAGGTATAAATTTACGCAAAAAATTGCAGCATCAAATATATTCTACAAACGATTTTTAACAGAATACATCGAATGGCATTTTTTCTGTTTAGAATCCTACTAATATTATAAATGCGAAAGTTTGTGAGGATGGAGGGATGGATGGATGGATGGATGTTTGTTACTCTTTCACGCAAAAACTACGGAACGGATTAAGATGAAACTTTGCAATAATATAGCTTATATATCAGAATAACACATAGACTATAAATTATAATGATAATCAAAATATCACGCGGGCGAAGCCGCGGGTAAAAACTAGTAGGATATAAAGAAGGGAAATTTGCTACAGCCAATTGCTGTCGCAATTATTATTCAGTCGATTTCGATAAAATTTAGCAATTTTGTTTAATATCTAAATCAAGATTTGCAAAATGAACTAAATCGGATAAGAGAGAGTCGAGATATAGGCTTATAAAGATTCCGTTAAACACATAATGTCGCGAGGTCTACTGTTTAGATAACAACTAGTACTGTACTGTATCAGCCTTTTTATATAATAGTCCACTGCAGGACGTAGGCCTACCCACCAAGGGTGATTGGGCTCTATCCACCACGCTGGCCCATTGCGGGTTGGTGGATTCACATACACCATCGAATTTCTTCTACAGACGTATGCAGGTTGCCTCTCGATGTTTTCCTTCACCGAAAAGCCCGTGGTGTGAAAATTCCGTAATAAATTCCAAAGAACTCATTGGTACGGAACCGGGATTTGAACCCACGACTTTACGATTGTAAGGCGAGTGTCACTACCTCTAGACCACCACGACTACTAGTAATAATACGTAATTTAAATTCAATGCCATGTATTCGTACACACATTTAAATCCTATATATTGTCCTATAAGGTTCGTGGAACAGATCGACCTTTGCGATAAGACAGCTAATCAAAACCTCATCAAACCCATTGTACTAGAACAGCATTTACATTAGGAAAATTAAGTGTTAATTCTTTCCCCACACCTATTTTGAAATGTAACGGAAGAATTTAACAGAGTTCGAGTAAGTTATTTGCTCTTTTACTTTTAAAAGAAAAAGTAAGAGAAATATCGTGTTTTCTAACCAAGTACGTTTCTAATATCCTACTAATATTATAAACGCGAAAGTTTGTGAGTTTGTAAGGATGGATGGATGGATGTTTGTTACTCTTTCACGCAAAAACTACTGAACGGATTGAGATGAAACTTTGCTATAATATAGCTTACATATCAGAATAACACATAGGCTATAAATTATAATGATATTGCGTAAATGTTCCATAATATAACATTAAGTGTTAGGTAAGTAGGAAAAATTCTGCTATCTGCGAGCAAGAAGAAATGTCAAAAAAAACAACTGTCGAATCGAACAACCGTCAAATCGTTCTTTTTTTTTTCCACCTCCTTTATTTAGGGTGGTAAGGTGGGTTTGAAAGACGGAAATTGACATAGTCTACTTTTTATCCCGGATAAATAAAGGGTTCCCATGGGATAGCACAAAAATCAAAATATCAGGCGGGCGAAGCCGCGGGTAAAAACTAGTCTTAAAATAATAGTGTTGCAAAACATGCTCTTCAATTCAATCATCATCATCACCTATTCAGCGGTAAGCCGGCATCCCAAGAATTATACCTCTTTTATAGATTTCCAATTCAGCGTATTACTGCGTAAAAAACCGTGGTGGTCTAGTGGTAATGACACTTGCCTTACAATCGTAAGGCCGTGGGTTCAAATCCCGGTCCCGAACCAATGAATCCCTTGGAATTTATGTACGGAATTTCACACCATTGGCTTCCCGGTGAAGCCCGTGTGCTCCTGGCTTTCCGGCAGCTTGCATATGTTTGTGGGAGAAATTCGATGGCGCATGTGAATCCGCACTGGGCCAGCGTGGTGGATATGGCCCTTTAACCCTTCGTGCTACTACATCCTACAGTGGACTATTAAAAAGGCTTGTATAGTAGTAATAGTAGTATTACTGCGATCATTTTTATCAGACACATCTTCAATATTAAAGATATTATTATTCAATACAAACTTGTTCACGCCAAAAAACTTTGTACACGTTTTCCTCATATAAATGTTAGATATAATGATGTATCTTGTTGTGCAGTTTTGTACTAGATTGTTCGAGAATTTTCTAGCAAAAGATTGATCTCGAGTGAGCGTTTTAAATTACAAAAATTGTTTTGGTAGAAATAACTACTAGTTTCGTATCGATATTAAACTTAAAAAATCCATTAGATGAATTTGATCTGAGAGCCGCCTCCACTTATGGAAATTGATTATAATTAATATTTATCAGTACTAAACACACCTATTTGTACTTAAAGTATATTTACGTAAGACTTGACTCATAGTTTAGTAATAGGTCATCGATATGACCTAGATACCTAATATACCCATGTGCCTACTAGTACCTAGCTACATAAAATAGGCTTAAGCAAATTTACATTTATTGAACTTGACGTTTACGACTTCGTATTGATATAGTACTAATGCCAAGGTTAGAGTTCTGTGCAGAAAAAATAAAATGAAACCTTTTGGATAAGCTCAAATACTTTGATCATATATTTTTTTCTTTGTTTACACCAAGAAAAATACATAGACAATATCAATTCATATCTGTAATGTAACAGATGGCAGAATTATCGCTTAAAGCAATTTCTTTCAGGTAACGGCGAAGGCGATAATAAAAATACATCGTGTCTATTTTAAACCATACACATACATACTAATAAATAAGTGTATGCTTACGTCAAAAATGACTTAACATTAATTTTATATTAAAATCTCAGAGCAAATAAAAAAATCAAGAGAGAATGTTGTGAACAAACAAGTGAAGCCAACCAAAACTACGCCTCGCCGTGTACAGACAACTGTCTCCTGTTTTCCGTGGTGTGTCCGTTCCGGTAACTAACAGTCTGGAACTATTAGGCGTTACGCTATCATCGACTCTCAACTTTGGCTCTTATATAGAGTCAAAAGCCCAATTAGCCTCAAAAAAACTTGGTGTTCTCTCTAAGTTGAGACGGTATTTCACACCTGAGCAACTGCTTAGTCTTTATAAAGCGCAAGTCAGGTCTTGCATGTAATACTGCTCTCACCTTTGGGATGGCTCTGCCAAATACCAGTTGGAGGCTTTGGAGTCCATTGAAAGGCGAGCCAGGAGGCTGATAGGCAACGAAACCTTGACTGAGTCGAAGCTGCAAAGTCTCGAGCATCGACGTAGGGTGGCGTGTCTGTCTGCCTACTATCGGATACACTTCGGTGAGTGCGCCCAGGAGTTGCACAATCTGGTCCCACCTGCCCCTTTCTTCTATCGTACGGCTAGACAGACGCGACCAAAGCACCACCCTTTTATGGTGGAGATTCCACGCGTTAGAACCAAGCGTTTTGAGTCCACATTCCTCATACGAACTGCCAGAATGTGGAACGCTTTGCCTAAGTCTGTCTTTCCGTTAAAGTACAATGTAGGTGTCTTCAAATCTCGAGTAAATAGGTATCTTCTAGGTAAGCGTGCTACATCCTAGACCGCATATCTGCTTAACATCAGGCAGTGTGTAGTCAAACGCAAACCTATTTGAAATAAAAAAAAAAGACAATTACACACACATCCAGGTAACTATGAAACTACGCCTTGGCTTGTCAGTCAAACTATGGTGGCGCAACAGCGACGCACTCACACATGTATAAAAATCGGCTTCGCTTGACTGTTCAACGACGTTCCCTCTGGATTTTTTTATTTGCTCTGAGATTAAAATCTGCTTATCTATAAATAAAAACGGTGTTAAGATTTTCACCTAAAAGATAACATAATAATAAAAAAAGTGTTATCGAAAATTTTGGGGTTTTCTACCAACGGCTTAAAAATTTTGCCATTTAATGGTTACAATAGGCCCGGCCCAATTATGACGGCGCCATCGTAGTTATACAACAATTTATTAGTATATAGCAATTTAGATTATATGTGTTTCTTTTTCTCTTTAGGCATTTGATAGAGAGAACACTTTTTACGTTACTATTAAATTAACGATGGCGCCTTCATAATTGGGCCTTATGTTGTATTAAAGTGGACAATTAAATGAGACTTGAAAAATGAAAATCTAACAAGGCCTTAGGCAAGTCTGAAACTACATAAAATTAATTCTGCGATATTCATAAAAAATATTTTGTACAGAACCTTTTGCGTAAAGTCCAACTGGCAATTGCCCGGTTTTATTACGAGTACAAGTCTATATGAAGATCTCACATTTTCAAGAGGTCACACTGCTGTTTAATAAACGCCCTTATGGTTATGCGAATAGAGTTTTAGAATATGTTTTGTAAGCTTCAATTGAAGTAAATTGAAAATCAATAATGTATCTCTTCGTTCCTAAACAAACGGTAAATGGAAACTTGCCCTTAGCTTGTCATAACAATGTTACTATTACTGGGCGATCGCGACCTATAAATACATTAGGCGTCTACAGAAAATGAGCAAGCAAGAAGCAAAGACTTTCGCTTCGCTTCGGTGAATGAGAAAACGCAGCGCTTATTATCACATGCCAAACTTGGCCAACGTTGTAACCTATGCCTATGTAGACCGCCTACAGCGTAGGATCACTGTAGCATGTTCTACAACGTAGCCATGCTACGGCTACGACACAGCTACGAGTTGACTTTACACATTGCACATTATATATTTTAGATATTATTATGCATATTGCTTGAGACAGATTTTTATGGAAATTTGAAATAAAGTTTCCTTTTTTAATCGAGTTTCAAAAGATAATTTTAAACTTTGTACCAAATTGCATTACAAATAGCTCGAAACCAAACTACGGCAGATGAAAGAAAAAAGGAAATAAATTAACTTTTATGTAAGGAAATTGCTTGAAGAGGTATGATTCAACTTAAACGCTTGGTTGAAATATTAATTTAACACAAACCATAATATTCCTACGTTTAATAAATTAATTTTCGAATTACAAAAACATAATTTAAATATAGATTAATAAAATTATTCTAAACAATAAAAAAAAACACACACAAATCATTAATGTGACTTTTGAGGTCCAATATACAGGGTTACTGGTAATCAATTAGCAACCTCTTAGGGGCTTATTCTGTACACCCAAACTAACAACTTTTGTTCTGCGACTTTGTCAAGACTCAAAAAAAATCAGCTGTTCCATACATTTTGTCGCGGGTGAATGATATTTTTCTATGGAAGAACAAATTATTTTTTTTAAGTTTTGACAAAAGTCGCGGAACAAAAGTTATTACTTTTGATGTACGGAATAAGCCCCTAAAAGGATGCTAATTGATTAGAAATAATCCTGTATAAGCAAGTTTAAAGGTTTAACAAGATATTATTATTGATTTTATATTTTTATCCTTTACTAGATTCTTAAAAATACTACGGGAGGATAAAAGCTAAACACATTTTCACTTAGTTTTCCTAAAAGCTAATAGAATGATTTATTCTACGAAATGTGACACGAGACAAATGATAAAAGGTAGATTTGTGTAATATTTCTAGTGATTTATTTTGTTGTGAGAGACTTTTTCAACGGCTGAGAAAGCATCTCTTCTTGGAAAATATTATGACTGACATATTCGTCTACACAAACGTTAAGAAGTTAATTGTTTTCCCGTGTATTGTTTCTTTAGGGCAAATAAAGTAATAAAATTTTACCTGATTCCTGGTATTTTTTTTTATTATTTTAAATACTTTCGCGTTTGACTACACACTGCCTGATGTTAAGCAGATGTGCGGTCTAAGGTGTAGCACGCTTACCTAGAAGATACCTATTTAGTCGGGATTTGAAGACACCCACGTTGTAGTTTAACGGGAAGACAGACCCAGGCAAAGCGTTCCACATTCCGGCTGTTCGTATGAGGAATGAGGATTCGAAACGCTTGGTTCTAACGCGCGGAATGTCCACCATAAATGGGTGACTGAACTGCTTCTTGTCACCAGCAGCGTCGACAAGTTTTAGCGAAACTATGTTGAATTACAGTATTTATTCGTAACCTCCTCCGTATGATCATCATATCGAGCCTTTTTAGGAAAAACATAGTAACTGACGAATTAGGTAGACATTTTCACAGTCGAACACTTTCTCTAAAATTGTAAACGACAAACATTTTATTTACTATGACATTGACTTATTTTTTATCTGTACTCTCTTTTCTTTATGACCATTATACCGGAAATTGTTACTTTGAATGACACTGACATTTCATTTTTTGTTAATTAATCTGATTAGTCTTGTGGACTAATCTCTGCCTAATAATTTAAAATTTATGTCATTACATATTATTTTGATATTTAAAATTTTGTAAATTACGTACTTTTATTTATTAAGACAAATTATTTATGCATAACTATTACTAATGTTATTTTTGAATGTTATCGGACGATTTCAAGTACATGTAATGTGTCTACGAAATAAAGAGATTTTGACTTTGACTTTGACTTTGACATATGTGTGAATCGGTTTTAAGATCGCAGGGTCGCGCTGGATGCAAACCGATTCACACCGATCTTATTTAAAAAATAGTGCGTAGAGTCCCTCCGCGCGGAAGAAGTGAAACTTCGACGCAACAGTGCTTTCATACCCCCTCCATGGCAGCGTTAAACGTTTAACGCTACCTTGTTGGAAGTCGCATTAGAAGTTTCACTTCAATAAGAGATATTAATGTACTGCCCAGCAGTGGACGTTCTTTTGGGTAAAATGATGATTATTTACGATTTTTAACGAATAAATTATTAATGTAATTATTTGTAGTTAGCTTCTTTCGTACTTGTATGCAGGATGTGTTACGATTATTTGATTGGAGTGATACCAGTCGCCATAAACCCGTGACCTAATTTCTGTAGCATTTTTATGTGCTAATATTATTTTATAGCATTATTATTGTTTTCGTTTTCATGAATATGAAATAACATATTGTCAATGAAATAACACTATTTTTCAAATTCCAATTTATAAGTAATTATTTCAAATGAATCTCTGGTACAAATCTTTATCAATTAAAACAGTTTTGTGTAAATTTTCCTCAATTTACTTTCGAGTTGCAATTTTGTGTGGAAAAACTGTTTTTTTTTCGGGTTAGTATATGGTAAGCAGATAACCCTGTATTAAGGACAGGTATTCAGACAAACAAACAAACAGACAAATACTCTCTATTATACACCAAAATAAAAATAACAATAAATACAATAGTGAAATTCTAAATGGTAGTGCAAAACTAGGCGGCCTTATTGCTGGAAGCGATCTCTTCCAGGCAACCCATCAGGCAGACTATCTTTTTCAAAATTCCAAAACTAGTATAACATACAAGGTAACTTAACGATGGACTCAGCTACTTCGCCGCTACAATAAATATTGGAATAACTACATTTATAATATACCTACTTCAAAGGAAGCTTTATCGATCTCCATTATTTAGGTTCTTGAAGCAAGGACAGTCATTTATATTTCATAAGCAATAAATGTAATAACTGTAATTCATTGTATGGGTTTTTGATGAGTCCAGTGATGTAAATCGGTATATTTATATTTTAATGTGCCTTTAATTTTCATTGGTTCAATTTATTTTAAGCTTTGTGGGTAAACTTATGTTCAGTAGTGATCTACTAAAAAGTTGGACATTGGTATCTATAGTTTAGTTGTTTATTTATTATCAGATAGGCTTTACCAAAATCGGAATGGAGATGTGAGATTAAGTTTGTAAATTTATTAATTAAGAAATTTAGATAAGGGAAAACAAATCTATATCCAAAAACTTTCTTTTTGTGATAAACATTTCAAAAATTGACGCGTTCGCAGGATTTGAACCTGCATCTCTCTGGGACTCCGGTCCAGATGCTTTGTCCAATTAAGCTAGAAACGCTGTCTGCAAAGACGTCGAATTAGTGAAAGTATTTATCATTTTTACCAGCTACTACATTGTTAGAATCGCTATCTGTGAGAACTGCTGTAAACCAGTCAGTTACTTAATGTGAAATTAATAGAACTTCTTACCATTAACGAGAAATGACTCATTGCTATATCTCATAAAAATTTAAGATTATTAATATTTATAGAAAATAATTTCTAACAAAGTAGGCATTAAGTTACGTGACAGCGAACACCAATCAGAAAGTGTTACGTTACGACCCGCGAAACATCATCGTCAAGAAGTTTGGATTAACATAAATACTTCTTGTACAATCTTCTTGATCATTATTGCACTTGACGTTTTAACTGTAACTGTGACGGGCTGTGACGTCATTTAAGACGCCATGACACTATTCGCGTTTTCGAGGGTTTTTTTTATAAATACAAAATACGTAATGTAAATATTGATATTTTACTAAAATAAAGGTTTTATTGGGATAAAATAGATATTAAAGTATATAATTGACCAAGTTTTAAAATTTAGTTTACTAGCCTATCATACAAAATTAATCTTTTATGCTTATCTTTGAAAAAAAAAATCATTCATGACGTATAATAAATATAATAAAAATCAGCCATGAACTCTTTTCGATAGGCAAACTACATATCATAGGCGTGATTATAAATAAATAATAATTTATAAAAAAAAATATCTGATCTGGTTATCACGATCTTCAGCGGCTCTTTGGCCAAAATGCAGGACATATTTACAAAGCGAAGAAAAAAAATGCTGCCACTAACAATTGCGTTTTGGTTCTCATTATGTAAATATGCAGTTGTAACCAAATATACTTACCCTTAGGGTGCCTGTACACGGTGCAAGTAGCTTGCGCATGTTGAGGCACTTGCGCGGGTTATAGGTATGCGTTCAAAAACATGTGCGGATTTTGCTATAGGGTAACCACTTGCCTCGTGTTCACAACCACCAAAAAGTTTGATTTGGCCTATGTTATTATGTGTGCTTTTTAGATGTAGCGCTCATAGCGTAGTTTGACTTGGTGTTTGTCAGCGATCACCGAAATTAAACAACATTCCGCACGGTCAGTATTGGGATGGGTGACCGCCGGTGGAATTTTCCAACTGAGCGCTACCGTGGTTCGAATGACACGTTAAATTGTATGTCCCGGTTACCATGTAGCCGTTTAGCCATGTCAGAGGCCTTCTTGAGGCCTAAAACTCTAACACCAGGGCTAGCCAGCCTATGCCTATACGAACTTACCTACTTACTTTTTATGAAGCGTAACTTCCTGAACCTTGAGTGTTTTGTATAGTAGCTATATATAGCAATGTTCCTGCATCGTAATCAATCATTTAGCAGTGATTGATAAGGATCAGCCGTAGCGATATTAGTTGCCTTATGAGCCTATATAGTATAATTACGACGTATTAACTTGTTTTACTACGAATAATCTTTTAGTATGTCTATTAGGCGATTCTTATAATAGTTACAATATTGATATAATGGTTCAATACACGTTAATAAAATTTTAATGCTAATTAATCTGCTTAACCTTGAAAGTTATGGAAAATAGTAAACTCAAAAAATGCAGGTCACAGTCATATTTGACTGCCTCGGTGGCTCAGTGGTTAGTGACCCTAACTTCTGGATCAAAGAGGCGTGGGTTCGATCCCCACCCAGGGCAAATATTTATGTGATGAACATAAGTGTTTGCTCTGTGTTTGGGTGTTATTTAGTTACTATATATAAGTATATATTTAAAAATAAAAATAAGTATATGTAGTATATCAGTCTCTGGCAGCCATTTCACAAGCTTTGCTTAGTTTGGGGTCAGAGGCCGTGTGTAAGATGTCCCAAAATATTTATTTCTTTATTTTATTTATATTGCTTTTTAATTTAAAATAATATATATTCGTTCGATAGCTTTCATACCGATTTTAAATAAGTAAATAAGTTTGTATAGACCGGGTGGCTAGCCCTGGTGTCAGAGTTTTTGAGCCGCTTGAAGGTCGTGAATTTTAAGTGAAAATGCGGTATAAATAGCTCGTGACTGTGCATAGATGAAATTTTATGTGAATTTATAGTATTTCTAATGGTTTCATTTTACCATTAATCACAGTACTACCATAACAATATGCACTACAAAAGGTGACGTCCACGAGTGGTATATTATTCAGAGAAAAATCGAACCAAGATGATATATACATCATTTGAAAGCTGGTTCTATGGGCTTCCCAAAAATATTTATTTTAGATTTTATCACCTCTCCATTTTTTTTTAATGTGAAAAATAAATTGTATGAAAAATAACAATACAGCTTATTATTTTTTCTAGTTTAGTAATGATAAAGTGCTTCTATCGTTATTTTACTTGCATTCGTAGCTGATTCTTTCACATTCATCTCTTAATTTGCTAAAATTAAAAATTATAACCTACTAGTGTGACCAGTTAGTAGGTACAATGTGACTAAAAAACACTTAAAAAGTGTGTCTGATTGGTGAAAATGCTTTTGTTTAACAATTTAGAGGTTACTTAATCAGGTTTGCTAGAAAAAAACTACTTATTGAGCCAAATATATTTATTTATCCTAATAAATTCAAAATTAATTTTTAAAAAATCGGAGGGCTCTTTTTTGTTTTTAACTGTTGTAATAGACTCAGAAAAATATGAATTTTCTCGAAATGTAACGAGTGTTTTGGTTAGAATTTTCGATTATTATTATACCAGCCTCCGTACATTTTGTGGACATGTCCTTTGGGAAATGTATTGACCAAATTTAAGTTTATCATTAGTAAACTATTGATTTTCATTAAGTAATTGGCCATTACAAATGCTTCTTCATATTTTCAGCTATATGACGTTCTCTATTGGACGTAGGCCTCCCCTATTGAAGACCAGTTAGAAGCAGCTTGCATCCGGTACGACCCAGAGGTCTTAATGAGGTCACCTGTCTGTGTATTTGGACATCTTACGCTACGCTAGCCATTACGTGGTCTCCATTCAAGAACGTTACGAGACCCCATCAAGGTCCACTAACAATATTTTAGAGTGAGTAGACTTTCACTATGGCACAGAACCCTAACAACGATAAAACAGAAAACCGGCAAAAACATTGAAATCAAAGTCAAAGCATGAATATTTTACTCTAACAGTCCCAGTTACTTTCTCAAAACATATTACATTTTCTTGCTCGAGGAAAAATAAACAACACGTTTTCTCATAGGATAATCAATCTTTTAGTAGTGATTGATAAAGGGGACGAGCAAAAAGATTAGAGTGGCTTACCCGGAAGCCAATATGAGAAAATTCTTGAATATCATCCTTTGTGGTCCAACCTTTTAGGAATATCGCCTCAGGTATGTGGGCTGGGATTTATAGGTACCTATTGCTGGCTGTGTGACCGCCGCTTTGTTGTGAAGGTAGGTAAGAGGTGTTATGTAGGTATCTTACGCCTCTCTTTTGCTTATGGATTATGTGACCGTTGCTTTGTGTAAGTGTTTAGTTGCCAAAAACATTGCAGAGTTACTAGGGCTCTTGATCTTGATTTTGAAGTAAAACCTCTTCAGTAAAAGTCATTTTTTTTGGATAATTTGAGAAACACTGTAATAAAAAAATTCAGACAAGTGCGAGTCAGGTTCGCACATCAAAGGTTCCGTACAAATCCAGAAAATTTCACAAAATTGGGAAGTAAGTTGTTAAAATCTCTACTCACTTTGAATTTTGAACCCATTTTTTGTGAATTTTGTGGCCCTATTTTTTGTGATTTTAATAAAAATGTACAGTTTTCAGATTTATTCCTATATGTGTACTCTGAGACAATGCTTTTCGTCAAATTTCATAGTTCTATGTCAATGGGAAGTATCCTGTAGGTTTTGATTTTTGTGAGTGTCGAAATATGCGGTTTTTTACGACATGTTTATGACATGGCTCTAACTTTTTGAAACGATAACTGAGAAGTTTTTCTTTTACACAACTGCAAAAGACCATTGATATACGTATAAAGTTTAAATTTCAACTCGATATCTTTACGCGTTCTCGAGATAAAGAGTCTTGACATACACACAGACGGACAGACGAACAGACGGACAACAAAGTGATCCTATAAAGGTTCCGTTTTTTTCATTTGAGGTACGGAACCCTAAAAAAACGTGAAATTGGAAAATCACGGCAACAAAAATCATAGGTTGATATCATATCATCAGAATTTATACGTGGTAAGAGCAGCGCGAGGATTAATAACGAAGCTAAAGTAGATTTTGAAAGCAAAGTAGTTAAAATAAAAAAAATAATCATTATATATGTACCTACGTAGATTTCCCGTAACGGCTGGTCATCTACAATTTCCTGCGAGATGCTACAGTGATCATGCTTATTCAGAGCTGAATTGCAAGTATGAAGTCTTTATAAAATGGCTCTAGATTATCTGACGTCATAGCTAAAAATTGCAGAAGATTGTCTTGATTGGAGAAAATGTAATGTGGATTTATTGACATTGAACTAAGGTCAGAAAGCGTAGCTTTATTCAAATATTACTACAGTCCGACATTAGACTTACTGTTAAGCTCCGAATCTGTTAGGCAACACTTAAGTTAATGACCTTAGAATGTTGCCCATAAATAAACACCAAAACCCAACAAATCCATCCGGATACCAACAATCCGTCTCCCGAGTCGCAAGCCCATACAAATTCCTAACTATCCGTCTGGCCTTCGATCGCATTCAAAATCAATAAGCATAAAGGCTGAAGCACAACACACTGACTGTACAGAAGTAAAACGCATGTGTGTACTTCAGTATAGCTTCACGTAGCAACCACGCAAGGGTTGTCAATTCTGATCTATGCCTTATGAGATATAGACACATGTTAAATATAATAAAATGATTAAACAAATAAATATTTGGGGACATCTAACACACGGCCTCTGACCCCAAACTAAGCAAAGCTTGTGATATGGCTGCCAGAGACTGATATACTACATAATATACTTATTTTTAAATATACGAGTATACTTATATACACATAGATAGTAACTAAATAACACCCAGACACAGAGCAAATACCTATGATCATCACATAAATATTTGTCCCGGGTGGAGATCGAACCCACGCCTCTTTGACCCAGAAGTTAGGGTCACTAGCTACTGAGCCACCGAGGCAGTCCTAGTCCGAGATTACCCATATCTATTGAAAATAAATCCATGACTATTCACGTTGTTGTTATAATATAGTCAAGAATTATTCATTGGGTCCGCGGGGGCCAGGAGCTCATCTTGTTTTCAAAAGTCTTTCTGAGCGTCTGGTGGACGCAACGCGTGACCAAAATGCTGGTGTTTATTTGGCTCAACATAGAAGCATAGCCGTTCAGCGTGGCAATGCTGCCAGCATGCAGGGCACGCTGCCAACGGGCAGTGGGCTTGAGTATTTGGATTATCTTTAGACCTTCAAGGGTCTATGAATGATCCAATTGCTTGTCATGTAGTAGTAGTTTGTGTAGTTTTAGATTATGTCTTGTATTTAGTTGTAGTTAATAAAGGACCAGTATACAAAAAATATTCAGAATAGATCAAATTTCTTAAAGGAATAACATCGCTTGATGATGCTTCAGATAGACACACGTAGACCGATAAGAAAATTTATTATTTAGGGCTTAAAAATAGAAAAAAAAACATGGTGGTGTCACTAAATTCGAATAAAATAATAAATTTTGACAAAAAATGTAACAAAAAATACTGGAAATAAATAAAACATTTTTATTTTAAATATTTTTAATTTTCTCATGCAATAAACGATTTTAGGCGTTTTTTGCTCGATATTAATAAAAGCAACAGATAGACGCTTGAAATGTGAATAAAAGGGCTCATACGCCATCCCACACGGTAGGAAACCACGGTAGGTGTGCATATTTGAACGTCCATTGTATGAAACTTAACTTCTTAACTCTCATTGTTTTGTGCTGAGGATAAGGCACACGGCAATTTTTACCGACAACCAGTTTGCACGCATCGGCGTAAATAAAATATGGCCGACTTCCGGTCAAGGCTAGGGTTACCATATCAGTAAACAAAAATATACAATATGTAGGCTCTAAATAAACTCTTCTCAAATTTCTTACTTATTGCTTAATAGAAGGCTCTAGTTTACCTTAAACTTAATATTTACTTTACCTTAATATTCATACATCCATCCATCAGACCTAAGAAGTCCACTGCTCGATATATGTCCCCCCTAAGGATTTCTAGTAAGACCGGCTAGAAGCGGCTTGCATATAGCGTAATACAGCAATCTTAAAAGGTCGTCAGTCCACTTTGTGGGTGGATGTCCTACTCTACGCTTGCCGGAAAACAATTAATATAATCTATTTATTGGCTCTGAATAGCATAACATAAAATTTCTATTTGCTTTTGTCTGTGAGTTTGTTTGGCTTTCCTAATTTACGCAATATAGTACACTACACAACACAAGTCAAAATCGTTGGCAGTCAAAACAGGGAACAAAATATGGCGAGAGTAGAAAATTATTATGTTAATATAAGAAAAATAAACCCCATTATTTATTTTAATAAAATATTATTATTATAAATCTAGAAATTTATTGCGTTAGTATCACAGTTTCTGATGAAGAAAATCTATATAGGTTGCCAGTATACAAAGCACCAAAATGCCAAAAATATAAATTCTCGGATGGTAACCCTCATGGAAGCACGTAGATACCCTTCCGCTGAGCGAGAGACGATTTCTTTTAATAAATAGGTTTTGTATCACGCGGAGAATTATTTATTTGGTGGTTTGTTGCCATTTGCGTACATTTGTGTGCTGGTTGATGATATTATGGGTCTTTTTAGAATCGTATCACTTTGGCTACCATTAAAAATATTGTTCGCTACTTTTTGCAATATGTTCACTCTGTGATTACCTAATTTAATATTGGAATAGAAAGTAAAAATTGCACATTCCGTTAAACTATTAAACAATCAATAGCTCTAAAACATAATTAAAAAAATTGACGTACTCAACTAATTTTACGAATTTTAGACAAATATATCCTCTTATCAAAAGTGCGAAATATTTTATTCTATAACACTAGAGTAAGAGAACCAGACCAGAGAACTCGATGAAGAGAGCTATCTAGAACCTTAATTTTTTTAAACTTTTAAATTGAAATTTCTTATAGGATAGTAAATTTTTTTTTTTTTATTTAATAATGACAATACTACACTACTACTACATAGAAAGCAATTGGATCGTCCACAGACCCTTGAAGGTGATAATCCAAGTGCTCAAGCCCACTGCCAGTTGGCAGCGTGCCCAGCATGCTGGCAGCATTGCCACGCTGAATGGCAATGCTTATACGTTGAGCCAAATAAACACCAGCATTTTGGTCACGCGTCGCGTCCACCAGACGCTCTTATTGATTAATTAATAATTATTATTACGATCTTATTAATTCTTTTTGATTGCTTAGTCAAAATTAGACTAAGCAATCAATAAGAATAAATAAGCAATAAGAAAGGTAATTCAATATTTTAGCACTGTCATGATATCACGCACAGATTCACAAACTGTTAGTACATAGAAACAAAAAATAACATAACATAACAAATTATGACTACTTTCTTTTTGCATCGGCAGCTTAATTAAATATAATAAAAACTGATTAAAAGCTACTAAACTACGTCTATGAAAGTTTTATGAACTAATTTAAGAGTTTTCTATACATGAGTAGCACCCCAGCTTGGAACATAAAATGGCGATACTGGCACGTTTTACGATGTCAAATTACTAAGTGTAGAGAAGAAAGGGTCAACTCTTTAGAGTTTAAAGCTTTAGTGCTTTCGACAATCTGAACGTTAGTACATAATCTCTTTATATATACACAAATATATGTATTTGTTGCATTTCTATAATCTTCGGATGGATGGGTGACCATGAGTGCCTATTCTAACTGAGCGCTACCGTAGCTCGGATGGCTAGTAAAGTTGGGGATCCTGGTTGTTTTAACATTTAAATAATTTTACTTTACAGTTATAGTCAACATTTTATACTATATATAACGGGACTGAACTCACGTGTGGGGATAGTCGTAACGACTTTAGTTTCGGTCGCATTCGGCGACCTTTATCAAGTTGGCGAGTGCTAGCACGCGGAGCCGTCTCGCAATGCACGCAATGCAATGTGAGTGCATTGCGAGACGGCTCCGCGTGAGTTCAGTCCCGTTATATATAGTATAAAATGTGTGAAAACCACGGTAATTTCCATAGTAAAATAGTTATAGTCAACATGATTTTTTTAGACGCCTGATGTATTCTAAGATATATTTGTACAGCTCTGTAACCAGATTTACTCTGAGACCATTTGTAAAACTGCGAAAACATATCAGTTGTTGCTATATAAAATTCTAAATTTTTTTTTGTTTGAATTTACAATTAACATTCTATATTTTGTACTATTCGTTATTTTATGATCTAAAAATAAATAAAAGCCTTCAAAGAAATCAATATCTAGCAGGTAAAGCTGTGGGTAAAAACGTCATAAAGGTGTTAATTTATAGAACGAGGTTGAATTGCTTTTAGAAACTTGCTATTTAAAACTAGGCTGTAGCTATGTTTGCATATGGGTTATATTGTCATGTGCCGTGGTTTGTTTTACGTAAATAATAAAAAGAAAACATAAAGTATGGCAGGTATACTAGTTGGTAATAGTCGCAGTGATTTCCTTAACACGACTTGTATGTAAACTTTTATTTTTAACTATGCGCTATCGTGGCTCGGATGACACGTTATATTGTAGGTCCTGGTACTATGGCCTTAAAACCTCTGACTCGAAACTGAGGCTTGTCAATCGGGTTACACGAACAAACTTTAAAAAAATAATAATTCAACATCCTCATATTAACCACTCATTTTTACCCGCGGCTTCGCTCGCATACGCTATATATCATTATAATTTATAGCCTATGTGTTATTCTGATATATTATTGCAAAGTTTCATCTCAATCCGTTCAGTAGTTTTTGCGTGAAAGAGTCAACCAAACAAACATCCATACATCCATCCATCCACACAAACTTTCACGTTTATAATATTAGTAGAATAGGATAAAGCATCCACAGCTGGATATACCAGGTCTCTCCAATTAATTTCCAATGGGACCAAAATCAATTAAAAATTAGAAATAAAAAAAAATGTATTCCACAAAAGAAGTGACAGAACAAATAATTTTAATATGACGATCCATGGATGTATTACATAAACTATACAAAATCCTTGTGACGATCTGATTTAATATTATTTATCTCTCACAATATTCGATTTCAGATTTTCGTAACAAAATAAAAGCATAAGCGAACGATTCAAGTCGCAGACATATAAATCACGTACACCGAAATAAATAATTCCCGAAATAGGTAAAATATCTTCCATTCCACTCGAAATCTTCTACAATAAACTCCATTTCGCTAAACAAAAATTTCGCAAACAAAAGTCAATTCGATAAATATTTCAGCGAACAAAAATACAGACGGATAAATAGATAGATTATTCAAATCTCGTCCCATTTCAAATTTCGAGTGCAACGCACCAAATTTCATATTTACTAACAAATATTCGGTATCGAATCGTCTGGTATCGATTGCATTTGCCCTTGTCTCGATAACGACTCGATAGCAGACAACACTATTGTGTAAAAGATTTATGACTATGGCTCAAGCGAATTGGAAAAGTAAAAGTATGGCCTAAGATAAAAGACGTAGGTATTCTGTAAATATATGTACTAGTATACAAGTAGGTATGTTCGTATAGTCCAAGATCCTACCGCAAGAACATCCCGCTCATAGCGTACACGGTTCAAACCATTTTTAGGGTTCCGTACCTCAAACGGAAAAAACGGAACCCTTATAGGATCACTTTGTTGTCCGTCTGTCCGCCTGTGTGTATTTCAAGACTCTTTATCTCGGGAACGCGTAAAGATATCGAGTTGAAATTTAAACTGTATACGTATATCTATGGTCTCTTGCTGTTTTGTAAAAGAAAAACTTCTCAGTTATCGTTTAAAAAAGTTAGAGCCGTTTATGTCGTAAAAAACCGCATATTTCGACACTCACAAAAATCAAAACCTACAGGGTACTTCCTGTTGACATAGAACAATGAAATTTGGCCGAATTTCATAGTAGTTTTTATATTTATTCCTATATGTGTAGTATGAGACAATTATCAGACTACACATATAGGAATAAGGAATAAAAAATAAAAACTATAAATTTTTATCTAAATCACAAAAATATAGGGCCTCAAAATTCACAAAATATGGGTTCAAAATTCAAAGTGAGTAAATCGTATCATGTAAGGTATCTTATAAAAGAACTTCATTTGCACATGCTAAAACAGGTTTTTAATTATTTTAACAATGTTTGTCGAGATAAGTAAAAAAAAATAACTTTTTTGTTGATGGTTATAGTAGGTATAGAGATATTAACAAGTTACTTCCCAATTATGTGAAATTTTCTGGATTTGTACCCTCGATGTGCGAGCCTGACTCGCACTTGTCCGGTTTTTTACGTAATTAATAGTTTGTAATGTATCTAAAAAACAAATGAATGAAAATTTTTATCAAAAAATAATCAAACTTTTTTCAATCAAAAATACTGGCGACCATATTTTGCAAGGCAACTTGGTTTATGTGTATTCTCCTAGTCAATACATTAATATAAAAAACAAATGAAGGATATGTTTTCCTATAAATTAATGAAACATTATTAAATTTCAAATGCTTGCGGCTACATTTGGCACGGCTATATTTAAAAATATATTCCTATTCTTACAATTTATTAAATGGCTTGAACCGAGTACGCTATGAGCGGGATGTTCTTGCAGTGAGATCTCGGATTATTACATAGATAGATATTTTAGAGGGAAGCGGCGTTAGCTTCGTGCTGATTGTTTTGAAACACTCTTGACAAAAATAATGAATTCTAATGATTGATATAAATTAAGGCAGTTGTGTCATTAATTTAAAGCTTTTTGTTCCTTTGTATGTTGTTATATCTGATGAGAGTCAACAAAATTCCACATTAGATATCACAACGAACAAAGAAACAAAAAGCTTTAAATTAATAAAAAAACCTTTAATTATTTTTTTCAATAATATGATTTTAATGTTTATATCTATCTATCTATCCTATCTGTTTAGATAAGGAAATAATATCGATAAAGTAAGTTCGTATAGGCCGGGTGGCTAGCCCTGGTGTCAGAGTTTTTAGGCCGCCTGAAGGCCTCTGACATGGCTAAACGGTTAAAACAACCGGGACCTACAATTTAACGTGTCATCCGAGCCACGGTAGCGCTCAGTTGGAAAATGCCACCCGCGGTCACCCATCCAAATACTGACCGTGCGGAACGTTGCTTAATTTCGGTGAATATATCGATTATATCGATATATTTTTATTTATATCGATTAGGATTACTTTTAAGTTAAAAGTATTGCTATTCAACAATGAAATATCGTCAGCATTCTGGCAACGTTGCCTTCTGCCACGGGGTTTTAGAATATTATTTTTTTTTTTTCAGTATAAGATTTAAGTAGTGTTTTTTCTTGCAGTCTGTCAATTTAAATGATTATAATTCACAATTTTTTTTTTGGATTTAATTTTGCAAACAACTAATGTAACATCCAACGCTAAGCTTTTGAACAAATCGTTCTTACTAACGTAGCACTTGCAATGTAGTGTCTCTACTTCTTTAGAATTGGAATTGGCTTTGATTGCTTATACTCGTTTTGCTTTAGGGCTTTTGAATCGAATACTGTTGTCTGTGAAGTTTGGACGATATGTTTCCTTTTGTCCTAAAGTTGAGTCTGGGGCGATGACCTTTTTGAATACATTTTCTGGCTAAACTTTGGGATAAAAGCGGGGAACCAATTTTAGTTCTGCTTTTCGTTCACGCGCTCTTTGTTCAATGGTATTTGATATCGCCAAGGGCGATAATGAAATATTGTACCTATACCTTAATTTTGAATTAAAGTGTTTCTTAGTTTTTCAAATTGCCTTGATTATTCAATCAACTTTTTACTGAGTCACATACCTTATTATTATAGTTAACAACAAAACCTGTTAATCTACAGTTACCACTTCATAAGAAGCAATGAGATTGTTTATAAACCACAGAAGATCTAGTGATAATCCAAATGCTCAAGCCTTTTGCCAGTTTGCAGCGTTTCCAGCACATTAAAACGCTGAACGGCAATATAAGTTGAGACAAATACCAACTAGCATTTTGACATTTTTGCATTTTGTTTTGAACATCACTCAATTTTAAATGCATTTTGAAATTAAACAAAATTAGTAAATTGAAATGGCATCGGCAATGGCGGGCAGAGCATATATGTAGTTCGTAAAGTTCTCGAATAGAAACTTTGTACCTACCGGCAAGCGCAAGTTTTTTAATCAATAATTTAATAAATTTGGTTATTTTATTGGAAATTTACAGGGGAGGCCGATGTCCACTAGTGGACGTTCTAAGACTGTTGGATGGATCACAAAACTCATTATCGAAATCCTTTCACGAAAGTCAAAGTAGAAATTCCTTTCTAACTCGTAAAGCAATCAAAATGATTCCACAAAGCAAACAAAATAATTGACTGATCTATTAATCTGGGCTGAGAGTTATTACAAGGCTGCACCTTAAATGGTCGGCAATTTTTTGTTCGCTTTGTTGACTTTTGGTCAGCACGAAAAAACATTACATCTCACTGTCATCACTTTGTACATCCATAGTTAGTTGTAAATCTTTTTTATTGCAAATAACTATCGTTATAATTAAATTAGCGTTATGTAAACGAGTACAATGAAAAAAAAATAGTACCTACATAAGTTGCAACGCACTATGTAGCTTGTCCTAATGCACTTCGGTCAGGCTGTCTGAATAATTAAAACCGACAATCGTGCGAAAAAATGTAATGGGTTTTTTGTTAGGTACGCTTTTTGATAAGAACTGGTACACTATAGCACAAAAGCGTCAAATCTGGAAAATCGGGGGAGGCCTTTACCCAGCAGTGGGACACGACAGGCTAGCAACAACAACAACGCTTTTTTTCTGCAATTTTGCCCATAAAATCGTTTAAATATTAGCAATTGAGTATTTTATTTCACAAACAACGCTTCGCAAGCATCTCTGTAAAATAAATAAAAAAAAAAAAACTCAAGATTGCTTAGGCCACGTACGCACTGTGGATGCGGATGCGGTAGCGTATAATTTATGAAATTATATTTTTATAATTTAAACATATACCTAGTATGAAACCGTAGTTTTCATACGTACGTTTGTGTATCAAACTGTAGTTTTGCAAGGTGAAGAGACTCTAACCGTCATACCACAAAAGTTTTACGCACGCTTCAGACATGTTTAACAGTACGGTGACGCGTGTTTAAATCTTTTGTGTTAAGGCGGTAAGAGACGTATAGTATGGGACCATCCCCGAAGCCATTCAATCACCAACAGTTGACATTTTTACCATTTCGGAATTTCTAAAGTAGGGCTACTTTAGAAATTGCTTCTTGCACTTCGCTAAGAATCATTTTGCAAAATACCTACGTATATTTAGATAATTTAGCTATTTCGACTTGCTGTCCAGAATATTTAAAGCGGACCATTTTGTACAGCACGCTCATTATAATTTGATAAGAGAGAATTCCAAGATCGCGTTTAGACGCTATAGTTCAACTAATTATGAAACTTTTGTTTGATGTTCTGAAAGAAATTAATAGCTCAGCAAAATGTTTGATTGCAGTAACTCAAGTTACTACAAATAATAACACGAGAACTGTTTTTCTAAACGGAGCCAATTTTTAAATCTGATATATCATAATTATGCGGTTATCTAAATGATTATTTAATTAATTGTGACCTCGGACCTAACAAAAGAAATCTATTTGCTCTGAGTTTGTGACATTTGAATTTCCCAGCTGTTCTTCAGATGCTTTAAAAATTCTGACGCGGGGACTAGCCACCTAGCCAATTGTTATGTAGCTTGTCGCATGCCTTGGCTTACGCCGTTAGTACGGCAAGCATTGGAATTTAATAAATAATAATAAATAAATAAAAAATACAGTTGCTATTATATTTCTCTTGTTGTTGATCTAAAGACAGTACCGGATTCCACATGTAGGGCCTCGCAGATAAGCTGGGGCAAGTCTGGGTAACACTATGTAAGTCTCATGGCTTAAAAAATAGCATTAGCTCAACTAACGAAGACCAAAAACTGCCAAATAGGGGAAATAACTCGTATAAAAGCGATTTTCGGCAAAGTTAAACTCGGGTCACACAGAGGGGAGAGCCGCGAGAAAGCGATCCGATAGCGGTCCAGTGCAAAGCGCGTGCGCCCGCTTGTGATGTGTCAGATTGCATGCTAATTCGAATGTTACAAAAAATTCTCGTCCCAAATCGCGATCGCTTTCCCGCACTTCCCGCTTCTGTGTGACGAGAGCTTTATTGGGGATGGTGTCTGATGCAACATACTCAAAGTACTGCTGGAGGAGGGTGTAGCTAAGGGGTGGAGGGGGTGTTAAGGTCTCCTTTTAAAGTTTTTCTTATATATCTCTTAAACGGTGGCTCATAGCAAAAAAAACTCTTATACTCAAGCAATCTACATAAAATTTTCTACAAAAGAGGTCCTGTACACTTTTTCGCTTGAATCAATAATAATGGGATGTGGAGGAAAGAAGATGAACAATAATAAAATAGATACACTTCTTTACACTTCTTTAAGTAGATGTATCATGTATTAAAAAACCGGACAAGTGCGAGTCAGGCTCGCACGCCGAGGGTTCCGTACAAATCCAGAAAAATTCACAAAATTGGAAAGTAAGTTGTTAAAATCTCTATACTGTAACAATCGACAAAAAAAAATGTTTTTTTTTTTCACTTTTCTCTTCATTCTTTGAAAATTACACATTATTAAAATAATTAAAAACATGTTTTAGCATGCGCTAATGAAGTCCTTTTATATGAAGACCTTACATGATACGATTTACTCACTTTGAATTTTGAATCCATATTTTGTGAATTTTGAGGCCCTATTTTATGTGATTTAAATAAAAATGTACAGTTTTTGGATTCATTTCTATATGTGTACTCTGAGAAAATGCTTTTCGCCAAATTTCATAGTTCTATGTCAACGGGAAGTACCCTGTAGGATTTAATTTTTGTGAGTGTCGAAATATGCGGTTTTTTACGACATAAACGGCTCTAACTTTTTTAAATGATAACTGAGAAGCTTTTCTTTTATACAACTGCAAGAAATCATAAATATACGTATTCTATTTAAATTTCAACTCAATATCTTTACGCGTTCCCGAGATAAAAAGTCTTGACATACACACAGACGGACAGACCGACAACAAAGTGATCCTATAAGGGTTCCGTTTTTTCCATTTGAGGTATGGAACCCTAAAAACGAGTATTTCTCTTTAAACGAGTTATTTCCCCTATTTTTGCTTCTTTGAGTGAGCTACATAGGAGAATTTAGTGTTATAAATATGTGCGACAGAATATGTGGGATTTAAATTGTCGCATGTCTTACTGCCAAGCGAGCATTGACACAAGGAACAATATTACTTTTACTCTTTCTGGGATGGTAAAAGTGTTTAGAAATCGATGTTAAGATTTCGTATTCGACTCGTTAAGAGCTGTACAGCTTTCTAGTTGAGTTACTGATAGTATTGAGACCTTTTGTGTCTGAGGTCTGCCTTTTAATATTAGATTTTCGTGACAAGCAATAGATTTTAGGCTCTACTTTGCGAAGCGAAACGGTAATTGGATGAAGCGAGGCGTTTTTAAGATGTTTTGTCTTCGACGATTATAGATTTTTTGTTGCCGGTCGGTATTAAAGCTTACTTTTATTGTTGGTGTAATTTAGGAGGAATTTCTGGCTTTGTCTTTTTGAGAGAGTAATCACTAGTATCACTGTTCACTATTACTTTTTTGATTAAATTTTGGTTACAGAGTCAATTTGAATACATTGTAGGACTGTGAATTCAAAAATCAATTATGGTTATAATTTTTAATACATTGATTTGGAGCCGAGAGCTCATATTGTTTTTAAAAACCTTTCTGAGCGTCTGGTGGACCGTGGACGCGAAAAAGTGCTGGTGTTTATTTGGTACAACGTATCAACATTGCCATTCAGAGCGGTGCTTCAAGAATGCTGGACACGCTGCCAACAGGCAATGGGCTTGAACATTAGGATTATCTTTAGACCGTCGAGGGTAATGATGATGATCCAGTTGCTGTTTACGTAGTAGTAGATTAAGTATGTAGTTCCATAGACAGATTTCTTATCCAAAGGTCAGGACCGTCAAATTGAAAACGTAGATTTTCCGTCAATAAATTAAAATAAACAATCGTTTATCAAAAATTTCAACAATCACAAAAACACCTGAAAAAGTCCCACCCGGATAAATCACAACAATCTCTCAAACAAAAAGAAAATCTTCGCATAAAAGTTGCAATTAAAATGAATTATCACGTTCCAAAAGTCATTATGTCCGCCCGAAACAGAGGCGAGGTAATAGGAGAACATTTTTTCAACGTTTTAATGAAATCCCTCGTAAATAGAAGAAGTTTTCGAACAAAAGTAATATGCGTTAGGATTTTCGGCAAAAAGTTAAATAGCATATTAAGGATTCAATTTGTTTAATGCCCTCTTAAGTTTAGGGCTGGTGTTGAGGTTGGAGCGATTTGCTTAAATTACGACGCGATGATTTGAAGTGACGTCTCTTTGGTATTAGGCTAGCTACGTGATTGTTTTTCGTACGGCGTTACACAAAACAATATTTTATGGAGCCTGTCTTAAAAACACGAGCGTGTTATTAGTTTTCATACGCACTACGATACGGGCAGCTATCTGGTTAAAGTACGTATGAAAACTACGGTTTCATACTAGGTATACGTTTAAATTATAAAAATATAATTTCATAAATTATACGCTACCTCATCCGCATCCACAGTGCGTACGTGGCCTAAGCTATCTTGAGAAAAATAAATGAGCTATTTGGGCTTTATAAATTTACAGGGATATTTCTAATCCTTCTAGTGGCTTATTCTGTACATCAAAACTAACAACTTTTGTTGTACGACTTTCGTCAAAACTAAAAAAAAAAATTAGCTGTTCCATACATTTTGTCGCGGGTAAACTAAATTTTTCTATGGAACAACAAATTTTTTTTTTTAGTTTTGATGAAAGTCGTAGAACAAAAGTTGTTAGTTTTGATGTACAGAATAAGCTCCTAGAAAGATGCTAATTGATTAGAAATAACCCTGTATATAGAGATGGTTGCGAAGCGCTGTTTGTGAAATAAAATACTCAATTGCTAATATTTGAACGATTTTATGGGCAAAATTGCAGAAATTCGATGTACGCGTTTGTCTAAGTACCGAAGTATTAAAGTTTACATCGTTCCGGTGTATAGAAAATTAAATTCGGCAAATATTTTGGAATCATGTAGCCTATACCTTTTTATAATCATTTCAAATCATCAGTGAATCAATGTTTTATTTCATTACGATTTAATCAAACAACTCAAAATGCAGCTTTTTGTAAAGGAAGCGAATGGACATCCATAAACGAATATCGAGATACTATCAACTGATTGCCCTGAAGCATGTTCGAGGAAAAGTGCATGAAAGGTTTGTTCTAGCTGGATGGTTGCTTGATAAAGACGAATAATATAATATATTGCATTAAATAATGAATGGTAGAAGTGAATGGTGACTGTTGGAATGGTCATTATTTATATTTCATCCCCTTTTTTATCTTAGTATATTTTTACTTTTAGTAATCTTTTCCCATCATTTCTATTTACAGATTTAAACAAAAACAAATATTTATTACAAATTATACACAAGAACAAAAGTTCCGCGGCATAAGTCAATTATCAACAGTGTTAATAATACATATCATTAGTTATAATACCAAGAATATTTGTGAGAGAAGTGTCATGTGAATTCGATGTCAGATGACAGAAAAAAAGGACTGTTGCGATGAAAAGATTAAAAAACATAAGGACGAAAAAAGGAGGAGACAGGTTCGAGTGCAAAAACGAATTGGGATAATTCGATCGCGAGTGCGTATAGACTCAAGTGCGTATCCCGCAAAACCTAACCCGTCGCCTGCATCTCTAAATTTGTATCCCGCAAAATCGAATACATCAAGCATTACGTTAAATTCGTGTCCCGCAAAACTGAACCCATCACTAAGATCGTGCTACGCCAAACTCAAATCATCGGCTTTCCTAAATTCGTGCTACAATAAATCGATTTCATCGACCGATTCTGCCTTGCCTCCCGCGAAATTCGAATTGCCAACTCTGTGCCCCGAAAAACTGCATTCATCTACCAAATCGCAAAATCAAAGTAGCGCAAAACAAGCAAATTTATCATCTAGATCTCCAAATGCGTTGCGTGCGATCGCGCTAGATTCGTTCAAAAGTTCGTTGTCGGGAGTGCGTGGTGGGGAAGTCGCGTCCATGATTCGGGAGTGCGGAAGGTCGAGGGTATGGTCCGTGCTTGGGATTCTGGTGCTGGTGAGCTGTGCTGGGGGCAGCGAGTTCCCGGAGAGAGAATGCTGCGACCCTGTGTATCCGCCGAACACTGCTACAACTGCAGCCGCGCCGGTCACGCCGCCGCTCAGTCATCAGACGAAGTTAACAGGTAAGCCTGCAAAATCTAATTTTAGGATCTAGGTATCTAGAAATTAGCATTACATGCATATCGTGAGTATTCATGCTCACCATCAAAGGCTCCTTCTTGTGGCAGCGTCTTGTGTGGAGTCGTTTTCTTCCCTTAAATATGGTCGAGGAGAGCGCTGGCTGGCACATGCGTCACACTCGTGATCGGGTGCAGCATGCTGGTCACCGGTTTGCTCGTGGTATTCACGCAATGCACCGAAACTACTAACTTAGAATAAGATTTAACCTATCTCTATTGTACAGTCGCATTCAATCAAATGTAAACTTACTTAACAAAGGGCCTAGACCCTGGAGTCTGTGGATCAGCAGTTTAAAAATAAAAATCTAATTTTCGCAAGGATTTCTGTTCGATGGTAACAGACAGTAACAGAAAAAACAGAAAAGTAGTTCCTATCAAAGTCTTCACTTATAGGATACAAAAGAGACATAACGAATTTTAGTGCTGTTTTTCATGACACTAAGGTTGAGGTTTTAAATTTTTTAAGACCGTAATAAATAAATAATAATAAATATTTTGGGTCATCTTATACACGGCCTCTGACCCCAAACTAAGCAAAGCTTGTGATATGGCTGCCAGAAACTGGTATACTACATATACTTATTTTTAAATACATACTTATATATAGATAGTAACTAAATGACACCCAGACACAGAGCAACTAGAGTATGGAGCGGGTGGTACTATAACTAGTTTTAAGTGTCACATTTTTGGTAGTTTTAACAAAATGCTATTTCTTTTTACTTTTTGTTTTAGTAAAAGCGATAACACCAAAAACTCTGAATGGGGACTTTATAAAGCGATATTGAGTCTTAAAAAAATCGATTACTTTTCTATAAGTACATGAAAAAAATAATATGTATACTATAATGACAATGAAATGATATTATGTACATACCTAAGCAATTTAACTTGACTATTTCATATATTTTTAAGTGACTACAATGATTTTATTATAACTTAACTGATGATTATAAAATATTTACACTAATAATGAATGACAACATAATTAAATTTTAATATAATGACAATACTACATTACTACTACATAGAAAGCAATTGGATCATCCACAGACCCTTGAAGGTCTAAAGATAATCCAAGTGCTCAAGCCCACTGCCACTTTGGCACCGTCACATCTTCCTGAGACTCAGAGTAGGGCTGGAGCGGCGGCCAATTCGGCTGAGCAGCACAAGCGGCGCAAATATGCTAACCTCGGCAGTGGTTACATATTTGAGCCATTTGGAGTTGAGACTTTGGGTCCGTGGGGGCCGGGAGCTCATCTCGTTTTCAAAAGTCTTTCTGAGCGTCTGGTGGACGCGACGCGTGACTAAAATGCTGGTGTTTATTTGGCTCAACGTATAAGCATTGCCATTCAGCGTGGCAATGCTGCCAGCATGCTGGGCATGCTGCCAACATAATTAAATGTTTGTAAATAAAATGATGTACCTTATTAATTAATGATGAGAAATAAAAGGCTTTTTTATTTTTATTTTATTTTATTTATTTTGTTGTAGTAAAAGCGATAACACCAAAGAACTCTGAATGGGAACTTTATATAGCGATATTGAGCCTTAAAAAAATCGATTACTTATATCTATAAGTACATAAAGAGAATCTGATGGGCTAACACGGAACGTTTTTCCGGATTTAAATAGCACGATATCTTATTCGCTCTTATATACTTTTTCGATGCTTCCTCCTGCTCTACCTCCCAACACTCCCAATCCAGATCAACAGAGCTAGCCCATTATCTTGCCTTTCTGATAAAAAGGCGTAAAATGGAAATCTGATAGCAAAATACGTATAATATATGAATAAGAAAACAGCGAACACAAATGAAGCAGCGATCCCTATCGGCCGATTATTTTCGATAGCAACTATGAAAAAAGCATTATTTATTGGATTGTAGGTAGAGATTGTGGGGACGACAGCGTACAGAGTAGACAACAATGAACGGAGACTATATACCGACAAGCGCAGTGTAGGACGCCCACGTACTAAGTGGACCGACGATAGAACTAAGACCACATAACGTGCTGGATGCAAGCCGCTTCTAACAGCTAAATGGCAATCCATAGGCCTATGTCCAGCATAGGACAGTTTACGGCGGATGGATGGATGGATGACATATGAAATTGACCAAGCATTTCTTCTATCGTACGGCTAGACAGACGCGACCAAAGCGCCACCCTTTTATGGTGGACATCCCACGCGTTAGAACCAAGCGTTTTGAGTCCACATTCCTCATACGAACTGCCAGAATGTGGAACGCTTTACCTGAGTCTGTCTTTCCGTTAAAGTACAATTTAGGTGTCTTCAAATCTCGAGTAAATAGGTATCTTCTAGATGAGCGTGCTAAATCCCAGACCGCATATCTGCTTAACATCAGGCAGTGTGTAGTCAAACGCAAACCTATTTGAAAATAATAAATAAAGCAATATATTTGGCGTATAAAAGTTCTCTTTCGCCACTCTTGTCTATGTTGCACCAGTCGTGAAGCATACATCCTACTAATATTATAAACGCGAAAGTTTGTGGGTGTGCATCCATTCAAACTCAGAAACTTTCGCGTTAATGTTACTGTTTCACGAAAAAACGGCTGAACCGATTAAGATGAAATTTGGTATGGAAGTAGCTTAGACCTTAGATTGTACCTTAGATTAGACCTTAGAGCATAGGCTACTTATTATCTCGAGCTAACGCGGGTAAGGCCGTAAGGCGCAGCTAGTATTAGGTACTTATATATATTGGAACCTCGTATATAAGGTCTATATTAATAACGTATTTCTTATACGCAGGATTATGAAGAAACTGTTTTTAATATTTTGCCTAAGGAGATATGTTCAGAGTTACTAAGGATTAATTAATAAATAATTAACTTAGCTCCACCGTCGAGGGATTTTCTAGGCGTTTTCTTCGCTCGCTTCTTAGGTTTTAGATTTATTTCAGGAAATCACCTGAAGTTTGTTTATTAAATTTTGCGAATAAGAGCAAAACTTCACCAAAATAGAGCAGAGAGAGATGTCGCATTTCGTAAGTGTAAGTCATATAATCATACCTCTAAAAACCAAATATCATAAATTGTAAAAACAAGATGTGTTTTTGAAGTCGAGCAGGTAGTTGGGTTATTTATTTGATTTAGTTCTGAAATATTTATTGCTTTCTCACAAATTTTTAGTTATTTTTATCATGTAAGTAATATAAATGTCTAGATAAAATTGAAATTGATTAATGATAAATAAAATTCTTTAAACCTAAGTCAACTATGTGGATTGATTTCTAGACTTAGACGTATTTTATTTGAAATAATGCACCACTTGAAATACGTGGATGGCACAAATTATTAAAAAAAAACTAATTTGTTAAATAAGGCAATGTAAAACTTTTATCTCATATATTGTTATTGATGACATATGAATACAGATCATAACTTTGTACTGGGATAGTGAAAGTGTTAAACTACTCAGTATTTTTTTTACGTCCTTTGTGTTAAAATTGCTGTGTATATCATACAGTAAATTACATAGATTCATGACAAAATTAGTATTCTTTTTTCGCCTTGAATATGTGTTATTTCATAGTAAGTGTTAAGGTGCCTAATACTTTTGGCCAGTAGGTATGTCTGTAGTTTAGTTTGGCTGTATATCTCTATTGGGCACTACACGGCTCCGCCTAGCTTTACACCCAGCTCTTCTTCGTTTTAGTGGAATCCGTGCTTTATATATTAGATTTATTTTTGGAAATCATCACCAGCTTATTTATAAAATATCACGAATAATTCCAGCTGCCTACAGGGTATTGACATTCAAACTCAATTATAGAAATTGGTGGTGACATTCCGCTGATTTATGATAAAACAGGAAAAAGATTTTATATCTAAAAATAAAATAAGAATTTTGCGAGTATTAAATATTTTTGGATGAATAAAATTGTCCTTTCAATTTGGAAAGCTAGTGAAAAGGAAAGTCTTAAATTGTTAGGACTTAGGTTTTGAATATTTATTTTTCAAGTAATATTTCTAAAGGTCAGCTGAGCTCAAAGTTTGAAATTTGTGAGATTTTTTTTTAAAGTAAGTTTGTGTTTGACTACATCAAAAAAATTTAAAAATTTCAAGACTAATATGCAAATATTGTAGGCTTTGGATAATCTTATTTGTTTCCATGTTCTTTAGTCCAAAGGGCTGGACCACTTTGGTGAGTGAGGCGTCATGACATTAAACCCCCGTCTCCCCGTTTGAAAGAGTTTCATTATTAAAACAAAAAATTGAAAAAAAAAAGCACTGGACACTGGTATTCTACCAGTCTGGTATTGTACCAGACATGTAATACTAGCTTACTGAGCTCAGAATAACTAGAGTCTCAAGATAGTTGATTGAATCAGGCGTTACTTTGCGGAAGTTCATCTTCAAATTTTGTTTTGAATAAATATTCCCTGTAAGTCCGCTCTGTTGTTTTGTAGGCATATACGGTTTAACTAGGGTCTGTGGATTGCTTGTAATGTAGTAGTAGTTTTAGATTATATAGGTCTTGTATTTAGTGGTAATATAATAAATACACTTGCTCTGTAAAAATAAAACAAACAAAAATTAACTGCTCTCTGTCTACACAGTCACATTTTTGAAATAAAAATTGTAAGATCTACCCTATCTCTGTGCTATCCGTACTGTACTGTACTGTACCAGCCTTTTTAATAGTCCACTGCAGGACGTAGGCCTGAAGATTTGAAGACGGACGAAGGGTGATTGGACTATATCCACCACGCTGGCCCAGTGCGGGTTGGTGGATTCACATACGCCATCGAATTTCTTCTACGGACGCATGCAGGTTGCCTCACGATGATTTCCTTCACCGAAAAGCCCGTGGTGTGAAATTCCGTACATAAATTCCAAGGAATTCATTGGTACGGGACCGGGATTTGAAACTACTACCTCACGATTGTAGGGCGGGTGTCATTACCACTAGACCACCACGGCTTAACCACAAATTAACTTTCCCATAGGAACAAATTGGTAAAATTTGGCTACGCCTACACACAAAGTTTACTTACCTTGTTCGATCTCTGCAAGCGAGTGAGGGTAGATTGGAATATTTACTCCACCTGCTTGATATTCGCTACCGTCGAAGGACGGAAGCGTCACTAAGTCGAGGAGAACTGAACTGTGCGCACGTTGCGCCTACGTCGAAAACTAGTCATCGTTTAAGATTAATATTACCCCGTGTCCCGTGCAACGAAGTGTCCGGTGCCTAAAACAAGTGCTGTGGTAAATTTGTGTTCCATAGACGTCGCGACTGATGCTGAAGTCTGGAGGCGGTCGTGGATTGAAGGTTGGTGGAGATTTCCTTTTACCGTCTCGCAGCTTGCAGGGATACATATCTGGGTTCTAAAATCATTAGACGCACCTCATACAGTCCACTCTTCTGTACAAATCGTACATACCTACAGCCCTCTTATTTATTGTAGAAATATTTTTGTAAGAAATTGAAAACTATAAAACATTTTAGTTTTACGACGTAGGAAGATTTAATTCAAGAAAATAATATTTTACGTTCATTCATAATCGCACTGGCATTTCCAAATTTACAAAATACTTACTGAAGGTGTAACCGAAGACGGCGTGGGTGCGATTGATCCAGCTCGAACTCTACTTGATGTGATACAGTCATGTACAGTATTTTTTCACTTGCTGACGTGATAACGTCTTATAAATCAATGAACGCCGGCTGTATGCATGAAAAAGTGTCACGTTCCGCTTGAGCCGAGCATGCAAGCGACAGCACGGAACAAGCGATAGAGAGGCACGATGGGCCCAAGCGTTTGACTTGTTTCAGTTGTTGATTTAATAATGTTTTCTTAATACGCTATCACGTAAAATTATTTCACCAACCGACTTTACATACAACCAATTTTTAGGGTTCCGTAACTCAAACGGAAAAAAACGGAACCCTTATAGGATCACTTTGTTGTCCGTCTGTCCGTCTGTGTGTATGTCAAGACTCTTTAACTCGGGAACGCGTAAAGATATCGAGTTGAAATTTAAACTGTATACGTATATTCATGGTTTCTTGCAGCTGTTTAAAAGAAAAACTTCTCAGTTATCGGTTAAAAAAGGTACAGCCGTTTATGTCGTAAAAAACCGCATATTTCGACACTCACAAAAATCAAAACTTACAGGGTACTTCCCGTTGACGTAGAATTATGAAATTTGGCGAAAAGTATTGTCTTAGAGTACACATATAGGAATAAATCTAAAAACTGTACATTTTTATTTACACCACAAAAAATAGGGCCTCAAAATTCACAAAATATGGGTTCAAAATTCAAAGTGAGTAAATCGTATCATGTAAGGTGTCATATAAAAGAACTTCATTAGCACATGCTAAAACAGGTTTTTAATTATTTTAACAATGTGTTTGTAGGAAACCCTCGATGTGCGAACCTGACTCGCACTTGTCCGGTTTTTTTGGATGCTAGCCACTATCAACTTGTCTTATCTGGAGGTCTATGAGATTAAATTTATATATGCTCAGAAGAGGACAATTTTAAATCTGAAATGATTAACTTTGTCTGAGTTTTATTAATTCGCCTCAATCTCTAAAAGTGTCTAAATCTTTTTTGTTTTATTTCTTGAGAATTCTGAATCGACCAGTGTTTCAGAACATCGAGAAAATTTGCGGTACATTTTTAATAAAATTTACGTTCCGGGAGAAAACTCTTTTTACCCCTTAAATTGTAAAAAAATGTTATGTTTTTGGTGTCAGTCGCTTGAGTAAGAAGAAATTTGGCACGCTCGTACCTACGTCAATTGTTTTTCAGTAAAGTTTTCAGTTTATGTATACTTTTCAGCCAAAGTTTTGCGTAAAATATGACTTTTTAGAGCCTTATAACTTTCATCCATCCATCCATCAGCCAAAGGACGTCCACTGCTGCATATAGGCCTCCCCTATGGATCTCCAATAAGACCGGTTGGAAGCGGCTTGCATCCAGCGCGATCCTGCAGTCTTAATGAGGTCATCCGCCACCTTGGGTGGACGTCCTACGCTGCGCTTGCCGGTACGTGGTTTCCACTCAAGAACTTTTCGACACCGGTTATCAGTCCTCCGCGCTATGTGCCCTGCCCATTGCCATTTCAACTTGCTAATCCGTTGGGCTATGTCGGTAACCTTGGTTCTTCTACGGATCTCCTCATTCCTGATTCAATCCCGCAGAGAGACTCCGAGTATAGCCCTCTCCATAGCTCGTTGGGCTACTTGGAGCTTACTAAAAAGGCCCAATAAAAATAAATAAAATAATAAATAAATAAAATTCATTTATTTCGGGCTACGAGGCCCATAGAAAACAATACACATCAATTAAATTGGTAAAATAAAATAAATAAATCAATAAAATATTGCATAACAATTACGTCAGAAATTATTTTAGTAATTCTGACCACTGCTTCCTAAAATAGAAGCAGTGGGCAAATATTACGTTAATAATGGCATTTCCAGATTTAGAAAGCGTATCTCTAAACCTGGCAACGCGATGTCGGATCAGAGCGTCAAGAGCCGGCACGCGGGCCTCAGCGAACATTGTGGAGGCGCTGCACCACCTCGGCAGACGAAACATAATGCGAAATGAGTCATTGTACTGCACCTTAAACGTGCGATAACTCTCGACTTTGTACTGAGACCATAGCTGCGGTGTATAAAGTGCAGTACAATAAGTTTTGAAGAGCAAGATTTTTGCCCCCCGAGAGCAGCCACTGAACCTCCTGGCTAACATATTCGCCCGAACGGCTAGAGAGCGTCTCTCCCTGTCAAGGTCATGGTCATCGGCGAGGTCGCTGGTAACGATGTGTCCCAGGTACCTGAACGAGGTGACGTACTTCAGCTCCGTCCCGTTCAGGCACAGAGGAAGAGCAGCCACAGTTCTTTTCGCAGGAGCGCCAAAAACCATAGCCACAGACTTCCCCTCATTATATATTAAGTTGTGAGCGGCAGCGTACTTTTCACAGATTTTGAGTAGTACTCTCATGCTGCTTATCGAGGGGCTCAACAGAACCATATCGTCGGCATAACTTAGATTATTCATGGAAGTTTGTCCGATCGAGCAGCCTACACCGGTTCCGTTCAGGTCCTCGATCAGCGCATTCACATAAAGATTGAAAAGCAACGGCGATGTGAGGCCGCCCTGCCTTACGCCACTCGGCAGCACAAACTCGTCGGAACACGCGTCGCGCCACCGAACTACGTTAGTTTGAGTCCTGTACCAAGTCCAGAGAAGAAGCACAACGTCGTCAGGTACGCCTGCTGCCCGAAGCTTCCTCCACAAGATTTTATAATTGACTCTGTCAAAAGCGCGGCTCAAATCTAGGAAGCAAGCGTATACTTTGGTCTGTCTAGACGTATAATATTGAATTATCTCTTTCAAGCTATAAATCGCCATATCCGTCGAACTTTTCTTTTTAAAACCGAATTGCGAGTCATTTATAATTATGCTTTCTGAAAGCAAATTCAGTAATATGGAATCGACTACTTTAGAGCAAGCGGTTGCAATTGAGATCGGCCGATAATTTGTACTCAGAGAGGCACTTGTCGTTTTGCTCTTGATTATTGGCATCACTACCGCCTTAAGTAGGTTAGGAGGCAGATGCGAGTGCCTGAAACAAGCATTAAGAAAAACAGACAGAAAAACTACTACCCAAGGACCGCCAAACCGCAGATGCTCCACGCCTATGTGATCATGACCGACCGCCTTCCCCATAGGTAGTTTCATAATAGTATCAAAAATACACTTTTCTTCAATATACGTGTGCGAACCAGACGTCGGCCCGCACATGCCATCGTCAGTAGCGCTACCATCGCTCGCGGGACACGAGGCAGAAATCAGAAACTTACGCTTAAAGTTTTCGGCAATTAGTTTACAGTCGCTTTCACCATCAATCGAAGACGATTTCATGGACTTGGTTTTACTAAGCTTTGATGATTCTTTCCAGAACTTTTGGAAATTTTTATTTGAACATGCACTACTAATTTTGTTCAGCAATATTTCGTCGGTATTTTTCTGGCACCATTTTAAGCGACTTTTGAAGATAGACTTACTCAGCTTCATTGATTCAAAGTAGGGTCCAGAGGTTGGAGCTCCAGCCTCAAGCCAAGCAAAGTAATGCACCCTAGCTTCATCATGCGCTGACTTAACGTGTTGGTTCCACCCAGGCACCGATTTAGAACGCCACACTTTTTTAGTTTTTCTCGCAGCAGCTGCATTCTGCAAAGTAGCTATAAACTCGTCATACATCCTATTTAACTGCTCAGTATGCGAGCCGATCGTACAGTCCGCACACGTACTCAAACAGCGCAGAGAATTCCAGTCTAAAGAGGAGAGGCCCATGCTGCAACGAGATTTGTAAAACTCAATCTCTTCGCCGCTCCTTTTACCCCAGAGGCAGCGATTCGGCCCGCGCGACACGTCCGGTTCCGGTTCATTCAAGACTAAGTCTCCGAAATTAAATTCGACTACCAGCGGCCTGTGATCTGACCATAACACGTCTTCAATAACATAAATGTTTGTCACGCCCGACCAAGCGAGCCGGGTCAAGACGCAATGATCCAACCAGCTCTTAGATCCCGTTACGTCACTTACAAATGTAAAATTATCGTCATTATTTTTTAAAAATTCATAGTCACCATAAATTAAATCATTGTCATTACAAAATCGTAACAATTCATTACCAAATAATGTGTTGATATGCGCATTGTAATCACCAAATGCGGCAGCAAAGCTCACATTGTGTTCGTTAATCAAGCTATTAATAATAGATAAATAATTCGTAAAGTCAGGTAAATTACTAATGTCGTTTTGTGGCATATAAACAGAAAAGTACATGTGAACATCACCCGCAATCTCAGTCTTTATAGCACACAGCCGCGGGTCCGAACAATCTATAATACTTACCGAGCTAAAAGCCCTAGTTCTGTACAAAATCCCCACCCCGCCATAGGGGCGGCCTCGCAATATTTCGGTTTCATCAATTGATGATACGCCATGAGCCGAGAAATCTCTGTGAATAGTTGATAAAAACGAGAGATCGCGGGGGAAAAGCCAATGTTCCTGCAACAATATTACGTCATATTCATTGCATAATAATCTAATAAAATCTACACTTCTTTTAACTGATTTGCAATTGAAGCTAACAAACTTCATTATAGACAGGTATTTGTACTTATAGATATTATTTATTTAATACTTAGATGTCCTAGCCTGCCAAAATAACCGGTAAACAATACCTATAGGCCAAAAATCAGGACTTAAAAATGTCTGTTTCCTATCAGACAGTACTTCGATTTTATATGAAGCGAAGCCCGTGTCTTTGTACGATGCAATTCGTTCAACTTTTATTGGATCTTCACCTTTACTTTTAATGTACTGGATAATATTATCCACGCTAACCGATTTATCAATCCGCGATACGTACAAAAACGCGGGCCTCGGGACCGCTTTTAATATGGAAAAAGAATCTTGGACCGGCGCTTGCCCGTGCCTGTTCCTATTAAATTTCTTTTTATACGAAACAGTGGTAAAACCTTCCGATTGTTCACCCTCCTGGCTATGAACCTTCCCTGAAAAGTTTTTACGGCGATTGGCAGGTTTTAACTCTGTGCTCTTGGCGTGCTTATTGTTATCTAACTTAGCCTCGACTGTCGAGCCGGTCGGCGGCGCGCGCTTGGCGGCGCTCGCGCATGCGTGTTGTTTCGGCGCGCGGCTTCCAGGTATGAGGACGGCGTCGGGTTGCGGGGCAGCGCGGGCGGCAGCTGCGGCGGGTTGCGGGTCGGCGCGGGCGGCGGCTGCAGCGGGCGGCGGCTGGGCCGCGGTGCGCTGCGTATCGCCCGGTGTCGTGGAATTTACAACGCTCGAAGTCGCAGCAAAATTGTTCGGAGGTAGATCGCAATGAATTCGCGTTTCGGTCGAAAGAAAGCTGCAGTCGCTGACTTCATTGTCGTCAATTGTCGCTTTGTTGAAATTTTCCACCAGCTCCTTACGCAGGACGTCCAGCTCGTCTTGCTTTACGTACGTGTTCTTAACGGCGTGTATTTCTTGTTTAAGAAGTGTAACGTCCTTAAGCAAAATAGAGACGTCGACGTGATCCCACGTCACTGCAGGAAGGCGGTTCAGATTCTTGGCCACGAACGTGGGGAGCGTGACTGGTTCCGTCTCCTTGATCAAACTGATGATGTCCTGTAGGTGACGCTTATTTTTCCCGTCGCCTTTTCGTGTCGTGCGTCGTACTTTTGAAGAGTCTTGCAGCAGCGCTTTCGCCTTGTCGATTTCTTCTTCCTTGAAATGTGCCTCACAAAGTTGAAGCAGACTACGTTCGTCCATTACATCGACTTTACACTGTATGAAGCACAGCACTTCGTTAATTATCACTCGGCAACCGCACAAATCTGGCATATTGACCGTGCGCAGATTCTACGCGAGACTATACCGATGCAACACGTCCGTGCGCTAGCGAGGTCAGCGGCGTTAATCTATCTATTTTATGATATTTTATTTTATTAATAGTTTATTAATAAAATAAAATATCACTGTTCATTTGGTTCATACTAATAACCTGATTATTTAAGGCAATAGGCTAATTGACTATATTTTTGACGTCCTCTTGTAACAGCTAACCATAAACAGAGCCGTTTATATTTATTATCTTGCTAAACAAAGAGCGCACTATGGCAGGCTATGACGTCACTGCTCGTAAGTTTCATACATTCGCCATACTATGATAAGTTTTGTGGGAAAGGGACAAGGCATCCCCTCTTTATCCCTATCAAAATCTTTATAAGTTTATATCTCTGCACTTGATTAGCCAATTTTTATTATTTTTGCAGTTTATGAATATTTTTGCATAATGAATTGCAAAATTCACTAATCTTACGTCCTTTGGCTGATGGATGATGGATGAAGAATAGACTATTTAAATAAATCGTCGATATTTTCTGTCTTTTCTGTTGCTGACTGTACCACCAATACACCGATAGTATTAAAACATTTTCCTCCGCCCACCGGCATTCAAAAATGAAGTACGAAATTCAAGGCATATTATCATAGAATTTTGGAAAGCCGTTTTTAGACTGTGATGAATAAATATTATCCAATGGTTACGTTTCGCAGATTGAGTTTCTGAGATCGAATTTCTGCTGAAAATGGAGTTAATGGCAAAAATTGTGTGCTTATTTGGAATAATTCGTATTGGGGACGGAATTAGGTGAATGAAATGGCGTTTTTGAAGGAAGAAACGGTGCAGAAATGTTAAATAGGAATTTAGAGGAACGGTAACTCTCTTTGGAAATAAGTTTCACGTGTATTGCTAAACACTCGTAAGTAGGTATGATACGTTTTCGTAGATAATAATGGTTAGATGATTATTATTATTATAAAACGGGACTAATAGCGCACTAAAATTACGAGATAAATAAATGCCTGCTAATTCCCACGTTTCGGCCGAGTTGCATCGACCGTGGTCACGTAACTGTAGATAAACCATGTAACTTGCCTAGAGCTGATCACCCAAACATTTTATAACATTAAAAAGTGAAGTTGCAGTAACATTACACATGAAACAAGCAAGTTTCCGCAAGTATGACGTTATACATTTCCACAACTTTGAATTTGAATAGTAATAGTAACTTGTCTGAAATATCTTACCAAAACATTACAAATGAAACTTGCACGTTGCCTGCTTTTTTTTAGTTGTCGCAAAGTTACATTGGTCGGTTTTTAGTTTCTATTAAACATTTTTTTTTAATTACTTGTGGCAATAGTTCTAACTTAGAAGTTTTGCTTTCTAATATAATCTTTCTATATATCTTATAGAGGCGGGTATGTCTTTTTCTCTATCCGCACTAATCAAATTTACAAATGGATACCAATGTCTGCAAACACAACGCCACCGCGATGCAGGATTTCAATGTGCGATGCTAACGCCATCTAGTTTTTCAATGTGTACTAAGAAACTCTACAGTAACATTTGGCTACTTACGAAAATAAAGTTCCAGCAACATTACATGTGCTAAGTAAATAACAAGAACAATTCGTTATGTTGTGGGAAAGTTGAAAAAAAATATAACGAAATAGTATTGTCGCACTGTTACAGTATAACATTTCAGTAGCTTTCAATTGTAAGGTACAGGCAATGCCAGACAGTGAAGTTAGTAAAATAATATCGCTGCAAAGTTTTATTTGTAACGTTTTAATTACATCATTGCAACAATGTTAATTATATAAATTTAGGTAGGTTTGGGAGGCTATATCCCTGCAAAGTTAAAATATTAACTTTCATGCGAAATATAACAGTAACATAACTGAATAACTTTTATTAAGTTTCAACCTAACAATAAGATCTATGTTACTGACATGTTCGATGTTTGAAATTTACAAATGTGCCATATACAAACTTACTAAAACTTATTGCAAGTTTCATACTTAGTGTGTCTACACCAGAACTATTATAAGCATCGCATATTATTACACGCACTTTATTAAATGATTATGAAGTTTTGTTAAAAATCAGACAAAGGCACGGACCTACGTTCCGTAACCACACCTTACCGGGCTACTCCATGGTCACTACTTTTACAGAAATATTACGTTACATAAAACAACAACAAAAATTATCCATTCAAACTGGGAAATTCCTCTTCTAGAAATCCCTGACGCTAAGACCGGCCACTCGTCGCGCACGACAATCAAGCAGCATAACCTCATTATGCGTACGGAGGTACAAATCGAGTTATACTAATTTAACGCTACCCTCCGTAATTACATTTGTTACACACAAACCTGGGTTATGTGAGGAATGTGAAGATTACCCCATAGATACCGCACTTAAAGCAAACTTTACTCGCCATGTAATTCGCGCAGTTTTGGCTACTAGCTGAAACAAACGTTGTTTTGACATTAATATAGAAAATATCACCAGTAAAAATACGATTATAAATCACTACATAGTATAAACCAAAGTCGCTTCCCTGTCTCTCTGTCCCTACTAGTAAAGATTTTTTTTTAATACAGAAAGAAAACAAAAAAGTACATATATGAAGAAAAAAAATACGCTCCAAAAAATAAAACATGCACAAAAAATAAACTTGTTAATATCTTTTATTTCACCCCACGAAAATTGCATACACGTCTATAAAATCTTGTAGTGCTCAACCTATATCATAGTAAATTTGCATCAATCGCAAGATGATGTAGTAGTGTTTGTTGCTAACCTTTACGACTTGTGTTGGAGAAGAAGACTGACGAACATACAAAAAAAAAGTAAAAAATTAAAAATTTAAAAAGAAATCGGCAAGTCTACTCGTACCTACCGATGGTGTTTTCGAAAGCAAACAATATTTGCTTTATGTTAGAGCTTATTCCACTCACACTTTAATATTGTTTTTAGCCACCTCGGAGGCCCTCTCCGAGTTGGTTAAACGGTTAAAACAACCGGCACCCTCAATTTAACGTGTTATCCAAATTACGGCAGAGCTCAGAGGGCTAAGTGCGAGATTTTCGCGCAAGCTCGATCGCGTTAACGTTCGATGTGATTTCTATGGAAATGGCACAGCACCATCTTGTGTCACGTACAGAAAACTGAATAGCCAAGTGTGAGTATTTCTTACGGTAATGTAATGAGCGCCAAACCGATCGAACACGAGCGCGGCAACGTCTGTGATTGGCTAATTCAAGCGTGTGTGTCAATGTGCTCGCGTGTGTGCACGGCGCGCTCGGTCAACGCGACGTATTGTAAAAGTAATTCGATTTGATTTGCAAATCTCCCACTTGACACTCAGTTGTAAATGCCGCTGTCACTCATTCGAAAGCAGACCGTGCCGAACGTTGCTTAACTTCTTTTAAAGGAAAAAGAAAAAAAAATCTGCGTGTGCAGCTTAATTTTTGAATAATAATATATTCTAAAATTCTAAGTCCAACAATAATTCATCTTTGACTCCTTTGAAAGATCTCCGAGGGGTTATTTTGCATAAGTAAGCGTGCCTAGCGTCTAGACTTCAGACGTACTCAACGGTTGTCTTGTTACCTAAGATCTTAGCTCTGTCCTACGTAAAGGAAAACTAAACGTAATGCGATGCTATACTATCTGAAAGAAAATATTGTATTTATTGCTAACTAGCGATCTCATACTGAGTGTAAACTATATGAACATGTGTTTGTTTGTTTTTAAATCAAGTTTCAAAGTACAGTCAAGTTTTAATCGAAGTGGCAGTGAACAGAGCACATACGAGTAGCTTGCAGAATGGAGACCACACAAAAGCAAACACTTATGACGTCAACCCACCAAGAACAGAAGGAAGGACCTGATGAGGAGGCGTATGTTCAGCAGTAGACGTCCTGAAAATTATGATGAATAATTGAGATAGTGCTTATGAACGAATGTTTGTAATTAGGATATTCCTACTCATAGCGCTACATTGAAACTTATCGCTTTCTATCTCTCTTGTAGGACAGTATATTGCTGAATGATATCATGTACTTAGGCGTAAATTATTAAGAAGATCCTTTACCACTTGTCTCCTAAGATGTCTTAATAACATAATATGCGGCGAATTCAGATGCCACAGAAGAATTAATAGTAGTTTGATAGTAATATTTGTTACAAAGAGATTAAGTTTTATCAACGCGCTAAAAAGTTTAAAAAAGTAGACTCTTTAATCTGTACAGTAAGGTTATGAGGGACATTAGGAATATTTTTAAAAGGTTTTGTTAAAGTCAAATAAGTTACTAATTGGACTATAATATAGTCAATTTTTAACCGACGAAACGGAGAAGATATACAAGTCGTCGCGTAGGTATAAGTTTTTATTTGTTTTTGACTACGCATATCTTTTTACTGAGTGGTTCGATTTTAACAATTTTTTTTGTTTGGTAGACCATACTTCAAAATTTTTTCCATTTAAATTTTATTGACATCAGCTTAGCCATTTTTGATAAATCAACAGTAGTGTAAAAATTACTACGTCGATCCGTGCGAAATATTCAAATTCTGTATGTATACAGTTATTTTTTATTACTATCAACAAAAGTTTACAATATTTATACATATTTAAGTAACACTAAAAAACCTTATGCAGTGGGTTGCAGTGGGTTATGCCATTTTTTGGGAAAAATAATTAATTACTAGTTGTATAATGTATCCAAAACAAAGAAATCAGCATTCGTATGTGCCCTTTCTCCGAATTGAAAGTTACACGGGTTTCAAAACGGCAGGTTGGAAAACCATGCGATATTTCGGGAAGGTTCTGAGGGACAGACAGAATAATTACGTTTTATTTAATTCATTAGAGATGTCTGGAAACTTCGGAGGATCCCGGCACGTTTATTTTTAGTATTCATTTGGGATATTAAAATCAAGACGCAATACTATTACTGAGTTAAAATAAAGCTTATCTGAATTTACTATTAGGAGTTACTTATTGAGCTAGCAAAACATATTTTTATTTTTTAAACCTTAACTGCACACGGCAACCAGTCATGTCGAATTCTTTTTGACTTTTTGGTGGTGAGGAGTTATTACACAGTAAGCGATTTTTTGAACGATAAAGTAAAACATGTGTACGTGATGTGATATTTCGACTGAAAAATCTGAAATTATTAATTTAAGTTGTTTGAGTTTTATAATTATTTTGTCCGATCTGAATTTTATATTGCTAGTAATTTTGGATGCTGTTTTATTGACATTTATGGAGTATTATTGACAAAATGTAATATTATTATTTTAAAGTTCTTGGTACATAATATTATATTGTATGTCCATGATGGACGAAGCTGTTGAGACTTAATTATCTTTGTAACATCTGTAACAACACAGTTTGACAATAAACGATTCTGATTCTGATTCTATGGAGGATTAAGATTTTTATTAATCACGGTTTAACATCATATAAAAATTTAAATTTTAAGTTTAAAGAAAAATCCATAAGTACCGAAGTGAAACAAAGATGAGTTGACCATGGGTATAATTTACAAGTGGACCCTACCAAAGCTCGTATGACACTTTATACAGTAGGTCCCGGTTATTTGTATTACAGTCTGTCTCTCTCTCACTATCTAGTCTAGTTTGCCAGTGCGCACTTACTTATACTATGTTGTAAAAACAGAACAATAAAAAAAAAGACAGAATGTTGTGAACAAATAAGTGAGACCGACAAAACTACGCCTCGCCTTGTACAGACACAATTACACGCACATACACGTACAACGAAACTACGCCTAGTCTCAGAGCAAAAGTGAGGCCGGTTATTTATACAAGTGGTGAGTGCGTCGGTGTTGCGCTGCCATAGTTCAACTGTCAAGCCAACGCGTAGTTTCCTTGTACGTGTATGTGTGTGAAACCGTGTCTGTACACAGCAAGGCGTAGTTTTGCCGGCTTCACTTGTTTGTTTCTCAACATTCTGTCTTGATTTTATTATTTGGTCTGAGGTACCAAATATAGCTTAATATTTCTCTATAGGTTGTAACCCATTAAAAGTTTTCGTCACGTGTAACCCTTAACTACTAAATAACCTTCAAATTCCCAGCCTTGGCGTTCTCGGTATAACACATAATGCACCAATAAAATAAATCGCTGAGGTCATCGCGTGACTTTTTGATTACAAAAACCAACATAAAATACTGAAAAGCAAGTATTTAATAGTAACCATAAAGAAATAATAATGACCGGTCTAGTTTGCCCTGTGTAGGTCGTCCTCCACCTTATGAGTTGGAATAAGTACGTACAACCCGGTCAGAATATCTGTGCACCTTGCTGGAATGCGGCGCGTCTCCCGCTTCCCCTGTCACCTCTCCGCGCACTCCCCGGTGCGACAGTACGGTTAGCATCTTCGTTGCCGATACACGTCCCGATAATTTTGATATTTTCGCTTTGTTGTTGTTTTGTTTTTTAATATTTATTGTTAAGTTTAGACTATATGACGTCACGAGGTCAGGTGCACAGATATTGTGACCGGGTTGTATAGGTCAGGTGGTTAGCCCTCGTGTCAGAGTTTTTAATCCGCCTGAAGGCCTCTGACATGGCTAAACGGTTAAAACAATCCGGGCCTACAATTTAACGTGTCATAACGCTCAGTTGTAAATGCCACCCGCGGTATCCCATCCGAAAACTGACCGTGCTAAACGTGGTTTAACTTCTATGATCGCTAACGAACACCTAGTCAAAGTACGCTAGGAGCGCTACCTACGCTGTAAGCGCTACAGGGGCGGAGAGATGGAGTACATAGGCCCTTCGCACACAGGCGTAGCGTAGTCGTATCGTAATACGCGCGCAGGACGAGAGCAGCGCGTACATGTTCAAACAAGTCCGCACACGGAGTGGTGCCTTCTACGATACGTTTATGGTACGCCTCGTGTGCGGGCTTGTTTGAGCTCGTATTGCTCTCGTACTGCGCGCGTATTACGATACGCTTCGTGTGCGAAGGGGGTTAATCTGATAAAAGTCATATAGAACACATGTGCGCTTTGTATCTCTAACTATACTCTATAAAATTGAATCTCTGCGACAGCTGTCAGAAAAATCACGCCTATGATGTCCTGAATGTCTTAATAGTACAGACAGTACCTGTCAATGTCATACTTTATGGGCATGCCGATTAGTGATGGGCGACGAATGATCGTGACCACAGAGTTTTAGATAGAGTTTTATTTAAAATATTGATAGTTTATACTAACGATATTTTAAATAAAATTTAATTTATCATTAATTTTATTGTATACTAGCGGACCCGGCGAACTTCGTTTCGCTTTCCGTAAGAACCTTGTACAGAGTATTAGAAAACTACAAAAAAAAATAAGCCAAATCGGTCAAGCCGTTTTCATATTATGTCGTGACAACGGAAAATGGGTTTCATTTTTATATATATAGATTTTAATATCATAACATTTTTTACATGTGTACATACTTATCTTAAATAATAGTAAGTAAATAAAATCCAATTTCTCACCTTCAGGTACTCATTCGATTTAATTACAACATTGTTTGAAAATCGATTTTTTCCACCACTATCTCAACTATAAAAATGTCAATCTTCTATGTCAAGGTCACTGTCGCAGAGATCAAGTTAAATTTTATTGAGTATAATAAATGACAATTCTAGGATATTATTACGCTTATCAATATGATCAACGTTTACTACGGGTCAGATCCAGAAACCAGGAAAAAACACCTGTTTCTGAAAAATTACACACAAAAGATTATTAACTTTCATGCAGAATTGGAATAGCTGATTTTTTCGCGGCTTCAGGTATGGTAAGGTCCCAGAAAATAAGGTGGTCATATTTAAGAGAATAAGACATGGTAAAATAGGTATTTCTTTATCAGATAAATATACTCCATTACCTGAATCAGTGATACAGTCTAGTCTAAAGATATACACGACTATTCGGATAGAGTGTACTCCCTAAACCAAAAGGGGGTGATTTAGACATTTTATTATGAACAACTTTTATTAGGTATGTTGTTCTTAAAATAAATCAAATATATCTTACATCTGTTAATGATATGATATAATTAATGTTATGATATGTTAATAATCTGCAATGGGCGTACTAGAAAGCCTAAACAAGATTATTTTTGCAAAAATTAACATGACTGATTTCAACCGTCTACAGAATTCGCGAATATTTCGCACGGATCGATGTAGCATTTTTCACATTATTGTTGATTTATCAAAAATGGCTTAGCCGATTTCGATAAAATTAAAATGGGAACAATTTCGAAGTATACTCTTTCTAATAAAAAAATAATTATGGAAATCGAACCATTATGAAAAAAGTTATGCGTGGTTATACATAAAAAAATATACGCGTCGAATTGTATACCTCCTCCGGTGGTTCGTCGGTCAAAAATATAAATAGTCTGTCAGATATATATGACATCAATAAACAAGACACTTATTTTTTCTTCTGTCAATCAGACAAAAATTGATAAAGGTGTTGTAATAACTCTGTGATGAAAGTGTAGCCCGTTAAAGTTCTACGTGACGTTACAAGTCACATCCAAATGTATAGACTTCTGTCAGGGAAGGGACGCCACGACCACCACTCCCAAGCTTTGACGAGTTTTATCTTTGTCATTTGTTGTTTAATTCACAAAAGAAAAAATACGTATCCAACATCTTTTTATAATCTAACTCGCGGACTAATTATTATAATAATGATTTTTTTAACCTTGTAAGTGTAAGCATGCCTATTACAACGATGATGCTAACGTAGCTCCTCGAAAAACTTCCAATCAATAAAGTACTCTCCGAAGTCTCCGAATCTTGGAACCAAAAACCGATAACGACAAGTACGAATTCATATCAAGCGAACTTCCTACCTATTCGTGACGTTATCATTAGGAAAATGTATCGAACTTGGAGATAGGACGAGTGCGGAACTTCTAACTCGATGAATAAGAGAGCTGAGTTATTATGAAGACGACGGTCATATTCTGGCTCAATCGGACTTCTAGGAAAGGCCTATATTCAACAATAAACAATTGAAAAGGAAAGGGAAGTGATTAAAAAGTACAGAGACCAATACTCTATTTTTACGGTATTTTCAGGGTTCCGTACCTCAAAAGAAAAAAACGGAACCCTTATAGGATCACTTTGTTGTCCATCTGTCCGTCTGTGTGTATGTCAAGACTCTTTATCTCGGGAACGCGTAAAGATATCGAGTTGAAATTTAAACTGTATACGTATATCTATGATTTCTTGCAGTTGTGTAAAAGAAAAACTTCTCAATTATCGTTCAAAAAGGTTAGAGCCGTTTATGTCGTAAAAAACCGCATATTTCGACACTCACAAAAATCAAATCCTACAGGGTACTTCCCGTTGACATAGAACTATGAAATTTGGCGAGAGGCATTGTCTTAAAGTACACATATAGGAATAAATCTGAAAACTGTACATTTTTAAGTAAATCACAAAAAACAGGGTCTCAAAATTCACAAAATATGGGTTCAAAATTCAAAGTGAGTAACTCGTATCATGTAAGGTATCATATAAAAGAACTTCATTAGCACATGCTAAAACAGTTTTTTAATTATTTTAGCAATGTGTAATTTTCGATGTATGACGAGAAAAGTGAAAAAAAAATATTAATTTTTTGTTGATGGTTACAGTAGATTTTAACAAATTGCTTCCCAATTTTGTGAAATTTGTATGGAACCCTCGATGTGCGAGCCTGACTCGCACTTGTCCGTTTTTTTTGTAATCGCCCGATATTTTAGGACATTATTATACTCGATTAACAAATCACAGATTGCCCTGGATCTTTGAAACGCTTTGGTGGGGCCGAAACCAACACCAAGAGGCCCTTTTACAAACATAAAATCATACAAAAATATAGTATTTGGGTGGTAAGAAAAAAACTATTATAAATAGGGGAAATTTGTATTAATACTCGTTATTATTACAAGCATACTAAAGAACTAAATCTAAAATCGCGCTATTGCATGCGTATTTGACAGTCAGACAGACAGTGAACTTCTTGTATAGAATCGTATATTTTCTAAAGAAATTTAGAGGATCTTCAGCAAAACTACAAGACACTTCGAAGACACAAAAACTTTTCTTTTACCTACGAATCTGATAAATTCATTAAGGCGATGATATAAATTGGATAGGAAATAGATCGTTTGCGGCCTGTAGATAGTTAGTTTCGGAGTGGGTAGAGATTACCTACATTAGATACCGTACGATACTATTTTATTTCTTCATTATTTAACCCTAGTTTAACTCATCCCTTCTCATGGTATCCTTATTTTTTCCTGGATAGAAAATAGACACTTCTCTGATCTTTGAATTTTGAACGGATCTCGGTCGCTTTTTTGCTGCATGAAAGAGTAACAACCAGCAAACACACCTTCGGATTTATAATATCAATATCAATCGTTTTTATTGCACCATAAATACATATTCACTGACTCTAATTTATAAATGTGTATATATTTATAAATGTGTTTATATAAACCTAGAGTTACATACTCGTGGACCCTGTATTAGGGTATTGCATTTAAGTTAAACACTAGGGTAATGGGAACGTTAGCGAACGTTACGTCTTATTTTACTTTTACTAGTTTGCGGTGTCGAAACGTTTTACGTCTAGGAAATCTTGTAATGAGTCTTGAGCCTTTGGATATGAGAATCTCTTTTAGTTTTCTTTTAAAAAAAATTCGTTTGTTTCGTTTCTGATGTTATTTGGTAGCTTGTTGAATATTTTTATTAGCATGTATTCTGGGCCTTTCCTGACTATTTCTAATAATGGTTCGGGTGCTACTAGTTGGTTTTGGCGTCTAGCGTTTGTTGAGGCAGTGAATAGGTGTGAGGTACGGCATTATTTAATGTGCGTACTTTTGATTTTATTTCTTGTTTTGTGGGGTTTTCTTGGCTGTAGTGGTCTATTTCTACCAGTTGTTGTCTATTTGTCAAAAATTAACGTATTCAGTTCAGGGATTTCCCGCGTATACCTATTTCTTGGATAATATTAGCAAGAAAAAGATAGTAGAGACTTCAGATAACTTGTCTTCATAAACAAAAGCATAATAAGATTAGGATTTTTAAATACAACCTGACAGTGAACAGGCGGGGAGATTCTGTTAGCCGATCTCGCAGTTGAGGTGACGCGTTTTTGGACTTCTATAGTTTTCTTAACAGCTTTTAGCTGTCAAAACTGTCAGAAAATCGACAGAGGTTCGAGACCGTGTCGCCTTAGTGACAGGATCGGTTAACGGAATTGCCTCGCTCAGTTCTAGAACGTAATATGCTTACAATACATGTTAAGTGGCATGAAAACCAAGGGATGAAATGTTGACCGAAAATTGTTAGTACTGTACAATACAAATTGACTGGCAGTGTTTTTGTTTGTCCTGTCAATTATACTTTACAAAAAAATAAGTTGGATATATTGGAAGCATGTACAAATACATCAGTAGTTACATAAAACTATATTTTTATTTCAATTCAGCGTCAAATAATAACTGGTGTAATGCGGTATCTATGTATAAAAGTGAAAATATTACCGTAGATGATTTATACGTACCATATGATAATGACACTAACTCATTTGTAGCTTAAATAAGGGAGCCACTACTGTAATTTTCACGTAAAATGAATAGGTTTGGATGGAATAATTTTAGTTTCTATATTCTATTTAGTCCACTCTGTAGAAGTGTAATTATGTAAATGTGTATAGATAGAAATAGTGCTGTGGAGTGATTTAAGTTTCGTTCATTACCAACTTCAAATAAATATCTTCTAGGTAAGCGTGCTACACCATAGATCGCATATCTGCCTGTATGTAGTCAAACGCAAACTTGTACTGATTAAAAAAAATATACGGCAAAACTTATATGTACCGTTCGATGGCAGAAATTGTTAATATTACCGTACTTTACTAGCCTTTTTAAAAGTCCACTGCAGGACGTAGGCCTACTCATGAAGGGCGATTGGGCCATATCCACCACGCTGGCCCAGTGCTGGTTGGTGGATTCACACACTGTATCGAATTTCTTCTACGGACGTATGCAGGTTGCCTCACGATGTTTTCCTTCACCGAAAAAGCCAGTGGTGTGAAATTCCGTACATAAGTTCCAAGAAAACTCATAGATACGGACTAGGATTTGAACCCACCACCTCAAGAATGACAGGCCAGCGTTACAACCACTAGACCTTCACACGCCTTCATGGCTTGATTGTTATTTATTTCATATTTGGAAATATGACGTACGTAATTAGTAAATAAACCTTTTCATGTCTAAATTCTTCCCTTCCTGTTGAAGTCGGCCAAAAATGAGTAGTGTCATTCGAAACCCGGCTTGAACTAGTATTGTCGTACCCTGAATCATTTATTGGGGTAGTTATTGCCGACCGTTCGAGCCTGGACAAGCCAACGAATATTTTATGTGGATAATAAAAAGAGGTTTTAGCCGGTAGGAAAATTTTCCGTAATAGGAACTACAATTTGTTGTCGGAGAAAAACGACGATTTTTATGAGCGGGTATTTGTTTGAGAGAAAATGGAGGGAAGATGTATTGGTATCGATTTTTTTAAATTAAACGAGTGTTTTTTTGAATTCCGTTTTTATTTTGGTTCTGGAAACCGCTCGGACGTTTTGTGCTGGATTTCGCGTTTAAACAAGGTTTTTACTCGGAGCAAATATAAAATCAAGAGAGAACGTCGTTGAACAGTCAAGTGAGGCCGGTTTTTTATACATGTGGTGAGTGCGTCGCTGCTGCGCCGCCATAGTTCGACTGACAAGCCAAGGCGTAGTTTCCTTGTAAGTGTGTGTGTGTGTAATTGTGTCTGTACAAGGCAAGGCGTAGTTTTGCCGGCTTCACTTGTTTGTGTCTCGACATTCTGTCTTGATTTTTTTATTTGGTCTGAGGGTTTTTATTACTAAATGTTTGCAAGTAGGTGCAACGTATTCACAGCTCGCTCAGTAATCAAAATGAAAATACAATAGTTATGAAATGTTTGTTTTAAATAATTACTAATAATAAATAAACATTCGTAGCTGATTCTTCCACATTCGTCTCTTAATTTGCTAAAATTAAAAATCATAACCTACCAGTGTCACCAGTTTTTTTTTTATTTCGAATAGGTTCGTGTTTGACTACACACTGCCTGATATTAAGCAGATGTGCGGTCTAGGGTGTAGCACGCTTACCTAGAAGATACCTATTTACTCGGGACTTGAAGACACCCACGTTGTAATTTAACGGGAAGACAGACCCAGACAAAGCATTCCACATTCCGAGTGTTCGTATGAGGAATGAGGATTCGAAACGCTTGGTTTGTAACGCGCGGAATGTCCACCATAAAAGGGTGGCGCTTTAGTCGCGTCTGTCTAATTGATTGATAATTTTAATCTAATTATAACGTAAGAATATGGCAAAAAATGACTATAAATAATGGAATTAAATTTTAAAGAATCATTAAAAGCTTTAAAAAAAAATTGTAAATTGATATATGTTTCATTTCATTTTTACCGACTTCCAAAAAGCAGGAGGTACTATTTTCGTCTGTATGTTTTTTTTGTGTATGTTCGTCGATAATTTCGCCAATTGTGAACCGAATCGAAAACATCTTTAGTTTGAAAGGATATACTCCCGAGGTAATCCTATTTTAATTTTATTGAAATTTTGGCTGAGCCGTTTTTGATAAATCAACAATAATATACATGGATGTCGCATCGATTCGTGCAAACTATTTGAATTCTGTACACGGAGGAAGGCGGCGGTTCCATTTTATAAGAAAAATATTTATTATTGCCTCAAAAATACGATCTGAAAATATTTTCCTACCTATACTGGAGGCCGTTATAAAAAACCGGACAAGTATGAGTCAGGCTCGCACATCGAGGGTTCCGTACAAACACATTGTTAAAATAATTAAAAACCTGTTTTAGCATCTGCTCATGAAGTTCTTTTATATGACACCTTACATGATACGATTTACTCACTTTGAATTTTGAGCCCATATTTTGTGAATTTTGAGGTCCTATTTTTTTGTGATGTAAATAAAAATGTACAGTTTTCAGATTTATTCCTATATGTGTACTCTATGACAATGCTTCTCGCCAAATTTCATAGTTCTGTGTCAACGGGAAGTACCCTGTAAGGTTTTGATTTTTGTGAGTGTCGAAATATGTTGTTTTTTACGACATAAACGGCTCTAACTTTTTTAAACGACAATTGAGAAGTTTTTCTTTTACACAACAGCAAGAGACCATAGATATACGTTTAGTTTAAATTTCAACTCGATATGTTCCCGAGATAAAGAGTCTTAACATACACACAGACGGACAGACGGACAACAAAGTGATCCTATAAGGGTTCCGTTTTTTCCTTTTGAGGTACGGAACCCTGAAAACAACAAAAAAAATATTCTGCCTAAGCTGTAGACGGTTATTAAATCAAAACCATTTTAGAAAACAAATATACCTACTTCGCTAATGTTCAGGTAGCAGACCCCTATTAACCTATTAAATTTAACGCCTTTGATCCAAATTGGCAGGGATCAACACAAGACTGACAAAACTGGAAATCTCGAAGGAAACCTTTACTTTTCAGTTCAAGCTTTTAAAATGACTAAAGGTGACGTCCACAAGTGGTATATTATTCAGAGAAAAATCGAACCAAGATGATATATATGTCACTTGAAAGCTTGATGTATGGGTTTCTCAAAAATATTTAATTTTGATTTTTTTATCCCTCCATTTTTTTTTAAATGTGAAAAATAAATTGTAGGAAAGGTAAAAATAAAGCTTTGTATTTTTTCTAGTTTAGCAATAATAAAGTGCTTCCACATTCATCTCTTAATTTGCTAAAATTAATAATTATAACCTACCAGTGTGACCAGTTAGTAGGTACAATGTGACAAAAACACTAAATAACTGTGTCTAATTGGTAATAATGCTTCCATTTAACAATAATGGAGGTTACTTGACCAGGGTTGATAGAGATAAACTACCTATTAAGCCAAATATGTATACCTATTTATCCTAATAGATTCAAAATTAATTAAAAAAAACGGAGGGCTCTTTTTTGGTTTTAACTGATGTAATAGACTCAGAAAAATATGAACTTTCTCGAATTGTAACGAGTGTTGTGGTTAGAATTTTTGATTATTATTACACCAGCCTCCATACATTTTGTGGACATGTCCTTTATTTTTTTTAATTCATGCAACAATAAATAATATATGTTAAAAAAAGCAGCACAAAGCGTTCTTCAAATACTCAGGGCACTTACGTAGGTGGCAGGGCAAAAGGGCAATTGTCAATTCGGGCCGGTAAAACTACTGTGATACAGGGCTCTCGCTTGTCAACCTACGTCTGTCGGCCACTGGATCGGATATAAGCTCTGGCAGCCTTAAATATATCTGTCTTTTGATGTATGTACTCCTCTGTCCGAGGAAATAAGAGACGGAGTAAAAGAGTGCCGTGCACTGTATGTAAAGTGAATAAAACATTTTACATTCCATAGGATATACTATTAATGTAAAATTAAATGTATTTTTGTTATGTAACTTAAGTAAAACTTTTTGAAATAATCCAAATATTATTAAATTAGGCAGATAACAACTTATCCTGGGCTTAAAATAAATGTCAGGCACTTTGCACTGGGAACATAGAGCCTGTAAAGGATTCTTTACCATAATATATTTGCTAATGTTTAATTATAGGTACGTACAAAGCAATTTTTATAATATTATCTTATCCCGTAAGCAGTTACATACTTTAAAAAAAATAAAGTAACAAAAAAAAAATTAACTAACCATTTTTTTAACAATACTATAGTAGCGTAAGAAACCCCAGCATAAATCAAGTTAATGCGCACACGAGACAAATAAATAGTAAGAACGTAAGATAGTAGTCAAATAAGTTTGATACGTTTTAATTACTGGATCAAATGCTCGTCAAAAAATGTGTGATAAAGCTAACCGCCCACTTTCATGCCCCGAAAGCACCGTAGTCATCAAAATTTCTATGCAATATCGGGTACTTTTTCTTTGCGCACGATTCGTGTTTATATCAAAATTTAATTTATTTATTCACGTACGGGTGCAATTTCTTTAGAATTTTGCCATTAACAATTTCACTACTCTGGAGACAAGTCAGGATGGCCGAGCGGTCTAAGGCGCTGCGTTCAGGTCGCAGTCCACTTCTGTGGGCGTGGGTTCGAATCCCACTTCTGACAAACATTTTAGAGCTTAGTAAAATTTTAGTTTTGTTATTTTCTTCGAATATTTTAATGACATTCATTCCAAGATTAAAAGTTATTCATAATGATGCTATATCGTGATGATGATTTTTGGTTCCCTTTCGGCTTTATACACTCAATCTGAATAGTGATTATGTTTTGTCCAACCGATAATTGTACAAAAATAAATTATATAAATTGCAGTTCACAACCTCCATCGTTCATTGGTACACTAGGGCATAATAAATATAAAATTATTGCCGATAAATTTAACAACATTTTGACACTCATATATTTCGGTAGATTATGCTAAAGTACTGTTATTTTTAACATTTTAAACATTGCTCGCTTTATTTTTATTATACTGGCACTAAATATCTTTTAAGTGCCGAAATAAATGCGTGTAGTAGGAAAATAAATAACATTTTTGTAAGGCTAGGGATCAGTTATAGTGGTTAGAATTAGAGGTTAAATTTTATTGGGGGCGAACGCATTTTATTTTATGTAATTACTTGCCAAATGTTATTCTTTTCAGAATTGCGTGATGGTTGTATATTTACAATGATTACATTTCGCTACAGAGTTGACTTTGTCTTGTTTTTCTGTAATTATTTTGATGATTTCATAGTAAAACTTTCTCTCTCTTATGCCTCACTCCCATCTCTTTTAATTTAGGTATGGCATTGACAAATGAGATATTACAGAGATTCTCTCTGATCTTTATACAGGGTTATTTCTAATCAATTAGCATCATTCTAGGGGCTTATTTTTCGTTAAAGCTTTCGTCAAAACTCAGAAAAAAAATTAGCATACATTTTGTTGCGGGTGAACTATATTTTTCTATGGAATAACAAATTTTTTTGAGTTTTGACGAAGGTCTTAAAACAAAAGTTGTTAGTTTTGATGTACAGAATAAGCCCCTAGAAGAATGCTAATTGATTAGAAATAACCCTGTATATCTAGGTGTTCGTTAGCGGTCATCGAAGTCAAGCAAGAGTCCAGCACGGTCAGTCATCGGATGGGTGACCGCTGGTGGCATTTACAACAGAGCGCGACCATGGCTCGGATGACAAGTTAAATTGTAGGCCCCGGTTGTTTAAACAGTATAGCCATGTCGGAGGCCTTCAGGCGGCTTGAAAACTCTGACACCAGGGCTAGCCACCCTGCGTATACGAACTTACTTACTTTTTTTATCCATATTCAATCATTTATTGCACCAAAAACACATATATCTCCTAGTCTAATTTATAAACTTAGAGTTACATATTTATAGACCCTGTTTTAGGGTATTGCAATTGACATAAACACTAAGGTAATAATAGGAACAGTTATCGGTTACGGTTAGGATCTAATTCACTTTGTCTGATTCGCGGTATCGAAACATTAATCGTTTAAGAAGTCCTGTATTGTGTAGTAGCTTTTGGCTATGAGAATCTCTTTTAACTTTCTTTTAAAAACGTTCTCGCTTGTTTCGTTTCTGATGTTAGTTGGTAGCTTGTTGAATATTTTTGTTAGCATATACTCTGGACCCTTCCTGACTATTTCTAATAGTGGTTCGGGCGCTATTAGTTGATTCTGGCGTCTAGGATTTGTTGAGGCGGTGAATAGATGTGAGTGATTTTTGGTAAATATTTCTGCTTCTAATATTATCTTTCTACTTCACAGATACAGAAATTTTATCATAGAGAAATAATATGCTACATTATACTAACTAGTAATCAGAGTAAAGAAAAACACAGCAAACAATTAAATACTCCGAACAATAAGTCAATCAATTTATCGCAGGAAGACGTTAAATGCAAGTCGCTCTCAACTGTTTTTTTTAACCAACTTCAAAAAAATGAGGTTCTATGTTCGTCTGTATATTATTTTTTTGTGTATGTTCATCGTTAATTTTGCCAATTGTGAACTGATTAAAAAATATTATTCGTTCGACAGGCTATTCCGAGGTGGTCTTTTTAAAATTTTATCGTGATCAGCTGCGCTGTTTTTGAAAATACCACAATAATGTAAAACTAGTGTACATCGAATCGCGTAAACTATTCAAATTTTGTACCTACACTTTTAAAGTAGTTGTGCCATTTTTTGCGAAAAGCAATTATGTTATTCCAAATCTATATGGGACATATATGCCATGCCGATGCCCAGTAGCCCACGTACTACAAGCACCAATGCTATTATTACATTAATAATTATGATCATAATACACACACACACACACACACACACACACACACACACACACACACACACACACACACACACACACACACACACACACACACCACTCACTCACCCACTTTCACGTTCACTTACAAATAATCTTAGTAATCATAAGCTAGCTTAAGTGAAAGAGCCTGCAGCCCACGACACAGGCCACCCTAGTGTGGGCTGCAGTGCACATAATATTTTGTATGTACGTTAATTTAGGATATATTTACTTGTGTATTTTACTATTAAACAATATGTACATAGTTCATAAGTTTTTGGAAATAAACAATTAAAAAAAAATAGATTAATTCATAACGAGACTTTAGATAATTTCAGTGCCGCTTTGTAAGTACCCCTCTGCAAGCTCGCTACAGAAGGTTACTTTCAAAGTATTCGTCTACTTTTAATTTTTAGTTTTCCTGTATACCTTGGACGACAATCCAGTGTAAAATTTAGCTACTACGTTTAGAATAAGAACTTGATTGTTATGTATCAAATAAGATATACAAAACAGATAACAATCAAGTTCAGTAAATTAAAATAAATAAAAGTAGATAAAAAAACCACCAGAGTGAACCAAACTGTGAACTCAAAGTTTGCATATCAACAACAAAACAGCTGAAACGAGGCGCGAAAAACCTAAACAAGAAAGAGAAGCGTTGAGGGTCACAGCTACAGTTCATAAATTCGATTCTAAGTTGCCTTTTGTCACATCATTAACTTACAATAGAAACTTTTCGGAACTTCCCTGAAGAGCTAACAAATCTATCTACGTGTACGAGTGTACACGTAGATAGGTAGGTATACACGCGTCCCATATCTCGGGAAGGAAGATAACAGGTATGTGACATAGCTATACGTATAGCTATAAAGTTGGGAGCATCGATACGACCGTAGTCAGCAGTCAGGGACTGAAACTGTGAAAACCGGTATAAAGAACCGTTTTATAGGCATAATAGCACTTTGCATTTCTGACAACTGAACCGGTTTTTAATGATGGATCCTTTTTTAAATTTTAAAGGATCGTCGAATTGTTTTACTTTTCAGAGTGATATTTATTGTTATTAAAATCAAAGGAAAAAAAAGCTGGCACCGGTGTGGAACATTCCAAATACGGAATGTTTTTTAAACGTATATTAGGATATTATTGTAGTTAAATTATTGTCATAAAAATAACTTGAGTGCATTTCTGCTCTCGTAAGTGACTCATGTGTGAGCTGGAAGAGTTACCACATTTTAAGAATACCTGTTTAAAGGCGAAACAAGTGTTTAGAACAGTACTGTGAGAGCTGTAAAGGTGCTATTTATGAATTAAGTTTTATCGCTATTTGTTATTTGATTTATTTATTATTAGGCCTAATTATGAAGGCGCCTATTATAATAATAGTTGTTAATTTTTTTATAGATTAACTAAGTTAAATAGCATCCTTGTTCTTACAGTACCTACTGTTCTCGTCACGTGTTTTGCCTTTAAACCGGGCATCCTTAGGACGTGTTAATTTTCCGAGCTCACTCGTAAGTGACTTATGAGACATTGATACCGAGGATTGACAAATTGCGTTACTGTTATCTACCTGCATTTGTACTGTTTTTGGTTCTAATGTGTAATTGGTTAAATCAATATTCAACAGTTAACTTTAAAATGACACACAAATACTGAAGATACACTATGATAATGCTTTTACATTATTTAATTTAATTTATTTGTTAAATATTCAAACACTTACATAGAGTCCATACTCCACACCTAAATGTGTGTGAATCACTAAAAATTTCACATTAACAATTTCTTAAATATCCAAAAATCATACCGGAATTCAACACCATTTCGACGTTTCCGATATCCCGTCCCCGAGACGTGCTATGAGCACAACGTCAGAGTATACCTATAGAGCTGCGAGCACCAAAAGTCAGGGGCACGCGCCGAACTGCCCTGAGGCACGCGACTCGATACGACATTGAGGACTGACAAATTGCGTTGCTATTATCAAGCTGCATGGTTAAGTAATTGTTTGCAGTGTCTGGGCTCTTTTTGGTGATGGAGTGGAATACTTTGCGTGAATTGATTTTGATTGCTAGCTCTAATTTTAGTAAAGCTCTAGTTTTTAGGATAGCGGTGCCGTGATTTAGCGGCTGCAATATTACTGGCAAGGTTTCAAATAACAATTAAACACTCCACCACGGAGACCACGTACCGGCAAGCGCAGCATAGTACGTCTATCAAGGACGCAAGGTGGACGGATAATCTCATCAAGACCGCAGGGTCGCGGTGGATGCGAGTCATTTTCAACTAGTCTTGCTGGAGATCTAATAGGGGAGGTCTATGTTCAGCAATGGATGACCTATGGCTGAAATGATGACGACAAAGTATTGTCAATTACAGTTCTAGAAAATTGTTGAAAATGTTGTCTATGACAACATATGAAACATATAAAATGTTGTTGTAATTAGTGACGTAATTTACTGCTGTATTATGGCCGTACTATGACGGACACTACTTTCCTAGGAAAACAGAACTTAAGTGTAAGTGCAAAATGGCAATCCAATGGCTTAGCTTGCTTTAGACAGGTCCTGTATCTCAATTCATTGGGGGGACCATGTGAATGATTCTATAGCTGTACCCGGGGGGAACACGACATGCGGGTTTGGCGTCCTTGTAGACCGGGCCTCATATTATTACCATGGTTACGGCAGATACAGTGGTGGTTTACCCATGTATTTGCAATTTTGATACAAGTGATTACGTTCTATACTCTTTTACTGAACTAATATCAAATTAATTTTCGATTATTCTGTAGTAAGAAGTTTTGTATTTGGTAATTATGTGCAGGCCATATGTGTATAATCACAATTCATAGCGAGCTGTGATGCCCTAAAAAGCTATTTTACAAAAATATAGCTATTTATATTATGACCTCAAATTAAATATAATCTAAACATCAATGTCATAAAGTTAAGGCCTAATTGTCTATCACATGTTGTCTCACTATTTTCTTTCATTCTGAATCAATAAAACACTAGCATCACAAAAAAACTAAATCGAGTCTAGCCGAAACCGTTGAATCCATTCGAAAAATGAATTCGTCAGTCACCAATCACAGCTCCCCAGCTAAACCGAAAAACAAACCGTTCGGCACGAACAGCTCTATATAAATCCAAATGAGAAAATAAATCAGCCGCGTAGAAAAGTGGACGGCAATTGCGACGCTCCTCTGACCATGGATGAGAAAAAAATCGGTGGAAACGCAATGTAATGTCTTTGGCTACAGTAGTGGCCCCGGTATAAGATAAAAGTTATGTTCGTAAGGAAATTTCCTTACCTACAATAGTAGGTATACTTCATTTATACTATGTCTAATTAAGTACTTATTTTATGTATGATCTTCCTCGAGTGGAATTCCTCATGTCCGAGGGTCGTGACCACCTTCTCCCAAAAGCTTTTTTTAATGATCTTGCCCCATCATCCTCTGTCCTCGGCGGCATGGAGCGCATCGTAAACTGACGTGTCCTGAGCGGTGCGGATCTGATCGGGTCGACCATCAATATATTTAGAACAAAAAAAAAGCCAAGTCGATGGGACCAACGCATCAGGCTCCGACCTCATGACCTTTTGCCGTCGACTTTCCCCGTAACCATGAGCTTTTCCAAGTTGTCTCCGTTCTTATTAACTTACGTCTACTTAATATCTATGACTGCACACAAATGAATATTTTTTGGTTATTTTTTATTTTACTCAAAAAGTAAATGACATTTCCATAACAAGATGGTTCCCTAAACGTATAGAAACAACTATGTAATCAATGATAAAAGTTGACACAAGTGACAGTGTTGAACTTCTGATTAAATATGGCGGACAGTTCAAAGATTTAAGTCGTTCAAGGCGGAGCTTATATTTAAGTAATCTACCTAAACTCTATAACCCTATAACAACAGCAATAATACCATCTCATTTCTAACACCCCCCAGTTCACTCTAAAGTAGGTAAGTTCAGCTTCGCACTTCCACCTGTTTTTTTTCATCCATGCCTCCAACCGACTCGGGTTTCGGCCTCCCAGTTTAAGGTGACCCCTCTCGGGAACAAAACCTCTTTGCAATTCGACTTTATAGTTTTGTGAAGATGCGTCGCCTATGGATTCTTTTGCGCTTTCTGTCCTGACCGTAGATATTAGGTGCAGAGCGGACCGGTTGCTAGAACTAATATGGCATTATCGCTATCGATATAAGGTTAAGGTTATCAAATCAAAATCAAAAATATTTTATTTCAGACACAGGATCCATATTTTATTCACATTAAAATTAGAAATTGATTATTAAATTATATTAATATGTCGAATCCATAAAAGGATCCGCATCAGTTATGGTGATTCAATGTGGTAATGATTTTATACCATCTGACCCAACAATGCTTCAGTGTGGCGTGGCGTGGGTTAAACGGGCGAGGAGATAAATTGCGACGTCACGAACAATCAGTTTATTTTACAGAAGATTACGTATGACAACAATTATAGAGAAGACTTTAAGCAAAGGACATGGCGTTCCGCAGCGTAACGCACGCTGCCACCATTTTATCAACAATTACAACTCGAGCCGTTCTAAACACAGTTCACCATAACCTCTCCGAACCAGCTCTCCTTACCACTCTCAAGTGACATCTGTCAAGTTATCATCGCATTTTCCCGCCCATCGGCCGATCATGCGATATCGCTCGAAACCTCATTGGAAAACAATCAGCAGCGTTTGTTACCAGCGTTACCCCAGGAATGTTGCCACTACCATTCCTAGTCCTTTGAAATTATACTAAGTGGCACTATTTAAAAATAAACTTAAAGCTATTGTCCCGTTAAATACATTAGGTTTTGCTTGTCAATTTGGATGCAGTAAAAATCATTGTCATTTAAGTACATGGACAAGAACTCTCTACGAATTTAGGGTCCACCTGTTTTTTTCTGAATTTGACAATGAGTTAAGAGAAAAGTTTACAAAAATGTCTATTGAATTTGACCGCAGCCATTGTTATTTGCTCAGCAACAAGATGAAACTTGAATGGATGAACAAATTAGATAAAAGGAGAGTGTGACATTATATCAAATTCCATCTTTTGCGTCTCAAAACTATGTTAAAATAAATCTCTGAGGTTTGATTTTTCAACTTTGTACGGTTTGTCAGCGTTTGTTAAACTTCGCTCTGTTTGGTCGTATACGGAACTTTCATGGACCACTCGTAACTTCCATAGACAACATAGAGATTCTCCATACAATCCGTTTTGGTAAACGGAACTTGTATCGAGCATTCACAACTTCCATAGACAATATAGTGTTTTTTTTTTTAACTTTTATCAGATTGTATGGAGAATCTCTATGTTGTCTATGGAAGTTGCGAGTGGTCCATGAAAGTTCCATATACGACAAATTGAGCGAAGGTTTTATAATCCAAAATATTAATTTTTAAATTACCTACATGTGAATTTACCCTGCTCTACTGTGGCTTGAACGACACGTAAAATTGTAGGCTCCGGTTGTATTAACCATCTAGCCATGTCAAGGGCCTTCAGGCGGCTTCAAAACTCTGACACCAGGGCTTGCCACCCAGCCCATATAAATTTACGTATAACTTACTTATCTGGTTAAAACAAGCAATCTTTACTTGAACAAAATTATAATATGTATAAGTAAAAAACTTGGGAGTTGAGGAGTGCCGAGGTCGGGAAGTCAAGTAACGCTGGCATGTAGTTGTGCCCTAACTCGCAGCCTCCAAGTAGAGCCCTCCTGACATATCGGTGATCCACTCCTTTTTACCGGATCCTCGGATCGATGTTGTAATTTTTCATTACAACCGTTTATGGCCCGCTCTACCAAAAACGAACCATGTAATTGTAGAGTCCCACTGTTTTTCGATTTTCCTTCGATACGTACAAAGCGGTTCGACTCATCATTTCTGATTCGTACCGCCAGGTAATGGAACAGTTTTCTTGCTTTCCTGTTTCCTAAGAGATGTAATTTAGGGATTTTCAAGATCTGAGTATAAGTATCTTCTAAGTCTGCGTCCTTCATCCTCGACTACAACGTCGCTTACCATCTGGCGACTTGGTGGTCAAGCGCGGACTTAATCAAATTAAAAAAAAAAATTGGCTTCCAACTAATCCGGTGTCGGTCGTACATTCGCCATGTTCCGGATCGTTCATGACCGACCAGCGAAATAACCGAATCAAATGTATCAGTCGTTCATCGGTCACGTGACCGAACCATACGGTGGCGATAAGATCCTACGTACATTCACAATCTTTGACCTCTCATTAGAAAAGTTAACGAAATTAATTCTTATGACGACACAAGAAAGTTTATTATGGAAATAAAAAAACGAAAGAGACATACAATCATCAAATAAATGGAACATGATTGTTTGCATGCATTGTAGTAATAACTATCATATTACTTAAATCGTAAAGTCTGATTTAGAATTTTAATCGCGAAGTATCATTATATGTTTCGGTCATTGGGACTCGATCAATCACGACCGACACAGGACTACTTCCAACCAATGGAATGAATGGAAAATCCAGCTTATATAAAAGACTAGCTGCGCCCAGCGGTGTTACCCGCGTTAGCCCGAATTAAAAAGTAGCCTATGTGTTAATCCAAGATCTAAGCCACCTTTACACCGAATTTCATCCAAATCGGTTTATTCGTTTATGCGGGAAAGAGTAACAAACATCCATACATACTCACAAACTTTCGCGTTTATAATATTAGTAGGATTTGAAACAGATCAAGTATTCTTTGATACCTAAATGTAATACTTCATTTCACAGTGAAAACTAAGTACCCATTATTAACGTCTTTTGAATATATTTACAAGTCCAGAAAATTTTGTTTGATTTATACAGGGTACATCAAAAGCAACTTTCACTACGGGACCAACACCGGAATTGCGAAAAAAATGGCTGTTCTATATATTTTGTTGATAAATCAATGGACTGTTTCTATGGTAGAGCTGTTTTTTTTACGCAAATTTAAAATGGACCCCTTGGGAAAAATAGTTGACTTTGATGTATGTAGGTAAGTACCGACTGAAGTCGTTTGTAATAGGTTATTTATGCGTATGTCACCAGTGATCTTGTATCCTACTAATATTATAAATGTGAAAGTTTTTGAGGATGGATGGATGGATGTTTGTTACTCTTTCACGCAAAAACTACTGAACGGATTGAGATGGAACTTTGCAATAATATAGCTTATATATCAGAATAACACAAAGGCTATAAATTATAATGATATATTGCGTATGCGGGCAAAGCCGCGGGTTAAAACTAGTAGTAAATAATTCGTCTTTCCAACTTGTGTCTTAAGCTGTGCTTGATGAAAGGTATACCTAAGTTATTCCAGTGGTACTAACCCTTAAAGTATTTAGACTGAAAGGAGATAAAAATCTTCCACATCCCGTACGCAACCCGAAACTATAAACTAGGATATCAATAAATTATCAGCATTGAACGCTCCTAACAAATTATTCAGGGACGGAACCCTTTTCCATAATATTGGGCACTCAATCATGTCCGAAACAAATACCAATGGGCCTATACCTAGACCTACTTATATGATGTGAAGTTGAATTACCCTCATTATGCTTGATATTAGGGCTTAACGTTTAGGTCAGTGGACAAAATTAAAATATTCTGGGGTGTATTGCCAAACCCTTTACTTTATTACAATTTTATGCCAAATTACTCAATGTAAGGAGACGAAAGCCCATTTTGCGGCAATTAATATATGGTCAAACAAATCACATAGGTACACCAAACAACTAAGATAATTGTCAGTCAAAATAAAATAAATATAAATAAATATTTTGGGACATCTTATACACGGCCTCTGACCCCAAACTAAGCAAAGCTTATGATATGGCTGCAAGACTGATATACTACATCTTATTTTTAAATACATACTTATGTAGATAGTAAGTAAATAACACCCAGACACAGAACAAATACTTATATTCATCACATAAATATTTGCCCTGGGTGGGGATCAAACCCACGCCTCTTTGATCCAGAAGTTAGGATCACTAACCACTAAGCCACCGAGGCAGTCAACTGAACATACGAGTATATATGTACAGAAGTGTACAAGTATCTATCAGCTAAAAGCTGAAAAAATTCAATGGACAAGTGCAGCTAAACAAAAGATCTATTAAAATATATCTTTAACAACAATCTATACATAGTTTTATTGAGGTGCTAGCTATTGTAAAACTATATATAGATTAAAAGCCAATTAATAACTAATATAAGCTATGAATTCCAGTAAAAGTAGTTTTGGTAAATTGACAACGAGTCAATTGAGTTGAACAGTAAATCGTAATCTTTGAAAAAATAATAAAACAGGACTTGCGCGCTCAAAAATAAAGCCACAAAAATAATTTTAAAATTAAATAGAGCCGTTAAAAGAGTCTTTCTCTGTCTATATACATAGAGCATGTAGTTGTAATTTGCATAGCATAGTGAAGGGTGTTATCGATGTCGATTTTGGATACAACCTATGCCATTAAAATGCATCGAAATACTTTCTCGGGTTTTTTTAATGTTTGATGACATAAACAAAAGAAATTTGTCTATTACGCCGACCAACTGACACCACGTAGCCAGAATCAAGCTGGAAACATACTATCTGACGCGGCTTACGGACGCGACTGACAGCCGCGACTAAGCAGTGTGCACAGTCTTAAAACATCCGGTGCGCCTCTCGGACGTCCGAATGCTCAAGGTCAGCCCAAGGTGATGTCCGCAACTTATGTCCGATAGTGTGCACGGCTCAGTGTACATTCATTATCTAGATACCTATCAGTCGCGTCCGTAAGCCGCGTCCGATGGTATGTTTCCAGTTTTAGACTGTTTAAACCTTTTGTAGGTTAAAAAAGTGTCTATTTTTTATTAACTTATATCAGATACTTTAGTTTTAGAAAGGATAGTTTTGTTTAGATAGGTTTATTTAAGTTATTTTTGTTTTAGATAGGTTATTCTAGTATATTGTAAAAGCATTGCATATACAATAGTTATTAAGTTCTAATTAAGTGAAATTGTTAATTTTTTGTTGAAAAAATATATTATGTATTCAGTAATAATCATTAATCAGTAATAAATAAGTACTTATGGGGTTTTAAAATGATGTTTCACTACTTTAGTCAAAGAGTACAAAAACATAATAACTTCGTCACTCATTTTTATTGTTTTATATTATTTAAGTTTTTTGATTACCAACTTACTGATAAGAAAAAATACAGTTTATTTAAACATAAGTAGGCACCTACCCAACCTAAGTAGGTTGGGAAGTCCCAAGGCACAAACCTCGAACATATTTTGGGGCGCACCTTCCTTTCTTATAGTTTTTCACGCTCGACTGCGAAGAATCCAGACCAAACAAATGGGCCGATCATTATAAATCAAAAATAACGCAGCTATGGATCGCCCTCAACCCTTTTTTAAGGGCTCTCGACTCAGTTCTGTAACGAGGGCATCGAGGATAGTACTTAGACATCGAGTACGTGTTTGACGTCTTCAGGCAGTTTCGGTCACCGCAAAAATCACAAATTATTTTATAACGTTTTTGCTAACACTACTTACATATTCATAGTGGGTAGACTAAAAATAGTTTGCGATAGATTTTCTTAAGAATTATCTATTTGTTTCAAGGTGTTCCTTTGTAATGTGACCAGCACTGAAATCTTTTAATGGTGGATATTTCTCACGTCAAGACAAAGACCAAGCGTTTCGAGATCACATTCTTATTGTTAGTTTTTATATTATGTACATAAAACTAACAATATTTGTTCTGCGAATTTTACCAAAACTAAAAAAAATGTTGTTCCATAGAAAAATATCGTTCACTCCCGACAAAATTATGGAACAGCTGATTTTCTTTTTTTGAGTTTTGACAAAAATCGCAGAACAAAAGTTGTTACTTTTGAAGTACATAATAAGCTACATGCTAATTGATTAGAAATAACCCTGTATCACATTCTTTTATATCATACAGTACTTATCAGAATGTAGAACGCTTTACCCAAGTATCTCTTTCTACTAGGATACAATCTTCAAATCCCGAGTAAATATGTATCTTTTGGGTGTGTGTGCCCTTAGACCGCATATCTGGTTAACATTAGGCAGGCTGTAGTTAAACGAAAACCTGTCCTAAAAAAATCAGCCAAAAAATCAAACGTTCCATTCATACAGACGAAAGACAATAAACTTTTTTTTATGGAACAACTGATATTTTTTTTTCCTTTTTGGCGAGGTTGGTCCCATAGTATATTATACAGCTGAATCCATACATTTTGTAAAGAAATGAAGTAACTGCTCCCAATCCTTCCTTTGTTGCATATTACCTAATGCTTAAATTATTTTAATTATTACAAAAAAATACAAAGTATCCTATTTGTTTGAAATGTTAGTGAAACTTTTGATTTGTTTATTGTTTGTTTTATTTGGAACTCTGCCCGCCAAAAAGCTTTTTAGCTAAATCTGATTTAGTCACGTTACTTTGTTAAAAGCTTTTGTTTCTGAATAAAATAAATCGCCTACGTAGAGGGTCTAGAATGTAGAATTATCGTAAGGGACAACGCCAATTCACAAATGACGGCGGTACATTAAAACTATTTACCAAGTAATTCGAGACATATCTTGACTTGGCATGATAATTTCAGCTAATTATCCTTATCTTAGTCCATAAGGTTCAACAGTTGATCATACACAGGTCGACACAGGTCACCCTAGTGTGGGTTGCAGTGGACATTTGTATATTGTACAATCTTTAGAATAAGTACTAATTTTGCTTGTTGTATACCAGTGGGTATATGTATCTGTAAAAAGATGTACATAGTCCCTAAGTTTGGAAATAAACATTTATTATTTATTATTTTAATATTATGTACGATTTTTTACCAGTGTAATATGCTAACATTAATGATTTATCCGTATTTTCATGCGTGCCGATTCGCATTATTTTTTCATTCTATATCTATAGAAACCTCGCGAGATGGTGCCTTAACAATTTAATTGATATTTTAATTATTTTATTTGTAATAGGCTATTTTACTAGTTTTTGGAAATTAAATTATTCGTTAGTACATAATAAGCAGACTACATTTATATTTCCAAGTGAAATCAATGTTAAAGAATAGATATTCAAGATCCCGCCAAAAACGACATTCTGTAATGGCGCTGGTCTGTGACTTTACACGCTTGTAAATAATACGTTAGTTCACATCTAAAATTGACAAAAATGTTATAAAAGTTACTTACAGATCCAATAATATTACTTCGAAAACACAAAACACAAATTACACAAACAACAGTCAATCGAGAAATTCTCACTTACTAGTATGTGACGTCACTAGAGTTGCCGCCTTTATTAGAGCGTTCACGTCACAGTTAAAACATCAAAAAATATCGTATTTCATTTCGTGCGATTTGCAAAAATTAGACATATTTTTAATAAAGTGAAATATATCTTTTTCAGGCTATTATCTGTATAGATTACCACAATCAATAGCATATTTTAATGTTGTCAAATAGTCTATTTTATCAAGTAGCGCCTGACTTTAATGTACCTAGACGGTACGATCAATGTGGTAACGGTTCTAGAAATAAATTTCAAGAAAGTTTGGCAGCCTGAATGAACAAGTCTAGGTCGAATTGATACTTAATAACGGGGTTTGCATCCATTTGCCGTACAATTAGTCTAGCTAGTCTAGCACAATAAACCAGACTACTTAATATGGTGGTAAATATGTGTTAAAGAAGTCTTTTTGAAATACTAGGTATTGTACTTGATTAATGATTTCGAAAATGTTTTGTTCAATTTTCAAGCTTTATTTCTACACTTTATGGGTGGTGTGGCCACCTTCAAGAAAAGGACGAATAATATAATAGTAATGGTATCTAAGTCACTCGTGGTTGTTTTATGTTACGATACTACGTGATAGTTTTGAATGTCTTTTGTGCATTGTCACTGCGTGGAGAGATGCAAGACGGGCGGTGTCGCCGCGACGCGATGTCGCGGCGGCGCCGCCGCTGCACCGCCACTTGCAACGACAGCCGTGTCGTCCAGTGTTGCCTTAGACACTGATGACATCTAGACAGTTAGCGGGAAAAAAAGGTTTTAGTCTTAACCGCTCAACCTTAATCTGACGATGAACAAAATCTCTCGTATACATTTTGATTTTGTGTGAGCCAACCGCGAAATCGGATCGTGTGTAGCGTCAGCGGTCCAACTTTTTCCTCGCTAACTCTTACTAATATTACAAATCAGAATAATGTGATCGATCGATAATATCTGAAAGAGATGCATTGATTTAATATGGCACGCGTTAGAAAAAGACATGAAACCCCATAACCCCATCGAGTCAGTCTCGTTGTGACCGCACGATCCGATCACACAATCACACGATCCGATTTCGAATGTGTACGAGGGGTTTTACTCATCTTCGTCGCCGCGGTGTCGCCGCGACGATGCGGCTGCACCGCTGCTGCACCGCGGCGAATGGCGGCGATGCAGCGGCGGTGACGCCGCGACATCGCGTCGCGACGGCAACGCCCGTGTGGCATGTCTGTAAGAAAGCAGAGGAAAAATAAGAAACACTAAATGAGCTGAGGACTGTTTTTTGAACTTCGAAAACTTTACAGATATCTGTGTCGAACACCAAGGAACGTATACGTAACTTTGACAGATTGTATGGAGTACCTCTATGTTGTCTATGGAAGTTGCGAATACTCTATACAAATTCCGTTTACGACCAAACCGCGCCAAGTTCAAAAAATTCTATACGTACGTAGAGTTTAAGCTAAGAACTCTTTTCAGAACAGGCTTTTCGGTGAAGGAAAACATCGTGAGGCAACCTGCATATGTCCGTAGAAGAAATTCGATGGCGTATGTGAATCCACCAACCCGCACTGGGCCCGCGTGGTGGATATGGCCCAATCACCCTTCGTGGGTAGGCCTACGTCCTGCAGTGGACTACTAAAAAGGCTGGTTCAGTACAGTAAGCTAAGAACTCTAAGTGACCCGGAACCTTCTAAAATAATAATGAAAGCTGTTTTGTATTTGACTGCCTCGGTGGGTCAGTGGGTAGTGACCCTAACTTCTGGGTCAAAGAGGCATGGGTTTGATCCCCACCCACGGCAAATATTTATGTGATGAACATATTAAGTGTTTGCTCTGTGTCTGGGTGTATTCAGTTACTATCTATATAAGTATATATTTAAAAATAAGTATATGTAGTATATCAGTCTCTGGCAGCCATAGTTTGGGGTTAGAGCCCGTGTGTAAGATGTCCCAAAATGTTTATTTATTTATTTATATCTTGTAGCAGTAGTCAGCTTACTTTGACTAGGTTAGATAGGGCTAAGCGATCAGCGAATTTTAGCAACGTTTTACATGGTTAATTTTTGTCGTCAGTTAGTCTTATGTATTATTTACTACTAAACAATACTGAAATTCGGATCACAAGTTAGGTTGTAGGCAGCTGATTAACCATTTAGATTTTCAAGTGGCTTAAAGAACTCAAACACCATGGCTATGCAAAACTTTCTCTTAACAGGTTACAAGAGTACGTGTCTTCTATTTTAATTGAAGTACACACAGGTGTTACTCACGCTTAATTTTAGTAGATAACTGCTACTATAGTTATGATCATTTGGCGATCTTTTTCAAGATTGGAGTACTAGCACGCGGGTTTGTCTCGCATAGCACGTGTGGCAGCTGTGTTGAGTATAGACTACAACATTTACTTGTAACAAAACAACGAGCCGCTCTATGATATGTTCTAATGTGTCACTTTTCACGAACCAGACGTCGAGCACGCTCGCCGTTTTGTTATTACAGAAATTGTTTAAACCAACGAGTATTGGTGTAACATTTTGTAGAGCCTTTGCACGAGCCCCGCGCTCGTGCGTGCGATGCGTGGGTGCGACATTGTACGTCCGATATTTGAACGCAAGGTACAACGAAATGTTACGGGTAAATGCACACTGGCTGCGAACATTACGCCGAACAGAGCGCCGAGCATTCGCAGGAACGTTACATTACATTAAATGCTTTGGACACTGAGCTTTTACCTGTATTGTTTCATTCGTAAGAACATTACATTACATACAAATGCTCAAGAAAATGTTGTAGTCTATACTCACCTTTATACTTCAATTAAAATGTGAAAAACCACGCTAGTTTCCATCATCATACATGTTTTCTAGTTAACGTAGTTTCATGTACGTTAAAAAACTTATCTTCATATTCATTAAGTTTCCATAATATTTACTTAAGAAATATTTAACCAAAGTACTTTTTTTGTTTCAATGGCATTGCCATAATAATAACACTCTTTTTATAGCTGTGACGTCACAGCTGCTAATGCGAATATAGCATGCTTTGTTAAACGAAAACTCCATGCATGCATAATGATTTGCGAAAATAAACTTTAACAAACAGAAATTAAAGTCATATTTAAACTGTATTTGTATATAAGGTCGTTTATGCATCGCTGGAATTCTATTTCTGCACTATCGGCCACCATCAGTGTTGTGACGTCATTTCGTAGAACTTTCGTAGCACTTAGCCTACGTCGTAGATGGTTTACGATTAGACTATCCGATAAGAAGCTACTTACAACAGGGCAAATATTTATGGATGCGGTATCTACGCATCCCGCGCGTTTTATGAACAAGAACACGGCGTTCAAATACTGTTTTTTAGATAGTGTAATGTGTATGTGTCAAAAACAGTGCAGAAGAATATTTATTATGAAAATAAATGATATGTATAACTTCGTCGATTAACTACCTACAGTCCTACATACTATCTCAGGTTATGAAAAAAAAAACTTGTAGTTTGTATGGTAGGTAGCTCATTAGCCCAGATATCAGTATCTAGGTATATCTATAAACGGGTGAGTATATAGAGTCAGGCAGTTATCTCACATGCGCCTTCCTTCATTTAGAGTGATATAAAATTACTGCGAAAGATATTTATAAAAATAGGCACGTTATTTAATTGCTAAAAAATCTAAATTTTACCCGAAGGCCATGGAAAGTATTGTTTTCAACGCGTATATTCATTTGACGAAGTTGTACAAAAAAACTATATTATAGCTTTTTTCAGAACTCTGTCGAAATAAAAATTATGTAATAATGTTCTGGTGTGCTTGTTATGGTCAAAACCTACTATGACCTGCTGATCGGAGTGGGTTTAGACCCACCAGACTAGACGGCGCCAGCGGGGTTATCGATCATAGCAGGTAATTACCTACTTGCGGTAACTTTGCCCGCGACATTACCTGAATTTTCTTATTACTTTTCGCACAATAACTTAGAGTCATACTTAATAACTTGCGTCAGTAAAGAAAATATTTGAAAGTTCGTTTTCTCTTGCTCGCACTCATTTACCTAGTTATGCAAGCAAGAAGATATGAACCTTTAAATAAATGTTTTCTTTATTGATAAGAGTAATTTTAAAAAAAAAAAAAAAATAATTTATTACTCAAAGCTTATGTACTGTACATCACAATACAGGATGAAATAAGTTATGATAAATTAGTCTATAGCATAAACAAAAAAATAACAATATTATAAATGTTTCGGTAGAATAGTAATGAAGATAACTCGGTTAATTTGGAAAAAAACTTAGGCTTACGACCAACTTACTTAAGGCTTACGACTAATTTTGATGCTTATAAATTTCAATTGCTTTGCGACTTAGATTTTTGTTACTAAGCAAAGCGTCTCTTGCAACGACTTACGATATTTGCTTTCAACGGTTTATTTGAATATAATTTACAATGAAGTAATTATATATCCGTACTAACAAAAAGTTAGTTGTAGTTCCACAGTAAAATAAAACTCAGCTGCTCCATACATTTTATCATAGACTAACCTAATCAAGTAGGTAGGTAGAGATAGATTTTATCAACTTCAAGTTACAATTTTGTACGAGATAGCTGATTATTTTTCAAATTTCAGTTAAAATTAAATTTTACTCATATCCCCATACTATTTTTTTTAATTACGATAGTTTGTATCGCTAATTTTTACCATATCTGTTGGAATAACCATATACAATTATACATAGAGCGATTCTCTACATCCAGGCATGTTATCACATATTATATATATATTAACATATCTTTTGTATTTGTTATTGTGATCAGCTTTCACTATGAGACCAAATGTAATTTTGTAAAAGAATATCAAATGTTCCATACATTTTGTGGAAATCAATTAACTTCATGTACATGATTAGAAACATTGATACATTATAGGTATATACAGATTCTTTATTAACAAATAAAAATTTACAAGTCAGATAACGGTAAATACATTTGTACCTACATTGCACAATTCGATTATCAATTACAAAAAAAAACATGTATTCAAATATCCTAAAATAATCAAAATAAATATTGATACATATTATACATTACGTAATTGCCAAATATTATTAAAAATTACACTTTTTTCCCAACATTCGATATCACAAATGGTTCACAAAAAACGTTGACACGCGTTCTTATCCGACGCGTTATCTCGACTCGAATATTCCGACATGTCGGTCTGTACGCGGCTTCATCGGAAAACCTTTTATTTGGTATTGCTATGACCTGAATCGTATAAAAGTTTACTTTGTACATACTAGCGAGCCACCCCGACTTCGCACAGATGTAGACATATAAACCTTCCTGTTAAATTACTCTATCTACTTAAAAAAACCGCATTAAAATGCGTTGAGTAGTTTTAAAGATATAAGCATATATAGGGACACAGAAAAAATAGGTCAATGATACGGATAGACATACAGCGAGAAGAGACTTTGTTTAATACTATGTAGTGATACTTGCCAAGCCGTGGTATTCAAGTTGTAGTAACACCTTAGTAATAATGAGTTGTTTAGAACTTATATACAGAATTTCACACCTATGGTTTTTCGGTGGAGGAAAACATCGCGAGGCAATCTGCATACGTCCTTAGAAGAAATTAAATAACGTGACTTCATCTACCTACATTCATACATCAGGAATGAGGAGATCCGTAGATGAACCAAAATTACCGACATAGCCCAACGGATTAGCAAGTTGAAATGGCAATGGGCAGGGCACATAGCGCGGAGGACTGATGAGCGATGGAGTCGAAAAGTTCTCGAGTGGAGATCACGTACCGGCAAGCGCAGCGTAGGACGTCCACCCACAAGGATGACCTCATTAAGACCGCAGGATCGCGCTGGATGCAAGCCGCTTCCAACCGGTCTTATTGGAGATCCATACGGGAGGCCTATGTCCAGCTGTGGATGTCCTTTGTCTGATGGATGATCTACCTACATTGGGGATATGACCGAGTTGAATTTCGTGGAATAATTCACAGTTTACTAATAAAAAGGCAGGTACAGTAAAGTACAGTTCTTGTATCTCTAGTATTAGTTTGTCCCACATTTTAACCCGCTAACCCGCTCAGTAGAGTAAGCGCAAAGTACATTTATGTTTTGCATACAAATAAAACTTCCACAACTCATCGCCTCCGTCAATTAATAGATAGCTGATGATGATAACAAAGTTGTTGTGGTCGTCGTTGCTTTAGTCATAGGACATTCACTGCTAGAAATATACCTACAAAAAAAATTATCTATGGCTGTATAATATAGACATTTTAGCAACTTTTTTCCCAATTTCGAGAAATTTTCTAGATTTGTACGGAATCCTCGGTGTGCGAGCCTGACTCGCACTTGTCCGGTTTTTATTTTATTTGGTCTGAGTCGTACGAGTATAACATTGCACTTTACCAAAAATATAGACTTAAACATGGAGGTAAGTAAGGTTTTGCTCTAAATTTTCAGCTCTTGACTGGCACGTGGCCATTTTTTAAATTCTTTTTCCTCAAATACTGCTGATACCGGTTTCTAGAACACAGCAGTTTCGCCAAAAACTTAAGTCAAATTGTCATTAGCTGAGACGTGAGCGCCTTAACAAACAAAAATACTGTTTTACCTACCAAGATACGTTTCAATTTTTAGAAGATTATCCCAGGGCATTTCTCTCCCTGGGCAGGCCTGTAATTTTTGGTGTTTAAAAAATAGGAGTGTCGTATTTCCACTACTACTATTTTCTTATTATGCTCTAAGTACTGATTTCTTACTTATAAAGCAGTACTTATAATTGATTTTCAAGTAAAATGGTTTTGGGGCATGTATATCAATGTACCTAGATATACTTACACAGAATCCTATCCTACTAATATTATAAACGCGAAAGTTTGTGAGGATGGATGGATGTATGGATGTTTGTTACTCTTTCACGCATAAGCTACTGAACGGATTGAGATGAAACTTTGCAATAATATAGCTTTTAAATCATAATAACACATAGGCTATAAATTATAATGATACATTACGTATGCGGGCGAAGCCGCGGGTAAAAACTAGTACAACATATAATGTCATTCTCGTGCTTAAATCCTAAACTATAATTAAAAAACACATTGCAAAATATGTAGTGCACAAGTCACTGTCTAGACTAAAGTTGGTGCAACTGGTAGTTAATGTAACCGTTTCTCTCAAAAGTATTATTAAGATAGGGAGGAAACTTTTGCTCATCAATGGAAGACATCAGACTAAAAATAATAATAATCAGAAATATTATTACTATACACTACGGGACTAATCGCGCACTAAAATTACGAGATAAATATACCTCATCATCCCGACGTTTCGGCCTAGTTGCATCGACCGTGGTCACGGGTAGACTACCCGTCAGTCTACGTCTACGTCGTCAGTCTACCCGTGACTACAGTCGATGCAGCTCGACCAAAACGTTGGGATGATGAGGTATTTATTTATCTCGTCATTTTAGTGCGCGATTAATCCCGTAGTATATAATAATAATGTGTTCAAATCGCGAAAGTTTAAAAACAACAAATCAGAAATGTAACTTATTAAGAATAAGTAGTAGTAGTAATAGGACCTATTTGTTAGCGTATCTGAGATATCGGAAAACAGTAGTTATCAGTCTGGATTTCGTCAAAATTTTGAGCGCTTTCAATTTCTTTATTCTAGAACTCAGCTGAAGTTTCTAGGACACAGCCGTTTACGCGAAAGCTTAAGTCGCGTCGTCATTAGCCGGGACGTGAGCTCCTTAACTAATATTACCCTCGCGACTTGCGCTGTTTAATGTGCTACTGTTCTGTAAAAGCCGGGTTGGGTTAAATACCAAGTTTGGATGTTAAGAGAGATGTTTTAGGAAGTTTAGAAGGTTTTGTTGGGAATTGACATTTAACCGTCATCATCATCATTATCACTACGTAGTATAAAGCAAAGTCGCTTTCCTTTCTGTCTGTCCCTACGTATGCTTATATCTTTAAAACTGCGCAACGGATTTTGATGCGGTTTTTTTAATAGACAAAGTGATTCAAGAGGAAGGTCTATATTATGTATAATACACCTGTGCGAAGCCGGGTTGGGTCGCTAGCGTATTATAATACAAAGCCTAGAAGAGATTGCTATAAGCAATAAGGCCGCCTTTTGTTGCAGTATTTTATGTCGCTTGTTTTTTTTCCTTTCTGTGTATTTTTTCTGAATTGTATTTTAGTGTTGACAATAAAGTGTTTTTCTATCTATCTATAGTACAGTTTTGTCAGCGATCACCGAAATTAAGCAACATCTAGTATAGTTCTAAGTCTTCAAATAGGTGACTGCGGTGGAATATACAACTAAACGCTACCGTGGCTCGAATGTCACATTAAACTGTAGGTTATATGATAAATAAAATGTAGATTAGGTCCCGGTTGAGTTGACAAACGGTCAACTCAACCGGGACCTACAATTGTATATTACAGAGACTTTCAGGCGTTTTAAAAAAATCTGACACCAGCTGGGCTAGGATGCGTGTCAGAACGAGACAGCGTTACGACAAAATATGTATCTGTCACTTTGTTGCAAAGAGTTATTTTCGTGGATTTTCGTGGTCGCAGCTTGACTAGCAGGCCTAGCCACCCGGGTTAAGCTGGAAACATACTATCGGACGCGGCTTACGGACGCAACTGACAGCCGCGACTGAATGGTATCTAGACTATGAAAGTACACTGAGCCGTGCACACTATCGGACATCAGTCGCGGACGTCACCTTCGAACGACCTTGAGCGTTCGGACGTCCGAGAGCGATCTGGCACACCGGATGTCTTAAGACTGTGCACATTGCTATGTCGCGGCTGTCAGTCGCGTCCGTCAGCCGCGTCCGATAGTATGTTTCCGGCTTTATACCAACACACTTATCTTAGCAGCAGCTTAGTTTGGTTCTCTGAAAGCTTTTAGTCTCCTCCCTCTTTAACTGATAATTAGTAAAAAGGTGCTCGTCCTTATATATGTATCTATTATCATTCAAGCGACAAAAGCTACAAAGCCTACATACAGGGCTATTTCCAATCAATTAGCATCCTTCTAGGGGCTTATTCTGTACATCAAAACTGTCAATTTTTATTCTACGACTTTCGTCAAAACTCAAAAAAATTTTTGTTGTTCGATAGAAAAATTTAGTTCACGACGTTTGACGAAAGTCGTAGAACAAAAGTTGTTAGTTTTGATGTACAGAATAAGCCCTTAGAAGGATGCTAATTGATTAGAAATAATCCTGTATAATACCCTTTTTTATTACAATCAAATAATTAAATGTGTGTTTATTTTTGTTACAGGTACGATAGATAGTTGTAGACATAAAATGGCACGAAATACCCCTCACTGCCTCAAGAAGTAAGGAGTTCAGGTATCCGAATTTTGCCAATGAGTTGAGGCAAAAGGGCCAATTTCATTGGAGTGGTATTCTTTCAGGCATAGGACGTCTAAAGTTGGACATAGCTGTTATGGCGTACAGGCGTGCATTCTCCATAAAAAAAACCGGACAAGTTCGAGTCAGGCTCGCATATCGAGGGTTCCGTACAAACACATTGTTAAAATAATTAAAAACCTGTTTTAGCATGTGCTAATGAAGTTCTTTTATATGATAACTCACTTTGAATTTTGAACCCATATTTTGTGAATTTTGAGGCCCTATTTTTTGTAATTTAAATAAAAATGGACTTTTATCAGATTTATTCCTATATGTGTATTCTGAGACAATGCTTCTTGCCAAATTTCATAGTTCTATGTCAACGGGAAGTACCCTGTTTTGATTTTTGCGAGTGTCGAAATATGCGTTTTTTTACGACATAAAATTTATGTCATAAAAAAACATTTAATGACTAACTTTTTTAAACAATAACTGAAAAGTTTTTCTTTTACACAACTGCAAGAGATCATAGATATACGTATACAGTTGAAATTTCAACTCGATATCTTTACGCGTTCCCGAGATAAAGAGTCTTGACATACACACAGACGGACAGACGGACAACAAAGTGATCCTATGAGGGTTCCGTTTTTCCCGTTTGAGGTACGGAACCCTAAAAACAACAGTCTCACCGATACTCTTTCGTGAATCACAGAATTAAGTTTCGTTCTACCCTCAAAAACGGAGCTTTCAGAGAAACATCAGTCACAGGTCTAGCAAGTTAATTGACCACAGGAGGAATTAGTAGATTTCTAGTATATTCTCTCTCTTCCCGTACAAACCCCCGTGAAATAAAGTTAGGTCATTGAACGCAGTGCCCGCAACACATTAGGTTCAGTTAGCGGGCCAAAGGGCCAATCTGCCGGCTAATTTGATAGCTGCAGACAAACGAGCGGTGTGTGGGGTTGGCCCACATGGTGAGAGCCAGCGGATCACGATATATTACATAGGTTCGTGGAGGGCGAATAGTTGGAGAAGTTACTAGCGTATAGGGTGTGAGAAAATAAATGTGCTATACATACTTAGATAGCTATTTACACGTTGTTATGATTTTATCATATTTAAACTCTAGCAGCACATGATTTGAGACATTTTTCTCTCTTAGCATCTATCTTGTAGGAGGTGGAAATGGCATTTATATAACTAACTAGTGACCCGCCCCGGCTTTGCACAGGTGTATTATACATATATACTTTCCCCTTGGATTAATCTATCTGTAAAAAAAACGCATCAAAATCCGTTGCGTAGTTTTAAAGATATTATATAAATGAGGACAGACAGCGGGAAACGGCTTTGTTTTATACTTAGTGATGTCGTTTTGTTTGCTACTCTGACTCTAGCTCAGACCAATTAAAAAAATCAATACAGAATGTTATGCACAAACAAGTGAGGCCGGCAAAACTACGCCTCGGCGCGTACAGACACAATTACACATACACGTACAGCGAAACTACGCCTCGGCTTGTCAGTCGAACTATGGCGGAGTAGCACTGACGCACTCACCACATACAGACACAATTACACATACACGTACAGCGAAACTACGCCTCGGCTTGTCAGTCGAACTATGGCGGCGTAGCACCGAGGCACTCACCACATGTATAAAAAACGGCCTCACTTGACTGTTCAACAACGTTCTTTCTTGATTTTTTAAATTGATCTGAGGACTCTAGTTACAATATAATTGTATTTGTTTTGGTTACAATGATTAAAATCGCTAGTTTCTCCCGCTGTGACCCGTTCACAGACATTAAGCCCCCGACACGCCCTACACGTCATTCCGTCGTGTGTCACTTTTGTCACGTTATATTATAGCCCCATGGCCGGCAATGCGCGTGATGTGAGGCCTAATGCTGAATGTTATTATCATTACAGATACTTATACTTAGTAGTAGAGTGTAGGAAGGCTGGATGACCCTAATATACCTACTTATAGATCTTTTCGGAAAATCAAACTCATATTGTGTGTGTTTTTTCAGGGTTATTTTGCTCACCCTCTACTGAGTCGAAAGGGAGTGATTAAGACCATCATTATTAATAACTTTTGTTATGGGGTCGACACGGAATTCGAGAAGATGAAATCATGAGACAGCTTATTATTTTTCACGAATTCCGGGTTGACCCTGTGGTAAAAGTTGTTCATAATGATGGTCTGAATCATCTACCGTCGGCTTACGCGTAGTACATCAGTTCTAAATAACCCTGTTAATGTCCTTTTTCATCACATCTATTCGATAAGGACTACTTGGTTCGCCTGTACGTGCGCCCAAAGGTAGTGTTTTCTATATGGAACTTTATAAGAATTATCTTTGCCGCGCACTTTTTTAAATTTGAAACAACTAAATGCGACGGAATTATATTTGCCGCGCACTTTTTGAATTTGGAAGTATTTGTAATGTTAGTGTTCAGCGCCAAGAAAATGAATGAAAATAATGTAAATATAAGATTTCTTTTGCTTTATTATTAGATACCATTTAATTTCAATTTAGTTGTTACTCTACGTTATATTAAATAATAATATTACAAAAAAATATGAGGCGCCTTTTATTTTCTCATAGAGATGATGAAAGTAGAGTGTACCACTCGGGCGCAAAATATATTTTTGGCTCGGGCGACGTATGTACTTTGAATCCGCTACGTTCAGGATTCTACTAAAGAATCACTCATTTCGCTCTGGATTCAAAAAAGCGCCCTCGCTGTAAAAAATATTATTTTGCTCCCATATGACACAATATACTTTTAGATTTCAATGATCTTTTTTTTTTGTAGGGGCTATCTAAATTGATACAAACATAGGTACGTAAAATTATATTTCTTTTTAAAAAAGGTTATAGCGTTCAATGCCATCAACTGCTAAATATATGCCTCCCCTAAAATCTTGAATTAGAGTAGTTGGTATAATAAGCGCCATACAAATCGACGGATGAGAAGTTATCCGCAGATGACACTTCGCCGTGATTCGCTAATTATTGCGCATGTGTGCACAATTCCGACGACGCGTTTCGTAGTGGTGAGCACGAGCGTAGAGAGCGCGCGGGAGGCATGAGGTTGGCGGGCGGGTGTGCCCCGGAGTCTCGTTTCTCTGGTTCCCGCGAATATCTATATTTCGGCTTCTGCGCATAAGTTCCTATCCGCCGATTTGTGTGGCGATTAGTATGGCGGCTTGCATCCGGCGCTACCTTACAGTCTTAATGGGGCCATCCATTCCGAAATTGCATTCGATACCTATTTCACTAATAAAACACGAAAGCGTACATTATAATATACTAGTCTTTACCCGCGGCTTCGCCCGCATGATATTTTGATTTTTGTGCTATCCCACTACACCGAGGTGTAGTGGGATAGCACAAAAGTAGTACACCTTACCAACCTTAATAAAGGAGGTGGAAAATATAAAAAATATAAAAAAAAAACGATTCGACAGTAGTTTTTTTTTTGACATTTCTTAAAGCGCACTCTAGAATAACTCGCAGATAACAGACTTTTTCCTACTCACTTAACACTTATCGTTATATTATGGAACATTTACGCAATATCGTTATAATTTATAGCCTATGTGTTATTCTGATATATAATCTATATTATTGCAAAGTTTCATCTCAATCTGTTCAGTAGTTTTTGCGTAAGTAAGTAAGTTCGTATAGGCCGGGTGGCTAGCCCTGGTGTCAGAGTTTTTGCGTGAAAGAGTAACAAACATCCATCCATCCATCCTCACAAACTTTTGCGTTTATAATATTAGTAGGATTTCTAGCTACACAGAATTTTACTTTTTATATCCGGCAATGTAAAAAAATACCAATAAAAAAATCTATAGCTTTCACGAAACAACATTTTCAATAAAACCCGTTTAAAATAAAAGCCGCGGCAGGTTTCAACTGAATTAGTCATAACAAACTTGCCGAACGATGTTTCACCTTAAAATCGTGAGAGTAAAGTGTATTTTTGTTCACAAACTGTTATTAATTTTGGAGTTGCCCCAGAGAGTTAAGTTTTACCTTCACAGTTTGATGATCAAGTCTTTCGGACGAAAAATAAGAAGAGTTTGTCACTGGATTGGTTTTGGAACCATTTTTCAAGCAAAGTCATTACAGTTAGTTATAAAATGAAAGTGAGAAAACGGAAAGCCACGAGCAGCATTTTTAAACCACATAAAAGTTTTCTCTGGCAGATTGTCTTTAAGTACGAGGTTAAAATACTAACTAAAAATCATGAGGCATGAATATTGCATCAACAAAATAGGCTTGCCTTGTTTTTGAATATACATCTTTGGCCAAAAGTATTAGGAACCCTGTATTTTCACCCTATCTTCTAACCCAATTTCACTCCTTTTAGGCATTTTTAACAAAAATAGGTGTCAATTTAATCACATCAACAGAAATTAAAGCTTGTTTACTTGTTAGAGTCTAGAACACAAGTGACCAAACATTGACTGATAAGACCGAAAGAAAACCGAATCCTTTGTTTTCGGTCACCAGGTGTTTTATGACCTTAACAAAGAGCCGCTTGATATTCTAAGAAGCTATTTATGGCCCCGGTAAGTCATTTAAGATAAGCACTCAGTTATTGGTAGTAAACATATATTTTATTTTTTTTAAAGGTGCCTAATAGTTTTGGCCAAGGCTGCCAATGCAACAAATCTGAAAAAGTGTTTATTCGTTTAGTCATCGTTTTGGTTTCAAAAAGGCAAAGGTAAGTCATTGAGTAGTACCATATACCGTGGTAGTCTCATTTAAATTTTATCGAATTCAGCTGAGCGGTTTTTGATAAATTAAGAATAATGTACATCGATTCGTGCAAACTATTCGAATTCTGTACACAGTGGAAGTGGGGAATTCTGTACACAGTGGAAGTGGGAATTCTGTACACAGTGGAAGTGAGGAATTCTGTACACAGTGGAAGTGGGGAATTCTGTACACAGTGGAAGTGGGGAATTCTGTACACAGTGGAAGTGGGGAATTCTGTACACAGTGGAAGTACTGTACTGTACTGTTTTTTAATAGTCCACTGCAGGACGTAGGCCTGCCCACGAAGGGTGATTGGGCCAAATCCACCACGCTGGCCCAGGTGCGGGTTGGTGGATTCACATACGCCATCGAAATTCTTCTACGGACAGTGGAAGTGGGTGGTGTCATTTTTTGCAAAAAATAATTATTGCATGAATGAGCGACATAGGCTATTACTACGCGAGCAAAACCGCGAGGTAAAGCTAGTTATTAAATAAATCATAAAACAATTTCCAACATATCTCATAATTATTGTAGACGCCAAAATAATTATGATTTAATATGATACAGTAATGTACCACTTCCAGGGCTTGTAAAACGTGTAGGAAGGTGTCGTTATTGTTTAACTACCTTCACGGTTAACATGCCTACCCGAAAACCTTGCTCATTTATGTATGCAGTAGGTGTTTAACTAAGACCCGTCGTTTGGGGAATTGGCTAGGGAAAATAGATATTTTCATTTTCCTCTTGGTTTCAAGAGGTCGGTGTTTCATCTTTGGATGTCCTTGGCTCAAAGAAAAAGAAATAAAATCCTACTGTACTACCACATTACCACCCCTACACTGTCGATTTTCCGTCGATACGTACGAAGCGGTTCGACTTAACATTTCTGATTCGTACCGCCAGGGAATGGAACAGTCTTCCTGCTTTCCTGTTTCCTAAAAGTTGTAATCTAAAGCTTTTCAAGGTCAGACTAAATAGGTATCTTCTAGGTATGCGTGCTTCATCTTCGACCACAACTTCACTTACCATCAGGCGAGTTAGAGGTCAAGCGTAGATTTATACGCGATAAAAAAAAACTGTACTAGTATTTTTAGTAGTCTACTGCAGAACGTATAGGCTTTCCTACGAAGGGTGATTGGACCAGATCCACTACGCTGGCTCAGAGCGGGTTGGTGGATTCCTATATGCCGAAACTCTTCTATGTACGTATGCAGGTTGCCTCACGATGTTTTCCTTCACCGAAAGGCCAGTGTAATTCCGTACATAAATTTTGAAGTACTCCTCACTATTGTAAGGCGGGTGTCACTATCCTGAAACCACTACGGCTAAAAAAGTACCCAATCTGGTGATAATGTGTGATGTGATCTTCATGTAGATTTGACAGAGAAAGTCTTAGTAACATATTAGCCTGTATCTTGTTTTTTTATTTTAATCTAGCTGCTCGTCGCACGAATCAGCTACGAATGAATTATTATAGCTACAAGCCTTTCGTAAAAAGTAATCTAAAAGATAGTGAAATCAGCTTAGTAATCTGTTATGTATGTTTAGAAGATCTAAGCGGACTCACTGAAATACTTAGTTTTAATGTATGTAGTGATAGTTAAACGTAGGTATGGATCTTAGAAAGCAAAGTGAAAAAAGGAAAAAGAAAGAAGTGAAGAAGTCGGACGTGCTCATGTTCGACTTCAATCATTTCGATCTACATACAAAATTGAAATAGTTCCCACGAATTTTGACGCAATATTACCGTAACATTCAAATTGAACAAGATTATTTTTTGCAAAAATTAGCATGAACGACTTCACCCGTGTATAGAATTCGCGAATATTTCGCACGGATCGATGGAGCATTTTTCACATTATTGTTGATTTATCAAAAATGGCTCAGCCGATTTCGATAAAATTTAAATGGGACCAATTTCAAAGTATACTATTTTCAATAAAAAAAAATTGAAATCGGACCACCATAAAAAAAGTTATACCTGGTTATAAATAAATATATACATATAATAGATAGAATGAGGGTAGAGAGAGAGAGATGGTTTGGGCGACGGGCTGGAGTGCGAGTCTGTGATAGTGATCGTTGGTGTATGGGTAAGTATGATACAACTTCGATAAGCCAGTAGTTTGGAGCAAGCCTTGTAAATACTTTAAGTTTTATAATGACTGCCGAGATATTGGATATCCGTATTATTGTCCAATGGTGTATCATCTGAGTGTCCTACTAGAATCTTAGTGACGCTGTCGGAGCACTATGCCCTTCAGCTAACAATATATATATTTTTTTATTGAAAAGAGTATACTTTGAAATTGGTCCCATTTAAATTTTATATATATATATACGCGTCGAATTGTATACTTCCTCCGGTGGTTCGTCAGTCAAAAAATAATTTACTATCGAACTGTAAAACCTCCTTTCTTAAAGGCGGTTGAAAAGATAGTAAATATCTACACTGTGCTAAATAAAGCTCATAAACCCGTCCAATTCCCCAATCGGCCAGATCCTCAGCCTAACGGCGGCACACACCGGCGCCGGCATATATTCGCATATACTTTCATACACTCGTCAAAGTTTGCAAAATTTATGAAGTCGTAAAAGGGGTGCGCCATAAGTTGTTAAAATACGGGCGACCTGTGTCCGTCCTCTTCGCTCCGTAACCTAAGGAAATTAAAGTGATTTGATAAGAAAGGGAAATCCTACTATATCCTACTAATATTATAAACGTGAAAGTTTGTAAGGATGGATGGATGGATGGATGGATGTATGGATGTTTGTTACTCTTTCACGCAAAAACTACTGAACGTATTGATATGAAACTTTGCAATAATATAGCTTATATATCAGAATAACACATCCTTACTAATATTATAAATGCGAAAGTAACTCTGTCTGTCTGTCTGTCTGTCTGTCTGTCTGTCGCGCTTTCACGCCAAAACTACTGAACCGATCTCAATGAAATTTGGTACACAGATAGTCTAGAGCCTGAGAAAGGACATAGGCTACTTTTTATCCCGAAAATTGCATAATTCCTGTAGGATAGGACAAAAATTATCGTTAGAGAAACTGTCACCTATCACAACGACGCTAATAGACCCAATTTTGAAGGCATTATTGTAATTATAACAGCTAATTAGACTATTTCTGTTTCATTTTCACTTTATGCATTCGATAGAGAGAACACTTTTTACGTTGCAATTAAATTTACGATGGCGCGTTTATAATTGGGTTGATTGGGCCTCATATGGATTGACGAAACGTAATTAGATGACAAGTGACATACATTGACTGCAGACTTTTATAAATGTCTCGCTTAGCATAGCAACGGGACAAATTGTCTTTCCACCATTATAGCTCCTCGAAGAGGTAATAAAGTATGGATTGACAATGACAACTGACATTAAAATTGGACAAAATAGTTTTTCCCTTTGCCATGCTACATATTACAATGACGTTCAATACTGGGCCGTCATTTTATCTGACACGTCTGACATTAAAATTTTTTTAAATATACCACCATTAGAGGTTAAACATATTTCTTTATTCTACCTTCATGGTACAGAATCCATGCTAATATACAAAGAAACGGATCAACTTGATTTTTAGAAGTAGTATGGCATGAGTATATGTGTCTTGACTCTAAGGTTTATTCTGAATTGTGAGCTTGACACGAACATACATTTCTGTTGGTTTGGTTAGGATTGAACAGTGATAAAAGTGCAGCCCGGCTCAGTTGCGACACTCCTCATGAGGGACGAAACTTGCCGGCCAGCCTCTCAGCTGCTATAGTTAAAAAGCCCAGAAAAGCGGCCCAACTTGAAGTGAAAACTTCTAAACTGCCTAGGGGGAAAAGACCAAAAAAAATCGGGAAACCTCGAGCGGCGCCTTCTCAACTGTCTCAGAAGAAACCCAGAGAAGCGGCTCTACCTGGGATTTCCGCGCCGCCCTTCTGGGCGGCGCCTCAGCTACTAAGTTCACGCGCCACGACAAGGCAGGAACCCATGGGCGGGTACACTCTTACCTTATCTTAATCAACAGAAGCATTTATAAGTATAAGGTATTTTGATGTCGGGTTAGGTTTGAACAGTGACAACAAGATGCAAGGTACTTTTTTTATAGAGCAAGTGCCTTTATTAACTACCACTAAATACAAGACTTATAATGTAAAACTTCATAAACTACTATTACATAACAAGCTATTGGATCATCCACAGACCCTTGAAGGTTTAAAGATATTCTAAATGCTCAAGCCCACTGCCAGTTAACAGCGTGCCGCGTATGCTGGCAGCATTGTCAATCAGCTTGGCAATGCTGCTTATACGTTGAGCCAAATAAACACCAGCATTTTGGTCTCGCGGCGGGTACACCAAACGCTCAGAAAGACTTTTGAAAACAAGATGAGCCCCCGGCCACCACTCGCACAGTGTCTCAATTGCAAACGGCTCAAATATTGGTAATAAACAGTGGTTACTGCCGAGGTTAGCATATTTGCGCCGTTTGTGCTGCTCTGCCGAATCAATGAAATTTGGTACACAGATAGTCTAGAGCCTGAGAAATGACATAGGCTACTCTTTATCCCGGGAAATTCCAGATTCCTGTAGGACAGGACAAAAACTGTTCTCAGCAACGGATTGACTTGATTTTAGGAATAGACATAGTTTGAAAGACGAAAAGTAACAAAGCCTACTTTTTATCCCGAAAAATTCGTGGTTCCTGTAAGATATGAAAAAAACGGTTTCACAGCAACAGAGCATCAGATTGACTTGATTTTTGGCATGGACATAGTTTGAGAGACAAAAGTGACATGGACTACTTTTTATCCCGGGAAAATTCGTGGTTCCCGTAGGATAGGACAATAACTGTTTCTCAGCAACGGAGCAACGGATTGACTTGATTTTTGGCATGGACACATTTTGAAAGACGAAATGTTACAAAGAGTGTTTTTTATCTTGGAAAATTTCATGGTTTCCGTAGGCTAGGACAAAAACTGTTTTTCGGCAATGAAGCAAGGAATTGACTTGATTTTTGGAATGGACATAGTTTAAAAGACAGAATGAACCTCGGGTGCCAACCTCTAAGCTGCCTTGGGGAAAAAGACCCCACAAAGCGGGAGATCTCATTCTCAGCGGTTTCAGAAGAAACCCAGAAAAGCGGCTCCACCTCGGATTCCCGCGTGGCCTCCCATAAGCCTCGGCTACAAAATCCCCCGCCACGACAAGGCGGAAACCTACATGGGGGTTGTACATTAACCTTAACTTAACCAATAGAAGTATTTATCAACAATGCGCAAGGGTACTTGAATAGGTGAGGGGGCGCAGCTATGTGCGGCGCGGCAGATCGGTGGGTCGACTATTTCGACGATATCGTCAATACCGCCGGTCGAATCTGATCACGACCTCACGACCGGCAAAGGGCCGAGCAGATGTCACTGCAATAGGTGTACACCCAGTAGTGGGATAAAGAATGCTACGGACGATAACGACGATGAAACAAATTGCTTGAGATTTAATATTTTTTGGGTTTAATTTTAAATTATTATTTGCTACAATATTTGAATATCGTTTTACATTGAATTGTGGCTAATATTATTTTGTAGCGCACTTACTATTTTGTTAGAATATTTTTTGAGATAATATTTTACTAAAATTGGTAGGCATTGATTTAAACAGAAGCCAAAATCAAATTATAACGCGGGCGAAGCCGCGGGTAAATGCTAGTAGGCTATAAATTATAATGACATATCCTACTAATATTATAAACGTGAAAGTTTGTAAGGATGGATGGATGGATGGATGGATGGATGGATGGATGGATGTTTGCTACTCTTTCACGCAAAAACTACTGAACGTATTGAGATGAAACTTTGCAATAATATAGCTTATATATCAGAATAACACATAGGCTATAAATTATAATGACATATTGCGTATGCAGGCGAAGCCGCGGGTAAAAACTAGTAATATTATAAACGCGAAAGTTTGTGAGGATGGATGGATGGATGGATGTTTGTTACTCTTTCACGCAAAAACTACTGAACGGATTGAGATGAAACTTTGCAATAATATAGCTTATAAATCAGAATAACACATAGGCTATAAATCCTTACTAATATTATAAATGCGAAAGTAACTCTGTCTGTCTGTCTGTCTGTCTGTCTGTCTGTCGCGCTTTCACGCCAAAACTACTGAACCGATCTCAATGAAATTTGGTACACAGATAGTCTAGAGCCTGAGAAAGGACATAGGCTACTTTTTATCCCGAAAATTGCATAATTCCTGTAGGATAGGACAAAAATTATCGTTAGAGAAACTGTCACCTATCACAACGACGCTAATAGACCCAATTTTGAAGGCATTATTGTAATTATAACAGCTAATTAGACTATTTCTGTTTCATTTTCACTTTATGCATTCGATAGAGAGAACACTTTTTACGTTGCAATTAAATTTACGATGGCGCGTTTATAATTGGGTTGATTGGGCCTCATATGGATTGACGAAACGTAATTAGATGACAAGTGACATACATTGACTGCAGACTTTTATAAATGTCTCGCTTAGCATAGCAACGGGACAAATTGTCTTTCCACCATTATAGCTCCTCGAAGAGGTAATAAAGTATGGATTGACAATGACAACTGACATTAAAATTGGACAAAATAGTTTTTCCCTTTGCCATGCTACATATTACAATGACGTTCAATACTGGGCCGTCATTTTATCTGACACGTCTGACATTAAAAATATTTTTAAATATACCACCATTAGAGGTTAAACATATTTCTTTATTCTACCTTCATGGTACAGAATCCATGCTAATATACAAAGAAACGGATCAACTTGATTTTTAGAAGTAGTATGGCATGAGTATATGTGTCTTGACTCTAAGGTTTATTCTGAATTGTGAGCTTGACACGAACATACATTTCTGTTGGTTTGGTTAGGATTGAACAGTGATAAAAGTGCAGCCCGGCTCAGTTGCGACACTCCTCATGAGGGACGAAACTTGCCGGCCAGCCTCTCAGCTGCTATAGTTAAAAAGCCCAGAAAAGCGGCCCAACTTGAAGTGAAAACTTCTAAACTGCCTAGGGGGAAAAGACCAAAAAAAATCGGGAAACCTCGAGCGGCGCCTTCTCAACTGTCTCAGAAGAAACCCAGAGAAGCGGCTCTACCTGGGATTTCCGCGCCGCCCTTCTGGGCGGCGCCTCAGCTACTAAGTTCACGCGCCACGACAAGGCAGGAACCCATGGGCGGGTACACTCTTACCTTATCTTAATCAACAGAAGCATTTATAAGTATAAGGTATTTTGATGTCGGGTTAGGTTTGAACAGTGACAACAAGATGCAAGGTACTTTTTTTATAGAGCAAGTGCCTTTATTAACTACCACTAAATACAAGACTTATAATGTAAAACTTCATAAACTACTATTACATAACAAGCTATTGGATCATCCACAGACCCTTGAAGGTTTAAAGATATTCTAAATGCTCAAGCCCACTGCCAGTTAACAGCGTGCCGCGTATGCTGGCAGCATTGTCAATCAGCTTGGCAATGCTGCTTATACGTTGAGCCAAATAAACACCAGCATTTTGGTCTCGCGGCGGGTACACCAAACGCTCAGAAAGACTTTTGAAAACAAGATGAGCCCCCGGCCACCACTCGCACAGTGTCTCAATTGCAAACGGCTCAAATATTGGTAATAAACAGTGGTTACTGCCGAGGTTAGCATATTTGCGCCGTTTGTGCTGCTCTGCCGAATCAATGAAATTTGGTACACAGATAGTCTAGAGCCTGAGAAATGACATAGGCTACTCTTTATCCCGGGAAATTCCAGATTCCTGTAGGACAGGACAAAAACTGTTCTCAGCAACGGATTGACTTGATTTTAGGAATAGACATAGTTTGAAAGACGAAAAGTAACAAAGCCTACTTTTTATCCCGAAAAATTCGTGGTTCCTGTAAGATATGAAAAAAACGGTTTCACAGCAACAGAGCATCAGATTGACTTGATTTTTGGCATGGACATAGTTTGAGAGACAAAAGTGACATGGACTACTTTTTATCCCGGGAAAATTCGTGGTTCCCGTAGGATAGGACAATAACTGTTTCTCAGCAACGGAGCAACGGATTGACTTGATTTTTGGCATGGACACATTTTGAAAGACGAAATGTTACAAAGAGTGTTTTTTATCTTGGAAAATTTCATGGTTTCCGTAGGCTAGGACAAAAACTGTTTTTCGGCAATGAAGCAAGGAATTGACTTGATTTTTGGAATGGACATAGTTTAAAAGACAGAATGAACCTCGGGTGCCAACCTCTAAGCTGCCTTGGGGAAAAAGACCCCACAAAGCGGGAGATCTCATTCTCAGCGGTTTCAGAAGAAACCCAGAAAAGCGGCTCCACCTCGGATTCCCGCGTGGCCTCCCATAAGCCTCGGCTACAAAATCCCCCGCCACGACAAGGCGGAAACCTACATGGGGGTTGTACATTAACCTTAACTTAACCAATAGAAGTATTTATCAACAATGCGCAAGGGTACTTGAATAGGTGAGGGGGCGCAGCTATGTGCGGCGCGGCAGATCGGTGGGTCGACTATTTCGACGATATCGTCAATACCGCCGGTCGAATCTGATCACGACCTCACGACCGGCAAAGGGCCGAGCAGATGTCACTGCAATAGGTGTACACCCAGTAGTGGGATAAAGAATGCTACGGACGATAACGACGATGAAACAAATTGCTTGAGATTTAATATTTTTTGGGTTTAATTTTAAATGATTATTTGCTACAATATTTGAATATCGTTTTACATTGAATTGTGGCTAATATTATTTTGTAGCGCACTTACTATTTTGTTAGAATATTTTTTGAGATAATATTTTACTAAAATTGGTAGGCATTGATTTAAACAGAAGCCAAAATCAAATTATAACGCGGGCGAAGCCGCGGGTAAATGCTAGTTATAATTATATATTGCGTATGCGGGCGAAGCCGCGGGTAAAAACTAGTGAAAAATAATTTAGGATAGGTGCTTCGATAATTAAATTATTGAACCTGTTAAAATGTTGACAACTGCGTACTGTGATTACAAGTGATGTTTCGAACGTATGACGAGTGAGGGGTCATTGAGTTTTTTGACCGACCGATTTTATTTTATTTGTAACCACGCATAACTTTTTACATAGTGGTCCGATTTCGATAACTCTTTTTTTGACTGACGAACCACCGGAGGAGGTATACATTTCGACGCGTATATATAGGTATATATATATATTTTTATGTATAACCACGCATAACTTTTTTATAGTGGTCCGATTTCCATAATTCTTTTTTTATTGGAAATAGTATACTTCGAAATTGGTCCCATTTCAATTTTATCGGAATCGGCTTAGCCATTTTTGATAAGTCAACAATAATGTGAAAAATGCTACATCGATCCGTGCGAAATATTCGCGAATTCTGTACAAGGGTGAACTCGGTCCTGCTAATTTTTGCAAAAACTAATCTTGTTATTGGAAAGAATCTACATTGGTCTCATTTAAATTTTATCAAAATCGGCTGAGCCTTTTTTGATAAATCAACAATAATGTGAAAAATGCTACATTGACATTCGCGATTTATGTATACGGTTGTGGTCGGTCATGCTATTTTTTGCAAAAAATAATTATTCTATAGGGTATTACCAGACATTGGAGATGTCTTTATACTCCCAGACATAGTCATTAAAATCTAACTTTTACTATAGGACCCTGAAAACGCAATATTAATAAATTATTCCATATTTTTTTGCAAAATTTATGATGTCATAAAAGGGGTGCGCCATAAGTTGTTAAAATACGGGCGACCTGTGTCCGTCCTCTTCGCGCCGTTAGGTATGGAAATTAAAGTGACTTGATAAGAAAGGTAAGTAGGAAAATGAAAAATAATTTGAGATAGGTCAGAGTTGCTTTGATAAGGTTGCGATAGAATTAAATAAGTTAAGCTGAAGAAACTGCAATATAATGTTATTTAGCCCTTCACTGCAAAGATGTTGACTGGACGGCTGGATGTTGTGGGTTCAAATAGGCTATTTGACAACATTGAAAATATTCTATTAATTTTGGTAATCCATACAGATAATAGCCTGAAAAAGACATATTTCACTTTATTTAAACTAAAATATGTCTAATTTTCGCAAATCGAACGAAGTAAAATACGATATTTTTTTGATATTTTATCTGTGACATAAACGCTCTAAGAAGGGCGGCAACTCTGGTGACGTCACGTGCTGTTAACGAGAATTTCTCGATTGACTGTTGTTTGTGTAATTTGTTTCTTGTGATTTCGGAGTAATATTATTGGATCTGTAAGTTACTTTTAAAGTATCTTTTGATAATTTTCAGATGTGAACTAGCGTATTTACGAGTATTAACTAACGTTATTTACTAGTGAATGACGTCAAAGACCAGCGCCATTACAGAATGTCGTTTTTGGTGGGATCTTGAATATCTATTCTTTGACACTTGATTTTCATTGTTAATACATTAGATCTCTCGGAAATATAAATGTAGTGTGCTTAGTATGTACTAACAAATAATTTAAAACTATTCAAATACCCTATCGTGTGGTTGTGAATGTGTATGTGTATTTATTATCTGTGACGCCATAGCTCCCAAAAGTTTGCAATATGGGACCGAAATAAAAATCAAACAGGAACGAGATCAAAATCAAAATCAAAAATTAATTTACTAACTTAAAAAACAAGTTACATATCATGACAATGAGCTTCGTATCTCGAAACTAAACATATCTTGTATTTTGAAAATCCGTGCTCCTTTTTTTGTATGTTCGTCAGATTTCTCCTCCAGCACAAGTCGGAGCCACACCCGTCGTGGGCAGGCCTACGTCCTGCAGTGGATTATAAAAAAAGGCTGGTACAGTACAGTACAGTACAAGTCGGAGACCGTGCTCCCCTTGCAAGATTTATTTAAATAAAATGTTCCCGAATCAGTTAAAAATGTGAGTAGGTACCATGATTTTTTAGGCATGTTAAATTTTCCATCTCCAATTTAGATCCTTTGAACAACTACCTAAATATATGTCGGGGTCTGAGAGTGATCGTCTCAATAACCCGCCATCGTTAATTGTGGGTCATTCATTGGAAAAGCTCGCCGGCGGTCTCCAGTTGTCCATCTCACCAAAATAAACACTCTGTACTACTGCAACGGGTGGTTTTATTGACCTGGTATCACTTGGTAATCAATTTAACAAGTATTTTCGAGGATGAAAACAGATTTCAAAGTCAATGGATTTGCACGAGTGCAATCCGCCTCGCGCTCGGAATGGCATGACGTTTTTCGGTCATCTGTCAAACTCATTTCATTCCGACACAGGCATGTAGTGTTGCCACGTGCGACATTCAGGTGATACCCACTTTAAAATCATCATATTGCTTACAACTAAAATCAGCTATGCTGTCTCACTCCGTCATATATACTCGTATATATATTTTTAAATTTTTCACACCGATTTACCGACCGTAAATAACAGAGCATATAATGGTATAAATACTAATGTAACGAGTATGAAGGCTTGCACATTTTATCTAGAACCTAAAACTTGTTCTAGTAAAGGCAAAAGCTTTGCCAATTCGTGCGTAACGTGATTACTCTTTTTACTACAATTTAAATAGCAAAGATTTCCCTCATAACTCCCAAACTCACAAACCGTAAGTTTTAACCCGAGAACAATCCAGAATATTACACATTCCCCTACAAAAGGGTCCAAACATAGAGATCTAGAGACAGGCCTCTTTTCTTGAAAGTAGCAGTTCGATGTTGGCGACAGTGACCAACGACCGAGATCCGGTTGCGCGACTCACTGCTCAGTCTGAATCTATTTGGAACCATTATTACACAAACATACACACACACATTGACATAATTTATTTGAAATTAATCATTTAACTTCATATTTGACATTTTTTTGAAATTTTGTAAGTTTTTAAATTATTCGTATTTCTAATTTTGCTACTTACCTAATGTTATTTTATTTATTTAATTTTTGTCACATTCACATATCGAGAATGCCTGGGCTCCAAGATACGGGTGCTTTATTGTACCCAGTTTGGAGAATAGTGTCTACATAACACTTGTATGATTTTCCATCTTGTGAAAATAAATAATTTTGAATTTGAATTTTGAATTATCCAGCGTGCGAAATTCCGTAGCATTCAATCTACAATGAAAAATGCATAATACGAGTATTTACGAAACATAACAGTCATTACAGAATGCAGAGTTGTCGTGCGCACTATGGATATGTGGTTGGTTGAGCCTTGTTAGTAATTATTATTGGCGATACGAGTAGATTTGATTTTAATGATAGAATGATTTTATTTGTCTGCGAAACTGGGTATATAAGAGTATGTGTTGTCCAGTTTCTATCTACCAACTTTAATTTATACAGATATTTGATGGTATGAATAAGGATACTAATTTTAACAGTATTAAATAGAAACTTTCATGCAAAATTAGGCCCTTGTTAGATTGAACTGATATGTATCATCTTGCAAGATCTGTGGGTCCAAAATAAAGCCAGACCCTTTTGGTCGGTAATGCGTACGAATGAAATGTTTGCATTTTAGTTATTTTGAAGTTAAATAATGGTTGAAATTATGTGGCGATTCGTTACATAAAGTGCCGACTAAGTAAATATAGGTTCGGAGAGTCGCGTCGGGATTTTAGACCGTACAAAGGCTTTTGATGCGTTATTCAAAATTTCATTTAAATAGTTTTGCGCTATGTTAGAAGCAGTGATGTAACGGCGTTTTAAAGTGGGTATATTACCACTTCATTAAAACTCGCGTAAGAATTCATTATACTAAAGAAAACACCGGTTTTTACTCACGTATAATACCTATCGCGGCCGGGCCGCTGGGAACCCGACCGGTTTCAGAGTAGTTAGTACTCCTTCGTCAGGGAATACGCGCGCTCTCGTCGACAGTGCGCGTGCGCCAGTCGACGGGAGCGCGCGAGAGTAAAAACCGGTGTTTTCTTTAGTATGAGTATATTACATTTAAATATTGACTTAGTTTAAATAAATAAATAGTAGTAAATAGACTGTACTGTTCTACATCGGCGTTTTAATAAAGCAATGTTTGACTTAGGCCGACCCACGAATGGCGGTAGAGCTATGGCTCTATCTTTCTATCAGATAGGGCTTCCTATTTTCTTAATAGTAGAATCAACTAACTACCAAAGCACGAGTTCCCAAAAACCAGTTTAGCGGCTTGAGTCACCAAAAAAAGTTGTACTTTTACATTTGATCGATATTTTTAGAATTTTGATTTTTTATACGGCCACCATTATTCAATAGTGTACAATGTAATAGATTATTTGTTTTACAACTCACGGGTTGCCCCGGATCTTTGAAGGGCATTGATGGGGCCGAAACCAACACCAAGAAGCCCTTTTACAATCATTAAGTAAAAAAATACAGTTTTTGGGTGATAGGAAAAGGGAAACTATTATAAATACGGGGAATAGGTACTTCTTGGGCTATTTTAATGAATTATTAAGGGATTACAAGCTGGTCTATGGAATGAGGTGCGGCACCCGCCAAGTAATGCTTCATTTCTAAATAATAGTACTACTATTATATTTATTATTTATAATATAATAGAAATTCAATGAGGTACCTATATTCAATTCTCATTGAATTTTCTCTAGACACGCATTCAATTTGTTTTCAAGATTTTACTGTTTTCCTTTACTAGAAACTCAATGGTGTAAAAATTTGTTCATGAATTCCTAAGAACTCATTGGTGCGGGATCAAATTTGAACCCACGAGTGAAGCTTGTGAGGCAAACGTTCTCCCAATAGGCCACCACGGCTTATAAATAAACATTATTATATTGACATTTATTCTACCTAAAATGTACTAATGACATCAAAAATTGTTCAGCTAAATATAAACGTTCTTAAAGCAGCACCAAAACGAGCAATCAGTTAATTAAGCCACTTAAAATGTGTGTTGCGGTGAAACTAAAAACACGTGTATAAATTAATTTCACCGCAAATTCATCCTAGTCCGCAAGTTCGTAATGGACAGAGGTCACCTACAGTAAACTCTGGGGGTTGCAAGAGTACATTGCAAGTACAGAACCACTTTGAGATGATAAGGAAAGAAAGACTCTATGAGATGGAGATGGAGTATATTTTAGCGCACCAACCAAATCAAACTCAAAAAGGGATTGTCGCAAATATTAAAACTCCAGACATTACCAAACAAAACTTTCATAAACCATATTTTATAAAACTCCTTATGTCCCTGGTATCTTTATATATTGGAAATATGTAACTTTGTTAAGAAGCACACTGATTATTTTGAAGAAGCGTCTGATAAAACGCACAAATTTAGATCGCAATATAGACATAAAATCGTGGAACCAAAGCCTAACTTAGCAATGCACAGTTCTAGCCCAAATTCTATGGCTATAAAAATATTCAATAAATTATCAAATAATCTAAAAGATATCGAAAAAGAAAACTATTTCATAAAATATCCTATTATCCAAATGCTATTACGCATTACTGCCTCGGTGGCTCAGTGGTTAGTGACCCTTACTTCTGGGTCAAAGGGTTCGATCCCCACCCAGGGCAAATATTTATGTGATGAACATAAGTGTATGCTCTGTGTCTGAGTGTTATTTAGTTCCTATCTATATAAGTATTTAAAAATATGTATATGTAGTATATCAGTCTCTGGAAGCCATAAAACAAGCCTTGCTTAGTTTGGGGTCAGAGGCCGTGTCTAAGATGTCCCAAAATTTTGATTTATTTATTTATTTATTTGACGAATTTTGACGATAATCTAGAAAACATAATAATAAATCGTTCCAATACAAATAAGAAAATTGTCGTCATACGCTTATAGAGTCATATGTATCTGTAACTTTACAAACATGTTATCTAAGAACTGCATGTAAATTGTATGTGTTTCAAAGGCAAACAATCTTCTAATATATATAAAAAGAAATAAAATTGGAGTGTCACTTTGTAATATTGAAATAATCGTTTTTCACTACATGCATATGAATATATATTTGGCACATACACCAAAATAACATTTTTTACAATTTTTGTCTGTCTGCCTGTCTTTTTGTTCCAGCTAATCTCTGAAATGGCTGGACCTATTTTGACGGGACTTTTATTGGCAGGTAGCTGATGTAATAAGGAGTAACTTAGGTTACGTTAATCGACTGTTAAGCGGAACGAAGTTCGCCGGGTCAGGTAGTCAAACAGCAAAATATAGAAGCGTACGGACAAAATAGTAGGTCAAGGCAGTCACTTCTTTAATGTAACTAAACATAAATCGATTTCATGTTAAGTAAACATAAATACATAATTATTATGTTTCAAGTACTTTGATCGATGATCGCAACCCCTAGGAATAGGAAATTGAATTAGGATATAGGAATTAGGAATCTCTAAACTGATGTATAAAATACAAATAAAATTATAATAGTACTCAGGTAGAAAAGATTGCTACCAGCGCAGCGGTAAGGCCGCCTTTTGTTACACTAATTTAAGTTTGTGTTGTGTTCTTGTTTTTGACCGACGAACCACCGGAGGAGGTATACCATTCGACGCGTATATATACTTTTTTTATGTATTACGCATAACTTTTTTCATAGTTGTGCGATTTCAATCATTCTTCTTTTATTGGAAAGAGTATACTTTGAAATTGGTCCCATTTAAATTTTATCGAAATTGACTGAGCCATTTTTGATAAATCAACAATAATGTGAAAAATGTTACATCGATCCGTGCATAATATTTGCGTTCTAACGATGCGCCCCGGCTTCGCACAGGTGTATTATGCATATAAACATTTCTCTTGAATTACTCTATCTATTAAAACAAACTGCATCAAAATCCGTAGCGTAGTTTTAAAGATATAAGCATACATGGGGACAGACAGCGAAAAGCGACTTTGTTTTATACTATGTAATGATTCTGTACACGGATGAAGTCCGTCATGCTATTTTTTGCAAAAAAATAATTATCTCCTGCTGCTTACAATAAAAGAGTTATCTATGTATCTATAGTACTACAGCTGGTTTTTTACTTGATAGTGTAGTTAATATGTTTGGTAAACTTGTGGGACACACTTAATTAAAACTGTAAAAGTCGGAGAAAGGACTTAGCCCAGCTGTGAGACTCACCAGGCTAAAACCGTGGTGTCAATAAAGTGTTCTTGTTTTGTATTGTATTGTACACATAATAATAATCGGCCAAGTGCGAGTCGGATTTACTCACGAAGGGTTCCGTACCGTAAGGAAGCTCCCTTAAAGATATTTCATTTTAATTTAATTAATTATTTTTGAATATTCTGTGAATATTTCAGGCATATTCCAGTTGCTGTTATTAATATCGAGAAAAAAATCACGTTTATTGTATGGGAATTTCAACGTTTTAGCTATTGTCGTTCATAAGATACAGCCTGGTGACATACAGACAGACGGATAGCGGAGTTTTAGTAATAGGGTCCCGTTTTTACCCATTAGGTACGGAACCCTAAAAACGTTTAATAATTAGTGATTTGTGAGTTAAAATTACATTTAAGATCTTAGAAATTGCAGTATCTCTAGTTTCTGGCTTACTTAGAACTGTTGATGTAAACAAAAAGAAAGGCAACAATCAAATGCTCCAAATGAAAACGCCACTCACGGTGACCCATCCAAATACTGACCAGGCGGAGTGTTGCTTAACATTTCTATTGATCCTTACTCAGTTTATGCCGCGACTTTATAAGCCAGTCATAAAGAAAAAACTCATGCGTGTCTGCAAATAGGTCAGGTCAATGAACTAATTGTACGTTTCGAAAAGCAACCCCGGGTGGCGTTCGTGGTAAATCTTATCGTTCAAGACTTATTATTTTGTGTGACCTGTAATTTGGAGAAGTTATTGGCTAGAAGGCTAATGGAGGTATGCTGTTGGTATTAAGAGATTTGGCAGGGAAAGTAAGAGGTAATCAAGGTTATAGTTGAGTCGAACAATGGAACCGGGGTGTTGGAATACGGTTCCGGTATCCCCTGCCTGTCGTAAAAGCCGACTAAAAGGGGCACCTGCCGGAGGAGACAACGGCACGGTTAATTTAAAAAAGAACCGTTGTAATAAGGCATGTATCGTTTTTGGAACGTCAGTGTACATTCTAGAAGGCACTGGTGCGTTCCATCGGAGATCCTAGTGCCGTCTATAGAGCATAAAAGGCGGCTACCGAGGAGGTTTTAGTGGTTAAGTCCACATAAGCCAGTTGCATTCCAACGCAGCTGGGTATCTGTAAAAGATTTCTCCCCCGTCAACAAAAAAAAAAAAAGGTTATAGTTGAGTCACAAGAATTACAAGCAAGGGTGTATCTGCTATGTTGATTATACGGATCTAGAGAGTTACAGGTACCCTAGACGTGAAAGCTGTATCCATCCGTGGGCACGTCCAGAGTATTCCCTTCGTATAAATTTGCACAACAAATTTTGACACAGGCTCCGTCAAAAGCAAGTCACGCTACTACTTTTAAGGTAAGGAAATAAATTCTCCGGATCTCCTTCTTCATATTCTGACTACGGTTAAGATTAAAGATCTAATTAGTCTAGTAGGGGACTGCAGCAACTGATAAAGCATTAAAATAAGATAAGATACTTATTTCCATGCCTAATAAGGTTCCAATCTTTGGGTGAGGGAATTTAAAAACTAAGTAACCGCGTCATGGACCTTCATTCAGGTGACTTTAAATCTTTTTCATCACATCTATTCGAAAAGGACTACTTGGTTCGCCTTTAAGTGCGCCCAAAGGTGGAGGAACTTTATAAGTGCTACGGAATAATCTTTGCCGCGTACTTTTTGAATTTGGAACAAATAAGCTCGCCAGAATGATCTTTGCCGCGCACTTTTTTAATTTGGAAGTATTTGTAATGTTAGTGGTTCAGCGCAAAGAAAATGAATGAAAAGAATGTGTAAATATAAGTTTTCATTTATTTTATTATTAGATACCATTTAATTTCAATTTAGTGTTACGTTCTACGTTTTATTAAATAATAATACTACAATAAAATATGAGGCGCCTTTTATTTTCTCTTAGAGGTGATGAAAAGTAGAGTGTACCACTCGGGCGCAAAATATATTTCTGGCTCGGGCGACGTACTTTGAATCCCTCGCTACGTTCAGGATTCTACTAAACAACCCCTCACTTCGCTCTGGATTCTAAAAAGCGCCCTCGCCGTAAAAATATTATTTTGCTCTCATATGATACAATATACTATTTCACAAAAGCAAGTTAGAAGCTCACAACTAGCGCGTTTTGCGGGTTTTTTTTTGGTCATCCATCTTGCATCTACGCTGCATTTTGTACAGTTATGCAGTTTTCATTTGAGTACTCTACAATCGGCTATTACCAACTAGGTATAAATATCCTTTTATTTACCACCATTGTCATATTATCCTCACAAGTCCACAGCTGGACAATACAAGACATATATATGTTACGGTAAATCTGATTAATTGAAAATTATTAATATTTTTACAAAATTATTAATAATAACCACATGTTTTGGTAAATGTGAATAAACGATCGCAATTTATTGCTTTTAGTAGTAATTATAATTCACGACAATATTTCTAATAAAGTGCTAGAAGCGAACCGCCTGGATAGATTAGGCGCGAAACAAAAAATAGGTTAGGTTAGGTTAGAACATGATAAACAACGCACGAGCCGAGCGAGCGAAGCGAGCGTGCCACGGCAGCGGCCGGCGAAGTGCCAGAAGCTAACCGCCTTGATATATTAGGTGTGAAACGAAAATAGGTTAGGTTAGAACATGACAAACAACGCAAAAGTGAATCGCTATGTGATTAATTTATCACTTTAACGTCGACTTTCGGTAATTATTAATAATAATAGATAATCCTACTAATATTATAAACGTGAAAGTTTGTGAGGATGGATGGATGGATGTATGGATGATTGTTACTCTTTCACGCAAAAAACTACTGAACGGATTGAGATTAAACTTTGCAATAATATAGCTTATATATCAGAATAGCACATAGAATTATAATGATATATTGCGTATGCGGGCGAAGCCGCGGATAAAAACTAGTTATTAATAATCTTGAATTATTCACTCTTACCGTAACATATACATAAGGGTAAAAGACCGGTTGAAAGCTGCTTGCATCCAGCGCGATCCCGCGGTCGTAATGTCATCCGTCAACCTTGTGGGTGGACGTCCTATTCTGCGCTTGCCGGTACGTGGTCTCCACTCGAGAACTTTTCGACCCCATGCTACTGGTCATCGGTCCTCCACGCTATTTGCCCTGCCCACTGCCATTTCAACTTTCCAATCAGTTGGGCTATGTCGGTAACTTTGGTTCTTTCGACGGATCCCCTCATATCTGATTCGATCTCACAAAGACTTGTCATATTTACTACAAGATCTATTATAACTAAGTATATTTCATCCTCATTCCATCATTTTTCATCAAGTATCTAGCCCAATTTTCAAAACTTATTTCCTCACCTGCTTTATATCTGCTTTGGTATTGAGCTATATCAATACCAAAGCAGATATAAAGCAGGGAATTGATCCCAAATCGCCGATGATGAGTCCGTCACCGTCGCAGCAAATTAACCAGCTCCTGACGAGAAGGTGAGGCGACCGGACTCCGTTTTTCGCTGCCACAGGGCCCGAGGGAAATTCACGGCTGCTCTAATAGATGGTGGATGGTGCGTGTCATAGACTTGTGGTATATTTTGTTATATTTAACGGGACAATAGCTTTAAGTTTATTTTTAAATAGTGCCACTTAGTATAATTTCGAAGGACTAGGAATGGTAGTGGCAACATTCCTGGGGTAACGCTTGTAACAAACGCTGCTGATTGGTTCCAAGGAGGTTTTCAAGTGATATCGCATGATCGACCGATGGGCGGGAAAATGCGATGATGACTTGACAGATGTCACTTGAGAGTTGTAAGGAGAGCTGGTTTGGAGAGGTTATGGTGAACTGTGTTTAGAATGGCTCGAGTTGTGATGCTTGATAAAATGGTGGCAGCGTGCGTTACGCTGCGGAACGCCATGTCCTTCGCTTAAAGTTTTCTCTATAATTGTAATCATACGTAATCTTCTGTGAAATAAACTGATTGTTCGTGACGTCGCAATTTATCTCCTCGCCCGTTTAACCCACGCCACGCCACACTGAAGTATTGCTGGGTCAGATGGTACCTATAAAATAATTACCACATTGAATCACCATAACTGATGCGGATTCTTTTATGGATTCGACATATTAATTATTATTTATTTTCGTTATGTTGTGTTATTATATTATTTGTTAGTCAATAGAATTCACAGCCTTGGCCAGGTCTTTTATTAGGCATCAATGGAGCCTAAGCCAACATTGAGAGGCCCTTTTTACAATTTTGAAATACATATAAAAACAGCAGTAGGTATAAAAAGTATAGCGCTGTAGACAAACTATGGCATATGAAAGACCTGAAATGTTGAAATTGGGCTATTGTAGTGAAATAATTTTAAATGTTACGTATAATTGGACTATGGAATGAAATTCGGCACCCTCTATAAATGCTCAATTTGCTAGCGAGTGGTCACTTGCCGTCCACTAAATGAGCCCCCCATATAGGCTACCTTTAGTTGGAGCCAGAGCAATATTGGTGTGGACGGCTTAGGGTGTCGAGAGGTGTGCTGCGCGTTCACTAAGAGCTACTAGCGGCGTTATGCCCTTTAACACTTCCACCCTGGATCTTAGGTTCTTAGCTCTTGCGATTTCTACTCCAAGCCAACCGATTAAGGCAAGAGAGGAGTCAGGGGCCTCATTTAGCTCCAGGGAATCGGGGTTTGCGGTGTTGCCACACACCAACGGCTCGTCACAAAGCCGCCCCTGCGCTTGTTTGTTATATTATTACGCTTTTCGCGCGACTTTCCCCGTGTAATATTTTATTTTAGTGGTATCTTAATAGAACTTTTTGTTTTTCCGGAATAAAATGTAACCTATGTCTCCGAGCTTTGAACTACCTGAATAGGTACTTAATTCAGGTAGTTCAAAGCTCGGAGACATAGGTTGCTGTTAGACATGCCAGAAATTAAGTCGATCCGTTGCTAAGTTGCTGCGTGAAAGAGTAACAAACCAGCAAACACACTTTCGAAATTATAATATTATCTAGTAATGATGAGGATTTTCCTTCCAGCCTGCATTTTCCAGCTACTAAAAGTCTTCCTTCTCTCTTTCTTCCCGCACGGTCTAATGCTTTGGAAGTTCAGTGCTTGTCGTGTGAGTTCAATTCATCACGCCATCTGCGTGTGGATCGGCGCAAAGTTCGTTTGGATTGGCTTATTGTATTTTGTTCTCATCAATTTTTTAATCTATTTTATCTCTCATAAGCACGGGGAAACGCTCGATTACGAAAAACGCGTAGATCAGGAGCTACTTAACCAATCGTTCAGACAAAATAAAGAGCTCCGACGCTTAGGCTGAGAAAGAAGGCAGTTAGCCTTGCCTTGGTTATGTTCCTTACCTCCGTACTGTACTGTACCAGCCTTTTTAATAGTCCACTGCAGGACGTGGGCGTACCATGAAGGGTGATTAGGCCATTTCCACCACGCTGGCCCGGTGCGGATTGGTGGATTCACATACGCCATCGAATTTCTTCTACACGAAATCACGTTGCCTCACGATGTTTCCCTTCACCAAAAATCCAGTGGTGTGAAATTCCGTACATAAATTCCAAGGAACTCATTGGTACGGGATCAGGATTTGAACCAACGACCTCACGATTGTAAGGCGGGTGTCACTACCTCTAGAAGCTAGTGTGAAGTTGTGAGTAGGACGAGGCAATGGGAGAGATATTGTACTGAAGATAGAACAAAATGCGTTAAAAATGTACAGAGCTTGTGGTTTTATAAGGGCTTTCACATATCGAAGAAAAACTTTGTATATTTGTGAACCCACCACCTAAGCCACACTCGTTTTCTCCTTATCTGAAATAACAACAGGAAATCGGAATTTAAAATGAAAATAATGTATCTACAGCAATCATCAGGGATTAATCATTCATAGATTCAACAGAGCATCTCATTTCCCGGCGATGGTAAAATTAGAAAAATAATTCGTGCTTAGCAAAAACAATTGTTAAAAAATTAAAATATCATGAATATCGAGGATGAAACGAATAAAAAAAATTTTGCTAATAAATTGATTGATTTATATTTGCCACACTTGCATTGGATTAACGTAACGTATGATGTATCAATTGTCCCAAAAAACTCTCTAGGATAAGACCGAAATTTGAATCAACAACCTCACGATTTCAAGGCAAGTTTTACTACAGTGTGAGGTGTGATTGTGGAGAAGAGCAAACAATGAACCTTTTGTCCTACCAGTCTCCAACCATCTGCTCACTGGGCGACCTGATGTAAGCATCCCCTTCTAGGGTGGCAGTCGCTGACTACTAGATGATACTTGTATAGTTCGCACTATAAGAACCATCGACACGACGAAGAAGTAGGAGTTGTTTATAATGATATCCTCCATGTAGAGATCCAGAGCGCTGCGGTGAATGTCATACGTCAAAAATTCGATGATGATGATGTTTTTCGCTTATGCCTTATGGCACACACAAACAAAGCTATTTCCCGTATACAGATAACGAAGCCGAGAGTCTTGGCGGGTTTCTTTCATACGATACTTTATTGGAGGTTTCGATTTCGCGATAATCGTTCTGTGATTCAAATTACTTGAACTGTGAGGATTTCCTGGTGTGGATGTTCGCTCGTATTTTGGGAAAACTTAGAAGTGTTCCAAACATTTTATTTTGGGAAAATTGTGGGTGTTGGATGTCTGTATGTAGGCTTATTATACAGAAAAAGACCAAATATAATAAAAGTTATAGGTTGTAGGTACGTTTTTAATGTTACTTTCTACAATTGTTTCAAAATATTCGTAGTGTTTATTATTTCGAGAGTTTAGAGTTCAAAATCGTAAGTAACTTGTCGGTGACAAATAAGTTAAAGACCCAGATTCTATCAAAGCGAAGAAGTGATGTGTGAGATTTACCCGTAGTCCGTAAGCCCACTACAGAAGTGCCATAATTTATTAGCGAGTAAGAAGACGAAGAAGAAGATGGCAGTGATTATCACTGCCATAGTCATAATATATGATTTGTTTCTCGGTAAGCAAATTATCGTATTTACACAGTAGTTCATTGGGATTGGTTTATTTAAACAAATAAACAAATATCAGGGAACATCTTACACACTGTCTCTGACCCCAAACTAAGTTAATCTTGTGATATGGCTGCCAGAGACTCATATACTTTGTAGCATTCAAATGGTGAAAGAATTTTTAAAATCGGTCCAATACTTTTTGAGCCTATTCGTTACAAACATACCTACATACAAATCTTTCCTCTTTATAATAATACATTAGTATTCGTATAGATATAGATATATCGGAGAAGTCTGTATATATTGGTGGGCCCGCTATATACAACCGAATACCCGTAGAAGTTCGGGATGCACCTTCCGCTGGGTCGTTTAAGAATAAATTAAAATGTTGGCTACATGAGCAACTATTTTATGACGTAAATGACTTTTTGAAATTACCTGAATTGTATGTATATTTCTTTAAATACATACTTATATACCTTTAACATAAGAGTCAGGATTACTAACCACTGGGACAATAAGGCAGTGGATAATATTAAACTTGATTATACCTACTAACAAACTTAGTATTCTTATTCAGTGTCGGCAATAGTGCCTTCATTGAAGTCGCATAGGGTACATTTTGTTTATTTCTCCATCCAGCCCAGCTTCTTCTAATAAAACTGCTGGATGCTTAGATAGAGTATGACGTGGATGCTCTAATATTAGCGCAACTTACATTTTATGACATAGAATAAACCTGTTGCTAATACCGCAGAATACTCAAGTACATACAAGTGTCGCTATGACAAAATATATGTATTATGAAGCATAGCGAGCGTGATTTAAACTTTGAATTAGTATGTAGAAGCGACTTTACATGATATACGACTAAATTAGTCATAATTCTCCACACAAAACACAAACTAACAAAATAATTCCATTCATGATATTACAGAACTATACCAAACTTCCAAGGCGACATTCACTTTACATACCGCCGGATTTAAATATTTGTCCCCTTCTTTGATCTCACATATCAAAGGGGTTCCCTACTATTTGTGAGGAGAATGTGCGTGTTTTTCTGGCAATTTTTTAGTTCAGTGGGTAGAACATAGAAGGGTATAGACAGGTGACAGACGCAAGGTCTTACCTTTGTGACTCGTTTTGGAGATAGTAGACTGAAGACTCTTCTGGGATTTTTCGTAAACTGAGTTTATACAAACCAGCAGGATTGATTATTTATAGTTACGATACGATACTCAATTCAGCCATTGGATATCCACCGCTGGATACGGCTTCACTTTAAAATCTCTAATAAAACCGGGTTGCATTTAGTGTAATCCTGCATCAACGAGTACGTTTACATATCGCACGTAGGCGCTTTTCACTCTGCTTGCCATTATAAGTAAATAAAATAAATAAATAGATATTAGGGGACATGTTACACAGGGTATGACGACAATTTTATTATTTGTATTGGAACGATTTATTATTATGTTTTCTAAAGTAATAAATAAAAAATAGAGATAAATAAATCAATATTTTGGGACATCTTACACATGGTCTCTGACCTCAAACTAAGTAAAGCTTGTGATATGGCTGCCAGAGACTGATATACTACATATACATATTTTTAAATACATACACAACATAATTATAGATAGAACCTAAATAACACCCAGACACAGAGCAAACACCAATGTTCGTTACATAAATGCTTGCCCTGGGTGGGGATCGAACCCACGCCTCTTTGATCCAGAAGTCAGGTTCACTAACTACTGAGCCACCGAGACAGTCATCGGCACCCCATTTCTTGCTCCGCTGATATAGGAATAAATTGGTACTGCGCAACGACATTGTTATCAAAAGCCATTAAGTTTGTTTCGACATCGTGGTTTCCATTCGAAAACTTTTCGACTTTTTGTTTGTCAGTCTTCCATGCCACGCCACGTTATACGCGCTATGCGAAATTTAATAAGGATGATTACAAAAAAAAAAAATAATTAGTACGTCAAATAGATTGTCAAAAAATATTAGACACGTATTTTTTCTTTTGTCAATTTAACACAAAGTGATGAAGATATAGCTTGTTAAAGTTCCGCGTGACGTCACTAAGCGCTGTGAAATGTACCGGCTAGTGCCGTCACGAGCCCCCACTCTCAAACTTTGACAGGGTTTATCTTAGTCACTAATTGTTTGATTGACAAAAGAAAAAATACGTGTCCAATATTTTTCAATAATCTAACTGACGAACTAATTATAATAATTATTTCTATACCCAGTAAACATTCCTATTTAATTGTAAATAAAACGGGTTGTTATCTATCTATTGTTCAAAATATGGAGCTTACTTCATTTTGGAGCAAAGTACCATAGCTTGGTATTTATATAACGGGACATTAGCTTTAAGTTTATTTTTAAATAGTGCCACTTAGTATAATTTCGAAGGACTAGGAATGGAAGTGGCAACATTCCTGGTGTAACGCTTGTAACAAACGCTGCTGATGAGTTCCAAGGAGGTTTCGATTGATATCGAATGATCGGCCGGTGGGCGGGAAAATGCGATGATGACTTGACAGATGTCACTTGAGAGTTGTAGAGAGAGCTGGTTCGGAGAGGTTATGGTGAACTGTGTTTAGAATGGCTCGAGTTGTGATTCTTGATAAAATGGTGGCAGCGTGCGTTACGCTGCGGAACGCAATGTCCTTCGCTTAAAGTTTTCTCTATAATTGTAATCATACGTAATCTTCTGTGAAATAAACTGATTGTTCGTGACGTCGCAATTTATCTCCTCGCCCGTTTAACCCACGCCACGCCACACTGAAGTATTGTTGGGTCAGATGGTATAAAATCATTACCACATTGAATCACCATAACTGATGCAGATCCTTTTATGGATTCGACATATAGATACCAGAACCGTGAATTGGAGATGCCAAAAACAAAAAATGAAACTAAGAATTTTACTCATTTGCGATATTTTCAGATCACTTTTTGTTGAAGAGTAAAAATAAGACATGTGATTATGTTCATTTTGTAATTTTGTTTTGTTGCTCCGTGTCCCGTAGACTGCATTTACCACAGGCATTAACTATTAGATTGTCTTCAGTGGACAGGTTGATTTTTTGGCACTGTCCACACATAAGCTACACGTCGCCTGTCTCACAGGGTTGTCAAGTATGGAACAGTTAATTTAAAGTATGAACACATAATACATAAATGTCATAATTACATAAATTGTAATGCTTTATAAATAATGCATTACAATTTTTAAAAAGTCTATTTTTATTTACGTTTTTATAATACCTATAATAGGCTTTATGACTGGGTAAAAATCATTTTATAACTATTCCGTGAGTTATAATATCAAAAAATATTGGACATGTATTTTTTATTTTGTCAATAAAACAACAAATTGCAAAAATATAAAGTCCTTCTCAAAGTTTGGGAGTGTGGGTCGTGACGTCACGTTTCTCACGAAAGTCTATACATTTGTTTGACACTAGTGACGTCACTCGAAACTATAACGGGTTATATCTTCATCAATTTATGTTTAACTTACAAAAGAAAAAATACGTGTCAAATGTTTTTTAATAATCTATCTGACAGACTATACTCTATAACATTTAACTTGATCTCTGCGACAGTTTTTGGGATCGAGCTGCCTTCGTCCGTGGGTAGGAACCCTTCTAGTTTTTTGTCCCCCACACGTGGTCCTGGGTGGTGCTAACCAGGCAGCAACCATACTGGTGGTAGGCTGTAGCCGCGGCGAGAGACCACCCACCAGACTAAGCCGCGCCGCCAAGCGACTCTCTCGAGCTCGTGTTCCGGCGCGTGGTCTAGTGACGCCATTCTGGGAGTCGGGTCGGAACAGTAGCGTCCTCTGGGGGTTCGAATACGGTGCACACTTTGATTTCCGCATCGGCCGACTAGTCGAGGAGGGCAGCGGGATCCGAGGCACGGTTTGTCGCTGGCCGACCGCAGATAGTAGGGGGCCCAAGTAGTGAGCTAGCCACTCACGAAAGGCTGCCCCGCCATCTGTCGAAAAATCCCAGGGATGCGCCATCGTGCCGGTTGGCGACCGGACGAGAGGGCCCGATGGACATCCTTGGGGGGGCTCGGGCGTCCCCGCGGTCTCCAGGCTAGTCTACCGTGGATGTGTGTGGTTTTTGTGTTGTACCACTGAATCTGCAGAGTGACGTCTCGTTCCACTTCCGACTTTCTACCTACTTTACTCCGCCATTATTAACCATGAGAAACACTAGAAGAAAAAGAACGTGTACACAGCGGCAGCACTCCCTCTCACTTAAAGTGCACCTGTGCAATATTCGGGGCCTGCACTCCAATCTCACGCCTGTCCATCATCATCTCGAGACAGATCGTCCCCACCTATTGTTTCTCACGGAGACGCAGATTGCTGGTCCATCCGACGTGTCGTATCTTTCCTACCCAGGGTACTCCCTGGAGCACCGTTTCAAACCACGTGCGGGTGTATGCGTGTACGCCCGGGATGACATTTGCTTTCTGCGCCTTCGTAGGTTTGAAGACCCTTCATTTTCTGTGCTCTGGGCTTTGGCGGACACTGGCGTAGAGAAAATTATCTACGCCTGTGTATACCGATCACATAGCGGAGACCAGGAGACGACCAGACTCACCGAATACCTTAGTGAGGCGGCGGATGCTGCTCAGCTCAGCTACCCTTCGGCCCAATTAGTGATCCTGGGGGATTTTAATGGCCACCATAAAGAGTGGCTTCACCCATACCTGGACACAAACCATGCTGGGCTTGAGACGCGCAAGCTTGCCTTGACACTTGATCTCACCCAGCTGGTTCAAGGCGCCACACGGGTACCTGATGTTGACTCGCACACGGCCTACTGCTTGGACCTTCTGCTGACTACCGATCCAGACCGTTATTCAGTGGCGATCTCCCCACCGTTAGGTACATCTGACCACTGTCTGGTGAAATCTGTATCCGTCTACTCCCCATCAGACCCCAGTCCCAAAGGGTCACGGCGCGTGTGGCGGTACAAGTCAGCAGATTGGGATGAGATGCGGTGTTTTTTTGCTTCTTATCCTTGGCAGCCTGTTTGTTTTTCTTCCGATGATCCTTCTGCGTGCGCGGATGCCGTGACAGATATGCTTCGTACCGCCATGGAATACTTCATCCCATTTTCGGACGTGCCTCTGTCTAGCAAGGCTCGGCCCTGGTTTGGGCCTGAATGTGGACGCGCCGAAGCGCAAAAGCATCAGGCATACCTGGCTTGGGTCGATGCTCGAAACCGTAAGTTGAGGGACGTTCGTCTGAGGAAGAAGGCATACAATAGGGCTGCTAAGTCCTGCAAAAAGGTTATGCGGAGGGCTCGCTTTGACCACATTAGTCGAATAGGAAACAAGCTTGCTTCTTACCCTGCGGGTAGTAAGGCATTCTGGTCCCTAGCTAAATCGGTTGAAGCAAACTTCTGCCGCCCCTCATTGCCTCCGTTGCTGAAACCCAATGGTTCACTGGCCCATACCGCGGTGGAGAAAGCAAATTTATTTGCATCTCAATTTGCTGAGTCTTCGCGTCTGGACCCCGGTAGTGCGAGACCTCCAACTTTGCCAAACTGTGACACTGTAATGAGTGAAATACACATCCGGCAAAAGGAGGTCCTCAAGGTTCTCCGCAGTCTAGATGTGAACAAAGCCAGTGGCCCTGATGGTATTCCGGCCATTGTATTGAGGACTTGTGCGCCTGAGCTGTCGCCTGTGCTGACTCGCCTCTTTCGCCTATCTCTGAAGACAGGTCAAGTGCCCAAATCTTGGAAGCTTGCTAACGTGCAACCTGTACCCAAGAAGGGCAGCCGTGCCGACCCTGCCAACTACAGACCAATTTCGATCACGTCTATACTCTGTAAGAGTATGGAACGCGTTCTTAATAACAGACTCCTGGCCTACCTGGAAGCGAATGACTTACTCAGTGACCGCCAGTACGGCTTTCGCCGAAACCGGTCTACTGGGGACCTTCTAGCGTACGCCACACACATCTGGAGTGAGGTCATGGAGAAGCACGGGGAGGCGTTGGCTGTCTCTTTGGACATTTCCAAGGCTTTTGATAGGGTCTGGCACGAGAGCCTTATTGGCAAGCTTCCATCTTACGGCCTGCCTGCTGATTTCTGCACATGGATATCAGATTTCTTGAGGAATCGGTCGATACGAGTTGTCGTTGATGGCTGCTCGTCAGACCAAATGGCTATCAATGCCGGTGTTCCTCAGGGGTCTGTGCTCTCTGCGACACTCTTCCTACTGCATATCAACGATCTGCTTAAGCCCGGGATCTTTGGGTACGCAGATGACAGTACAGTCGTGGAGAGCTACACATCCGATGCAAGAACCAGCGGGCCACAGATCGAGTTATACAGAGAGGCTATGGTTGAACGGCTCAACTTGAGTCTGCAGGCGGTATCCGACTGGGGTGATGCTAACCTGGTCAAGTTTAATGCCACAAAGACTCAGGGCTGTCTGTTTTCGGCCAAAAAGAGACCCTTTCAATTGTCTCCCGCTTTCCGTGATGTCTCTGTTCCGGTAACTGACAGCTTGGAACTATTAGGCGTTTCACTCTCATCTTCTCTTAACTTTGGCTCTTACATAGAGTCCAAAGCCCAATTAGCCTCCAAAAAACTTGGTGTTCTCTCTAAGGTGAGACGGTATTTCACACCTGAGCAACTGCTTAGTCTTTATAAAGCACAAGTCAGGTCTTGCATGGAATACTGCTCTCACCTTTGGGATGGCTCTGCCAAATATCAACTGGAGGCTCTGGAGTCGATTGAGAGGCGAGCCAAGAGGCTGATTGACAACGACACCTTGACTAAGACGCAGCTGCAAAGTCTTGAGCATCGTCGCAAGGTAGCGTGTTTGTCGGTCTTTTACCGGATACACTTCGGAGAGTGCGCCCAGGAGTTGCACAATCTGGTCCCCCCTGCCCCTTTTTTCTATCGTACGGCTAGACGGACGCGACCAAAGCGCCACCCTTTTATGGTGGACATTCCGCGCGTTAGAACCAAGCGTTTCGAATCCTCATTCCTCATACGAACAGCCGGAATGTGGAATGCTTTGCCTGGGTCTGTCTTTCCGTTAAAGTACAACGTGAGTGTCTTCAAATCCCGAGTAAATAGGTATCTTCTAGGTAAGCGTGCTACACCCTAGACCGCACATCTGCTTAACATCAGGCAGTGTGTAGTCAAACGCAAACCTATTCGAAATAAAAAAAAAAAAAAAAAAAAAAGTTACATATTGACTTATTTAGAGTTGAGATAATGGTGGAAAAAATCGATTTTCAAACAATGTTGTAATGAAATCGAATGAGTAGTTAAAGGTGAGAAATTGGATTTTATTTACTTACTATTATTTAAGATCAAGTATGTACACATGTAAATAATGTTATGATATTAATTAAATACTCATAATAATGTAACGGTAGTACTTATCGACGTTTTTCACTATTATCGATGCTAATGTAACATATAATTGGGTTTAATTTAATTACACATGTAAAAAATGTTATGATATTCAAATATACAATAAAATTAATGATAAATTAAGTTTTATTTAAAATATCGTCAGTATTAACAATCGATATTTTAATTAAAACTCTGTGGTCACGATCATTCGTCGCCCATCACTAATCGACATGCCCATAAAGTATGACATTGACAGGTACTGTCTGAACTATTAAGAAATTCAGGACTTCATAGGCGTGATTTTTCTGACAGCTGTCGCAGGGATCAAGTTAAATTTTATAGAGTATTGTTTTAGTCATCATGCATATTAACCATCACTTACCGACAAGCGCGGTGTCGGACTTTTATCAAAGAAGAGGACAGACGATATGACCGAAACTCTCCCTTCGTTCGCTCAGTAAAAAAAAATCTGTAATCCACCAATCAGCCGAAAGACGCATACTGTGGACAAGCCCAGCGAATTCGGTAAGATCGACGTCAATACAAAAGTACTTTTACACCCAAATTATAGGCCTCAAAGCGCAGAGGTAAACATAGCCCTAGACTCTACACAAAGCCTAGATAAGCTGGCACAGCCAGGACTAGACAATTCAGCAGAGACAAATGAAACGACGTAGGCCGCGAGTCGCGCTCGAGCGCTCTTCAGGAGGGCTAGGGATGTGACTAAATTCTTTACAAAACTATCGATAGTCGATTAAGTATTTTCAAAACATTTGAACCATGCTTTTACACGTTTGAAACGTTATTGGGATAACTCTGCCAAATATCCAGTCGGAGTAGGTACTTAATTTTGTAAATAGTAGTGCAGTTTTCTTTATGGATACAATAGCACCGTACGGGCAAATTATTTTTAAGTCTCTGCAGTTAGGTACGAGTGACACGTTACGTAGCAGGCATAGGCTATGTCCGCAACACCTGAAATGAAACACTTGCATATGCTTCATAAAACTTATGAATATTTGTGACTTTCTACATAACTTAGCCACACGTTTGACGCGGTAACTGCAATCCTCTTATGGAGGTCCAAAGGATAGTGCGTGATAAAGGTTGGAGGATAGCTTTCACTATTTTACGACACAATAACACTTCTTATGTCCTAAATATCAATCTGTACGAACCAAATTAAAAGCAATACGCTCAAGAGTCTTAGAAATTAATATGTATAAATAAAGGCATTGTTTTGCTGTTTAGATTTTAAAGTCTATACAGTAAAACGATGTAACGAAGTAAGTCACTAGGCTTCTTTTATGCTGCTTGCTTAAAAATACTCGAAATCGATATGCAGAATTATCAAAGTTGACATGTGCATGTGCATGTGCAATGGCATTTTTATCGATAAAGTCATGTACAAAATAGCCCATCTCTACAAGGAATACAAAACTGCATAGCCAGAACCAACACAAATGCACTTCGTGACACAATGAGCCGTGAAGCTCACACACACGTCAGCGAGGAACTCTAATCTTATTTCCCTGCCTTTGTGGAATGTTGGGAATTTTCCTTGTTATAATTGTATTTTTATACCGACACAGCTCAATGAGTTAGCAAATTAAAATGGTAGTAAATAAAGTGAGTTCGTATAGGCCAGAAGCCTGGTGTCAGAGATTTATAAGCTGTCTGAAAGTCTCTATGAAGAACATGGCTAAATGGTTGGTGGGTTTCAGATATTAACATTGAGAACTGATGACTGATATGCCGGAAAAGAACTCGAGAGGTGTCCAAGTAACGACTGGCATATATGACCCACTAGGTGGACGGATACCCTCATCATACGACCGCAGGATTACGCTGGAAGCAAGTCCTTCTGATATGTTGACAACGAAGTGAGACATTAAATAAGTCATACTTATAGCAAGTAGAACTCATGACCGATCAGGCCGTAAAGTATTTGATCTCTATTCAGTGTCCGTGTCATTAGTTTTTAGAAAGTCTGACTTGTTTCGCTCTATTTAATTTTGATTTAATTACATAGTCAAAAGATAACGTATAATTACACTATTACACGGTAATACAATTTACACTAACAATTACAAAAATGCAAATTTTTTTAAAGTAATTACTTTGTTAGTCAAAATCAGGGTCGAACAATAACATTGAATGTCAACCGTAAAAAAATCAGCAGAGAATTCGAGCCTTTAACGACATCAAAATAAAGTCGCTAGTAGCTTGGACAATCCTAGTCGGTAAAAGGGTTATATCTATCTATGCAAATGACTATGTCATTTCTGAGTCTCTTAATTAAGAAAAGAGCCTATTCATGTAATAGGACTACAGTATGGCAGTAGAAGATGTGATAGTAAAATATTTCGAGGCATATTAAATAAAATTAAAAAAAAAAAATTTTGTAGCAAAAGCTTCGCTACCAGATTCATTCTGCCAACACTAAGTCAAAATCAGAAGCGATTTTGATTTTCGATTTTCGGTGTCACTACCTCTTGACCACCACGGCTCAACTAATTCCTGCTGGTCAAATGCTTGGTCTGAAATCTGAAGACTTAAGATTCACCGTCTAACCACAAAAATTCTACGCACAATTTTAGACAATGTTTAACGGTAAAAATTCCACGGCTAAACCGTGTTTAAAGCGTGTTTAAGTTTTTACAATTTGTATACAGATCCCTGTAAAGCTTAGATCCCCTACTGTCAATATAACCGAGTGTCCCTACGTAACCGATTCGATTTAGATCCTCTATAAAGTGTAGGGTGATCATCCCCCATAAAGGGGGAGGGGCGTAATCTGGAGGACAAATCCCTAGTAAAATCGACGTCTTATGCCGGTGTCGACGTGCACGGAATTAAAAAATAAAGAACCGGAGTAGGTATTAGAAAAACGTTGCTAAGTAAACTTGTGCTAATTTTTAGGCTAAGGCCTTTGAGAAAATATCTACGAGCCATAGTCCCAAAGTAGTGAAAAAGTGTTTGAGCGCCGTCATACATACCGACATAGATATTTACATTAAATAATTCACTATGACCCATCGACTTAGCATTTTTTCTTTCTATATTGATGCAATGACCCGTTTTCACGAATCTCGACAATAAGCCCGATTACAGAGGCGCCATCGTAATTATAATAGCTAAATAGGTTTTCACTATAAGCATTCGATAGAGAGAACGCTTTTTACGTTGCTATTAAATATTCAACAAACTACCAACTAACATCAGAAACGAAGCTCGCGAGAACGTTTTTAAAAGAAAGATAAAAGAGATTCTCATAGCCAAAAGTTACTACACAATACAGGACTTCTTAGACGATAAATGTTTCAATACCGCGAATCAGACAAAGTAAATTAGTACCCTAACCGTTATCGATAACTGTTCCTATTATTACCTTAGTGTTTAAGTCAATTGCAATACCCTAAAACAGAGACCATAAATATGTAACTCTAAGTTTATAAATTAGACTAAGAGATGTATGTGTTTTTGGTGCAATAAATGATTGAATATTGAATATTTACGCTGGCGCCTCTGTAATCGGGCTTATTATGTCACCTAATTAGTGCTTGTAACCGAGCACTTTGGCATCGCGCGGCGTTGTAGTCGGCTTGGAATCGCCTTACGACTAACTAAAAAGCCTGCCCATGTACGTAGCTTGGGCAGGGTTTTGACTCGGACACTTTGTTTGCAAGATTGTGTCTCTAGATATTGCTCGAAGGCTAAGGCCTCTTTAAACATATTTATTATTCCAATATCAGCTTTTATAGAAATATTTCTAGATTCTATTAATAATAAAAGACAAAATTCACAGAGAAAAGTTTAAAAGAGCATCAGTATGTCATCATCTTTTGTTATTAGATAGTACACTGCTGGACACAAGCCCAATGTCATTTCCGAATGTGGATTTCCCAATATTCTAGTAAAATTAAAGGTGGCCTGAAGCCCAGATGTCAGAGTTTTTAGGCCGCCTAAAGGCCTATTCTAGTAATATGTCATAACATGAAAATGAATTAATTTTCATGCCGTATTTTGATAGGTAGATATTATTATGATAACATTCATAATTAAATATTATAATTTTTGATATCCACAATATTGTCGAGTAAAATGTACTACCTGGTTTATTTATATCTATGTCCGAAGGGGCTAGCAAGATTGAAGTTAATAAAACCTGCTGTATAATAGTATAAATAAGCTTTTATTTCAGCATTTAAAAACAAGAAAACCTCAACAAGACTTTGTGATTAATAAGCGAACAAAACAAATGTTAATTTGTATTCACGATCAGCTCATCACTTTTCACAACAACAACTTAATAGCTTGTTGCTGAGAAGAGATACCTACTCATAATTCTTCGAAGTAATTTCAAAAATAAAGAGATAATGAAAATATTCGCGTAAATAGCCCTGCAGGGCAATTCTGTTAACCAATCTCTTTGCTGAAGTGATGCGTTCTTGAGCGTCTCTCGTTTTACTGACAGGTCTGACAGCTCAAAACTGTCAAAAAAACGAGAGAGGTTCTGGAACGCATCACCTCAGCAACGAGATCGGTTAACAGAATCGCCCAGCTGGTGTCAGAGTTTATACGCCGCCTGGAGGCCTCTGACATGGATAAATGGTTAAAACAATCGAGACCTACAATTTAACGTGTCATTTGAGCTACTGTTGTAAATGCTACCAGCGGTCACCCATCCAATGACCGTGCCGACCGTTGATTAACAAACAAACCCTACGCTATGAGCGCCACAAAAGAAAGAAAGTGATGCTTAATTCGTTTCGTTTCTTTTATTATTCGATTCATAAACGATTTTTGAGGAGGAGGTCTTGTAAATTTAACTTCGGTTTATTAGTGTAGATTTAGAAAACTTAGAAAACAATCGAATAAAAAAAGGCACAAAAACTTTCACTAATTATAATGGCAAAGATCAAATTACAAAATGCAGGTACAATTATATTTCACTTCGATAAGCAAGACACTACGTCCGTCTGGTCTGAGAGTTGGAGGCGAAAGAGGCCCATCGCTCGACGCTTCCGATGCTCGCTGGCTCCTCGCGCCCCTCCATCCGCCATCGTACCACCACAGCTGACGTGACGTCACAGCTTTAAGCCAGGCCCTCTTGCTCAGCTAAATGTAGATATCAAGTTATTTGTCATTTCAGGCTAAATTATCTTAATGAGCAATATCAAATCATGGGCCTCCTGTATAGATAGATCTCTAATTAGTTCGGTTAAAAACAGCTTGTATTCAGTGCGATTTGGGGCAACAGCAGCGCCGCGTTAACCGTTTAGCCATGTCAGAGGCCTTAATAACTCTGACATCAGGGCTTGCTACCCGGCCTATAGGAATTTATTTGCTTTAGTGTAGGTACGTGTCCGTGGTTAGTACATACTCACACGTATACAAATAACTATAATTCCCATTGAGTAAATAACTTCCATTTTTATCTAAAACAAATCCCAGGTTTTCCCGAAGGGCGGGATTAGCCGTTAGTTTGCCCCGTTGTTGACTCCAACAACAAAGTCCCGGATTTGTTGTTGTTCAACAACTTTGTCGCGTAAATTGTAGGCGGTACTTCGGAAACTATTGTGCAGACTGTAAGGAGAAAGACAAACATGGTAACACTGAGTTACGCACGAGTAAAAACCAAAAAGCTAAAGGCGGGTCCTTCTAATGTAGTCGGTCTTGTATAATAGTACTCGTTGCTTGTACCTGCTGTATCAGTAGGTATTTAAAAATATAACTTTTTAAAAAGTTTAGTTTTTGAAATCCTAGATTATGTAGGTAGCAGCAGAGTGCTTGCTAAGACAAGTGAAACGAGCCCAAACACGAAGGGTTTATCTTGTTTAGTACAGGAGTTCCTTTGGCCACCGTCCGACTTCATCATCAGATCAGCCCCATGGTACGCGTGCAAAATTTCAGCTCAATCGGAAACGCGGGACATTTCATTTTTTTTTTTATTTATTTTTTTTTTTCATTTTATTTATTTATTTATCATACCATAACACATATATCATACACAATTCCCAAACTTAAAGATGTGGGTACTTAGAAATGCAATCTTAACGTAGGTATGCATGACAAAGTATTGGCGATAAACATAATTAACAGTAATGCGAAATAGTAAGCTTTGTGAAGCAGCCCTCACTAGGAAAACCCTTGTCGAGGACTACTGCAGCCCGCTCTTCTCGCCACATATCCGAGCAAACGTATGCGAATACAATTAGGTATTTATTCTTCATACACAAAATTTTAAAATATTTGTCGAATCTATAAAAGGATCCGTATCAGTTATGGTGATTAAATGTGGTAATGATTTTATACCATCTGACCCAACAATACTTCAGTGTGGCGTGGCGTGGGTTAAGCGGGCGAGGAGATAAATTGCGACGTCACGAACAATCATATTATTTCATAGAAGATTACGTATGATAACAATTATAGAGAAAACTTTAAGCGAAGGACATGGCGTTCCGCAGCGTAACGCACGCTGCCACCATTTTATCAAGAATCACAACTCGAGCCGTTCTAAACACATTTCACCAACATAACCTCTCCGAACCAGCTCTCTTTACCACTGACTCGTGACATCTCATCTCGCACCGCCCATCGGCCGATCAAGCGATATCGCTCGAAACCTCCTTGGAAACAATCAGCAGCTTTTGTTACCAGCGTTACCCCAGGAATGTTGCCACTACCATTCCTAGTCCTTCGAAATTATACTAAGTGGCACTAAATAAAAATGAACTTAAAGCTATGGTCCCGTTATATTTATTAGTTATTAGAAAGTTTTGGAATCCATGTTACCAGTGATTTGGACTATCTAAGTAATCATATATCTCAGATATAATCAGACAAATCTGACTTCAGCTGCAAGATTCCACCCGAACATCCACCCGAACCCACCCTAACCTACATACCAACATCCATTGCAAGTTAAATAAAAGCTCAAAGAGTTATTTTTGTGATAAACTTTTTTAAATTCGTCGCGAATGCAGGACTCGAACATTGCGTCTTCGGTTAAATAAAATATTGTAAAAATACGTAGTTTGTACTTGCTATTTATAATGGGGCTTACGAGATTTAATTTTTGAAATCAGCCCAATAGTTTTCGAGGCTATTCATTCAAAACAGAAAAAATAAAAGATCACTTTCTCTCTATAGTATTATAGTGAAGGATGGATTCATATGGCAGAAAACTTTTTTTTTATTCCGTATAGGTTTTCGTTTGATTACATACTGCCTGATGTTGAGCAGATATGCGGTCTAGGGTATAGCACGCTTACCTAGAAGATACCTAATTACTCGGGATTTGAAGACACCCACGTTGTACTTAAGCAGGAAGACAGACCCAGGCAAAGCGTTCCACATTCTGGCTGTTCGTATGAGGAATGAGAATTCAAAACGCTTTGTTCTAACGCGCCGAATGTCCACCATAAAAGGGTGGCGCTTTGGTCGCGTCTGTCTAGCCGTACGATAGAAGAAAGGGGCAGGTGGGACCAGATTGTGCAACTCTTGAGCGCACTCTCCGAAGTGTATCCTATAAAAGGCCGACAAACATGCTACCTTTCGTCGATGCTCGAGACTTTGCAGCTGCGACTTAGTCAAGGTGTCGTTGTCAATCAGCCTCCTGGCTCGCCTCTCAATCGACTCCAGAGCCTCCAATTGATATTTGGCAGAGCCATCCCAAAGGTGAGAGCAGTATTCCATGCAAGAAGTGACTTGTGCTTTATAAAGACATCCACTGTTCGACATAGGCTTCCGTAATATATATGTACCTATTTCGCGGCTTTTCGTGGTCGCATGCTTGCTTGCAGGCTTACAGGTCGTATAAGCTGAGTGATCGGCCCTTTTCAGAGTTTTTAAACCCCCCCCCCCCTCCCCCTAAGGCCTCTAGCAATAAAATAATAAATGGTCTTACATCTCTCTCATCTCTGAAAACGGTTAAAGCAATCGGGGGCTAGTAGTAGGTATCAAGCAACATTCCGCATGTTCAGTTTTGGATGGGTGACTGCGGGTAATTAGTTTTTCCAACTGAGCGCTACCGTGGCTCGGATGATACGTTAAATTGTAGGTCCCGGTTATTTTAAGCGTTTAGCAATGTCAGAGGCCTTCAGGCGGCCTATAAACTCAGACACCAGGACAAGCCACCCAGCCTTAGAACTTACGTTCTTTAGTAGGTAGTACTCGGTTGTAAAATAATGAAAAACTCTCGCTTTATGAGCTTTTAAAAGATCTGACGCCTACTAATTATTATTTATGGGGTAGAATATGTTGAACATCAACACTCGTCAAACGACGCCTACCAAATTAAACAATATTGATTCACAAAATAGTATTTAATTAAACATAATTAGTTTCGCATTAACTACAACGATTAAAACCGTTGATAATAAACACTCACGGCTACCATGTTTAACCTACATTTCTTATCAGATGGCAAGGTACACGTAACTTTAAGTTTCGAAGGTGTAAAGTTGCTTCTACACGAACAAACTTATACTAGGTTATTTAGGTGACCTGTTTTAGATCGAATAATAATCGAAAATCAGTTTATTAATAAACTATTTATAAACCGACAGATGTACAAGTTACAGTAGAGCCTCGATTAACCGGACTAATTCGTATCGTGAAGCATTCGGATAATTGAAATTCCGGATAACCGAAATAATAAAAAAGCTGCTTTTCTTTATATCTTAGCTAATTTATGCCTGTTTTATTATATTTGTTTATCAAAGTCAAATTCAAAAGTTTTTTATTCAGATAATACAATCCATGGTGTTAGTAACGAAACTTATAGACTATATTAGTACTTAAATTCTCTTGCAGTAACCTTAAATAATTATATGAATAGCGACATTGAGAGGCATTATATGCGGTCACGGGTTCCTCACCCACACATTATCCGCACGAGATGCCTCATCAATGGCGCTCGACAGTCCTCCGCCACTGTTCTCAGGATAGAGTTTTGACTTCCTCGCACTCTCCTTACCAAAGATGCCACTTTTTTGCGAATAACGGCCTGAAAGCCGTATGTATGGGCCTGCGCAAACATCTCGGAGGCGCTGCAAAAGCGAGGAAGTCTTATCATCATCCTAAAAACATTGTTGTATTGGACACGGAGAGTTTCTATCGATCTCTTGACATACCCAACCATAGACCACCCGTGTACAGACCCTGACAGTACGCCTTAAAAAGCATGATCTTGACTTCGTCCGTACAACGAGCGAATCTACGGGCGAGCATATTGCTTCGGACCGATAGAGCTCTCCGTTCCCTCTTAATGTCAACATCGTCCTTAAGGTCGTCGTGGTGTTTTATCTTCAAGAGATATTTAAGAGAAAACCCGTACGCTTCGAAATTTGTATTTTCTGAGATCGCACTGCGACACATCGCGCAGAAAGAACAATAAGCAACAAAAACAACATTTCTCGAAAAGCAGAAAAAGAGCGGGGCGCGGGCGGGTGAAACTTCTTACGCCCGTGCGATATGAATAGATTCAACTTGAAATTTATTTTTTTGACCGGGTATAGTAGTCCGGATAATCGCAAATTCGTATAACTGAGGGCCAGATAATCGAGTTATCACTGTAGTTAATTATTTGTTAGATCTATTTTTAATTGAAAAGTGTAGCATACAGAAAACCGCTTTGATTCCAAAGTTTAAATTCGCTTTGAATGTTAGTTTTGGAATATGTACTGTTATTGGAATACTACGTACATCAACAATAAATCGGAGACTACAGTTTTCAGTTCACGGTTTGGGGCTTGCAATATATTCGCGAAATCTGTACACGGCTGAAGTCGGTCAAGACATTTACGACAAATAATTATTAAAAATTTTATAATGGCAAGACTAAAATAAGGAAAGTAGCTGTTTGACATCAAAACTGACAGTGTGTTACAATTATATAAATTATGTATAGTAATTATCTTTGGATTGTGGCTGTGGATTTTAGAATATTTGAGTAACTGTAATTATTGAAGTTATTTTTACATATAGGAAATAACTGTTTCAAGGTATTTAGTTTTGAAGTCGGAGAAGAAGAGTTATTTTAATTTTGATTCTGTTTGGAAACACTAAGGAACTTCATAGGGGAACTGATAGTGTGTAACAAGAATTATTAGATATGCTTAGCTGCCGCAGCATGATTATGGCGCAAGTTATTACTTGGATAACAAGTTAGCGCTAAGTTAGGTGTAAGTTATACGAGGCTCATGCGTCTTCTGTTTTCAAGATTCTCAGTAATTTGTACTTGGAATTTCTGAGATTTTTGAATGTTTTAACTAATTGAAAATTATAATATTTTTGTCACCTGTGAATCGCTTCTTTAGATTATCTTTAAGATTTATGACTTTTTATAGAAGATCTAATTTCCGAAGCGACACACAAAATGTTGCTTTGCAAAGTATACCAGAGACGTATACATAAAATTATTATTTTAAAAAAAAACTAGCAACTGCCATTAAGAATCAACTGTCAAATTGCGAAAAAAAATCTACTCCTTAAATTTTAACTAAATAAATTATAAATAAATAAATATTAGGGGACATCTTACACACGGCCTCTGACCCCAAACCACAGCCCGGACACTCCGCGATTCTTCATACAAAATCTGCTGTCTTACGCACACAACAGTACATTTTACTCACAGACACTACACATACGCACGAACGCTACACGGGTATTTGTGTGTAGAACGCCTATGGTTGTCAACGACCCATGTCGACCGTATGAATTGTAATTCTGACTTACCAAGAAGTTTTATGAGTAGGTACTGATACGATGTACTAGCCGCTGCAGGTTTCACATACAAAAGTACATACACTTATTTCGATGAAATCACTCATTTACCTACGTAGAACATAACCAAAACACGGCACTGTTACGAAATTCCCTTAATTTTCTCACATATTGTTGAAGTATCCAGTAATATGAACACGCGCACACACGATTATGTATATTTGTAAAATCCTCCCATAATTTAAACAAAAGATATACCTAGTAATTAACGATTAAGTAAATCACGCGCTAAACGCACCGACCGATGGCCAACTGAGGGAAGTCCCTAATTTCATATTTCATACACCTACGCTAGTGAGGCCCCTCACTGGTTAAATAGCGGTTGCGGGATCGTTGCTGGTTTTTATAACTGTTTCTGGCAATGTTTCCGAATAATTGCAAAAAAATATTTTTAACCCTTGACGCAAAAAAGGAGGTTCTAAAAGTTTATCACAATATTCTTAGTAGCTAAACATGTATCAAAGAAGATATAATAATACTACGTACAGTACATGTCTTGTGCAAGTGTGATGAGAATCCAGAATTTTAAACGGTATTTTTTCGGTGTCTCTGTCGACTTTTTACTCGTAGAATATAATATCAGAATTTTAGGCATATTTGCAGAGGTCGTTTTTTTCAATAAACATTGATATTTTAGGAAAAATCTTAGTAAAAAGATTTTTTGAGAATGTCTAGAAGATTTTTTTGTAAAAGGTATAATTAGCTTGATGACAAAAAATATAATTAGTCCGTTAGATAGATAATTATTAAATGATATTTGACACGATTTTTTTCTGATGTCAATTAAGTAGCATTAAATATTTATTCAAAACAATGATTTAAAAATTGTTAATGATATAGCTCGTTGAGGTATGATTAAGGACAGGGCGGGCTCAGGACGGGCGCGGACGTGGGTCCGTACAACGCACGTTCCAAACATTTTGTCTTATGGAAATCATCTCCGCGAAAAGCAAAAATAAAAAAGAAAAAGATAACTCCCTACTCCCGAACTTTGACAAGGTTTATCTTTGTCATTTATTGTGAGATTAACAAAATCTAATTCTTTATGTATGAAAAAATATTTAGTATTAGTATTTATGTAGAAAAAATAACTACAAATTATATGACTGTACATATTAACTCAATGTTATATACATGTTCGTTTATTTACAGAAAATATACAAATACAAATTAGCACTTATCTACTAGGTATGTATGTGTTAACGCGAAACAATACATTGCATATCGATACCGATATTCTGTAAGTTGCGTTACGATGATAACTAGTATTTTCACGCCCATGGCAACTCTATCTGTGATCAGCACGACGAGCGGCGAGCGAACGAGAGATTATGCGCGCGAGTAGCGGCGCTACGTACGTTATGTTGGTAGCATTACGAATTCTCTATCAGCATTGAATTAGTTCCCAATTTTGGCCGCGCGCAGAATTATCTTGGCGTACTTTACGACCAATCCGCCATACTTTCATGCGGAAGTGAGCTAGATGCGAAATAAATTTACAAAAATGAATATCATTCTCAACGCTTATAAAGTATAATGAATTCATAATAATTTGACAGCACTGTAACTAAAAGTAAGCGATTTATTTTATTTGAAACAAATTATCAAAAGAAAGGAACTAAATTTGAATGACATAATTTTTATAACAATATTATTTACCTACTAAAAGTAAATAAGGTACCTTATTTTATCTTTAGGGAAATAATGAAATGATATCTTGTCGCGAATTGTTGTAGAAAAGCCATAAACAGCACACGTCTTCCGCAATGTAAGTCTGTATTTTTTGTAGTCGAAATCACCGGCCTGTGCAACCCGCGTGCAGAGTGAATTTGACGAGTCCTGACGCGGGGTGGAAGTGAGGAAGACTCAAACGGGTGGGGGGTAACGAGTGGCCGTTCTATACGTAGTATTATTATATCTTCTTTGCCCAAACTAAGCAAAGCTTGTGATATGGCTGCCAGAGACTGATATACTACATACACATTTTTTTAAATACCTACATACTTATATACATAGTAACTAAATAACACCCAGACAAAGAGCAAACATGTATGTTCATCACATAAATATTTGCCCTGGGTGGGGATCGAACCCACGCCTCTTTGATTCAGAAATTAGGGTCACTAACCACTAAGCCACCGAGGCAGTCAAATGGTGCTAAAAGGGTTTATTCCCAGTATTACTACCAATCTCAACTGCACGAATAGCACGACAAAGGAAGAAAACCATTTTATCCACTTTTTATTCATTTTAAGTCATTGTTAATCCATACTTTATTTCCTCTTCGAGGGGATAAAATGGTGGAAAGACAATTTCTCCCTTTGCCATGCTACCCGTGCAGTTGTTTTCTAGTAATAATACATTTTTTAAATACTACGTAGTTATTTTTTTACAAATTTTGCAGCTGCTCCAATAAATTGATCATAATCATAAAGAAAGTCTCTGTACTATGCAAAAATATACCCGTATATTTCTTCCCACAAACAATGCAGAAAGTAGAAAGAAAAAAACATTATCATAATCGTACTTATGGCTGACCAAAAACCCCACAAAAGCATGCAAAATAAAAATAACAAAGCGAAGTATAAGAAAATTTTTATTTTCCCGTAATAACGTACGTTTTTAACGTGTTATCGCGATATTATTTGGGACAAATCACGCGACGTAAACCCTTCCTGGGCCGCTACTAGGCGAGAAAGTGGCGATGTAATATCAAAGGAACGAATACATTGCTGGTTCTTCAAGTCTTGTATTTTTTAGGGTTGTGGGCGGTACTATACTACTGTACCAGCCTTTTTAATAGTCCACTGCAGGACGAATGCCTACCCACGAAGGGTGATTGGGCCATATCCACCACACTGACCCAGTGCGGGTTGGTGCATTCAGATACGTGTGCAGGTATTTTCCTTCACCGAAAAGCCAGTGGTGTGAAATTCCGTACATAAATTTCAAGGAACTTATGGGTGCGGGCCGGGATTTGAACCCACAGCCTCACGCCTCACGGTTGAAAGGCGGGTGTCACTGTTCGTGGTGTCTTTTGTGGGTTTAGTGGTAGAGGCATTTTGTTCTTATTTGTTTGTCAGTCGAGACATCTCGGGAACGCATGAAGGTATTGAGTTGAAATTTAAATCATATCCATAGATCTATCTATATTCCCCCAGTAGCGAAGCGTATTCACGATCGAACCATACATTTAAACAAATTCCGTAGTACTTGGGCCTACGACCGTAGCAACAGCTGCTACGGTCGTAGGCCCAAATACTACGGAAAAAAATCCCTAGACTTTGCTACGGTCTTAGGGTTACGGCCGTAAGCCTTGAATATTGTGTTTTTTTTCTCACCCGAAAGCCGTAGAGCACTTAATTTCCGTAGCATTGGCAACACCGAGTCCTTAGCTGTTGTGTTAAAATTGTGTTAAAATCGACTTTTCATTTATTGTGAATAAACGTTACACAGAGGGACTTTATTGCAACTAACTTAAATAACATTGGAAAAAGTTACACAGATGTTTATGTAATAAAAATGACCGCATATTTCGACACTCACAGAGACTCAAAACCAATAGCTATTAGGTATTTTCAGGTGAACTAGAACAATATAATTTGGAAAAAAGCATTGTCTTCTCATACTAATATCATAAATCCGAAAAGTTTGTTCCTCTTTCACGCAGCAACGGAGCAACGGATTGCCTGGATTTTTGGCATGGATACTGTTTAAAGGCCGGAAAGTGATATAGGTTAGGTACTTTTTATCCCGAAAAAATAAAAGGTTCCTATGGCAAAAGCTAGTAGTACATATGTTAGGAAAAATCGAGCACTGTACATTTTTAATTTAGCACTTAGCACAGAGCTATTACAATTAGAGATATAGCGCTGTTGCCTCTTGAGACAACTCTCAACCACGAAAATGTCTGGAAAATCTTACCCAGAGCTGTCAAAACGGCCAAATATGTATTTGCATTTGACATTGCTGAGAGAAAAACACGCCACTGAATCGAGGTATTTTTCATGTTTCTTATTACTACTTATTATTACTTTTCTTATTATTACTCATGCCATATTAAATCATTGCATCTCTTTATTTCTTTTCTCGATCAACCACAATATACTATCCCTCTGGTATCTCTGTAGGTTTAGTGGTTATTAGAAATGTAGCGCTAGTATCGCTTTAATTTCAGAACTAGCACTTGTCCGGAGCGACCGATAGTGCGATCTTTATGGACTGCCACTCAGGTTGCTCTGGTCTTCGATATGAATATACGAGTACGAACAAATAATGTACGTAATAAAAAGTACAGAACTATGTATCTTTGGAGTGTAACAAATCAACGCTGCTTCACATAGGTTTGCTGTTGAGCTTCAATAGCAAAGTAGCGCTACTGTCGCATTTCTTTTTAAATTAGCGCTAGTTTAAACTTAGCTTGTAACCCCGTAATGCATACGAAACATCGTCACAATGTCACCATACCTGGACTCGGAGTGACCTCATTCGCCCGTTTACAAGTTTTATTAATCGATGAGTTTAGTTGACGTTAAACATTTGGATTTGTATGCTCGCCCCGGTTTGATTGATGTAATCAGGGTACAAAAACACTACTTAGAGTGACAGGTAGGGGAAGGAAAATGTGAAAGGGTCTAAGCTCTAGACTAGACTAACATTTTAAAAGGTTGTACCTACCTACGTGTTGAAATATTTTACGGCAACATGATTTTACTTATGTTTTATTTTGTAGTTCATAGGTATAATGTAACGTACTCACATGGCATTAAAGACGGCTTCCCATGTCGACAATTGCTCCAAACACGTTTGATTCACTTTTTCTTTCATCACAATCAATAATAGGTATGTACTTTCTGCTTATGTTCAGCAGTACATATGCTATTGCTTGTGAGATATAATTTTAATGGTGTATAGGTCCCGGCACGTAAGTTGAACAAAAAAATATCACTCTCTCCCTTTCGTTAGCAGAGAAAACAAAAGAGAGGTAGCTATGATTTAACGTGCAAGTTGTTTGCCGGCTACTATAATTCGTTTATTATAGCTGACATGATGATTCTGCAATTGTTGGTCTATAGTTTAATTCGAAAACTTTACAGTCCTATCGACGTTTCCTATCCCAGTTCTACGCACTATGTGATCTGCCCGCTACCTTCTAACCGATTTCAAAAGAGAAGGTTTAAAAATCCGCCTTAATTTGAAATACATCGATGTTACATTATTAAAAGGTTTTATTTGTATTGATCCGTGCGAACTATTCCAATTCTGTACATGTTTCTAGTTGGTGAGGCCATTTTTGTCGATAAATAATAGGTAACAGGTTAAGCCTTCTTTATAACCCGTGGGCTGCATTGAAGCTTACTTCTAAGACTCAGAATAGGTCTTAAAAGACTGATAAGGGTACTAGTACAGCTTACTGTTAACTGCGTAATGTTTTTTTCTCAAACATGCTTAGAAATGTGAACATTATTTTGACAACCTTCTTCTAGATAAATCAACATTGCAGTAGTGGCCAAATGCAAGCAGTGGCCGGCAAAAAATGTAAAGAAATCCTTGGTCTAAGATGCTGGCGTGTTTTGCGGCCAGCAAAAAATGAGTGATGAAAATCCATAGCTATTGTGTAATTTAAATATGGAATGATTTTTAGTCTGACTGAAACATGCCAAACAAGGAGGTAACTATTCAAAGGTTTTATTTGTATTTCGAGCTGACTTGGAGATAGAATGCTGTTTATTTAAGAAAAACAAAAGCAAATGAGCACGTTGGCGCCTAAAAATGATTATTGTTCGTTGTTTTATTACCTTTAAAATCAGTATAATATTTTTTATTTGTAAAAAATTGACCATCATTTCAAACCAGAACGATCACGCTCACGCTAGAGTACTTCGAGTCGGAATGAGGCCCATGCGGTACGACTCTGGTTAAAATATGCAACCCCTGATCCTCTACCAAGAAACGTGGCAACTGCGTTATCGACACGAAAGCGATACATATTGAATAGAAAACGATACTTTTGTTTTCATTTCGCCAAGACGAGTGCTAACATAATACTGTCGAAGGTTCTCAGGGCTAATGAAACAGACTATAGCTCTTGGATTTGGTAGCGACGAGTACTAGAACCAAAGTCTCAGTTTTTCCTTCAAGCAAATCTATAGTTTGATTAGAAATGTAGCACGTCCTAATAGACGCCTGCCGAAAGGTCCCCTAGAATACCGTAAGAAAATCTTTAGCAAGCCGAATAAAAGGCGCAAGTGAAGCACGTTTTGTACTCTATTTATTTCGGGGCCCAATTTCTCTGATTGGATTGACGTACGACTCGTGTTCCCCAACTCGATTCCGACCCTAATTACGGGTGTTAAGGTCGAAATTTGCATAATTCTGTTGTTGTTTCTGATGTAGGGGTGTTATTTGTACTGATCAATGAAATAAATAAGGAAGTGTCTCTGCCAGGAGTATTTAAGCTTTAAGTTCTGTCATATAACTTTATCAGACAGTGGGTAAAACAGCTTTTTTACTGTTTTTCTCTATTTATGATTTCATCCACATCGTCATCGTGCTAGGTATCCACTGCTGTTAACGTAATGGTCCATATATTTAATACTAGCTTACTGGCGAACTTCGTTTCACGCAATATCTTTATAAATTGTAGCTTATGTGTTATTCTGATGTATAAGCAATAGAGTTTCAAAATATCATTTTAATCTGTTCAGTAGTTTTTAGGGTTCCGTACCTCAAAAGAAAAAAACGGAACCCTTATAGGATCACTTTGTTGTCCGTCTGTTTGTCTGTCCATCTGTATGTCTGTCCGTCTGTGTGTGTGTCAAGATTCTTTATCTCGGGAACGCGTAAGGATATCAAGTTGAAATTTATCTATCTACGTAAACCTATGAATTCTTGCAGTTGTCTAAAAGAAAAGCTTCTCAGTAACCGTATAAAAAAGTTAGAGCCGCGTTTATGTCGTAAAAACGCATATATCAACGCTCACAAAAATCAAAACCTACCGGGTACTTCCCGTTGACATAGAACTATGAAATTTGGCGAAGAGCATTGTCTCAGAGTACACATATAGGAATAAATCTGAAAACTGTACATTTTTATTTAAATCAGATTAAAAAAGGGCCTCAAAATTCACAAAATTTGGGTTCAAAATTCTAAGTGAGTAAATCGTATCATGTATGGTATCATATATAATAACATTATTAGCACATGTTAAAACCTTCAACGGATACCCTCATTTCTTTAAACGCATAAACAGCGCAAATGCACTGAAACTTTATCTCTATTTATTGGTTAGAAGGCCTATGTCCAGCCAGGGCACGTTTTATGGCTGAATCGAATGAACGAACGTTTCAGTAGCCGCTTCGGTGACCACTAAGAAGCTACTAGTCAAGCTACACTACGAACGCTACAGAAACTCCCGACCAATCTTAAGTCGCGGGCAAGAGCTAGTTAATTATTAACCCAAGCAAAGTCGGGTCGAACTCTAGTATTATGTAGAAGTTAGCGAAGAAACAGATATCAGTAAACATGGCGTCGAGCAGCAGTAAATTAATCGCGCCAACACACTGATTGTGCAACCGCGTCGCCCTACATATTAATTCCACTATATGTGTCTTTGGGGTAACCAATGCTGCCATTTTACCAATTCAAAACACAAAAATACAAATTAATACAATGCAAAAAGATTTGTTTATCAAAAAGTCCACAATAAACCTTAGCCTGTTTAACTTGTTCCTATTCGACATGCTCCTTCTCTTGCTGTCTTTAAGGAGCAAGTCATAGAATTTTATTTGTCGCAGTTGCCTCCATGTTAGAAAGTCATTTTTAGTTGATTTATTATATTTATTTATTAATATGTGTTTAGTATTTTTATTTTATTTTTTATTTGTTATTTAAGTATAAGTATGTTTTTGTATGCATTATTATTGTTGTAATATTAAATTCTTGTGTATATTGATATGTATGTATATATCTTATGTATATTTATGACTCTTTATTCAAGTGTATTCATTTTTGTTTCAATTAATTCACCATTATTGTACACCCCGTCCCTTACCTTCCTCTATAATCCTTTCCTCTCTTAATCAGATTGCCTGGAAGAAATCGCTCTAAGCTATAAGGCCGCCGGTTGTCGCACTATTTTAATTATATTGTATTCTTTTATTGTTATATTATAAATTGTGTGAACTGTGAACGATAAAGCGTTTTCTATTCTATTCTAGCCCATATAGGTAGGTAATTAAATGTAGATTCTACCTTGTTAGTTGATAATGCAACACTAATTACTACTACTGTTTAGGTTTGCAAGTTGAATTGCGGACCATGCATGCATTAGGAGAATCCTATATCGCGGGGCCCAGAACGAATTACAATGTAGCCACAATTACTTAAAAAATGTCATAGTGAACATTTTGATAAATCTCGACTGATTTTTTTGAACAATTAGTTCAACCTATTCTAGTCAGGAAATGGATTTGCAATGAAACCACATATCCGGAATGCAGATAAAAATTGTTAAAACAAAAATTAAAACAGCTCGTACATCGACGGAGAAAGTTAATACGGCGGGCTAACTTGACGCCAGCGCCATCTAGTTTAGATGAGTAAATACTGAGATTTAAACCTTTGCTTTTAGAATTCATTTTATAACTTATTTGATTGCTGTTTTATATTTATACAATTATACATTTAAATATGAATTTTCATTTTACTAATTTATAGTTTAGTCACAACCTTTAGGAGTTATGTTGCCTTAGGCTTTCATATTATTTTATATTTTTGTACATGATGACATTTTTAAACTGAAAATGACATTGTTATTTTTATGATACTGGTACAATTTTATTTTTGATTTGTATTCTAATATTTTTTTGTGTACCTCTTGTGAAATCTAAAAAGTGTGTAGAAAGCTTATTTATTTATAGTTATTATAAATTTAACTAGGTAGAACTTCGCAAAATTGTTACCAGACTATTCCAAGTGCCTGTAATGGTGTCTACATATAATAAATACATTTTGATTTTGACTTTGGCTAGTAAACACAAAACCTTAAAAACTGACCTATGAAACCTATAAAACACTTTATATTTTGTAGATAAAGATACGTTATTTTGCACCAAATATAGCCAGTATAGATTAATCATAGATATAAGAGTACTATACGGCATGTTTGCTTTAAATGCTACCAGTTAAATCATAGACGCTTTAAATGTAAATTTTAGTAAAAAGACAATAGATTTTATACGTATAGCTGAAGTTATAGATAAGTACCTAAGTAGTATTGAAGCCTTGACCACCCTAATCAGTACACAGGGCCGCACTTGCGCCAGTAATTAGTCATATTTAGTTAGTTAGATTGTGCAGTCGCCTCACGGTATTTAGTAATACGGCTATCTATTGTATTAGACTTGACAACTTTTTTCGTCTATGACAAAAGCACCTCTAAAAATATTAGGTGTATAGAACCACAATTGAACTTTAACCGAAATTCAACTTTTTGTCTATTTTCGTATCGCGCTAATGATTTTGACAAAAGTTGAAACGCAACTCAATCAGAATTGGAACGTAACCGCTGTCAAACGAACGCTTGGTGTATGAAGTTTAGCGCAATACCGAATTCTTTAAAGCTGAAATGTTATTTGTACGATATCAGCACTGTACTATTGTGGTAAATTGTAACTTGATTAGTTAACGCTAAGTTATACAAAACATTGTAATTTATTATAATGTCAATAAAGTTTTTCAAAACCTAATCAGTACAATTTTTTTACTATGGAAATTAACGTGGTTATCACACATTTTATACTATATATAACGGGACTGAACTCACGTGTGGGGATAGTCGTAACGACTATAGTTTCGGTCGCATTCGGCGACCTTTCTCAAGTTGGCGAGTGCTAGCACGCGGAGCCGTGCACAATTCAGTGCATTGCGAGATGGCTCCGCGTGCTAGCACTCGCCAACTTGAGAAAGGTCGCCGAATGCGATCGAAACTATAGTCGTTACGACTATCCCCACACGTGAGTTCAGTCCCGTTATATACAGTACATTTTTTTTTGCGAGAAATCAATAATTTTAAATAAATTTCGAGAAAAAATAAGTCATCCGTAAACATAGGCATACATACGTACGAGTACGTGGCGTTCGAAGTTCAAAAAACGCACCCCTGGTACCATGTCGGAACTGTGGCTTTACTGATAATACAATACAATACAATACAATATAACTTTATTGTACACCAGAAAAACAGCTTAAATAACAAAGTATAAATTTGCTTAAAATTAGGTGGTACAACGGCGGCCTTATCGCCTTAAGCGATTATATATGTGTGAATCAACCTTAACTAGAAAGGACATGGATACCTACTATTCAATACCCAGCTCTGACCATCCTAATCAGTACACAGGGCCGCACTTGCGCCAGTAATTAGTCGCCGCGGACTGATTGTGCAGTCGCCCCGCGGTATTTACTAATTCGGTTATCTAGGTTAGGCTGGGGACTTTGGTAACAACGATAGATTGACTGAACTGCGGAATCTACCTATAAACACAGTGCGACTTGAAACTAAATGAGGTCGCCATCATCGCTTTTTTAGCATATTTTGCATTATTTTTTGGATAGTGATACTGTTTTCCTGTTCATAATCCACAAAATAACACAAAACGAGAAAAATGCTAAGAAGTGAACAATGATTGACAACTCAGGTTGTGATCTAAAGTGATAATTTAGTTACCGAATAATTCATTTCATCTCTTTTGTGTCGCACTGTACTTCGTGTTTTTCTTATGATTGTATTTAAAATGCGCTACCTAAAAGTGAGCAAGACAGAAGCATTGCTTCTTCGGCTCTATATTGAGGCTTTTAGACGTTTGAAGTGTATGTTTTAGTGTGGGGTAAGTGTAACTGTACATCTGCCTGTCTGTGGCTTCATATCTTAAAAAAGAATATACCGATATTGGCTTTGCAAAAAAAGATGTGACAATAACTGGATAATACTATAAGAGAGAGACCTATACTCAGCAGTGGGATAAAGAAGACCACGATTATGATGATAATGAACTGCATGACATGTTATTGCAAGTTTTGGTAGTCTGTATGGTTCAACAGATATTTAAGATTTCCATATTTCAGACTGACACTAGATTTTGCAGTGGTGTAGAACAAAATTCTGGGTGACGAGTAACGCTGATCGCATAGCTTGTCTCGTTATAGAATCGTGTCAAATATTGATGATTGGCGAAAATGGGATGCAAAAGGTAGGCATGATTTCGGATGATTTCGGCACTGCTGCAGTGTTGCTGCAGGCAGCAGCAACACTGCAGCAGTGCTGCCGCAGCACTACTGGTCCCCATATAATCTCTATGAGTTTTATGACGTTAAATTCTGAGCTAAGCAGCATTGTCGCGGCAGCAATATGAGGAAAAGTAGTGCTCCGGCAGCACTGCTGCCTGCTGCTGCCTACAGCGGAGTTCGGAATTATACCTTTATGCTCTATCGTGGAATGAAACAAGCTGCCTATCATTATAATCATTTTCATCATCATTATAAGCCATAGAACGTCCATTACTGGACTGGCGAAATAATAAAGACCATTTATGCAGGCTATAGTGATTCTGTTTCATACAGACAAGTGTGTAACGCGCTCTAACGTGCTCATTGTTTTTAAGAAGTTCATATGAAATATATTTATTTTTCAAATAACATAACTTAAACTAGTTAGTTCCATGGAGTCGTGTCAGACCGCTTGTGTGGGATGCTACCTGCGTCGATACGTTGGCGTATGTACGCCAAAGTATCGACGCAGGTATACGCAGGCCTTCCACTTCTAAATTAGCAGGCGCGGCGGCGACCAAAACCACAAAAGGCAGAAATATGAATCGCGCGGCGATGGATACATGTTTATGCCTTTTGGAGTAAAAACTTTAGGTCCGTGGGGACCTAGCGCCTGGCGCTTGTATAGAGATCTATCAAAAAAATTAATAGAAAGAGCAAATGATCCAAGAGCTGGTGCTTACCTCGGTCAACGACTTAGCCTTGCTATCCAACGGGGTAATGTCACCAGCCTCTTAGGTACTTTGCCCGCGGACAGCGACCTCAAAGCAGTTTTTTATTTATAATATAAATATACCTATACCCTATAAAAAGTATTTTTTTTTTTAGATATAAGTTTTGTTGTTTTTTAAGGTTTGTTACAATTAATTGAATTTGTTTTATTTACACTTAAACTAGGTTTATAACTAATTTTAACGTTACATTTATCAAAATTTCTCCAAACAACATTCACGGATATCAAAAAAAAAACTTAACGCATTACGTTACGTTTTATCGATAGATAATCCGGCCTTATACTTTATTGGATCCAAAGAAGAGGCCTAAGTCCAGCAGAGAATGTCGTACAGGTGGGTGGATTTGTATGGTTGAGATTACTGCGGCAAGCTTAAGAAAACAAGCCCTAGCATTGAAGTTGGTATCGATTATTGTCCGCGACTAGCAACCTAGCTCCGGTAATGGCGGACCCAAATTGGGGCGGAATTGGCACTGCAATGACTTACGTAATAGTTTCACTAAACTTGTATCTAGCTAGAGCAAACTAGAGCTACCTCAGAATAAAGAAAAAACAGTAGAAGTGAAATAAAGTAAAAAAGTTGTGATACATGATCTCAGAAACATGGCGTCGAAAATACATAGAAACATGCTATGTAATCTTGACACAAATGACACTTTGACTAGTGATCATATGTCAAAATCGGTTTCACAATAATGGTGGATGAACTTCAAACGTCTCTTAGGCTGAGCTTTATTTTGAACCCTAAGTTCATAGTAACAATGCCATGTCAATTCTAACACCGCCTCTATGAGAGCTACCGAAAAGAAATGATCAGAAAACTTGACAACCAATTTATGTCAATGATATACGCTAGAAGTTTACTCAAACTACATGCATGAGAGTATCAACGTTTTCTAGTAAAAAAAAGTTATCGTAATCGTTTCACCTAGAAAAAAAAATATGGTTCAATATCTAACACGTCCCGTATAATTAATCTCAAGTGGCGTAGCTGGACATAATCATAATCATAATCATAATCATTTATTTCATAATATTCATTACATGTCATAAGTGTTAACCGTCATACATTATCAACGTAAATTTTTAAAAAATCAAATCAACAAAAACCTTCATTATTATTAAATAATCAGTCGGTAATGTCAATATTACTTAAAAATTAAATTAACACATAAATTGACATTTAGCCAGATGTGATGATGGCAGGTGGAGCAGGTCTCTGACTGAATGGTGGCCCCGTGACAGGAAGCGCAGTCCCGGTAGACCCTTACAACGGTGGCGTGATGACATACAAAAGTTTTGCGGCAACACCTGGATGTGACTGGCACAGGACAGGGATAGTTGGCGTAAGGGGGAGGAGACTTATGCCCTGCAGTGGGCCGAAATAAGCTGATGATGATATCTAACACACTTAAAAAATTGCATTTAGAACTTCCTCTTTGGAAGTCAGTTTAAATGAAGGAGTAATCGGGAATTGAAATATACACGGAGTGTTACAATTAAGTAATGTGAAAAATGTACTAAAGACCTGTTTTTTACCCCTTTTCAGGACTGGTATAAGTTTGTTTGTTTGTTTATAAGCCTGTATTGTCCCATTGCTGGGTATAAGCCTACTCTCGAGATTTCCAGTTTTGTCGGTCTTGTGCTGATTCCTGCCAATTTGGGTCAAAGGTGTTCTGTTCGTCTCTCCATCTATAGTAGGGGGTCTGCCACGAGCCTGCACCAAGTTGGGGCTCAATTTCCTGGGTTTTTTGCTCAGAGACCTTCTAGCATGCGGCTGACGTGCCCGGCCGCTGCCACTTCAGCTTAGCGGCAATGAAAGCTACATCTCTAATTTGAGTTCTAGAACCCAGTTCGGTGTTTCGTACTCGGTCTATTAGGCGGATACTGAGAATACTGCTTTCCATGTTATAATTTATTTCTTGTAATCAACAGCGTTACAATAATAATAATTATTACTAATATAAAAAACACAAATAAAGCCAAGACAGATTACAATTATTTAGCATACAAATAAATTATAATTACACTAACAACATCCCAATGAAATCCCAATAAAAACCCAATCAAAATGCATATGTATGTGTGTGTGTGTGTGTGTGTGGGGGTGTGTACGTGTGTGTGTGCGTGCGTGTGTGTGTGTGTAGCGTGTGTGTGTGTGTGTGTGTGAGTAACTAAAACTAAAATAATATCATTTATGTCCTCCAGTAGAGACCACGTATCAGAAAGCAGCGCAGGACGTCCACACACGAGGTGGACAGATGACCTAATCAAGACCGCCGGATCGCCCTGGATGCAATCCGCTTTCAACCAGTCTTATTTGAGATCCATAGGTGATGCCTATGTCCAGCAGTGGACGTCATATGGCTAGTGACGGAATGATATTCTAGAATATGTCCGTCGTCTTGAGATACACCCTGTTTCCTTACTTGCATGCACCTAGAAGCTCAAAATGAAACTTGTAAAGCTATACTTGTTTATTCAAGTTACTGATTATTCAATTTTATTGTTTCAGGTAAAAACCACTGCAGCTATAAAACGGTAACTTATCTCTTTCCGTTTCGCATTCCTCAATTTCCAATCCTGAACGAATCGCGATTCCTCGCGTGTTACTTCAAAGCATCGATTTATTAAAGTGCCAAAGCATTATTAGCTCGAGGCGCACGTCAGAACGACGCCGGTTAATTATTTATTTCGATGCGAGTTAAAAACAGTTAGGTGAAGATATGGTGGCAGGTTTGATTACGGGTCAGTTTTCTGTAGGCTCTGTAGCTGCCGCAAGGTGGCGGTAGCGCAAGCATCAATATGGAATTGACACAGAAAAAATGCCAGGTCGATGAGCGCAAGATGGTGCTGTAGGCCGCGTGTGTTGCTGCGTTTTAAATTGCCTATCATTGCGACTTTTTTGCATTCTTAATACTACTAAGGGATTAAAAATACGCTTGCCTGAAGTGAAGAATCACAAATACCCATGATAAGTTAGAGGCATTTAGAATTATGGTCGATACGAGCTAGCAACTCCTTATCGGTTCAGTGCTATGGTCACCATATCGATTTGGCATTTTTATGTTTTAAGCTCATCATTATAATAACTGATAGAGATCATGATCTGAAATCTGTTATGTTACTCAGAAATTAGCTTAATTATGATGACCATTTAAGCAAAACTAACTGTAACTACTGAATTATTAAATTTTGACTATTTATTGTAACTTAAGTAGATTTAATTTGACAATCTTTATACACAATACCATGTTAATGGTTAATTTAAAATAAGACACGATATTGGAATAAAAAAAAATATAAATGTTTCTTAATAATATATGAGTTGGTATTTACTCAGTATTTTATCATACAACTAAGCTTGCTCGCTTTTATTCCTTGTAATCGGAACAGTAATCAAATTAGTCATTAGCTCCTCGTCTAACCGTCTTCGATAAGTTCTGCGTTGGAGAGCTCATTATTGGAACGATCTTGCACGCAATCGGGAATTGAAAAGTGAAATGAAATCTTACTCCTTCAGTAATATTAATACCGTTAGTAAAGGGAAAATATAATGCTCATCAACTATCTCATTCATACAATAGTACATTTTCGAAAAAAATTACAATGAACGGTTATATTGCAATTAATAGAAATAGATTTGGTTTTTTCGGTTCGTTGGGCGGGATAGTTAGCTAGATTCAAAGTATTAAGCAGCCTTGTCACATGTTTAAAAAATGTTGTGCCGTCCGAAACACGTTAGTGCTCAGTTGTAAATGCCACCCATCGTCACACATCCAAAAATTCGCAAAAAAAATCTCAAACGACGCTGTGAGCTCTACACAGTGATGATATACTATATTATGTATATCTGTAGCTTTATGTACTTTGTACCGGCCATTTAAATAGTCCACTGCAGGACGTAGGCCTACCCACGAAGGGTGATTGGGCCATATCCACCACGCTGGCCCAGTGTGGGTTGGTCGATTCATATGTACACCATCGAATTTCTTCTACGGACGTATGTAGGTTGCCTCACAATGTTTTCCTTCACCGAAAAGCCAGTGGAGTGAAATTCCGTACATAAAATCCAAAGAACTCATTAGCACTGGACCGGGGATTTGAACCCACGACCTCACGATTGAAAGGGTGTCACTACCTCTTGACCACCCCGGCTGATGTACTTAAAATCTATGAATTAGTGTATTTTAAAATGTTCTACCCAGATATGATCGCGGGGGTTGCTGGTCCAAAGAGCAATTACCTACACTAACTAACTCTACAGCTACCATAAATATCTCCAGGATAAAATCAACTTTTAACACAAATATCGCACCACCATTTCAACGAGTCACCAAACTTCCACTTAAAAAACGTCACAGCACTATTGTTTAACAAAAAAGAAAGAAACACAACTAACAGAGAGTTTCCGCGAAAGTAATTAACAAGCCACTGTCCCATTGTGGGCTAACAAAAGACTAGGACAATGGTTCTCAAAGTGTGCCATGGCCCCCTGATGCGCCCTAGAGAGTAAATGAACGCGCCGATTCTGTAAGACATGCGCAGCGATGTCCTGCATGACTATATAAAATTCGATGATAGATATATTCCACGCTATTAATTTGTCCCGATTTGATACGTCGATAAAGGTATGCCATGGTGCGTAGGCTAATCGGTAGTTCTTTGATTACCCAGGGTATCACGAGGCTGACGTTTATATTCCGTCAATCTCCAATCTATCAATGTATCTACATGAGTTTGCAATTATAAGCACAACTCTATTATACATATATCTTTATTTAAATTTGAGTTTTTGCTCCTACAGTTTACCACAGTACAGAGAACTAAGTGCGAGATTTTCGCTCGAGCTCGATCGCGTTCACGTTTGATGTGATTTCTATGGAAATAGCACAGCGCCATCTTGTGTCACGTATAGAAAACTGAATAGCTAAGTGTGAGTATTTTTTCCGGTAATGTAATGAGCGCCAAACAGATGGAACACGAGCGCGGCAACGTCTGTGATTGGCTAATTCAAGCGTGTGTGTCAATATGGTCGCGTGTTTATACGGCGCGCTCGGTCAACGCGACTTAAAAGTAATTCGATTTGATTTGCAAATCTCCCACTTGACACTCAGTACACTACAGTACAGTTTAGTTTTTTTTACATACTTTATTTAATTAAAATTAAACGCTAAGACAAATACTACACCTGTAAGATAACCGTAAACTGAAAAAGTTTGGGAGTTCCTGGACTAGGACAAAAATTCGGGGCGACAAAAGCGCCTAATCTGGTGGTAATGCGGTCGCTGTCACCGTTCAGTGTGAAATCTGCACGCGAGCTCTCGTTCTAATTAGATTGTGGGGTACAGGCCGAATCAAAAATCTTGGCGGTTGTGATGTTAGCTACATGCTACAGACCTAATCCTCGCGCAGTTGTTAAGAGTGCGCCTAATGCCATGAAAAAAACAGATTTCATCCACGCTTCTTGCATCGGCCGCTATCATCTATGCTGCTTTGTTTAGAGTCGAAAATCGCATGACACAGTTCACGATGATTTTGGCTTCGAGCGCCAGCATACATTTTTAGGTGACATTTTATTTATTTATTCAAAATTGAAGTATATTTAAAAAAAACTAATCGATTACTCCACTAGAACATTAGTCTGGCTTCGTACTTTGTCAAAAATAATGTGGTGTTGTCGCTGATAATTTCTAGCATTTGAAAAAAGAATTTTTTTTTTTATAATGCCAATTTTTATTTTTTTTCTAAGTTAACGATATTATTTTCCAAAATTCTATGCGATTACTCTGCTGCTATTGGTTCTTTCCTTTCCTATAGTATTTTTTAATATGGATATTTACACCACGTCTTTAAAAAGTCGATTTTGGCATTAGGCGCCCCCTTAAGCTTCAGTACAGGAACGGACAAACCATGGAAAGCAGGAGACAATTGGAAGGGCCTCTTTTTGGCCAAAAACAAACAGCTTTGAGTTTTCGTGGCATTAAACTTAACCAGGTTAGCATCACCCCAGTCAGATACCGCCTCCAGACTCAAGTTGAGCCGTTCGACCATAGTCTCTCTGAGTGACTCGATCTGTGACCCGCTCGTTCTTGCTTCGGATGTGTAGCTCTTCGTGACTATACTGTCGTCTGCGTACCCAAAAATACCAGGCTTTAGCAAGTCGTTAATATGCAGTAGGAAAAACGTCACAGAGAGCACTGACCCCTGAGGAACCCCGGCATTGATAGCCATTTGGTCAGACGAACAACCATCTACAACTACTCGTATTGACCGATTCCTTAAGAAATCAGATAAACAAGCGCAAAGATCAGCAGGTAGGCCGTAAGAAGGAAGCTTGCCAATAAAGCTCTCATGCCAGACTCTGTCAAATGCTTTGAAGATATCCAAGGAGACAGCCAGCGCCTCTCCGTTTCTCGATGACCACACTCCAGATGTGGTCACTCCTTCTATGTGGACTTTTAATAAGACCGATTGGAAGCAGCTCACATCCAGCCAGTTCAACTAACAATATTAGAAAAATACTTTATTGAATAACTAACTTGCTTTTGCTCGCGGCTCCACCCGCGTAATATTTTAAGTTTTGTGCTATCCCATGGGAATCTTTTATTTTTTCAGGATAAACACTAGCTTATGTCATTTTCCGTCTTTCATGTCCATGTCACTATGTCCATGCTAAAAATCAAGTCTATCTGTTGTTCCGTTGGTGCATGAAAGAGGAACAAACCAATAAACCAACTAACACATTTTCTGATTTATAATAAGGTTAGTAAGAAAGATAAGTGTGGCTGCCGATAACGATAACTACCGATTTGAAAATGAAGCTGCAACTTTTTAAATGGTTTAAAGTTAGTTATTTAACTGATCCAAGACCCTTTATTTATCTTCGAAATCAAACCATTATTCAAGTCAGGTCGATTAATTAGCGTCTACAAGGTAAAGGTTAACTTTATAAGTAAACCGAAGACTCAGAAGGGACAGAAGGAAAATTGTAGTAAAAAAACTGTAGAATTTCTTTAAAATAAAATATTGTCTAACGTAGGTCTAATTACGATAGTATCCAATAATCTACTTTTGCGTGTGCACATTTTTTTTTCAAGGACAAGAATACATGCTTTTCAAACACATCCATTGTTGGACAACCAACATTGTTGATTTGTTAGTTTAAGCCGCTCTTTTAAAAATGCATCAATGTTATTTTCCTCGGGAAAAACTTATATTTACGGCAAATTTGAAATATTTCGATGGTTACACAATTGAGATCTATAAAATCAAACTTTTGTCTTAAACTATTAAAATATAATATAGCTTAAAAGCATCATCATTATCCAATTCCGCCTATAGCCCACTTTATAAAACTCTATTTTTCGTCATCGTCTTCCTCAGTTCTGTGCGAATCATAGGCTTCTAAAGGTTTTCAACAATACTGATTGCAAGCGGCCTGCATCCAGAATATTCCTTCGCCCTTGATCAGATCATATGTCAATCTTGCTGGTGACTATTATACCGTTTGGTAATCTCAACTCAAGAACTTTTCGATCCCATCGGTCTGTCCTCTTTGTTATGAAATGACAGTGAGTAGTTGGGCACAACTACCTATTATTGACATTATACACTATCTATTGACTTGGCATTTTTTCTTGCTGCCACTTTCATTTTAACTTGCTGATTAGCTGATCTATGTCCGTAACGTTGATTGTCATAAAAATCTCTGCATTTCTAATTCGATATAGCAGAAGGACTCCTATTATAGCCCTCTCCATAGTTCATTGGGCTACTTTGAGCTTGCTCATATGGCCCACGTTGTCATCACTGAAGGTCTAAAAAATCAAAAGGCTCTACTACCCACAAGCTCACTGCTAGTTGACAGCGTAACCAGTATGCTGCATTACCCCGCTGAATAATCAAATATTAATTTTACTTATGTCAATGTCTCTCTAAGTTAACCCTCTGTCCTAATCAGTGGTCCAAGTAACTTGTTTAGCTAAATTAGGACTTGGCAAGTTGGCACCCGCACCCGTGACGTAGCTGTCAACTCCTGAATTACAGGGTTAACGAACGAAGTGGTTAAATTCTCTAAGTATACAGAAGGAGTAAGTTCGTAAATATAGATAGATATAATTCTTTATTTTGTGCATTAATACTATTATGGTACAAAGTAAATACTTATCTCAAGATTAATTAGTGCCACAAATGGCGGCCTTGGCGCTGATAGCGATATCTACCAACGGAAAGAGATCACAAAAAAGAGTATAAATGTAAATAATACGTACATAAATACTACAATGATATAAATACACATACATTCATACAATATAATACATATAATATAATACATAATAATAATATTGAGAAGGAGAAAAAGAGTGACAAAAGCTAAAATGGAAGTAGCAAACAAAGGATATAAAAACAGACAAGTAAAAAGAGAAGAGAGAGAAAAGAAGCAATATCATCATTCTGAACACTAATCAAGATAAAAATCTTTCACTCTTTCCTTAAAAATGTGCAGTGACTGGGAAGTTCTAATAGAGACAAGTAAGGCATTCCATAAGCGGACAGCGGTGACAGAAAAAGCATTTTCATATAATGTGGTATGATGGGTAGGATTGGAGAGACAAAGCCAGGTTGATGGACGTGAAGAGCCCTCACGAAAGAATTTGAAACGTTCTTTGAGATAGCCTGGAGAGGAAGGATTAAAAATGATATTGGAGAGAAGTGACAGGATGTGAGCATTTCTGCTCTGGATAAAGACTCATAAAGACTGGGTGATTAACCCTGATGTCATGCAGGTTTAAGTCAGACCCTGTGAAGGCCAATAACATGGCTAATAGGTTAAAGCAATATAGATTTGCGGGGCTTAAACGAGTCACGGCCGAGCTCAAATGAAAATACCACGCATGGATGCCCAGCTGAAAGTCAAATGTACCGGTCGTTCCTTCACTGTGGTGATCCGACTACGCTTTCAATAACATCGATTGAAATCGATTGCTAACAACAAGATTTATTTTCGAACAAATGAGATTAATTTCAAGTATTATAATCAAACTCTCACCGTAGATCTATCGAATCGATTGTTATCCATCGATTGAATTGTCGATCGAGAAGTGCTGCTATATTGATTAAATCTGCTATCTATAGCGTCAAACAAACAAAGATAGAACAACACCGAAAGATCGACATCGATTGATGTCATCGATCGGTCGTTCATATTGATTTTTTACCCACGTTAAAAATTTACAACGTCTATATGTCTTCCTCATTGTCAATATGAACCAGAAACCCTTGCCAGAAACTTTACTCAGCTTGATATAATTTCTAAGTAATTAAATCAATTTCTCTAATGATTTTTTTATAATGCAATTAGAACTGAGTTCGCATCTCCTTTCGCGAATCACCCTGTTCCGTCCAACCCTGTAGGGCAGGCGGCGACAGGGTATTTATGTATGTATGTGTGTCAGGTGTCAGCCGGGATAAATATCTCAGGGGCCGCCCGGCTGCCGCTGCAGAGGTTGGGGCTCGCTCATACTGACTTCTCTAGGTTCTAGCTTATTCCATTTGATAGTTTTTTCACTTAATTAAATTAAATAGTTCGAAAAACCTTTAACATTTTTACTTAGATAAACTGACTACTCTAGACGTTTAACATTTTTAAATTAGATAAACTGACTACTCTAGAAATATAAAATTATATTAAGTATTTATTTGAATGGTTAAAATGCACACAAACAGAAATAAGATCAACTTACACACACACTCACACACACACACGCGCACACACACACACGCACGCACACACACACACACCCACGCACGCTGCGTGCGTGCGTGGGTGGCACATACATACACACAAACGCGCACCTTTTCTGATAAGCGTTACATATAAGATTAGCCATGATGTACGAGCTCAAAATGTTTGTTATATTGATTGTATGTACCTTTATTTTGTGAATAATTATAAATTATCTTTACCATAAAATTATAAATCTGAAACTGTGTTTGCTCGTTAGTTAGTACATATATTGGTTTGTGTGTTACTTACACTTTCACGCATAAACAGAGCAACAAAACAATAGTCGTAGAGTCTTAAACTATTTATATCCAGGAAAAACTAAGAATCCTATAGGAAGTCGCAGGTAAGCTAGCTTTAGATAAGTTGTAATACAAATAATACCTAGTATTTAAAATTTCCGCCCTGTTACACTCCAATGGAAAAGGTATCTATTTAAAATGTATAATAAGTAATAATAAATTAAATACCACGACACAAACCAATTAAACTACAATTAATACTGTAAATGATAATAATATTATAACAGCAAAACCACATTGTGGTAGAAACTTTGGGTGTTTCTGAGTATGAAGAAAATAACTACGAAATATGAGTATCGTGTAACTTGCCCTAAAGTTACATTAATACTAACCCTAATTAGTCCTGAAGGGTGAAGCCGTATCTAGAGATGTCGAGGACCTGTCCCCCTACCGCCTAAAGCAATAGCAATCGTAATAGCAATCGTTTATGACTTCATTTTAGTCATTTGGCACAGCCTATGTGACGTTGCAACTGTTAAAAACAAACAAAACTCTCAAAAGTAGACAATCATGTATAACTTTACAAAACAAAAAATCTATTTCATTATGAGAATAAGATACCTCATTTAAAAAAAATGCAAGCTAAAAACTCTATATTTAATAACTGTAAAAATTTAACATTACACACTACTGTTTATATTTATACACATATTTGTCGTATAAATCCACGTGCCATCAATAAATGTACCACATTCACCGTAAGAGCTCTTTTATTTACCTATTTTACGGTAAATGGTAATTTACGAGGTCTTCATCAAAGTTCGATGTCCAGAGGCGATAAAACTCATATCGTAAAAATAAAGCACCTACTAAACTTATTTTACTACTACGTCTACTAAACAACTATAACTTTCTACCATTAAGCTGGCAATTATTCAACTTCTTTTAAAATAGGAATAAAATTTAAAATTGGAACTAAAAATGTTTATTTTTATTGAGCCTACAAAGTTCAGTAACCGCGTCTTAACAATATACGCATACGGCATTGCTTTCTGCGCATGTGCCAGTTCACTCATTCCGGACTATTTGTTTTGTCGTTACACTATCAAAAAGCATCGGATTGCCTTGAAAGTAGCATCTCTTTCGCTATCTATCGGGTGTCTAGTGCTTTAACTGTGTTGCAGAAGTGTTGTGACTCAAAGAAGAAGGTTTTATGTGAAATTCGAGCGCGGAATCAATCACCTGTCAAGAGTTCGCGCCAATAGTTTTGACGTTTGTCCGTCCCTTCGGACGCTTCAAACTTAGAACGCGTTCCTTTTCTGTGTTACTGGCCAGTGTTGTGAATTGTGTGTCTATTTGGTGAGAACTTGTCATTTGAGCTATCTGCAATACGGCAGGAGACCGCAGTGATCCGTGCGGTTCCACCGAGATCGGCGCGGTCCTTATAGAAATAGAGGCCAGTTTCGCTTGAACTTTTGGACTATCACACGCGGTTCGCTCCAAGTTTTACATTCGAATTTCAAAGTTCAAGATGAATATAACATCGACGGACGGTGAGTGTTACCATATAATAACATCTGCATTTATACTAATTGGTTGCATTTGCAGACTGCGGAAATTTACCCGCAACCAAAATTTTACCTTATACCGATCGTTGTAGAGTGAAATTGTTTGAGCAGCTGTCGTGGTTTGCAAATTATTTCGACTTTATGCTGTTAGTTGTAAGGTTGAATTTCGCAGTGGTTTTGCTATAGATTTATGCGTATTTCCAGGCTTAAATGAATGTTTGCGTGTACTGAACGTGTTCCGTAGATCCGTAGATGATGTTGTGGTCGTTATTATTGTTTTTGGTGGAATTCGGCGGAATTAGTTACGTCAGGCGAAGTATCTGGTAATGTCGTACATTTGTCACTTGGCAGGTGGTGACAGGGATAGCGATAGTTCTTTGTAAAGAGGGAGAGAGAGAGGTCATTAATTATGAAGAGCTTTGGACGTCCTTTGGGTGTCTAGTAAATAAAGTATCACTTGGTCTTCTAGATATTATTTCTTTTATGTACATAGGAGAAATATTAAAGGTGAAATATTGTTTGAGAAAAATACCTACCATAATGTATCTTTTTTATCTTGGTCAGAGTAATGCTTTCTAGAGTACACCGGGTGAAATAGTCTCGGTACCACGTACAATAGGTGTACAATACTAATGTACTAATATAACCTTCGAGCAAATATCTACAGAGCCACAGTCACTAAGTGAACGTAGTAAAAAAATGTCCGAGCGCCATCATACATACCGACTTAGATATTTACATTAAATAATTCATAAAACCCGTTTTCTCGAATCTTCTTGTCAGTCTTACGTTTACAGAAATCAAAAATGTTATGAATATCTGATTAAAGCCGTGGTGGTCTAGTGGTAGTAACACCCGACCTGCAATCGTGAGTTCGTGGGTTCAAATCCCGATCCCGTACCAATGAGTTTATTTGGAACTTACGTACGGAATTTCACATCATTGGCTTTTCGGTGAAGGAAAACATCGTGAGGCAACCTGCATACGTCCGTAGAAGAAATTCGATGGCGTATGTGAAACCATTAACCCGCACTGGGCCAGCGTGGTGGATACATCCTGCAGTGGGCTATTAAAAAGGCTGGTACAGTATTAATATCTCTACCTTATGTTTTAAAATCAAACAATTGAAGTATTATAGCTCCGAAAACTTAAAACAGGTCTCCACATAATATCAAAAACTGCAAAACCTTACGACTGCCTCGGTGGCTCAGTTGTTAGTGACCCTAACTTCTGCGTCAAAGAGGCGTAGGTTCAATCTCCACCCAGGGCATATATTTATGTGATGAATATAAGTGTTTGCTCTTTGTCTGGGTGTTATTTAGTTACTATCTATGTATTTAAAAATAAGTATATGTAGTATATCAGTCTCTGACAGCCATATCACAAGCTTTGCTTAGTTTGGGGTCAGAGGCTGTGTGTAAGATGTCACAAAAATAAATTTATTATTTTCCATTATTATTTCTAGTAAATATCATCATGTCAGCCGTAAAAATCAGCCATGTCGGTTACTTTGGCTGAAAAACTTATAATACGCATGATGACTGGATAAAAAACATTATTATTGAAATTAGTCTGTGAGATAGGTTATGAAAAAATACCGAACACGTATTTTTTCATTTGTAAAAGCAACTTTTTTTAAAGATATGCCTTGTCAAAGTTTGGGAGTGGGGGTCATGACGTCATGTCTCTCACGAAAGTCTATACATTTGTATGTACTCGTGACGTCACGCGGAACTTTAACGCGTAATATCTTCTTCAATTTTTGTTTAACTAACAAAAAAAATTAAAAACCAAAGACAAGTGCTAGTCAGGGTCGCACATCGAGGGTTCCGTACAAACACGTTGTTTGGCTTTTGGCATGTGCTAATGAAGTTCTTTTATATGATACCTTACATGATACCATTTACTCACTTTGAATTTTGAACCCATATTTTGTGAATTGTAGGCCCTATTTTTATGTGACTTAAATAAAATATCACTTCATTAAAATAGCACTTCTTCTTCTGTGCGCGTGCGCCAGTCGACGGGAGTGCGCGTATTCCCTGATGAAGAAGGAGTACTAATTTTACTCCGAAACCGGTCGGGTTTCACAGCGGCCCGGCCGTATATCATATGTGAGTTAAAACCGGTGTTTTATTTAATTGAAATAAAATATGTACAGTTTTCAGATTTATTCCTATATGTGTACTTTGAGACAATGCTTTTCGCCAAATTTCATAGTTCTATGTCAACGGGAACTACCTTGTAGGTTTTGATTTTAGTGAGTGCGAAATATGCGGTTTTTTACGACATAAACTCTAACTTTTTTAAACGATAACTGAGACGTTTTCCTTTTACACAACTGCAAGAGGCTATAGATATACGTATACAGTTTAAATTTCAACTCAATATCTTTACGCGTTCCCGAGATAAAGAGTCTTAACATACACACAGACGGACAGACGGACAGATGGACAGACGGACATACGGACAGACGGACAACAAAGTGATCCTATAAGGGTTCCGTTTTTTCCGTTTGAGGTACGGAACCCTAAAAATACGTGCCTAATATTTTTTGAATAGTTTATCTGACATCTGATAGATAGTTTCTCATGCTCGCTATTCCATCAGCTAACTGAACATAAATAAATAATACTAACTCCAGAATCAAACTCATCCCGACCGAACCACCGCATCGTATTGGCCAACTTTAGCACCACAGATCTCTCGAGATGGGACATGTCGCCTGGATCCAACGATGACTTAGTGTAGACAAGGACATTATATCTAAAAAAAAACTCACAATTTCTAATCTTTAGAGCGTGTAGGTGACCTTATTAATTAATTTATTTAATTTATATATTTATACAATACAAATATTTATAATATTTTATTAATTATTCATGTACGTATATACCTACACTATCACATACATAACTCACACACTCACATTCACTCATAACACTAAACACTCAAAATATAATATTATTTTATTTACACAAGCATCGCCGCGTGAACAAAGCTAGTCATTAGATTTACCGTTGTTCGCACGGCGAGGCGACTCAGCGGCCGGCTTGCCAGGCTTGGCGCGCGCGTCCGCCGCCATCGTCGCCAGTCGCCCATGCACGTCCATAGCGCCTACACGCGCTCGCCTATGGCATTTTTATGTATCGAGGCTTTCTCGTAATATTTAATATCTCGCCTGCGATTTCGCAGCCTTATTAAGACTATTGTGTTTACAATTAATTGACTGCGCTAATCACATTATTGTGGCTTACAATAAATCGTGTTAAGTTGTTTTTGCTGGACTATTTATTCATCGAAGCGCCTAGTACCGTACCTCCGCGCCCTTACCAACCTTGGTAATTCTAAAGAGCGTACTGCACATCGGTCTACACGTGCAGTCTGTGGGCTAATTACACAGATAAGTGTTACAGCGCCCTCCGCGTCCAGTATAACAAAGCGTTCAGGGCGGTGATGGGGCTGCCCCGGTACTGCAGCGCCTCGGGCATGTTCGCGGAAGCGCGAACCGACTGCTTCCACGCGACCATGCGCAAGCGAGCCGCTTCCCTGGTGCGCAGAGTACGGGCCAGCTCCAACGCTGTCCTGGCGATGATTGCTTCCAGATGGGACTGTTCTTTTCTTTGGCATTGCTCCAACAGACATGTTGCAGTACCAGTGCCGATGAGAAAGTACATAATTATAAGGGATTACACATGCCTTGATTCTTATGTATGTTACGTTATGTTATTGTTACTGACATTGAATGACCATTATTTTATAATTTTTAATTATTTTTTTCTGACATTGATTGATAAGCTATAATTAGATTTTTTTTTTTTTTTAAATTTTAATATAATGACAATACTACATTACTACTACATAGAAAGCAATTGGATCATCCACAGACCCTTGAAGGTCTAAAGATAATCCAAGTGCTCAAGCCCACTGCCAGTTGGCAGCGTGCCCAGCATGCTGGCAGCATTGCCACGCTGAATGGCAATGCTTATACGTTGAGCCAAATAAACACCAGCATTTTGGTCACGCGTCGCGTCCACCAGACGCTCAGAAAGACTTTTGAAAACGAGATAAGCTCCCGGCCCCCACGGACCCAAAGTCTCAACTCCATATGGCTCAAATATGTAACCACTGCCGTGGTTAGCATATTTGCGCCGCTTGTGCTGCTCAGCCGAATTGGCCGCCGCTCCAGCCCTACTCTGAGTCTCAGGAAGATGTGACGGTGCCAAAGTATCGACGCAAGTTGCGTCCCATACTAAGGGCCGTCCACACTTCCATGGGACCAGCGTCATGCCGTCAGGCCTTTTGCCATCACCACGCGCCAACCCACTCGGTTCGAGTACGGCTGCGATATTGGCGGTGACAAAAGCCCTGCGTATGACATCGTTAAGGCTGGCGTGGCGTCCAATCCGACCAGCGCTTCTTGAGCAAGAGAGACCGTGGTGACCGAGCTGGTCAACTGCAGTACCACACTGACAGCGATGGGCTTCACAACACCTTGCACCCAAGCGTAAGCTGACAGCTAGACGAAATGCAGTTGGGTCTAAAAGGTTACCAGTATTGAAAGAGGACAATGCTTGCAACCAAAGACCGGACTCCCATACAGAGACTGCAAGGATACGAGCGCGATCCGCGACGCTAGGACACGTGTCTAGAAGAGATTTCCGTGCTAGTTCGCAGATCGGCCGATCCCACAGTCTCTGCGACGATAAAGTCTTTGGAAGCTCGGTATTTGGGCAAGCGACCCTCCAAGCATTCGTTGCCTCATTCAAATGAGCTACATCTACGCCAGAATGGCCTAAAGAAGGTGCGAGGATTTTTTCAATCAAGTTCTGAGTACTATGAATGGAGGACAAGAAAGCTGGTAAAGCAACACTTGAAATTTGGCGGACCCCTAACCCTCCAAGCCTAACAGGCAAGGAGGCTTGTAGCCACGCCCTTTCACTCATGTCAATATTCAAAACCGATACTAGGGACTGCTTTACAACATCGTCTAAGCTCAAAAGGAGCTCATTGTGTTTCCACAATGGACTACATCGTAAAGCGTACATAAATTTTGGAACAAACAGACAACATCTTATAATGGTAAAAGCCATATGGGCGTTAATTTTGAGTAGCCTATCAGAGGCACTCAAAAAATTTTGAATTTTTTCTTGAACGAAAGGCGGAAAAGACTCATCTAATATCGGCGAACCTAGAAGGCGAAGAGAACACTTGTCTACCGATTTGATGTTAGGTGCCAAATCATTAAATTTGTTAAGTATCAAATCTTTATCCGGACATGAGTCGCAAAAGAAAAGTTCGCAAAAGAAAAATTTAGCTCCAAACCAATTTGACGAAACTCGTCAATAAGAACTTCCAAATCACGTAGGACTGTGCTCGCATCGCCACCCAAAGTCCCGTCATCCAGATACCAAACGTTGAGTTTAGATTGGAGACGTTGAACAATTGGATGAATGGCCAGGCTGAAAATGGCTGGTCCGAGAGGGTCACCTTGTTGACAGCCAACGGAAGATAGCAAAACATCATTTTTGTAAATTAATTTAGTGGGTTTGCCGTAGCATTGCCAAAGAAAATTGAAAAGATCGGGAAATTTGTCTTTGACCTGTGCGAACAAGGCGTCTCGATTAGCCGAATTGAAAGCATTTTTGACATCCACCTTAAGCAACACCTCTCCACAATTTTGACCGAGAAAAGTACGAAGCGAATGAACAGCAGCCTCACATCCACCCCGCGAACCAAAGCCAAGCTGTATTGGTTGAAAAAGGCTACTCAAAAGAGCAACCTTTTTTCCACAACCGGCTTTGGCTGCGAGACGACGATATGTGGTGCCAACAGCAATAGGTCTGATGCCACCATCTTTTTTGACAAGTGCGCATAGGTTAGCGCCATACAAGACTTCGATAACGTCATCATTGACCTGCCCAGATAACATGAGATTTGCCAAACCCGTTAATTCTCTCAAGAGAGACTCAGCCACCTCACCAGAGCTAAAAGATAGAAGATCTTTTAGATGTTGAGGCGAGAGACCATCTAGGCCTCCGGCTGAGCCGCTCCGAAAAGAAGAAACGGCCGCTGCAATCTCCTGAGCTGACACTTCAATGACAACGTCATCAGGGTGTGGTGGCTCAGGCAGGTGGAGACATGCTGCCGGCGGATGCTTGTCACGGAGTGACTGGACCGTATTGGGTGTGTGGGGGGCAATAGTGTCGCTGGAGAACAGGACTCGTGCGGCGCCTTTGATATCGCCATCACTAATTTTGCTCTCTACTATTTTAATGGTAACCGAATCGTCTGTTTTTTTAGAATTTGGTTTATTCTGCCTTGTTGGCGGAATAATGCTTTCAAAATCTAAAGAGTTCTCTTCCAATGCGCTGTACTTTACGCAATTTTCCTTTACCCTAGTGGTAAGGGATTTTTTGTTTGTTGGGTCCGAATGTACGTAAAGCACAACGTAGGGAAAAGTCAAGAGGTGTTCCCAGGCGACTAAAGAATTTTTAGAAATAACATTCCGAATAGCAGCAGATAAACACTGCGCAACCGAAAAACGTGCACCACGCGGGATGCGTTTTAAAACAGGAAGAGAACTTTTGAGTGAGCTAAGAACCTCCCAAAGCGGTTTGGAAGGAGCAGCAGCGCTCACGGGACTGCTGCTGGCTCCATCAGAGCCTGCAATAGGGGCCGAAAGTGTAATTTGGCTATTTTTATGGCACCGCGTACGGTGAATTTTGAGGCCTTTCTGTCCTTTAAAAAATCGCACTTGGGACCACTCTAGGCACTGAATCATGTCCCCCTGCGACACATTAACGTATTGGGAAACTGCATTTGGCCCGGCCGGGGCGCAAAATGCCATGAATAACAAGAATTATACTACAAATATAAATAAAAATAAACTTAGGTTCTATAAGTGGAGACGTCAGGACGTCAGACCGTGACGTGGGCGGTCTGCGCAGACTCGGATGGCGTTGACATGGAAACAAGAAAACAACAATGAGCCGCGACTGTCAAAAACCTACCGAATATTACAACACAATAGAAAACAATTATTTGACTATCTCTAGCTCTACAAATATTACCTCGAAAGAAAATAAGAAAAAAAGGAAAGATTGGAGTAGAATTTGGCCCGCTAGAGCAGAAAAATCTGAAAAATAAGGGCCGAGAAAAATCCTGCCAACATGCGTTGACAGCAACTTTTTTTTTTCTGAATTAGAATTTTGTTATGATGAGTTGTGATGTGTAATTTTATTTTTCTATTGTATTTTTCTGCTAAAATGGACCCTACACGCCGGAAATAAATAAATTTTATTTTATTTTTATTTTATTTTAATAACTAAATTGTTTCACAGATGGACGATTTTTTAAATGAAAACATTGATATTAATTATAGTATTTTTGATATTATTATTTTTTTCTTATTTTTTCTTTGTCATTTTAATTTGTAAATTTTAGTGGATAAATTTATTTACTTATGATTTCGTGTTTTTTTTAATTAAAAATAGATAAATATGACCTAATTATGGTGCCTTCCTCTCTTCTCACATTTTGCTGTGTCCGACGGAGACCATATGCCACTTTGTACCCAAATATTTTTACCACCATGTTCTTTTTGGAAGCAGCTTAAATAAATTATACTCTATAAAATTTAACTTGATCTCTGCGACAGCTGTCAGAAAAATCACGCCTATGAAGTCCTGAATTTCTTAATAGTACTGACAGTACCTGTCAATGTCATAATTTGTGGGCAACTGGGCATGCCGATTAGTGATGGGTGACGAATGATCGTGACCACAGAGTTTTAGATAGAGTTTTAATTAAAATATCGATAGTTTATACTGATGATATTTTAAATAAAACTTGATTTATCATTAATTTTATTGTATATTTTAATATCATAACATTTTTTACATGTGTAATTAAATTAAACCCAATTATATGTTACATTAGCATCGATAATAGTGAAAAACGTCGATAAATACTATCGTTACATTATTATGAGTATATAATTAATATCATAACATTATTTACATGTGTACATACTTGATCTTAAATAATAGTCAGTAAATGAAATCCAATTTCTCACCTTCAACTACTCATTCGATTTCATTACAACATTGTTTGAAAATCGATTTTTTCCACCACTATCCCAACTCTAAAAATGTCAATCTTCTACTGTCGCAGAGATCAAGTTAAATTTTTTAGAGTATAGGGTTATTCTCTACAAAAATACGCGCGTTAGGTGACCCAAGTTAAAATTTATTTTCAAGTTTTCAAGTTTATTTTTATGTCTATAGGGACACAGACCTGAATTATATCTACTGATTCTGTACCATCAAAAATACGAGACTTGAGATACCGCACTAAAATGCTGTCAAAAAACTACAAAAAAGTGCTCTCAAAAATATTATTATAAAAATCGGAACGGGTTTCACTCTCTGCTTAAAATCTTACTTAAACAATTGTGTTGTATATAATTGATCAAAAACTTTAAAGCTTTACAATTTTATGAAATAATTTATACCATAATATGAAATGTGTAAATATTTTTCAGCAATTATTACTCTTATTATTTTTTAACATTATTGCTTCAATTTTACTTAAAAAACAAAAAGAAAAAACACTGTAACATTACTTGTAGGCTCAGACCATTTTAAACTTAAAATTTTTTTTTTTTAATTAAGTCAAGAATTTTTAGATACCATTAATTATAAAACTGTACAATTCATAATGATGTAATTATTAGGAAGGCTATCTATCAAAATACAAGTGTTCTCACACCTAGTTTGATGGCCATGGCTACACATGTCTTGTATTGTACTGAGAGTAATAAATAATTTTTCATTTTTTTTCATTTACCCATAGCACTAAAAATTGTCCATTTATAAGTGCTCTCAGAACACTGCATTCTGCAATGTATGTTTCGTAAAGGTACATTTAGCAGTAAATAAGTATTTGCTATGTGCTATTTTATAGTAACTCTTTTGCGAACTGGGTGAAGAAACCTCTTCTCTAGTTATCTGTGTGTAACACTAACTAAGCAACTTCACTCCCCATCAAATTCCAATTTCAACCCTCTCTCTCACGTAATAAGGTGAAAAATAAAAATTCCTTGACGGCAAAAGTTTAAGCCAATGCAGATGTCCTGAAGCGACCTATTTTTGCGGCTGTTGACCTATAAAGGCTGTATAAAGGCGGTAAGAAGGGCCCGGACACTTGGGTCCGATGTGTGAGGAAATCTGATTACTTAGAACATTTTGTTGAGCTCGACGGATCATAGTCTCAGTCTTACCTTCGTTATTATTGTCATCTTTTCATTTCATTTTCTTTTCATTAACTGCCTCCGTGGCTCAGTCGTTAGTGAACTTCTGGATCAAAAAGGCGTGGGTTCGATCTCCACCCAGGGCAAATATTTATGTGATGAACATAATGTGTTTGCTCTGTGTCTGGGTGTTATTTAGTTTCTATCTATGTAGTATGTATTTAGAAATATGTATATGTAGTGGTGCGTACAGCACCAGATATTTTCCCGAGTTTTCAAATTTCGCGCCTTTTGCGCTTTGTAATGTCATGCGACCACACATAGACAAACTTATTTTCGGAGTATGGTGTTGGTAGTAAGGCCACAAACCTAGAGGAGTTCGTTGTGTTGTGTTGGCACTTCAACGTCCGACACCGCGAAGGACAGTCGCGTCCCCTATGTGAGCCTGAGTATCCACGAGAGCGGAGGCATCTTTCCCGCATGCGCGTACGCGCTGTTTTAGTGCCAGTGGAGTGTATAGTTGCTGCCGGAAAGATCACCCACGACCTATGAAAATAACTACGAGGCGATCAAGAACACAACACACCATCACACAGACCCCGAGAAACGCTGGAACAGCTACCCCAGCACGAGGAGCCTCAAGGTGAGTGGCTGTCTCCACACCATGTAGTATATCAGCTTTGCTTAGTTTGGGGTCAGAGGCCGTGTGTAAGATGTCCCAAAATATTTATTTAATTATTTATTTAATTTATTTTAATATATTAGATTCAAATTTTACAATATTTTTATGTAAAAAAATAAAAAAGTACAAAAACATTATAAAACCTTAACGTAGGTTGCCGCCGGCAGCGGAGCGGGGCCCAAGCTACCGGTGGTGGGGGCACAGGCTGAGGAACCTCCTGACGATGCGTGCCGTGTCCAGGATCACTGCTTTCTAAATCTGGCCCTTGACCCAACCGTCTAGCAACAGCCTCTTGAGGTGTTAGTCGAGGCTCTTACTATTAAACCGTTAAACCCAAGACTATCGGGACAATGATCGTCGAGTCAACATCCCACATGGCCAAGTCAAGGTACTTGCTGAGCTTGTCCTTATTATTATTATTATTTTGTAGTCCCACTGCAGGGCAAAGACCTCTCTTCCTTTTTTCCATTTTTCTCGGTCGAAAGCTTTGGTGTTCCATCCACTGCAGTGGGAATCAAGCTCGTCTCGCCATCATTTTTTGGGCCTGCCGATGGGTCTCTTGACTTTAGGTGTGCACATTGTACAGGCCTTGTCCCACAGTTCTTTGTGCATGCAGCAGATGTGTCCGGATCAATTCCATTTCAGACCTCACCTTCGTATTTATCCATATTTATCTTCTATTTTTTTATAATGATGTGGCAAGATACATACAAACACACACGTAACACTGCAAACCTTGACTCTCACGAGATCTCGTGTATTGCAGTGTTACACACACTCACACACACACACACTCACACACACACACACTCACACAGGCACACACTCACACACACATATATACGCGCGCACACACACACACACACACACTCACACACACATATATACGCGCACACACACACACACACAGGCATACGTATAATAAGTTATGTTTATAAAATTGCAATTCCTTTTGAGAGTCAACTAAATTTAACGCATTTGAATTTTGTTTAACTTCCTATTGATTATTGTTTCTATGTACTTTATATTTCTATTTTAATTTTGGTAATGACGCACTCGACCCCAAGATACAAGCCTAGAGCTTAGTTTGGGGTCCGCTGTCCAACATGCTTTGAAATAATGTTTATACCTACACTTTGTTTTGTCAAATTAGTACAGAACCATTGTAATTTCATTTCTCTTTTTGGTAATAAAGATATTTTTTTAAGATAGGTTTGTGGGCCTGTTGGAGCAAATAATGTAAAAAAAGTTTGTAAAATTTTGCTATATTATATAAGAAAAGCGATCTTCTTGCGGGGGCAGGAGTGCTCGGTGCATATACGAGTACGTAACGTAGTTTAGTAAAATATATTTTCTTCTTAGGAAAAAGTCGAATCATTGTTAATAAAAGGTACAGGCCCCGGAGTTTGTAGAGTATAAAACACAAAAAAAAAACATTTTACTTCTATAGAGCCTGTCTAGGGGTTTGATATCAACTACATATCACTATATACTAATAAAGCAAAACCGCTATTTTTGAGTGTCTGTCTGTATATCCGCTTTTATCTTCCTAACTAGACAACAGACATTGCAATGCAGTTTTCACCATATTTTAGAATATTTCTTCTGGAAGGTTTATAGCTATAACTCATCAGTGACCGGGCGAAGCCAGGACGGGCAGCTAGTTTATTTCATAGGATCTGATATAACGAAATAAAACGATATTCAATTATGTGTTTGAAAATGATAAATTTTCATAGTGTGTTTTTGGCATAAAATACTTAAAACATTATAAAAAACCACACAAGTAATGAAAGTAAAACCACACCTGTTTGAGAAAAGGCTTTATTCTTTTGTTTATCCTCCTGTCTCCTTTGCCCGTCATCTAACGCCCGTTAATCATACACAGAGGCCTCACACGTACCCGCGAACGTCGCTCGTCGTTACGTTAACGCTATAACGTAACGAAACCGTAATACGTAACGTCGTAAAAAACGTTTACGTCTTGAGAGGGTTAAATTCGCGACTCATGTTGAGAATTAGTAATGTCCTGAGTTGGGGTACTAACTGAGCGGTATACTGTGGCTAGGGTTGAGATGACTAGATGTCATACTGTTTTAGCTGAGTTGTATCGAATATAATACCTATTCATTTTTCGGAAAGTAAATAATTATTTGTACACTTAATATTTATTTATTTACATTTACAATAAATAACATTACAGTTTGACACCAAAGCGTTATTTACTACCTTAGAAATAACGCCTTGTTCAGGTTGAATATTTGAAATTCTAGGTATTGTTTATTAACATCTCTGATAAGCAATTTGACTTAACGTTTCTCACCCGTACGACTAGAGAATGGAACAGACTACCATCTTGCTTGATTAAGTAGGTACTGTTAGGTACTGTATCATTAAATAATTTTTAACCACCTGGGTTGCGACCGACCCACTACTAAAACGACCAGGGTAAAACAATTCTAACATCTGATCGAATCGATCATTTGATCGAGCTGACCGTGCGTCCATAAACTTCGTGTCGATAGACCAACCAACTGCGCGTCTGTTATGTTCGTGCCATTTGATCGACCCAATTGTGCATCACTATAGTTCATGTCGTTTGATCGACCGATTCTATTTGACGACTTCATACTTACAAAGATAAAGGCTTATCTTATTTCAATTAGTTCGGCAACTACTCAACATAGCGAGTCAATCAAACAGCGCGACCGACCTGCGGTAGTGATCGAGTCAGCGCAGAATGAACGATCGAATCACTCTTCTGCGGTTCGCGACCTAATCAAAACGACCCGATCAAGTAAATCGTAATCGACTCAGGACTATTTTTTATTCCAGAAAGATATAATCTAATGACTATACTAAATCAAAGTCAGAGTGTATAGGTATCTTCTAATTCTAATTCTAGTCGCTCTGTATTAGGGGCATTATTATTTTTGAACTCTGAATGGCTTGGACGTATACCGAACTTGTATGGAAAAGGCTAGGTAGTATACGCAATTTTACTGATCCTCAATATAATCTGTCAAAGTTTCCTATACGTTCAAGCTGTTCACAGTTCAAAAATAATGCCCTATGCCGAGCACAATTATGTAGATTTTAAAGTGTAAACTGCTACGGCTACGACAAGCCTACGCACCCGTCTACGCCGTAGGCAATTGCTACGCGCATGCGTTGCCTTGCACCGTGAAAGACGCCCCCGTAATAGTAGTACGTTAACGTACTACGTACAATTAAAGCGTGAATAGACAGCTTTAATCTTTGTTTATGTCTTGTCAGATCCTTGTTAGGGGACGCTCTTTTTGAAAACCGCTCGGATGTCATAATGTTGACTACTTGTGTATAAAAGCTCTTATTTTGAAACTCCGCCATATTTACAGAAGTCCAAGATATAAAATTTAGATTTATGAAGAATTTAAAATGCAAAATTTGCACATATATTCTCGATTACAGCTTATTAAGTAGTCGTGATGTTAAATTTTGCGGAACATTTGATTAAATCAATTTACATAATATAATGCGCTACAGCAAAATTTTCCTCCTTATTTTATTTTATTTTTAGCCGTTACTGTCCCACTGCAGGGCAAAGGCCTCCCTACCCTCTTTCCATATTTCTCGATCGAGAGCTTTGGTGTTCTATCCACTGCAGTGGGAATCAAGCTCGTCTCGCCATCTTTTTTTGGGCCTACCGAGGGGTCTCTTGATGATGGGTGTCCACATTGTACAGGTTTTGGCCCACAGATCTTCGTGCATGCGGCAGATAAATTTTCCTCCTGTCTGAGGAAAATACCCAGCCCCAGACTTTACCCATCAAAAAATCCTTACTAATATTATAAATCCAAAAATGTATTTGTTGGTTCATTGGGTTTTGGCATGGACATAGTTTAGAAAATGGAAAGTGACAAAGGCTGCGTTATATCCCGAAAAAATTTAAAGTTCCTATGAGATAGCACAAAAATCAAAATATCACGCAAACGAAGCCACGAGCATAAATATGTGCACCAAGTTTCGCTGAAAAATGCAACTTACGCTAGTAACAACACGCCAACTAACATCCAGAAATAAAACCTTATCTACCAGAAGCAGAGACGTTTCGATAGTTTGGTAAAACAATAGTGATAAATTCTTCAACTGAAATCTATGACTATAGCAATATATCGTGTACCAGTCAGTATTGTTTAGTTCTCGAGTCGCGGAGTAACCTCCGGCCGGTCCCATTATAACATGTATTCAGCTTAACGGCGACAAACACAACTCTGAAATATAAGGCATTCCCTTCACGTACTCGTGTTACTGTATAAGCCTTGCGCTATTTTGACAGTCAGTGTGATAGCTTTTAGCGCGCCACTATCGCCCTTATTATCCTGGGATATGCGGAGTGAAGTGGCGCGTGCGTCGCGGCGCGGGCGACGCGCGCTTGTGCCTCACTCTCGATATGCTTGGCTCGCTTACCGCAGGTTGTTTTGCTGCTGTTGATGCACTAACCGCTGCTTATCCTAACTGCTTACCCTCATTTAAATATTTTTTCTTATGTAGTTTTGTTTAAATTCCTGATGTAAATGCAATTCTAGCTCTAAAGGCTGCATAAATAAGTACATAAGATGTTATAAAAATTCGCCACTTTTCAATATAAATAAGTTTTGTTCAGTTACTGCTATTAGTTTATATAAGTTAATTGTTTTAACTTGGAAACGTATTTATTTATTGTTATTTCTTGTCACCTCTAGGATCTAATGTACACTAGAGATGAACATTTGTTAATATTTTGAAATTAAATAAAGATCTTTTAAAAACAAACAAACAAAGTGTGATAGCTTTTAGTAAATAAATAGCACTTCACATTCATTGCTTAAGTACTACTAGAATTCCGTATCATTGATGCCATAAAATACGCACAAGACATGGACGAGACAATCTCAAACCACGAAGAAATGTTTAATATTTTTCAACCAATATTTGCACAAGATTCGAACTCTCTTTCAGTTTTAAAATACGACCAAGTAGGCCAGAAAGTTCATGAATTTAATTTTTACCAGTATACATCTTTAATTCTAAGTAGGCTTGCATTTGAATATGTAATTCCTTATTGACCGAGCGTAAGTGATGTCTCAGTCTACTGAGACGAGCCGGCACTTGGGTGTATGTTTGTATGTATATTTGTTCGACGATAACTCAAGTGCCGCTCAACCGATCTCCATGAAATTTAGCATGAACGTAGTTTATATTTATAGAATTTTTAAGTTCGAATATGAGCATCTTGTGTTTAGTGGTTCCGAAGACACGAGGGCCGTGGTAAATAGAGGCAAAACGGCGCCACTTCTACGGGAGTTGCGGATGACTATTTTAAACATTTCTCCAAATGTTATGTATGTCTTTTAAATAAATCGCTAACTTTCATCAATGACTTTCATACAAATATTGTTACATTTTTTTTCAAATCCCAGTAGGTATTTATGATATAAAATAGGGATAGCGCGAGGTCCGAGTCCGGGACGGACTACTAGTATAAATAATTTTGTCAGCTGAAATGTAAATGTATCAGTACGCTCAAGGTTTAGAGCGTATTTACGCGAATGGTGAATATAAATATAATCTTGCTCCATACTAGTAACCAATTGCTATTTTTTTAGCCTGTAGATGAGTGAATTTTTACCTAGTGTTATGTCACTTCATTAAAACTCGCGTGAGAATTCATTATACTAAAGAAAACACCGGTTTTTACTCACGTATAATATCGCGGCCGGGCCGCTGGTGAGTGGCGGTGAGTGCGCGTGCGCCAGTCGACGGGAGCGCGCGTATTCCCTGACGAAGGAGTTCTAATTACTCTGAAACCGGTCGGGTTACCAGCGGCCCGGCCGCGATATTATACGTGAGTAAAAACCGGTGTTTTCTTTAGCATAGTGTTTTGTCTACCATTACGGTTTCGCTATCGGAGTCTCTAGCTTTAGACATTTTATTTAATCAAGCACAAAATAAAATGTCTGACATTATATACTGACTGAAAATCTACTGTGCTTCCTAACTCTTGTCTTCCGACGCTTGTAACGTAAACAACAATACATGTACCACTTCACGAGTAAATAAATTCCAGTGTCTGTTTGTCCGTGTCTGAAATATTGACGTGATTTGTTTTGATTTTGTGTACTGGATAAATATGTACGTTGTAATTCTTGCGCGTTGTTCCACGCTAAAGTTTTGTTTAGTTATTGATGGAAGAGGCGATATTTTTTGTATTTTTCTATGGATGATAAAACGTAATTGTAGTTTGAATAATGTAAGAAGGTAAACATAAAAACCTCAATAAGATATCAGATTATTGCTTTTCACTTTATGAAGTCCTAGATCTTATGAAAAATGTGAGAATATGGCATTAATTGCTATAATAATAATTTAGAACCAATTATTAGGAAATGTCTGAAAAAATAGCTATCTGTTGTCCTTATTGTTCACACTGAAATAAAAATATAACACTATAGCAGAAAACAACGTCTTGCTACTAACAACTTGGTGCGACAACTGGTGGCCATAATAAAAGAAATGTCATGCAGTAAACTTGGAAAAGACAGGATTAAATGGGAAATACAGGACGTCCTCGTGTCTTTAACATTTTGAACATATTGTTTTGTAATTAATTACTTATTATTTTAGTAGGCGTCGTTAGTGTCGTTAAATGCTGATCAAGTAAGGGCGACTTAGGCAGTCAAAAGTACTTTGTCGGTCAAAAATTTAAAGATTTACATCATTGACCGAAGAACCACCGGAGGAAGTATACAATTCGACGCGAAAATATATATATATTTTTTTTTATGTAATACCACGTATAACTTTTTTTGTAGTGGTCCTATTTCGATAATTATTTTTTTATTGAAAAGAGTATACTTCGAAATTAGACCCATTTAAATTTTATTGAAATCAGCTGAGCCATTTTTGATAAATCAACAATAATTTGAAAAATGCTACATCGATCCGTGCGAAATATTCGCGAATTCTGTACACGGGTGAAGTCGATCATGCTAAACAAAATAATCTTGTTTCAAATCTCCTGATGATATGTAAAAATAATGTTATTTAATATCTCCTGATAATATGTTTTCATTGTAAGATACAACTTGTTAACTGAATATTCTACGCAAGATTTGGTCCAAACATGACGCGCAGCTCTCCCTTTATTATCCCTTTCCGGCATGCTCCTAACTTCCACATAGGAACATTTGGATTAATATTGAATGAGAATGTGGTGTACGGTCATTTTGTTACGGTAAAAGGGAGGTAGTGTTATACTGCGGTTATGCGTAGTAAGAATTACTTACACGCGTCTTTCGCTAAAAGGCAAAGGTGTACCTCAAAATAACTCGTTGTGCCTTGGAGAGGGCTATGTTCGGCCCTCTCTGCTAGATTGGTAGACAAACAAAATGAACGACATCCCAGCGGGTAAGCAAGTTGAAACGGCAGTGGACAAGGCACATGATCCTAAAAAGGATGGCCATCGGGGCTGTAAAACTCACGAACGACTAGTCAAGCGCAGCGTAGGATGTCCACCACCGCACCGGCTTGACGATATAATAACTAAGACCGCGGGAACGCGCTGGATGCGAGTTGCTTCCATCCTATTTTTTCTAGTATTGCAAATCCATAGGAGAGGCCTATATTCAGTATTAGATGTCCTAGAGCTAATGATGATGATGAAAGGTATAGCTTAATGTTGCCATCATTATTATCTTTAAATATCTGTACTGTACTGTACCAGCCTTTTTAATAGTCCACTGCAGGACGTAGGCCTATCCACGAAGGGTGTTTGGGCCATATCAACCACGCTGGCCCAGTGCGGGTTGGTGGATTCACATACGCCATCGAATTTCTTCTACGGACGTATGCAGGTTGCCTCACGTTGTTTTCCTTCACCGAAAAGCCAGTGGTATGAAATTCCGTACATAGAGTTCAAAGAACTCATTGGTACGGGACCGGCGGTTTAAACCCACGACCTCACGATTGTAAGGCGGGTGTCACTACCTCTAGACCACCACGTCTTAAATGTCTATAGAATCCAAAATAAAAATAAATAAAGTTTGTTCTATATCTCATCCTAAATTAGTTTCTAGTTCTGCTGTTCCGCGAGTTTCTAGAAAGCAGAACCAAAAATATAATCCAGCATTTCATGAACGGGAGTAGATGTACTTTATTAGTGAAAGCTCTTGCTTATATGTATTGAAACAACACATTCAATCGATTTAACTTTACCAATGAGTTGTACCTACAATATACATAGGTTTAGCCCAGGTAAAACAAGTAAAGTACGCGAAAGAATGTAGTGAAACTACAAGACAAGATGTTTCGATTTCTCGTTGTCGAGTCGAGTTAGCAAAGTTCTACATTTTTATTTATGCAGCCAAGACGTAAAGTAGAAAGTCTACGGCCGCGGCTCGCTGTCTTGTTGACATAGAGGTAGGTATATGTATTGTATATGGTACAGGGTGTATGGAGCAGTTTTTCATGTTCTGTTTTGTTTTAGCTTATTTTGTGTCGATGTTGGGGAATAATTTGATCTTAACTGGTTTTTTGGCCGACGAACCGAACGGAGGAGGTACTCAATTCAACTCAACGCATAACTTTTTTCATAGTAATCCGATTTAAATAATTATTATAATTTTTTTTGGGATTATTAATTAATTTATTAATAATAACTTTTAATAAAATTAAGCTAGTACCTAATTAAGCATATTTTCTTGATAAAATTAGCGTTTGATACAGTTATTCATGTCCAAAATTCATCTAAAACTTTATTTTCAGATGTTAAGTGACGGTATCATTCAACTGAATATCAGAAAATTTTCTATTCAGCTATTTATTGACTGATCACATGCCTCTATTTATATAATGTAAAAAGATGATTGAAAGCGAACTACAATAAAATGAATAAAAAATCTAAAATATTTCAAAACCAACCTCAAGTTTAGAGATTTCCTAAGCGATCAGCTGAATTAATTTCAGTCGAATCAGGTTTATTAAGATTAAGCGAGTCACCCGAGCTCGGGTATTAAATAATTAAAGAGGCGCCATCGCTGCCAAATTAACTTAAAATATTAGGGTTTCAGGTCATAGCCATCTGTATCTATAATGCTTAATTAGGAATAGGTAAGTGTATGATCCGTTTGGTTTCATATCTCCTATAATGTTTATAGCTAATACTGAAAAGCAAGCATTGAGGCGAAGAGTGTAGTGACGATCTCATTTCAAAATGGAGAATAATACTAAAAATAAAATTACCGAACATATCTTGTAGATATTTATAATAATGCTAGCTTTTGCTCGCGGCTTCGCTCGCCTGACATTTTAATTTTCGTTTGGAACTCATTGGAACGTTTTATTTTTTTAGAATAAAATAGGTTATGCCCCTTTCCGATCTTTTAACTATATCTATACCAAAAATAAAGCAGATCCGTTGCTGAGTGAATGAGGAACAAATCAACAAACTAACAAATACACCGAATCCGATACTTTAAATGCTAAAACTACCTATGTAGTTTTAGCATTTAAAGTAGTATTGTATCATATTGTAGTTTTTTATTTTAAATAGGTTTGCGTTTTACTACATACTGTCTGATATTAAGCAGATATGCGGTCTAGGATGTAGCACGCTTACCTAGAAGATACCTATTTACTCGAGATTTGAAGACACCTTCATTGTGCTTTAACGGAAAGACAGGCTCAGGCAAAGCATTCCACATTCTGTCAGTTAGTATGAGGAATGTGGATTCAAAACACTTGGTTCTAACGCGTGGGATGACAACCATAAAAGGATGGCGCTTTGTCTGTCTAGCCGTACGACAGAAGAAAGGGGCAGGTGGGACCAGATTGTGCAACTTCTGGGCGCACTCACCGAAGTGTATCCGATAGTAGGCTGACAGACACGCCACCCTACGTCGATGCTCGAGACTTTACAGCTTCGACTCAGTCAAGGTTTCGTTGCCTATCAGCCTCCTGGCTCGCCTTTCAATGGACTTCAAAGCCTCCAACTGGTATTTGGCAGAGCCATCCCAAAGGTGAGAGCAGTATTCCATGCAAGACCTGACTTGCGCTTTATAAAGACTAAGCAGTTGCTTAGGTGTGAAATACCGTCTCACTTTAGAGAGAACACCAAGAGTTTTTTTGAGACTAATTGGGCTTTTAACGCTATGTAAGAGCCAAAGTTGAGAGTCGATGATAGCGTAACGCCTAATAGTTCCAGACGTTAGTTACCGGAACACCACGGAAAGCAGTTAATAAAGGATTTAAAATAGTATATTTCATATACCTAAAAACATATATCAAGACGACGACTACCTCAGTAATATCCTGGCAGAATCTTGAACTACTATTGAGAGTAACGCTTTATTTTAAACGAAAAGCTTCATTGTTGACTCATTTTTGCATTTAAACACAATTAAATTTTTCTCGTCTTAGAGCTAGCAAAGTAGGTGCATAAAAATCTATGAAGGTTGCAAAATTACGAAACTCAGAGCTTAAACTTGACAATGTCATAGTGTTTTTGAAGGCATGTCGAAAGGTAGTCCACTCATTCTTAGCTGTAGAACGTCCACTGCGAAAGATAGGCTTCTCCCAACTATGGTTATAATAAAAAAAAACTTCAGTTCTGTCATTTGAAATCTATTTAAGAAATCTCAGGTTCAACAAACAATGAAAGTTCTACCTCTGTAATGATGATGATTATAGACATTTAATATCACATCTAAATACCCAAAGCTGGTAGGTATCATCAGTATTCCATCTCAAACATTCCCAACTTCCAAATTCCAGAACTTTCCCCATCATTTTCAGCTTGACATTTCTAAAATCAAGATAATCTTTCCGCAGCGTTCCGAGGTATAGGCAAAAAGTTGTTGAGTTACCTTTACTTATCAACTAATCTATGGCAAAGTAGATCAGGGGTGCAGGCCGGTAAAGCTAGTACTACACTAGTGGCAAGTATAAAAGTCATTATCATCAAGAAGAAGTACTTTGGTATTCGATTTTACAAGGAATAGGTAAACCACGTAATTGGCTAATTTAAGTTTTGACCAATAACTGACTTGATGAATCGCGGATATGGTAGATTAAGCTTTTGACTTGCGCAGGATATGATCAATACAGGATTTGACGAATCACGAATGTAGGTAAGTACGGCTAGACAGACGCGACCAAAGCGCCACCCTTTTATGGTGGACTTTCCACGCGTTAGAACTAAGCGTTTCGAATCCTCATTCCTCATACGAACAACCAGAATGTGGAATGCTTTGCCTGAGTCTGTCTTCCCGCTTAAGTACAACGTGGGTGTCTTCAAATCCCGAGTAAATAGGTATCTTCTAGGTAAGCGTGTTACACCCTAGACCGCATATCTGCTCAACATCAGGCAGTATGTAGTCAAACGCAAACCTATACGGAATAAAAAAAAATGTGGCAAACTAAAGTTGTGACTGACACATTTAAAAATTGAAGAATCAATTGAATCACCGCCTGCTTAATCATTATCGATTTCGGTTATAATAACCGTTTACCGAGAGTTTATACCAGAAGCCATAAGCCGCCTTAAAAACTCTCGATACCCGAGCTAGCCGTGATAGGAACTTATTTGAACTTATTAATGTCATAATTTCAGCCATAGTTGAGATGTCTACATCTGGATATTTATGTATCTTTTAAAACTCCAAAAAGACCAGAGGGCATCTTGCGAATTCTGCAGTCTTACTGAAGTCGTTCGTTCACTTTGTTGTCGGTTGTTCTACTCTGGACTTGCCAGTACGTGGCTACGAAATCTCTGTACGAAAAATTTTCGATCATTAATTAGTCTTTCAAATGTTGCCAGTAATGACTTATGGCACAGAAACGTGGTCTCTCACTATGGGCCTTATTAGTAAGCTCCAAGTAGCCCAACGAGCCATGGAGAGGGCTATGCTAGGAGTTTCTCTGCGAGATCGAATCAGGAATAAGATCTGTAGAAGAATCAAGGTTACCGACATAGCCCAGCGGATCGGCAAGTTGAAGTGGCAATGAGCAGGGCACATAGCGCGGAGAACTGATGACCGATGGGGTCGAAAAGTTCTCGAGTAGAGACCACGTACCGGCAAGCGCAGCGTAGGACGTCCACCCACAAGGTGGATGGATGACCTTATTAGGACCGCAGAATCGCGCTGGATGCAAGCCGCTATCAACCGGTCTTATTGGAAATCATTAGGGGAGGCCTATGTCCAGCAGTGGACGTCCTATGGCTGAAATGATGATGATGAGTCTTTCATAGATATGTGTACCGACAAGACTTATCAGTGACAACACTGGGACATACTCTACATACATAATTATATGAATTAACCTTCCAACAAAGATGCAGTTACTATACAGTAGTTAAGATACAGTTACTGCAGAACTACAGAACAGAGTAAAATCACTGATTTTTGTAAGTAGAGCTAAGTCAAAGAAAGAAAGAAAATTTATTTAATAAAAATGTGAAAGACTTACAACAATAGGTACAATACTTATATATAAGAATAAGTAATTAAAAGTAAGTAATTTATTATATCAAGTCACACTAGATTTTTTGTTTTCTTTTTTACATTTTTTAGCTAAATTAAGTACGCTGCACTCTGCACTAGGTCTCCGAGGAGCCTGTGTTGCAGAGTACAGTTTCAAACTTTTAATCCTATATGAGCATTCAATACCTACTGTAGTAGTGTGTGTGTGTGTATGTGTGTGTGTGTGTGTTGTAAGTGATAATAGACATTTAATACCTAATATTGTATTATATTATAGTGATATATCTACCTATATACACATCTATACACATACACACATATAAATAAAATTGGAGTGTCTGTTTGTAATATTGAAATAACCGTTTTTAACTAAATGCATATAAATAAATATACGGTACATACACCAAAATAATATTTTTTTCCATTTTTGTCTGTCTGTCTGTCTGTATGTTCCGGCTAATCTCTGAAATGGCTAGACCGATTTTGACGGGACTTTTATTGACAGGTAGCTGATGTAATAAGGAGTAACTTAGGCTACGTTAATCGACCTTTACGCGAAACGAAGTTCGCGGGGTCAGCTAGTAATATATAATACTAGTTTTTACCTGCGGCTTCGCCCGCATGATATTTTGATTTTTGTGCTATCCCATGGGAACCCTTTATTTATCCGGGTTACAAAGTAGACTTTGTCACTTTCCGTCTTTCAAACCCGAGGCCCTACCTTACCACCCTTAATAAAGGAGGTGAAAAATAAAAAAATAAAAATCGACAGTTGTTTTTTTTTAACATTTCTTAAAGCGCACTCTAGGTTAACTCGCAGATAGCAAAAAAAAATCTACTTACTTTAGACCCTTCGTTATATTATGAAACATTTACGCAATATCATTATAATTTATATATTGTGTTATTCTGATATATTAGCTATATTATTGCAAAGTTTCAGCTCAATCCATTCAGTAGTTTTTGCGTGAAAGAGTAACAAACATCCATCCATCTTCACAAACTCACAAACATTTGCGTTTATAATATTAGTAGGATTATAGTGAGTAGACCTGAAAGTAAAAACGTGCTATCACAATATGGTATAGATACGATATTATGCTTCAAATCATCATTCAAAGCCCGTTTACAGACTAATAAACTCAGGTAGTAACAAGTCATTTGATCTAATGCTCGAGACTCACTCGTGACTCAAATTATGTCACCTGTGGTGTGAACCCGGCCTTAAAGGGGATGCTGCCACCCTCCCCCTTATAGGGGGGAAACGGGAAAGAAAACTTGGGCACGGGGACAGTATTAATACATTATATCTACCTAATTGCGAAGTTGACAATCTTCTGCATTTTGTATTTTATTTGAAAAGAGAGCGGTATTTTTTCTGCCATTGTTAAGTGATTTTCGATGTTTTCCTTGACGAGTGTTATTACTTATTATATATGGCATGGAAGTAATTTATAAAATGACTTAAGCTTTATTTCATTAGTGTAATTCATTTCGGCGTGAACGAGGTATTTGTACCATCATTGGATGCGATCGAAAAATAATAATACCTAGTCGATTTACACCAATACCCTCGTACATATATCCACAAATTCAAAAAAAGAGACCCGAGTTCTATATTTTTATTTCTTACTAGTTTATACCCGCGGCTTCGCCCGCATACGCAATATATCATTATAATTTATATATATGTGTTATTCTGATATATCCTACTAATATATTAGAAAGTTTGTGAGGATGGATGGATGGACGGATGGATGGATGTATGGATGTTTGTTTCTCTTTCAAGCAAAAACTACTGAACGGATTGAGATGAAACTTTGCAATAACATAGCTTATATATCAGAATAACACATAGGCTATAAATTATAATGATATATTGCGTATGCGGGTGAAGCCGCGGGTAAAAACTAGTAAGCTATATTATTGCAAAGTTTCATCTCAATCCTTTCAGTAGTTTTTGCGTGAAAGAGTAACGAACATCCATACATCCTTTCATCCATCCATCTTCACAAACTTTCGCGTTTATAATATTAGTAGGATAGGATTTTAAATTGTGCACCACAGACCCCTGGGTCCGTGCCTTTTGTTAAGTTCTTTATTCTTAAGGAAACGTCTTATTCATTATTATTATATACTACGGGACTAATCGCGCACTAAAATTACGAGATAAATAAATACCTCTTCATCCCGACGTTTGTGGTCACGGGTAGACTAAAACGTCTTATTCTTTGCCGTTACCTTAAAAACTGGCGAAAGTTAATCTGGAAAGTCTGAAAAATCTAGTAACGGAAATCTGAACACATCGTGAAAGTTTTCCTCTGCCTTCTAGCATGGTCTATCTGCAGAAATTACAAAATTGATATCAACTAGAGTTTGTTCAAAATGAGAACCGTCGTCGGTGGACTAACAATAAGATTAAATTGATCATCTCGTCCGACATACCTCAGTGCCTGAAGTCGAAAGTTTTCGACCAGTGTGTGTTGCCAGTGATGACTTATGGCACAGAAACGTGGTCTCTCACTATGGGCCTTATCAGTAAGCTCCAAGTAGCCCAACGAGCTATGGAGAGGGCCATGCTCGGAGTCTCTCTGCGGGATCGAATCAGGAATGAGGAGATCCGTAGAAGAACCAAGGTTACCGACATAGCCCAACGGATTAGCAAGTTGAAATGGCAATGGGCAGGGCACATAGCGCGGAGGACTGATGACCGGTGGAGTCGAAAAGTTCTCGAGTGGAGACCACGTACCGGCAAGCGCAGCGTAGGACGTCCACCCACAAGGTGGACGGATGACCTCATTAAGACCGCAGGATCGCGCTGGATGCAAGCCGCTTCCAACCGGTCTTATTGGAGATCCATAGGGGAGGCCTATGTCCAGCAGTGGACGTCCTTTGGCTGATGGATGGATGGATGGATCATCACCAAGGTACCGACAAGGTAGACGTGAGTCTACTGATGAAAACCGAATTGGGGTCTACCAAGGATCAAACACTTTTAGTTGTACTAGCAACAATAGATCAGTGTTGTCAACGTACGTAACAAAATATTAGTAAAATGGCACACGTGCGACCGCAACTACGACGCATCTCGTTTAGCACTCTAATAGGGTGCCGTTCAAACTACTCTATATGAATAGTAGTTGTAATGCTTCAGATATTTGAGCGCCAGAGTCCTACATTTCTCCTTGTTCGAAGAATAAGCTGTAAATCTAAAAACCTACCAGTTGAAGTATACAAACCTAACCCTAAAGTCGGGGCATTATTTGTGAGAATAGAAAAAAGGCAGGGGTCCCTCAGGACCACTCGTGTGAAGCGGGTAGGCAGGGAGCGAAGGGATTATTGAATTACTAGATTCGCTTCCCGTAGTGGTCTGCTATTAGTTCTCTGAAAGCGTTATCAAGTTTTAATGGCATAAGGTTAAGAGGTATTGGCGACTTTTATTACTAACCCAAAATATATGAGCAGTTGAGCACAGTTTACAAGATATGTGCACATTGTATACACGTTTGTGTAAGTAACATGGTCATGCTAAACGCCCGTAGAAGGATTTAAATGGATTCTTCTAAATCCTATTCACGAAGCAATATTCGAACTTTATGGGTTGCTTGAAAGGGATCGCTTCCAGCGATAAGGCCGCTTAGTGTTTTGCTTGTCTTTTAGTCTTTGCTTGTTTGTTTATTTAAGTCTTCCAAAGAGGAGGTTTGCAGAAAATTGTTTTGGACCAAAAAGTCCATTAAGTGCCTTTGCTGTCTAATTTTAATATTAATACTGCAACGTATTATGTACTAATTCAGTAGTCATTATATTCGCCAGTATGTCTTTGCCTAGGCATAAAGAATGTAAGTTGTGTTGTTCTCGCATTGGCGTGATTCTATGAAAAATATAGACAAGACGTTCATGTTGATTTTGGTTTATGAATTGAGAATGTTATTTTCTTTTGATTAACATTATTTTTACTAATATATCTACAAACTTACCCTTGTAATTTAAGATAACAGGACAGCTAACGTTTTCCAGGAAAATGTTATTAATTTATGTAGTAGTCTTCTGGCTAAGGCAGTGTGCAAAACGTAGGTACGTCTTTGCCAGACCTTTATATGTCAAATGGTGGATGGTGGAGGTACGAGAACATTTTTTTTATCGGGCAAAAGTGCTAGAATAGAAAAGTACAATATAAGTAGTATTTTACACGGAAGAATGAAAAATTGTGTTTAAAACTTGGTTAAACATTTTTTCATGTCTAATTATAAAATATTGTTTCCGAATCGTCATTTCATAGTGGCGAATGTGCATTTCATGTGCAGCAGTTTTGAACTGTTAGGTAAAAATTATTGTGAAAAATTTTGAGGAATTAATTAAAAGTGACTGTGTGGACATGGAGCGACAATAATTAAACAGTCTTGAATATTTCGCAGCAAATGCTTAAGAACATAAAAACTCCATTACACCACACAGAAGTACAAAATCTTTTGCACTCGGCCAAAAGGTAAACAAGTCTACAAATCAATAGGAACTTTATTACAAATTGGTTAACACAACCCTCAGTATATGAGTTTTGTTTTACAGCCCGCCGGTCATCTATCGCGCCATCAAATCTAGGGGTAGGGCCGGGCCCAAAAAGAGACGGTTCACATGGTGCGTTGCTACTACGACGATAAGAGCGCTTGTTCACGGTAATTTATTTCACCGTATTCGCGATGGTATATGGTCTATGATTACAATGAACGTGTGACCTGACATCCATCCGGCGAAAAATGTAGGCATTTGGTAATTGACGGTCCATTGTCTGGTGAAAAATCGGCTAGGAACGAGCGCTCTAAGGCGCTCTGCGTTTTGTGCAATCGTCGTAAAAGTATGTGGTTTTAGCTGAAGTAGTATCAAATATTGTTGTAGTTAATAAAGCCACATTTCGGCCTTTCAGAGTTGTTTATTTTTTTTTTTTTTTTAATTTATTTCAATCAAATTTACATTAGGTTATAAATCTTAAAACACTATTAAACCTAGCTTAGGTTTGACAAAAGTTTTCTAGTTCTCTACTTACAATTACAAGTTATTACAAGTACCTAACAAGTACCAGCTCAGCATAAAAATAAACAAAGCCGAGCGGTCGCCGCTATTCATTAAGCTGCCGTAGGTACTAACTTGCTTCGCTCCGGCTCAACCGAGACCGATGCATATCGATGCATACCGATGCGATGTATGCTTACTGTAATTAACAATTACGGCAACACCCAGCCATATGTCAATCAATGCAGCAATTTTATCAAAGCGCCGCGCTGCATCATGTGAACCGGCTGCGAAGAGGCTGCTTTCGAAAAGAGTTGTAAAAAGAACTGCAAATATACTTCACATATTTTGGCGAAAAGAAAATTGCCAATAAGTCATTTCACCGAGGAACAAAGCTGAACGATTTTTTATGAAGGGCTACTTGATTGAGTGTGGATTTCAAAACCTTTGACGTTTGGAATATAGAGTAAGCTCGATAGTAACAGAACTTCAAGCCTCAGGCCTTTTCTTTAGAATCATCAAATTGAAAGCACGGTCCGGCAGATACATGTTTTAGGATATTATTATTAAATTAGCTCTTAAGGCGCCATAGTATCAGCGTAATTTTTCATTTGACCGGGTGAAGACCAATACGCCCTGGATGCGCCCGATTTTTGCATTCAAAAATCAATATAAAATTGATATTACAAGCTTTTCCTAATTTTTATGGATGAAAGCCATAGTTCAATTCATGAGCATAAATAACAGATTCAAAAAAATTGTAAACGTGTAGAAAAGTTGACTGCCTCGGTGGCTCAGTGGCTAGTGACCCTAACTTCTGGATCAAAGAGGCGTGGGTTCGATCCCCACCCAGGGCAAATATTTATGTGATGAACTTAAGTGTTTGCTCTGTGTCTGGGTGTTATTTAGTTACTATCTATATAAGTACCTATGTATTTAAAAATAAGTATATGTAGTATATCAGTCTCTGGCAGCCATATCACAAGCTTTGCTTAGTTTGGTGTCAGAGGCCGTGTGTGAGATGTCCAAAAATATTTATCTATTTAATTTTTATTTATTTATTTTATTTAAGTGCCCAAAAATGAAATTAACTTTCTTAGAAATCATGACTTTGTTCTAAAAAGCGGTATATTCGCATTTAATTTCTATCGAGCGAAGTTTTTTGAATTGTGTTTCGAGTAATTGATTCCCCTACCGTATAGTTTTGAGAATATTGTGTATTTTATTCGACTACTTCAAGGTTTAATGGAGAAAAGTCAGTCTAACTAGGGCTCTAAACAGGTATTTTGAGATTGGATGGCGGCTTAAAGTAGAGACGATCTTGTCGATTAACAATCGTAAACCTTCATAAGAGGTGCTTGTAAATTTACTATTCTTCATGCAAATATACGAAGACCTGAACGTCCTAAGACTTATAGCGCATCATATATCAAGGTTGCCTGGAAGAAATCGCCATGGGTGATGATAAGGCTGCCACTTTATAATCATACTAGCTGACCCGGCCACGCGTTGCTGTGGCTAAATAAATTAAAATTGCGACTATAATTTGAGATTTAAACTATCCTATCTCTCAAGTTGGATCGAACTGCACATGGTGTGCGAATTTTATTATAATCGGTTAAGTGGTTTAGGAGTCCATTGAGGACAAACATTGTGACACGAGATTTATATATATTAAGAGATTTTTTGTCGTATATGTGTAAATAGTGTTTATTTTTCATATTGTGGTTGTAAATAACGAGTTTTGTCTGTCTGTCTGTCTGTATAGCTGAAGATATGACGACAAGTAACTATTGTATAGACGTATTTTAAAATGTGTTTTCATGATTTGTTTCAGGTAAGTTGCGGTTCCAGCATCAAAACTACGTCTGTTGTTAAGCAATGAACATGGGGTAAAGTATTTCTAAAATTAGACAAATGAATAAAATATAGGTGCATTATGAATGCCTTATAGTAGACTTGGAGCATTGTAGCATTTGGATTGTTAGACCTACTTATTTGTACATAATTTTATTACGTTGCAAAAATTTACTAAAAGCATTTTGTGTGTGGCATTTTGTTGTATTACTTTTTATTTGTTCATTAAATTTACAATTAAATCTTAACTAATAAATAAATTGTTAAAACGTACAGTTACAAGTTTACCGCAGCATTGTTATTCGAGTTCTTCCACTCTGCCCTACCAAAGCGCCCCACTGGTGGGGCAGATTCCACTCCTTCATTTTTTGGAGTGGAATCTAAAAAGTGAGTGGAATCTGCCCCACCAAGATGGGATGAGTGGGGCAGATTCCACTCACTTTTTAGAACAGTGGAATCTGCCCCACCAGGCGTGTCGCGCGATTTTAAATTAACTTGGTAGCGCCTTGAAGTGCAAATTTTACTGCATTTTTTTATAATTATAGCGCCCCACGAAATGTATAAGTGAAGACATAGAATGCAAAATATTAAGAAGATTGTAAACTAAAAGCACAATTACCTGAAGTCAAAAATTACGGATTGTATATTGTAGTATTATCGCATACATACATATTAATAAATAAGTAATCGATTTAAAAAAAATACATGCAACCAATTTTAAGCATGCATCGTCTTATAATTTATTTTTGTATTTCAATAAGTACTACAATATAAACTCTTTTTATACCTCAAACTTTACAGTAGATTCACAAACCTTACTTATCAAAGTATTGATTTATTTTACCGCTCGAATAGTCATCATTGCTGATCAATTAATCAAAATGAAATATGGTCCGATTTAACCATTCCAAGGGAATCGATATTACTATCTACGAAAATATGGATGACGCTTCATTTCTGGGTAATTGCCGAGTAAATGTCCTCTTTCACAGACATTTTTGAGGTTATTTATTTATAGGACTACGTTATTCCATTGTGTCCATTTTAATGTGTGTTATGGTGATGAGCCGTGGTGGTCTAGTGGTAATGACACCCGCATTACAATCGTGAGGTCGTGGGTTCAAATCCCGGTCCCGTACCAATGAATTTCTTGGAATTTATGTACGGAATTTCACATCACGGGCTTTTCGGTGAAGGAAAACATCATGAGGCAACCTGTATGCGTCCGTAGAAGAAATTTGATGGCGTATGTGAATCTACCAACCCGCACTGGGCCGGCGTGGTGGATATGGCCTAATCACCCTTCGTGGGTAGGCCTACGTCCTGCAGTGGACTATTAAAAAGGCTGGTACAGTACAGTATGGTAATGATGGGTCAATAATTTAAATCTACTTAAGTATGCTTTATTTCTCACATCGATAATGTAGCGCTTATAGCGTGACTTGACTAGGTGTTTTAAGGTATTTTATCAATCAAGTTAAGCAATGGTCAAGTCAATCTTCTGATAGGTGACCACGTATGGCATTTACAACTTAGCGCTGCCGTGACTCAGATGAGACGATAAATTATGAAGCTTAGTTGTTTTAACTGTTTAGCCTTTAGGTGTATTAGAAACTTTGATAAGCATCTGGGCTAGACATAAAGCCTAAACATAGTTAGAGTGGCTTGAAACTAGTGCAACATCTGGCAGCCTTATAGCTTAAAGCTATCTCTTCCAAGCAACTTTGGAATGGATTAGATAAATATATAATTATGTACCTACTAGTATATAATATACATGTACCTACTCAAACGCTTCCACAAGGGGGAATCGGCAATTGACAAGTTTTCACATTTCACAAGGCTATGAAATTCCAAAACCATTTCGAGATATTGCGATGCTGATGATTATGCTTATTTTTCCAAAATTATTGGTGCAGTAACTACAAAGTTATTAAATAAAAACCATCCGTCAAGCCGTTTACGGATTCATAATTCATGTTCAGTTGCCTTTGATAAAAAAAACACTAGCAATATAAAATGACAGTTGACACTAACTTTCGGTTACGTTTTGTTTCGTTATTGTGTCAAGCAAGGCTTAGCAAGGTTATACGCAAGTATACGTATGGTCGACTCGACATAAATCTTATCATTAAAATCATAATTTACGTCCTAAAATTGTTTGGTGTTCTCTTGGAAGTTTTTATTTGATCTCTCCTGATTACTTGCGTTAATAAAATGAAAGTTTCGGACGGCTACACAATGGCCGAAAGCCGTAATCTACCTAAAGTAGATTACATTATGCTACTGCAATATATGCGAGAAAACGCACAAAACACGCAGTTATAGGATCTAGTCGCCGAGAATCCATTGTGCCCTAGAAATTCCAATCTATGGCCTTAGATTCTATGCCTAGCCGATGAAGATAGATGACTGATTAATTAGTTGTTATTACAATATAAAGGCTAAAGATATAGCGTAGTAATTTATGATTGAATTTGTTATTTTCGTGGAATGTTATTTAGTTGTGAATTCATGAATGTTTTGATTGTCACTGACACTACTGACAGTGACAGCAAAGCAAGCGCCTATTTTTTTTTAGAAAGTGGCTACAGCATTACTCTTTATGAATCCAGAATTTTGCAGTTACGACCTTTTGGAATAAGCTCTTTTTCAAACATTAATTTTGCGCAAAATATGAGTAATATCGAAAAAATAAAAAATACGTGTTTCTTAATTTTCCATATTCTTTCAGAAAAAAAATTAAAGCAAATACGTAAAATATTTGAAATGTTGTCAATTGTGAAGTGCCAACTTGGCCATACAAAAACAATAAGCTGTTATCTACCTCTATACAGGGTTATTTCTAATCAATTAGCATCCTTTTAGCGGCTTATATTGTGCATCGAAACTAACAACTTTTGTTCTACGATTTTTGTCAGAACACAAGTTGTTAGTTTTGATGTACAGAATAAGCCCCTAGAAGGATGCTAATTGATTAGAAATAACCCTGTATATTATCCGATTTGAGTGATATTTTTTCGTGTAATCAACACTTCGATAGCTAGATTTATACGTCTTAGTTAATATGATTTATTCTTTAAAAAACACCTTACAAAAAAGAAAAGTTACAAATATGACATTTGCTAATATTACATTGTTTCGGTTATACAAAAAAGTTGAAAGACTGCGGGCCCCAAACTAGGCAGAAAAGCCTAGTCTTGGGTGCCCCAACATCATTATACTATTTATGTACTAGGAAATTTTACTCAACAATGATGTACCTACATGTTCTCAAAACGCTTAGTTTTTAGTTTTTAAATTGACTTTACAGTTATAAGCCTCTTAAAAGTAGTATTTTTACACAAAGCTTTGGTTGAAAAGTATACAAAGACTGAAAACTTTTCTGAAATAAAAACTGTAGGCGTCGCTCTTCAATAAAAGCTTTTTTTGCCACAAATAAATTGTTTATTTTCACTTTACACAAATACTTTTATATAAAATCGGATATAATTAGGTAAATCAAAAATATACTTGCGCTGCCGCTAACAGCCGAAGCAAAAGAGACAGAAAAAAGTTAAGTGTGTTGCCAGGCCCCGTTTCTCTAATTTTAACTACTTTTTATGTTCAAGCCAGCTTGATGAGAACATTACAGACCATCAAGCTGACCTGTTTGAAACTACGTCTTAGTATTTTTATCAATTTTTAATTTTTAAAATGACCTTACAGTTATAAGCCTCTCAAAACTTATATTTTTTACGCAAAGCTTTGGTTGAAAAGTAAAAAAAACTGAAAATTTGTCTGAAAAAAAAAACTAAGACGTACGAGAGTGCTATATTTGTTATTCAAGCGATTGACATAACATTTTGTTACAATTTAAGCGGTCAAAAGAGTTTACGGAACGTAAATTTCATCAAAAACGTATCCACTAAATTTTTTCTTGATGTTCTAAAGAAAGCGCGAAAACACCGATCGATTCAACATTTCTCGCATATTTGTACATTTTGGACGTTATAATGTTATCGGGAAAGATTTTTACTGCGTTTACTTATTATAATAGGTTTTTTTTTATTTTGAGTAGGTTTGCGTTTGATTACACACTGCCTGATGTTGAGCAGATGTGCGGTCTAGGGTGTAGCACGCTTACCTAGAAGATACCTATTTACTCGGGATTTGAAGACCCACGTTGTACTTTAACGGGAAGACAGACCCAGGAAAAGCGTTCTACATTCCGGCTGTTCGTATGAGGTATGAGGATTCGAATCGCTTGGTTCTAACGCGCGAAATGTCCACCACAAAAGGGTGGCGCTTTAGTCGCGTCTTTCTAGCCGTACGATAGAAGAATAGGTATGGTTAAAATTAACCATAGCATTGAAATTATTTCTATTAACATTATATCACATTAACTTTTCATTTCACTAACTTATGAATCTTAGAATTGTAGTCATCTTTATAACTCAAGACCAAAATGAAAGAAAAGTAATATTGTTCAAACTTCTAGGTCAGGACTTCAATTAATTTCGGTTAAAGCAGCCAGCGGAAGGAGGTAATCACTGCACATAAATCAGGATCCTACAAAATATCGCCTGTGTCTCCTGTCAGCCTGGTAACGAGGACAGACGAGGGGGACGCGCGCCAGTTGTAGGAAATTTGCTTAGTTTAGAAAGTCTTAAAAAAACTGCAGTTATTATACTCTATAAAATTTAACTTGATCTCTGCGACAGTTACATATTGACATATTTAGAGTTGGGATAGTGGTGGAAAAAATCGATTTTCAAACAATGTTGTAATGAAATCGAATGAGTAGTTGAAGGTGAGAAATTGGATTTTTTTTACTTACAATTATTTAAGATCAAGTATGTACACATGTAATACGAGTAATGTTATGATTTTAATTAAATACTGATAATAATGTAACGATAGTATTTACGACGTTTTTCACTATTATCGATGCTAATGTAACATATAATTGGGTTTAATTTAATTACACATGTAAAAAATGTATGATATTCAAATATACAATAAAATTAATGATAAATTAAGTTTTATTTAAAATATCGTCAGTATAAACTATCGATATTTTAAATAAATCTCTGTGGTCACGATCATTCGTCGCCCATCACTAATCGGCATGCCCATAAAGTATGACATTGACAGGTACTGTCTGTACTTCTAAGAAATTCAGGACTTCGTAGGCGTTATTTTTCTGACAGCTGTCGCAGAGATCAAGTTAAATTTTATAGAGTATAGTAAACGTTGAAATCTGTGTCATTTTCAATACCGATTCACACTCATTTGGATTTCTTGTACCTATCAGAGATGCTATGGAAAGCACAGTACGAGTATGTGTTCCACACATTCGCATAAACAAGGTTTGAAACGATAGATACTTATTTTTCGCAAAAAATTGGTAAAACCGCCTTCCATCGTGTACCTACAAAATTCGAATATTTTGCTCGAATTGTTTACATTATTGTTGATTTTTCAAAAACGGCTTAGTCTATTTCTGTAAACTTTGAACGGGACCACTTTGGGATACCCTTTCGAACTGAAAAATAATTTTTCGATTCGGTTCACAAATAGCAAAATTATCGATGAACATACACAAAAAATACATACAGACGAACATAAAACTTCCTCCTTTTTGGAAGTCGGTTAAAAAAGTAGATTATGTTGAAGATGAACATGACAAACAACGAACAAGAAAAATTACCAGAACCAAACCGGTCCCTGTTCATTAGTCTATAGACGTAATCTACTCGTAAAATAGAGACTTAAACTTTAAAATGTTTGTTGTAAAATTACTTTTCAGTGCCTACTATGTGTGAAATTAATAAAAAGAACAATACGAGTATACGTGTATGAAATGAAAAATATACAAAAAACAAAATATCTTTCGATATATTGTCTAAGTGAAATATTTGCCGTATAATTGGTTATGAAATGATGGTTTGTAAAATAAAACATATGTGGATATAGGTCCGTTGTTTGACATAGGCGTATATGGATCTCCAATAAAACCTGTTGGAAGCGGCTTAGATCCAGCGTAATCCTGCGACCTCAAAAAGGTTGTCAGTTCACCTTGTCGGTGGATCAATCAATCATTTATTTCACAAAAATTAAATTATATCAACCTACATAAACATTTCTATCTTAATTTTAAATAATTATAATTATTACAAAAGCGGTAGGTTACAGCGTCTCGTAAGCAGCTGTACTAGGAAACCCTGTGTTACAGCTGCTTAGATTATTGTCTCCGGTGGCATTATAATTTATATTAATTTAATATGTGGATGTCCTAGGCTGTACCGTTACTTGGTCTCCACTTCATAACCTTTCGACCACATCGGTCATTTTCACCCTATTTATAGCATCATAACACCATACCGTGGCGTGGTGGTCTAGAGGTAATGACACCCGCCTTACAATCGTGAGGTCGTGGGTTCAAATCCACGTTCCGTACCAATGAGTTCTTTGGGATTTATGTACGTAATTTCACACCACTGGCTTATCGGTGAAGGAAAACATCGTGAGGCAACCTGCATATGTCCGGAGAAGAATTTCAATAACGTATGTGAATTCATCAACCCGCACTGGGCCAGCGTGGTGAATATGGCCCAATCACCCTTCGTGGGTAAGCCTACGTCCTGCAGTGGACTATTATAAGGCTGATACAGTACAGTACACCATACCGTAGCGCTCAAGCGTAGTTTGACTAGGTGTTCGTTAGTGATCATCGAAGTTAAGCAACGCTCAGCACGGTCAGTCTTCGGATGGGTGACCACGGGTGGCATTTACAACTGAGCGCTACCGTGGTTCGGACGATACATTGAATTGTGCATAGGTCCCGGTTGTTCTAACTATATAACCGTGTCAGAGACCTTGAGGCGGCTTTAAATTGTTATTTAATGCTATACCTATTCAAAATTGAAACAAAAGGAGATGCTAAAAGATAACTTCTAAAGCATAGCTTTTAAATTCGTATGCAAAACATTTCAATTCGAAAGTCAGGCTGTAACTCTCGAACCTTAGCTTAGAGCTCGAGGCGCCGACCTAGATATACGTAAACAAACAATAAACACTGGAAAAGAAGAGCAAAATACAAGTCGAGTCTATTTTGTATTCATGACTCTCAATAAATAACAGTAGGTGAGGTGAGGGAATTACTACTGTTGGAACTCGATCGTGAAACTGACGCTGTTGTAAATTGTTTGCAGATAGCAAGATGCGTCCGATTCATATTCATACTAGTTTTTACCCGCGGCTTCACCCGCATGATATTTTGATTTTTGACGTAATATCATTATAATGTGTTATTCTGATATATAAGCTATTTTTGGATACTTGAACTGATTTTATTTCAAAAATAAAACACCGAATTACTTCTGACAATTATAATTCAACAAAAATAATCAAAAGTTAAACAATCGGACAGCGATTCGACACAATTTAACTAAAGAGAAATGAAATATCGGACGATGTTTCCACGACGGTGGCTCGAGGCAAAGTGTCGGCGCGGCGTTTGCGCACCGCCTTTTATATCATTCGCCGGCTGTTACTCGTCTACCTTCCAACACGGCCTTTCTTGATAAATGAGACCGTCCTCGGTCTCCCTTAGCTCTGCAGGCCAGTCTCAAGCATTGGCATCGAAGCTTAGATGGCGCTCAGGCTCGGAGGGTTCATAGGCCACGCTTGAGTAGAAGTCTCTTGGTAGTTCTATGCAACCCAGACGTGCAGACCCAGACGGAACCTGTTCATTTTCTTTTCACAGCCCTGGTACCGGAAACAGCTAGACTTCAATTTGTGGCTGTAGCTCAGCCGCAGCCGAAGTAGTTTCTTCCTTTTCTAGGTCAGCATCTGTACAGAACGTGAAAACGATTTGCATATGTACGAAATTATAGAAAAGGCTTGAAGGCAAGCCAAAAACTATCCAGACATGAAGTTTTTCTTGCTCAAAGAGATTCAATTATTAAACATGAAACTGAACCGAAAAAAAATTGAAGTCTACAAGTATCGCCTTGCAAAGTCTGTCAAGAAACATTTCTTGTAATGGTCACGGATAAATCTCAGTTCAGATTCGTCAAATCTTATTAAAATTCACTCGTAGATTATCCCGGTGATCAGGGCAGCAAAGCAAAATTTCATCAAAGGCACTTTGTAACCATGACTATGATTATGACTAAACAACCAAGAAAGAAATACGTTTGAAGTGTATCCTGTGTTATGACTAAAAAAGAAACATAAACAATCGTTACTTAGCCAAAAGACAGCAAAAATGTCAAGAGGCGTATACTTAACTAGTGAGCTACGGCGCGGCGGCGTGAAATCTATCTATCCCGAGCAAGTAAGCAGCACGATTGGATGCTTTACTCGCTCACAGAGACAGATGCTTGGCGCAAAGCCTGTCCCGAGCAAGTAAAAGCACGAATGGATGCTTTACTCGCTCACAGAGACAGGTGCACGGCGCAGAGCATGTCCCGAGCAAGTAAGAAGCAAGACTCCATGCTTTACTTGCTCCCAAGGACAGAAACACGGCGTGAAGCCTGTCTCGACCAAGCAAGAAGCACGACTTGATGCTTTACTCGCTCTCAGGGGCAGAAACACGGAGTGAAGCAGTATCTGAGTAAGAAGCACGACGTGAGACAATACTCGTTTCCCAGGGATAGAGGCACTACGTGAAGCAGTATTCCGCACTGAGTAAGAGGCAACGTCGTGAGGCATTAATCGTTTCCCAGGGACAGAGGCACTACGTGAAGCAGCATCCCGCACTGAGTAAGAGGCACGACGTGAGGCATTACTAGTTTCCCAGGGACAGAGGCACTACGTGAAGCAGTATCCCGCACTGAGTAAGAGGCACGACGTGAGGCATTACTCGTTTCCCAGGGACAGAGGCACTACGTGAAGCAGTATCCCGCACTGAGTAAGAGGCACGACGTGAGGCATTACTCGTTTCCCAGGGACAGAGGCACTACGTGAAGCAGTATCCCGCACTGAGTAAGAGGCACGACGTGAGGCATTACTCGTTTCCCAGGGACAGAGGCACTACGTGAAGCAGTATCCCGCACTGAGTAAGAGGCACGACGTGAGGCATTACTCGTTTCCCAGGGACACAGGCACTGCGTGAAGCCGTATCCCGATCGATCTGAGACAAACCAGAGAAAACACAATTAGAACTATGAAACGTAAAACATCACCACTGAGCTACTGCTAGGGTCACAAAACGTGTCAATGACTAACAAGGTCTCTCAATAATCATCTAACTCAGAAACAATTGCAAAGCTTTTACGTTAATCGTTCAGGGGTACATTTCCCTTCAAATAGATGAACATCACCCTTAAATCAACCATCGTGGGTATGCCCGTCATCCTGCAGTGGACCATCAAAAGGCTAACACAGTGCAGATGAAAATGATAAGGCAGATGTATCTTTTTACAAAAAATAAACATTTCACATAGCAACACATTGTTAAACGTAGGTACTTCTATAGACAGACCGAGACGTAACAAAACACTTGGCAAGTTACGTTCATACTCTTCAATTGATCGGGCACAAACTTGATCATTATTTGATCATTACAAGTTTATCAGTGTACAGTACTCCCTACAAATTGTACCAGTAAATTAATATTGCACGAACAGTAGATCATATTAAAATTAGAAATCTTTATTTGCATCTGTAAGTTATCGCTTATCGGGTGTTAGCAGTGGGCGACTAGGCGTTACGTATCGTAGCAGCTTTATAAAACTGTTTCTAGCTACATAGCCGAAAAACTGCTCTTTGCAATGTCGAAAAACTGCTACACATAATAACCTAGCTACGCCGTGTCGCGCTCGTGTCGTGGCTTTTCTGGTTACTAAAAACCAAACTGTTTCGTTGCAACCCACGTGACACCGACAGCTACGCGGCGACGGTCCAGAACTAATCACGGCTACATACACAGTTAGTGAAGAATCAACTTTAGTTTTCTTTAGAGAAGGTTAAATTTACCTTGCTCTAAGAAAACCAGTTTTTTCTCTGGTTATGGCGCCATGATAATTAAATTTCACCGTTATTTTGACACAGTTAAGATTTATTTTTGCCTGGCAAGAAGAATGTAACCGGTTATTTTGAAAATCTAGTGTTGCGATCGGGTTTTCAAAACTCAGAAATCTAGCTACTACCCATGTCTATCGGGTGTAGTCCTGACAAGTTATCAACAACACCACTTGTCACCAAAACTTTCACGACTGCCGGGCGATGGTGTAAAACGTTCAAGGCTACGACTTATTATAGTCGACAGGTCACCAAACATTTTACCTTTTCCAGTGCAATATCAAACATTTAAGCACTCACAACTGGGCCACCACATTTCCATCACATTCAGTGACCTCGATGAGACGCACTCCCGCGTTTTATCGGAAACGCTGCAGCGTCACAACTACAAACAGAGAAGAAGCGTTTAAAAAGAGTTGAGCTTACTCTCTCTTTCTTCTTTGTCACGGCAACTACACAGATAATACTTTTGATAAAAACAACCCTAAGTACTTACTCTCAAATAAAACCCATCAGAACGCACAAACTGCAGCTGCAAAGCTGCCGGCTTTAATGATTGCTTTACTTGCCTGCTACTTTTGTCTTCGACTACATGTGAAAAATTTCATAAGTAGAACTTAGATCTTAGAGCTCGGTCACACCTGACCTTGACCTTTATTTTAAAAGGCTCAGTTTCTTTCACTAGAAAATAATCATTCCGAAATCACACAAAGTAGAATTTACAGTTCCCCAACAAACATCTGATGGGACTAACCCCGTACCTATCTCAAGTCATATTCAAAATCTAAAAACAATCTATCGAAACCAGCTTTTTCTTTACTAAAACAATTCACAAGTTTCTTATTTCACAAGACTACGAAATTCCAAAACCACTTCAAAGGCATTGCGACGCTGATCATTTTGCATCGAAATCCAACGTTGCTTATGCTACGCGTTATCTTTTTTCACCAAAACATTTTTTACATTAGAATCCCGGCTATAAGCACGTTTAGGATTTAAATGAGTGTCAAATAATGTCAGTTGACTTTCGCAGAAAGGCGGACAAATTCACCACGAAAAAACAATGCCTGCCTAATGAGTTGAACTTCACAACATCTATTTAAAGGCACATACCAGGCTTTCATTATTATTTTTCACAAAATGTTTAATGCGTAACCTACACAGCAAAAAAAATGACAAGTAGGGTAGTTTTGTTCGAGTCGTGTTCCTGACTCTGAACAAAACAATCGCGATAAAATAGCTCGTGTTCGCAATAAAATAACCCCATGTACGATCACTCACCCGTCATAAATGTTTACACAAGGGCCTGAATCATAATTTAAACAAAACCCGATTCGTAAAAAGTCGGTAGTCTAGTACTTAGCACGGTCTATTTTGCCATTGGTAAACATGGGCATAAACGTAAAATGTAAAAGTAATGGATAGCTCTCACCAACATTCTGAAGAAGTGTACTGCATCAACAATGCAATCTGGTACCGTGAACTTGTACCTGACCGTTGTCTGCCACAAACAGTTTACCAGCCTCTCTTGGTGCTTAGTGCCGCTGAGCGCAACGAGGCTTGCTGATGACGGTGATTCCCGCTGAGTAGCCGACATCGCAAAGGTGGCAGGTAGCAATGCCCACCGAACAGGTGCGAAGCCTGCTGAGGGCGGCATGCCCACCGGTCAGGCGGCGAGGCCTGCGAGTTGCGGGAACTGACGCATCCTATGAGCTATCAAGCACTGCTCCAACACTTCACTTCACTATTAACTCGCGCCTAGTTTCGCTCTTAGGCAACTACTTTCATGTAGATTTTGTGCAAACTACTATTTCGATGGCCATTACATTGTCCGACATTTCTTTGCAACATAATGTGGGCAGAGTAGTGACATAGAACAACGCGTGAAACGTAGATTCTATATCCAAAGTATCCAAAATCAGAAGTGGTTCTGATTTTGGATACTTGAACTGATTTTATTTCAAAAATAAAACACCGAATTACTTCTGACAATTATAATTCAACAAAAATAATCAAAAGTTAAACAATCGGACAGCGATTCGACACAATTTAACTAAAGAGAAATGAAATATCGGACGATGTTTCCACGACGGTGGCTCGAGGCAAAGTGTCGGCGCGGCGTTTGCGCACCGCCTTTTATATCATTCGCCGGCTGTTACTCGTCTACCTTCCAACACTATATTATTGCAAAGTTTTAACTCAATCCGTTCAGTAGTTTTTGCGTGAAAGAGTAACAAACATCCATCCATCCAACCATCCATCCTCACAAACTTTCGCGTTTTAGTAGGAAGTAGAATAATATTAGATACTATATTTTGACATCTGTGTGCATTAATGGATTTGTATCTAAAATATACTCGTAATTGAATTAAGTTCGAGAACAAATGGTACCAACCACAAAACGGTACAGAACGCTCTCCCTCGATTTGAACGCGTGTATTTTTTAGAGGCATTGCATTTTATTTTCATTTAATTACTCGATGGCAGAGGGTATTCAAATTTCAAATAAGATATTGTGAATTTTGCCAAGTATTTTATTTTCTCCCGAAAATTTAATTTCTCTTACGTGGTTCAATCTTCAACTTTCTTCAATCTATTCGTAATTGGATAAAATGTTTTTGGAGAATAATGTTACAATTTTAATAATTATTTGCGGTGACATTGCTTTTATAGTCTCTCAGAGGTCACCAATTTTATAAAGTATTCTTAAACTGTTTCATTGCTAATTACTTTAGAAGGGTTCGAGTTTAAATTATAAAAAAAAATATTTGTATTAGGGGACATCTTACACACACACGGTCTCTGACCCCAAACTAAGCAAAGCTTGTGATATGGCTGCCAGAGACTGATATACTATATATACATATTTGTAAATACAGACTTATATAGATAATACCTAAATAACACCCAGACACAGAGCAAACATATAATATATGTTCATCACATAAATATTTGCCCTGGGTGGGAATCGAACCCACTCCTCTTTGGAGGAGTCAGAGTCACTAACCACTGAGCCACCGAGGCAGTTTAGCTCACAGTAAGTAAGTTCGTATAGTCCGGGTGGCTAGCTCACAGAGTGCTAACCAAATAGAAACTATCAGACTCTAGTCCCTGCAGTTTGCAAAACAACGGTTCATTAATGTTTCACAACCATTTCTAAAAATATTATTTTTAACCAATTATATAATTAATAAATATATTCATTCCAAAAACTTTACATTTTAAAAATAGTTCATAAGAATTAGAAAGGGGTTGGAACATTTGTGGCATATGTTGATTTAAAACTTTCGCTATTTGAACACATTATTATTATTTACTACGGGACTAAACGCGCACTAAAATTACGAGATACATAAATACCTCCTCATCCCGACGTTTCGGACGAGTTGCATCGACAGTCTACCCCACGGTCGATGGAACTCGGCCGAAACGAGGAGGAGGTATTTATTTATCTCGTAATTTTAGTGCGCGATTAGTCCCGTAGTATATAATAATAATTTGTGGCATGACCACCCGCCGCCATTATGATGTTTTTTTTTCAAAGTTTCCGCGCACGATGAATGTAGGTAGTATATATGAGTAGAGGACACTTATGCACACAATAAATGTCTCGTACTATGGTACCCTAAAGTGTTACGTTCTCGAGATATTTAGATGTAAAGATCGCAAAGACGTACAGCGATCTTAACATCCAAATATCTCGAGAACGTGACACTTTAGAGTATCATAGTACTGAACATCTATTGTTTGTTTAAGTGTCTCCTACCCATATATACTACTTTCATTGTGGGTGGATACTTATAAAAAAAAACATAATGGCGGCGGGTGGATATGCCAGATTCCATACAAAAATGTTCAAACCCCTTTATTTGCATCTCCAAGTAACCTTAACATATTAACATACATGAGTATTCATTAAAACTAGGTAAACTTGAGGATCTTACAAGCTATATAAACACACATAAATATACAATATTAAATGAATTAACTCCATATTACTCCATTACCATATTACAAACAACATTTATACAACAATATGGTGTAAAATAGACGCAGACCTTATAGGCGCAAAAACCAGGACTAAGTTTAGGACCTTAAATTGCATTTGAACACAATAACATTGTATTCTAGTTAGACTATATATTTTTAATGGACAATTGTTTTATTAACTACATAAAAATATACTAAACAAACTCAACCAAATCAAATCAATGAGCAGCTTTTTGGAGATGTTGAAATATTTGTTATATATACTCGTAAATACACCGAGCAGAAAAAACCAATATTTTTAGATTTCTTTGTACTTTCTCTGCAAAAAAGGGTATTGCGCACTTATCAACTTATTTTTCAGAATTACTCTTTAATTACTTATACAATAGAATTTAAGAACTAAAATAGTCTATACGTTTAATTAACACCATGGATTATTATATGATCTGAATAAAATCATTTGATTTGATTTAATATGTCATACAAATCTCCAATCTAAATCCAAAATAAAAGACTCCGTTTTTTAAAAATGATCGCAAACTTAGAAATAAACCTCTGAATCCCATTTTAAATTGAATCTGCTCCCCAGAAGCAGTCTCGTGAAGAATGTGCGATATCTCGCGACGGCGTCCATTGCCGGCTGATTTATATCCTCCCACGCTATTGGTTCCGATAAACACTGTTCTTTGAGGTAGAACGAATTTAAGCAACTATTATTTTACCACAAAACAAGAATCATAATAAAAAACCTTTTTTTAAAACAAGCTATGAACAAGTACTCGCCAAGACGAATCAAACGAAAACTCGATGGGTTTGCATCATTTCGTTACAGAATTTCTAGAACCACATTCCAGCTCCATCATCAGACCCTGGTTACCATTGAAAAACAAAGTACTCGTCAAGACAATTCAAATGAGCCCAAATTCGATGAGGTTGTGTCGTTTCATTGCAAAGTTCCTTTAGCCACCTTCCAACTCCATCATGTCATTATAATATTGCATTGTGACGCAATTTACATATGTATGCAAAATTTCAGCTCAATCAAAAACCGGTAAGTGGATCAAAGGACATGTCCACAAAATGTATGGAGGTTGGTATAATAATAATCAAAACTTCGAACCACAACACTCGTTACATTTCGAGAAACTTCATATTTTTCTGAGTCTATTACATCAGTTAAAAATATAAAGGAGCCCTCCGATTTATTTAAAATTAATTTTACTAAGATAAGTAAATATATTTGGCTGAATAGATAGTTTATCACTATCGACCCTGATTAAGTGACCTCCTAATTGTTAAATAAAAGCATTTTTATCAATTAGACACACTTTTTAAGTGTTTTTTGTCACATTGTACCTACTAACTGGTCACACTGGTAGGTTATAATTTTTAATTTTAGCAAATTAAGAGATTAATGTGAAAAAATCAGCTTCGAATGGAAGTAAAATAACGAAAGAAGCACTTGATTATTGCTAAACTAGTAAAAATAAAAAGTTGTATTGTTATTTTTCATACAATTTACTTTTCACTTTTAAAAAAAATGGAGGGATGGATAAATCTAAATTAAATATTTTTGAAAAGCCCATAAAACAAGATTTCAAATGGTGTATAATATCATCTTGGTTCGATTTTTCTCTGAATAATATACCACTTGTGGACGTCACCTTTAACTTGTTAGATTTGTTTACAGACAACGGGACAGATGAAACTAAATAAAAGCTAGTAAAGAAGAGATGAGTGTTATCAGTGTACATATGTCTGTCTGCGTTTCTGCGTGACTGTGTATCCGTGCGATGGTATATATAAAATATTGTGTATCTGTCAGTCTATGCATCGGTCGTGCTTGTGTCCGTTTTGTGTGTATATTATTATGTGTGTGTCTGTAGCATCATACCCGTAGCTACCAAACGTATGAAATGATTTCCGTATAGTTTTTTTTTCTGGTGAACTATACAACTTAACTGTCTATCTAATTCTTAAAGCAATTTTTTAGAGTGGACTCTGTTGAGAGTGTTGAGTATAGGCCTATCTATCTATAAGGCCTAAAGTCGAAAAACGAATGTGACCAATTCAACAACCAGCTCAGTCGAGTATGGATCGTTTCCATTACACCATTGAATTTCTTTTCCGAACGCATGCTCTATATCTAGTAGTCTATCTACTCATCTAACTATGTTTTTTCTACCAAAAACAAGTGGTGTAAAGATTCGTGTATAAATTCAAAAGGATTCACTAATGTGGACCCAGAATTTGAATCCAAGACCTCACAATTTTGAGTCGAGTGATCTCCTACTAAGCCACCACGTCTCATGCTCTAATCTGTGATATGAACGTACGGACATTCTCCTCAACTAACTAACTTCAAAGTACGTTCAAACGTTTCTCCTCATACAATGTACATATCCTAAAGTATCAATGTTACGTTTTAATTAAACTTCAACACTACAACTTTACAGCCCTAACTAAATAACGTAATCTTCCTCATATCGAAGTGCGGAACTTCAAAACTACATAGCTCGTTACGTTTCAAACTCGTAAGGACGTTCTACCTTGGCCTAGTTCGCAGCCAATGATCACTACTTGGGTTTGTAAGTAATGTTGGCAGTACCTAAGCTATTTTTTTAAAGAATAAGTTGTTGTTTGACTTCATCTTCATCCATCAGCCATAGGACATCTACTGTTGGACATAGGCCACCCTTAAAGATTTTTAATAAGACCGGTTAGTAGCGGCTTGCATCCAGCGCGATCCTGAGCTTACCTAAAAATTTCCTAAACTCTAAGATACTCTGGATTTGAATACAACTACGTTTTGGGAATTCCCGACAATTTCAAAGTTCCGGGACACGAGACAGCCTACAACTAAAGAACTGGGAATTCGGAACTTCAATACTTTATTTTTCTTCGAGAATCAGCTGTTTCATATAGGTAAAATTACAAAGCGGAATCGAAAAAATGTATGAAACAGCTAATTTTTTTTTTTCGAATTCCGGGTTCCGAAAACCATATTAAAAGCTGTCCGTAATTAGTAACATACTTAACCAGGTTTTTTGTAACTGTAAAAAAAACTGTACTAGTCTTTTATTTAAGTACTAGTAAACGAATTCGATTCGTTTAGACGAATTCAAGTTTTCTCATTATGTTTTCTTTCTGTACCTGTACCTGCACCAGCCTTTTTAACAGTCCAATGCAGGACGTAGGCCACCACGCTGGCCAAGTGCGGGTTGGTGGATTCACATACCTACGCCATCGAATTTCTTCTACGGACGTAAACAGGTTGCCTCACGATGTTTTCCGTCACCGAAAAGCCAGTGGTGTGAAATTCCGTACATAAATTAGAAAGAACTCGTCGAGTATGGGACCGGGATTTGAACCCACGACCTCACGATTTTAAGGCGGATGTCACTACCTTTAGAACACCACGGCTTCTGCTGGATATAGGCCATCCTTAAAGATCTCCAATAACATCGATTGGTAGCCGCTTGCATCCTGAGGTCTTAATGAAGTAATCCTTGTGGGTGGACGTTCTACGCTGCGCTTACCGGTACGTGGTCTTAATTCACTTGAGAATTTTTCGACTCCATAGGTCATCTTATCTGACTACATCTTACCTAATAATAAACAGTCAAATATATTGCGCGCTTGCCTAGAAAATATCTGTACTCTAAGATCCTCTGGATTTGAATACAACACAACATAACAATACAATTCAAAAACACTTTATTGACACCACAAGTAGTAAAACATAACAGAAAAAGAAATAACGACAGAAGAATGGTACAAAAGACGGTCTTATCGCTAAAAGCGACTTCTTCCAGACAACCTCTACTGTGTGGAAACATGTAATTGACATGGACGGTGGCGTAAACATAAATGAATATAGTAAAGCTATAAATATCCAAAAACAATAAAATACACCACATAATAATAGGCATACACAAATACTTCTTATAATACATACAATAAAATAAACCTACTTACATACATAAATAAATACAGATAGTTAAAACGTAAGCGATAAGTAATATCAGTTTTTAAAACTGCTTAGCAAGATCCTTGACTTGAGTCTTGAAAGATTCAACGCTCTGCGCACGTCTGATGGTCACTGGAAGGTCATTCCAGAGAGCCACAGCTTGGACACAGAAAGAAGAATCGTAAAAGACAGTATTGTGAGATGGAGTTGATAGAAGAAGATTGCTAGAAGACCTAAGATTGACAGAGTAAGTGTCACAGAGAAAAGTGAAGCGTGAGCTTAAATACGAAGGAGAAGAAGGCTTAAAGAGAACGTTGTAGAGAAGGGAAAGAATACAACACGCATGCCGTAACATTACCATGAATTTTTGTAACTGTACTGGTCTTTTCTTTAAGTACTAGTCAACGTTTGGTGCAAGCCCCCCACAAAGCCGTCTTAAGAGCCGTAACAGCTATTTAACAGAAACTACGTCACTGAATCCTCTACCCAGGGAAGCTCGCATTAAACAATGGAAAAACACACTCGCCCCGCCACCTGACTATGTAGCGCCCTCTGAATAACTCCCAGCCGGCGGTGACCTCCCGTGGTCCACGTGGAAGTCGTTAAATCGACTCCGGACCCAAGTGGGCCGCTGCAGGGATAACCTCGTAAAATAGGGATACTCAGAGAGCGCTCAGTGCGAGTGTGGAGCCCCGGTGCAAAACATGCAGCACCTGCTAGCATGCCCTCAGGGACCAACTTGCACTCTCCAGGTCTTGTACCAAGCATCCCCTCGCGGAGTGGCAGTGGCGAAGCGTTGGGAAAAAGCCTTGTAAACAGAAACCTATTTGGATCATCGATACGACGAAGAAGAAGAACGTCTAGAAGAATTCAAGTTTGCTCATGATGTTTTCTTTCACTGAAAACTATATGGTGTGAAAACCCATTGATAATAATAATTGCTAAATATAATTATGTGTATATTTTAGCGACAGTTTTGTTTCCCGGACAAATTGTGCTTTGTTCCATTTTTGCAAATAAAAGATTATCTTTCTATCTTTCAATATTCATTTCTTGGTATTGTCATCTGTCTTTCCTCAAAATTAACTTTCTAATTTTGATTTAGATAATTGAAATTTGTTTACCAGGAAGTCCAAGAAAATGAACGATATAAAAATTATATTACCAAGAGCTTAAATACTGTTTTCCTCGAAGGATCCCCGTTTTATCGGAAACTACCTGGGAGAGGATTAAGTTATTTTTTAAAGAAATCAAAGGGAAGCGAGAAATAAAGGGGCTTATCGCCAAGATTGATTTCAGGTTCAAAGGGAAGGAATAGAACCAAGTGGTTTCAATACCTACCTTGGTATGTATAGTTCATAGAACTCTAGAGAGATGTTTTTCTCTTTACTCGGCGCGCGAGACGCTTGTATGTGGCCATCGACTTGGCATTTTTTCTTTTATGTATGTAGCACATACCTACTCCGTCAACAAGGTACATTGACAGCTCTACTGGAGAAGTCGGGAGTAGTTTTTTCGGTGCATGGTTCCCTGGTGCTCAATTTTTAACCGTTAGAATATTTTCTAAAGTTCGTAGAAGATTACACAATATACCCTCCCGCTCGCACAAGTGCAAATTTTCTGGGTGATGAATTCATATATCTGTTCTGGGTTTCGGTGTTTATCGTCAGTCTCTCCTTGTGAGGTCAATGACATCCACGATACAAGGAATCTTAGTGGGGGAAAATGAGTGTGAAGTTTTATTTATTTATTGTTTATACATTACGAAATGTACTTACTATTGTCCATCCATCCATCCATCAGCCGAAGGACGTCCACTGCTGGACATAGGCCTCCCCTATGGATCTCCAATAAGACCGGTTGGAAGCCGCTTGCATCCAGCGCGATCCTGCGGTCTTAATGTGGTCTTCCGTCCACCTTGTGGGTGGACATCCTGCGCTGCGATTGCCGGTACGTGGTCTCCACTCGAGAACTTTTCGACCCCAAAGGTCATCAGCCCTCCGCGCTATGTGCCCTGCCCATTGCCATTTCAACATGCTAATCCGTTGGGCTATGTCGGTAACTTTGGTTCTTCTACGGATCTCCTTATTTCTGATTCGATCTCCCAGAGAGACTCCAACCATAGCTCTCCATAGCTCGTTGGGCTACTTGCAGCTTACTAATAAGGCCCATAGTGAGAGACCACGTTTCTGTGCCATAAGTCATCACTGGAAACACACACTGGTCGAAAACTTTCGACTTGAGGCACTGAGGTATGTCGGACGAGAAGACACTACGCAATTTTCCGAACTTACTATTGCGTGAGCTCATAATGAAAATAAATATTATTCCCTGTTAATAATAGTTGGTATAATGAGTAATTGTAATACTGAGCAGATAATTTCCTGCGAAATTTTGTTTTTGCTAGATCGAGACATGTCATATCTTTTGAGTTCTGTGGTATAGCTGTTTCAAAGCCTCGAAGATTAGACCTACCATTAAGTGTATTGACTGGCGCTACGTTCCTTGGAAATGGTCTAGAGATAGCTATGTTTGTGTTTCTATTCAAAATTGATGCAGAATTCAAGGCATTGATTCTTTTTGCTTCTTAAAATTACATATCATCATGCTTACGTGGTAAAAGCGATTTTTTCCCATCAGATTTTTCTATCTATTTATTTTTTTATTGGTAAGTAGTTCAGCCAAATTTTTGAAGATAGGAAAGTGGGTCATCAAATTTCACCAATTCAGTTTCAGTTAGTGGTGTGAAATTTCGTACATAAATTCCAAAGAACTCATTGGTACGGGACCAGGGATTTGAACCCACGACCTCACGATTGTAAGGCGGGTGTCACTACCTCGAGACCACCACGGCTTATCGGTGAAGGAAAACATCGTGAGGCAACCTGCATACGTCCGTAGAAGAAATTCGATGGCGTATGTGAATCCACCAACCCGCACTGGGCCAGCGTGGTAGATATGGCCCAAACACCCTTCGTGGGTAGGCCTACGTCCTGCAGTGGACTATTAAAAAAAAGGCTGGTACAGTACAGTACAGTTTCAGTTTGAATTTAGTAACAAACAAACAGATGTTACACGTCAACTATAAGACCATTACCAGAGAAGTAGAGTATCTTCAAGTCCTTCTTCCTCATATCGTTAACTGCTGTACGTAGGGCTTTCCTATATAGATCTCCAGTAAGACCAATTGAAAATGGCATAAATCAATCGTGGTTCTGTCTTAATGAGATCGTCCTGTCCTGCGCTGCTCTAACCGGCACATGGTCTCCACTTTAGAACTAATCGACTCCATTGGTCATCTGCCCCCCTACCGCCTAAGCAATAGCAATCGTAATAGCAATCGTTTATGACTTAATTTTAGTCATTTAGCACCGCCTATGTGACGTTAGCCATCAAAGTTGTTCATTCAACGATTGCTTTCGCAATCCGCACAAAGCAATTGATGGCTAACGTCACAGAGGCGGTGCCAAATGATTAAAATGAAGTCATAGACGATTGCTATTACGATTGCTATTGGTTAGGCGGTAGGGGGGCAGATCTGACTATGTTCCCTGCCCACTGTCATTTGACTTGCAAATGTCATAATTATGCAATGGTAAGCCTTCCTCATCACATATGGTGAGGAGGACGGAATCCTACCTTTTATTCCACTTATTCAATTCATATAGATTGATTTTCAAATTATATTCAAATATAATATTTTTCTATGGACCTCAAAACTCATTATGTTATTAAGTGCATGCACACTTTTCATTGTCCTGGTTATAAAAGAAAGGCATTTGGAAAAGTATTTTATTTCCTAAACGATGAGTAATGTCAAAGTAATCTTTTCTTTATATTACGAGATTATGAGTGAGTGAGCAGTTATGTGAGTATGATAAGCTACGTTTTATGTAGTAAGTATTTTTTTGGCTACTAACGTAAACCACATTAGTACCTAAGAAAAAAGAAGTTATCTAGTTAGGGCTCTCATGAAAATAATCTCCTAATTAGTCCATGTTTTACCTTGAAACTATTCGCTGGAAGCACATTAAGATGACAGACTACTCCGGGATAATTACTAGAAGCCAGCCACCGTGAACAATCTGCGGTCACGTAGAGATGAAACGCTTACTGAAACTACTAGTTAATTATAGCCAATTATGCTATTGTAATGAGCTATCTGCGATTCAGAGGCTAACCTAAAATATGTAGCGTGGTGGGAAGATAAATATAAATATTTCTTCATATATATAAATATAAGAATAAAGTGAAATATAGGCCGCTGAAAATACGCCTCACGATTTTACAATATATGCGTGCACCAGCTCTACTGTCACTAGCATCGTCTTCGAATCGTTGTCTTATGGATGTTTTCCTTAGCCAAAACATCTTGTGGCAAGAAAGTTCTTGTATGGATTTTAAAAATCATATTGGCACAGAATTAAGATTTGAACCAAAAACTTCACAATTCTAATCTGAGTGGACTTTCACTGTCTTTGTAGTGAGAGGTACTTTAATTAACAAGATACGGGTGCTTTGTTGTACCCAGTTTGGGGAATAGTGTCTTCATAGAAGTTGTATAATTTGTATATTGCGACAATAAATAATTTTGAATTTTTTAATTTAAATTTGAATTGACTACCTCGGTGGCTCAGTGGTTAGTGACCCTAACTTCTGGACCAAGGAAGCGTGGGATCGATACCCGCCTAGAACAAATATTTATGTGATAAACATAAGTGTTTGCTCTTTGTCTGGGTGTTATTTAGTTACTATCTATATTCGTTTCTATTTAAAAATAATTATAAGTAGTATATCAATCTCTGGCAGTCATATCACAAGCTTTGCTTAGTTTGGGGTCAGAGGCCGTGTGTAAGATATCTCAAACAATACTACCAATAATACTAACTGTGAAATAACGAAAATGGATAGCCATAATTTTAAACATAGCTATACTATAGAACAAAAATATTTCATACCATCATTGTATCCCGGGAGCTCATAAATGTTGCAAGAAGTTTATTTTTGTCAGTATTGCAATAAGAATAAAAGCGAAAATGGTAAAAATAAACTGTACTTCACATCAACCGCAAAATGTCCTTAAGGTAAAAAGTAATCTTCTATAGCATTCCAAACCCTTTTTATCAAGTATAAATTTTATTCGAAAAGACGCGTGTCGCCCAAGTCATTAGAGTAAAAGGTTCAAATAGGGATGCTGCGCTCCGGCTATAATCCGGCAAGTTTTAATTTTAAGTAATAAAGCGTAGTCATCACATATTATAAAATAAGCGTCAAAAACGAACTATACATTGTATCGTTTACTGATTACAATAACGGAGCATTAATCAAAAAAGTAAACAGAAAGAAAAGAAATCAGACAAGGAAATCAGGCTTCAATCCATAAGTATTAAAATAAGCGTTGTAGTCACACATTTAGTGACGTCTGAAATCAAGGCTCGTTTGGCTTACCCGGAAAAGACACTTTCTCCGGAAAGCCTTTTCTGTTAAAATACTTTTTTGTGTCGAAACCTAATACTCGAATGCTATAGTATTCCTTCTAACACTTTCGGCAAAATACGTATACCTCATCTCTAAAACTAACTATTGTGGTAAAGTATTTACGTGTATAAGATAGAATGCTTTAGAATTCAGCCCATTTTAGGGTTTGAATAGAGCCTTTAGAGTCCTGTCACCTTCAGCTAAAATTGATATAAATGTGTTTTAATTTAGGTATTGAAATATAAAGCTACTGAGAACTATTTTGAATCAGTATTTAATTCATGCAATTTGTTGTACTTACGAGTATATAACTTTTGTGGATAGATTTTATCATTATTTTTGTGATAAACATTTCAAAAATTGACGCGTTCACAGGATTTGATCCTGCATATCTCTAGGATTCCGGCCCAGATGCTTTGTCCGATTAAGCTAGAAACGCTGTCTGCAAAGCGTCGAATTAGTGAAAGTGTTTTATCATTTTTACCAACTACTGCATTGTTGGAAGCGCCATCTGTGAGAACTGCTTTAAACCAGTTAGTCACTTAATGTGAAATTATTAGAACTTCTTACCATTAACGAGAAATGGCGCGTTGCTTAATCAATCAAAAACCTCTCTACTTTTCTACTTCTAGATGAACAACATTTACTACGGAACCAACCCCGGACTCGTGAAAAAACCGGACAAGTGGGAGTCAGGCTCGTACATCGAGGGTTCCGTACGAATCCCGAAAATTACACGTCATTGTTAAAATAATTAAAAACCTTTTTTAGCATGTGCTAATAAAGTTCTTTTATATGAATCTTACATGATATGATTTACTCACTTTGAATTTTGAACCCATTTTTTGTGAATTTTGAGGCCCTAATTTTGTGTGATTTAAATAAAAATGTACAGTTTTCAGATTTATCCCTATATGTCTACTCTGAGACAATACTTCTCGCCAAATTTTATAGTTATATGTCCACGGGAATGCGAACGAAATGTGCGGTTTTTTTACGACATAAACGGCTCTAACTTTTTTAAACGAAAACTGAGAAGTACTTCTTTCACACAACTGTAAGAGACCATGGATATACGTATACAGTTTAAATTTCAACTCGATATCTTTACGCGTTCCCGAAGTAAAGAGTATTGACATGCACACAGACGGACAGACGGACAACATTTGATGTCAGTGTACTATTGATTTGTACCATGCAAGCCCCGAAAGCTAACCGAATAAAACCGTCTTGCCAATGATTCGTGTATCAAACCGCGTGAAATTATTATTCAAACACAGAGCGTAGACGCCATATTTCATCTCGTCCCATAGCTTCCTGGATTTGCGAGTCGAAGCACGCGATGCCTGAGGGATGCGGAGGCAACAATTTTTCAAGGCACGCCTCATTTACATACGTATTTGTGGTGGGCATGCAGCTTTATTAAAAAAAAAAAGAATTTGTTAACAATAACAAAAATAAAGAAAAAAAATATGAAGAAAAAATATGGATAATAGTTATATCACAATGTCCAGAATGATAGGCCTCAAAACTTGGTTGATTGTTTGTCAGATTTTTTATTTTCGTACTTTTTTCATACTGTACTGTACTGTATCAGCCTTTTCAACAGTCCACTGCAGGATGTAGGCCTACCCACGAAGGGTGATTAGGCCATATCCACCACGCTGGCCCAGTGCGGGTTGGTGGATTCACATAAGCCATCGAATTTCTTCTACTGGCGTATGCAGGTCGCCTCACGATGTTTTCCTTCACCGAAAAGCCAGTGGTGTGAAATTCCGTACATAAATTCCAAAGAACTCATTGGTACGGGACCGAGGATTTGAACCCATGACCTCACGATTGTAAGGCGGGTGTCACTATCTCTAGAACACCACGGCTGTCTTACACATACACATGCGAAAAAATTAATTAAAATAACTAGCTTACAAAATGTCATTAGTAAATATAAAGATACCGTTTATTGTACTTATTGCACGGTAAGTTGTTTTTCGTACAAAATTAGCATCGATAGAGATATTTTTTGCTGTCGATGAAAATTATTAAGACGCAACAGTTTAACCTAATAGGCATGCAATTGGAATTTGTTTCAGTATTTAAAATGAAAATAAAAATTATTGATTCAAATATAAATTCTTATGTAAATATATAAATATTATATAAATTATTATGTTAGCCATAACTATACACGCCATTTATTTGGATAGGATAGTCAAAGCGAATCTTTAGTAGTTTGTATACCACCACTTTTTTCGAGTTAATATTTAGATTCAAAATTTTGTTTTGCAAAGCAATGTATGAGTACGGATCTTGAAAGGATTTATCCTCTCTTATCTTGTACACTCAAGCTATTTAATATATGAGCTTCCACGTTTATTTTTATTATCTTTTCATATTACACGCTCGTTTTCACTTCATAACGATATAATAACATTATTCTCATCCTAATACGATATACTTCCAAAAAACAAGGAAAGAGGAAAATCTATGGAATTTACGCTGCGTCATGGCGCCGGAAGTCACGTGGTAATAATACACAGATCTCGCGATATGGGGCATGTCGTCTCTAACTAACGCGGAAGTAAACTCTCTAAAAACACTACTAAGTAATTATTATTATATACTACGGGTCAAATCGCGCACTAAAATTACGTGATAAATAAATGAGATTCACTATTATCTAATATTATCTCGTAATTTTAGTGAGCGATTATTCCCGTAGTATAGAATAATAATGTGTTCAAATCGCGAAACCTTAATAACAACTAAGACCAATTATTTATTAGTAGGTATTACTCAGAGTTCAAAAGTTGTCAAAAAATTTAATTAATCATACCCAATTACACAACACTACATTCTGGAAAGTATGTTTCGTAGTCGTACATTTTGCTGTGTATGAGTATTTGTTACATGCAGGGTGTCATTATATAAAATGGAAAAACTTTCATAAATGAATACACTCATCATTATAGACAATTTTTAATGGGGCCACCTGCGAAAACTCGGAAATAAAATAGTTGCCATTTGTCCCATATTTACAAAAAGTTCTTGGACTCGAAAAATGTCGGAACAGGTAATGTGTTCGTGATTTCGAGGTTTCTTCCATAGTAAAAGTTGTTCTTGTAGGGACTGGTTGTTTTAACCGTTTAGCCTTTTCCGGCATGGCATATGTGAAGGAATATTGTGCACTGCGCCGGTACTGTGTCGGAACTGTGGCTTATCAGATTTGTGTGAATCAGACCTAAACGGCTTAAAAACTGACACCAAAGCTATAGGCCGGGTACTACCTATATGAACTTATTTTTATGTCTGAAAGACTTTGCGAAACCAAACTGTGTATAAATTGTCTTGCAGTATACTGAGTGTGAGATTTGTTGTAAACATGACGCGCTCTTCGGCGAGCGCGTAAGCATGTAATTTGTATGAAGAAATGTACAGCGCCACTAGCGGCGCGTTTTTGAAACACAAAAGTTCATACAAATTACAAACTTACGCGCTCATCGAAGAGCGCGTCACGTTTACGACAAAACTCACACTTAGCATACAGGTCAGTTAAAGAAAATGTCTCGTCATAGATCTGTGGTAATACACTTCCGGGAAACAGTTAACAACACAATAAAATTTTACGGTAAATTATGAATTAAGCCGACTGGAGTGAGCACTGCCCGTGTAAATGTGCTTTTGAAAATTTTAAGTAACTTTTGTGTCTACTTAGCATGGAACAAAGTCACTTGCCGTTGTTTGTACGCTCAGATCTTTAAAACAACGCATTGGGTTTTTAATACAGTTTTCATCGATAGATAGAAGAATTCAAAAGGACGTCATTTGTACATAATACTTAATATGCATATTATAGTAAAGGCCTAGAATCTTAAATATTTGATGTACTCGTACAGCTTTGACGAAGTTGTAACAGACCGCTGGTTATTTATATGATCGATAACGCCCCGTAGTCCAGAGACTATGTTCAACTGTTTGTACTACGCGTATAATGATCAGTTTAATGATTTCGTGATTGAATTGATTCTTCTGAAATATTCAGTGTTTTTGGTTTTAAAAAGAATCTGAACCGATCAGTGTTCTCGCGTTTTCTGTAGAACATCGAGAAACATCGCGGTACATTTTGACAAAATTGACGTTCCAGGAGAAAACTTGTTTCACCCCAATTGTAACAAAATGTTATATTTTAGGGGTCCTGAGTAAGAAATGTTGTACGCTCGTAAGTCTTATTTCTGCTAATAGTTTTTAGTTTCTGTGTACTTTTCAGCCAAAGTTTTGCGTAAAAATATCAGTTTTTAGAGACTGTTCTGTACTGTACTGTATCAGCCTTTTTTTTAATAGTCCACTGCAGGACTTAGGCCTACCCACGAAGGGTGATTAGGCCATATTCTCCACGCTGACCCGGTGCGGGTTGGTGGATTCACATACGCCATCGAATTTCTTCTACGGACATATGCAGGTTGCCTCACGATGTTTTCCTTCACCGAAAAGACAGTGGACTGAAATTCCGTACATAAAATCCAAAGAACTCATTGGTACGGGACCGGGATTTGAACCCACGATCTCACGATTGTAAGGCGGGTGTCACTACCTCTAAGCCACCACGGCTTTTTATAGACTCATCACTTTAAAATCATTTAAATAACTGTAGAAACTAAGACGTATAAACCTAACTGTTGAAATGCTGATTACATAAAAAAAAACACTCAAATCGGATAATATTAGAAGTAGATAACAGTTTATTATTTTTATGGGCATGTTGGCACTTCACAGTTGCCTTAAGTCGTCACTTTTAACTGCTGTTCTGTGCTTTTAACCATTTTTAACGCTTTCGGCCGGGTACGCAACCATTGTTCGCAACTGGTTGCTTACGAAGAGTTTTTCCTCTTCATAGGCAACTAGTTGCCAAGGAAGATTTTTTTCGGCATACTCTACCAACAACTTTTTTACCCCCCATGGCACTACTGAATTTAGTTAACAGTGTATTCAGGGGATCTCCTCAACTAATAAATGTTTTGGGACATCTTACACACGTCCTCTGACCCCAAACTAAGCAAAGCTTGTGATTTGGCTGCCAGAGACTGATTATACTACATATACTTATTTTGAAATACATACTTATAACTAAATAACACCAAGATACATAGCAAACATTTATGTTCATAACATAAATATTTGCTCTGGGTGGGGATCGAACTCACGCCTCTTTGATCCAGAAGTTAGGGTTACTAACCACTGAGCCACCGAGGCAGTAAATGCTGCTGCAATATGATGATTATTTATTAATATCCACTTAGGTAAATACGTATGTTCAAGAACAACACCATTCTTACACGAGTTGCTGATTGATTGAATTATATTAAATTCACGGAAGACCAATAATACTGTTTGATGGTTAGTTAAGCATATCCAAGCTCTTTACAAAGCTCAAATTAAGCTAAGTTTTAAATAAACGCTTTATAAAAGACTACTTTCTTGAAGAGTTAAGTTATTAAACGGGAAAAGAAGCGAATGAGATAAAGGCAAAGAAAACTGCATTACAAAATAAGAAGTTGCGAGTAAGATCTTTTTAGGGTTCCGTACTTAAATGGTAAAAACGGGATCATGTTACTAAGATTACGCTGTCCGTCTGTCTGTCTCTCACCCGGCTGTATCTCATGAACGGTGATTGCTAGAACGTTGACATTTTCACAGATATCGTATTTTTGTTGCCTGTATAACAAGAAATACTAAAATCAAAAAACGGTTTAAGGGGTCTCCTATATGTATACAACAAACCTGAATTTATTACCGTTTTTCAATTGATATTAATAACGGTGACAGGTGATGCTTGAAATATTCACAGAAATATTCACTACAAAAATAAATTATTAAAAATAAAATAAATATTTAAGGGGGCTCCCATACAAGAAACGCAATTTTACTCAATATTAATAACGGCAACTGGAAGATGGTTCAAATATTCACAGAATATTCAGTTATAAATGAAAATAAAGTATATTAAGTGGGGCTTCCATACGGTACGGAACCCTTCGCGCGCGTGTCCGACTCGCACTCATTTTTTCTCAGATTCAGCGCTTGCTTTAAATAGAACACACGAATTGCATTTTGCTGAGAAACTGGCTCGGATTTTAAGGCTGAATTTTTACAGACGATTTCATCATTTGTAAAGACTAAGTTTAACGAGTTTAAAATGAAACTGAATTTTGTATTCTGAGGGTCGTGTCTTTTGATTTTGGTCTAGTTTCGTCTGCCTCTAACAAGTAGCAAGTCGATGGCGTCTAATGAGTTTCGAAACTTTGATCATGACGTCAAACTATGTAGATACCATTTATTACCAACTTAATATCAGCGTGTTACTACCAATCGTAAAAACGGTAAATTAATTCTACTTCCTACGTTACCAAATTTTAATTTAGGGGCTTATTCTGTACATCACAACTAACAACTTTTTTCTACGACTTTCGGCATAACTCAAAAAAAATGTTTGTTGTTCCATAGAAAAATTTAGTTCATCCGCGACAAAATTTATGGAACAGATGATTTTTTTTTAGTTTTGACGAAAGTCGTAGAGCAAACGTTGTTAGTTTTGATGTACAGAATAAGCCCCAAGAAGGATGCTAATTGATTAGAAATAACTCTGTATACCTAGCCGTTAATTCTATTGTCTAAAGGCACACAATAGACTGGGTCCGTGTAGTATCTACTACATATATGTATTTGTTGAACAATTCTTGAAAGAATTTATACGGTTTCCAATCCCCTATAAAGTAAAATTTACCTACATACACCAAGTAATCACAGTCAACTAAAAACTAACAAGTATACACTAAAATATTGAATTTTATATGTGAAGTGCACTTTTAATACAGAGTATATTACACATAGTTCTCAGTGAGAGTGATTAACACTCCACAGCATCCACTTCTGATTTTACGACGCCAACGCGTATTTTTGGCGGGAAACATTTTGTTTTAGCGCACCCTGTTGAGTAATTTTCGGGAATTGTTGGGAAATAAAATTTTGTCCTGTATTTTTATCGCTGATAGCAGTTTTAGAGTTTTTTATAGATATATATTACAGTTGAAGCGCCTGTATCAAATAGAACAGAAGACTAAAACAGCTACCAGTACTGCTACATAATATATAAAAAGAAATTGGACCATCTACAGACCACTGAATATCAAGAGATAATCCAAATGCTTATACTACTCCATAATATATAAAAAGCAATTGGACCATCTACAGAGCAATGAATATCAAGAGATAATCCAAAAGCTTATACTGCTATATAATATATAAAAAGCAATTGGACCATCTACATACCAATTAATATCAAGAGATAATCCAAATGCTTAACCCTACTTCAATAAACTAATCACACAATGGATAGCCGTGGTGGTCTAGTGGTAGTGCACCCGACTTACTTACAATAGTGAAGTCGTACGGAATTTCACACCACTGGCTTTTCGGTGAAGGAAAACATCGTGAGGCAACCTGCATAGGTATGTCTGTAGAAGAAATTCGATGGCGTATGTGAATCCACCAACCCGCCCTGAGCCAGCGTGGTGGATATAGGCCAATCGCTCTTTGTGGATAGGTCTACGTGGACCATTAACAAGATTATTTTTTGCAAAAATTAGCGTGACCGACTTCACCCGTCTACAGAATTCGCGAATATTTCGCACGGATCGATGTAGCATTTTCAGATTACTGTTGATTTAACAAAAATGGCTTAGCCGATTTCGATAAAATTTAAATGGGACCAATTTCGAAGTATAATACTCTTTCCAATAATAATAGAATTATTGAAATCGGCCAACTACGAAAAAAGCAATGCGTGGTTATACATAAAAAAAATATATATATATACGCGTCGAATTGTATACCTCCTCCGGTGGTTCGTCGGTCAAAAAGCCTGGCATAGGTACAGGTATTGTACTATATACTAACTAGTAGTCCGCCCCGGACTTGGACCTCGCGCCATTTCTATTTTATATCATAAATACCTAATGGGATTTAAAAAATGTAACAATATTTGTTTGAAAGTTAGCGATTTATTTGAAAGACATAGATAACATTCGGTGAAATGATTAAAAATAGTCATCCGCAACTCCAGCAAAAAGTGGCGCTATTTTGGCTCTTTTTACCACGGCCCTCGTATCTTCGCAACCACTGAACAGAAGATGCTCATATTCGAACTTAAAAATTCTATAAATATAAACTACGTTCATGCTAAATTTCATGGAGATCGGTTTAGCGGTACTTGAGTTTTGAATAATTACTTTTGAATAATTGCATTGACTATACTTTTATTTATGTATAACTTTTAAATTTGAATTTAATTGACGTAGTATTGTTAATTGTAATTTTTTGTCATTTTTTTTGCCCTATACAATCATTTAGTCACTGTATAATTAATAGTGTAAAGAAATGACATGAATGGCATGCCTTAAAAATATAGTTTCCAGTTTTTTTTAAGCGATGCCTCAATAGAAATCATTCAATATTTTTTTTGACATTTCTCAAATTTGACAAGTGCATGACCAAAAATTGTTTTGTTTTGTTTTTCATTAAACTTTATAAAGTGTTTTTTATTAAGGTTAAGGTGTATTAAATGTGTAAAATGTAGGTAAATTAGTAAGCGATAAAACCCATCAACTTATCACATAAAATATTGCATGCCAAAAAGCTGAGTAAGGCGGACTATTTATACGATTATTCTGTATGTACCAACCATGTCAACCCATATTAAGCAATGAATAAATATGAATATGAGTTATCGTCGAACAAATATACATACAAACATACACCCAAGTGCCGGCTCGTCCCAGTAGACTCTGAGACCTCACTTACGCTCGGTCAATTATGGCTTAACCCCTCAAACAGGAAGAATTTTCTTCTCTTTTCTGTGCTTGATTCTATTGACTTTTCCAATATACCAAGCGCTACACTTGTATTAAATTTCACAACGAAGTAAAACAAGATAAATAACCGTATCGTAACGTATCGGTATCATTGGCGAACTTGTGCGATATCCGTACAACTTCCACGAGAACAAGTTTACTGCCTGACCTACAATGTTCAGCATATAGGCGCAGAGACTGAAGTGGAAAAAGCTAGGGTTGTATGAAACATTTTTAGCCGACTTCAAAGAAAAGGTTGTCAATTCATCTGAATGTTTGTTTTTGTATGTATGTTACGCGATTACTCCGCTGATAATGAACCTATTTTTGATAGGGGTGATCCTATTTTAGGTTGGTTGGTTAAACTATAGCCGTCCGGTACCCGCAGGGAGGGGGGAGGAGGGGTGGGGGAGGGGGTGGGGGGTGAGGAGAAGCCCCCCTGCAATCCCCCCCTGCCGGAGGCCCTTAGTTTTTGAGTAATATTTTTTTTAGTACTTAACCTCACTTTCGGCTACATCAGTATTTTTAACCTATTTTTTGTTTCACATGTAATCTATCAAGGCGGTTCACTTCTGGCACTTCGCCGGCCGCTGCCGCGGCACGCTCGCTTCGCTCGCTCGGCTCGTGCGTTGTTTGTCATGTTCTAACCTAACCTAACCTATTTTGTGTTTCACACCTAATCTATCAAGGCGGTTCACTTCTGGCACTTCGCCGGCCGCTGCCGCGGCACGCTCGCTTCGCTCGCTCGGCTCGTGCGTTGTTTGTCATGTTCTAACCTAACCTAACCTATTTTTTGTTTCACACCTAATCTATCAAGGCGGTTCACTTCTGGCACTTCGCCGGCCGCTGCCGCGGCACGCTCGCTTCGCTCGCTCGGCTCGTGCGTTGTTTGTCATGTTCTAACCTAACCTAACCTATTTTGTGTTTCACACCTAATCTATCAAGGCGGTTCGCTTCTGGCACTTCCAAAGTCGTAACAAAAATCGAAAAACAAGAAAGCATTCATTCACGATACTACGAGAGAAACGGAATAAATGGATGACAGTGCATCTGTCAGTAAGACAAAATACCGGCTTTTTTTGCTTGTGATACGTTTCGTTTCATTCAGTTTGACAACTTAATGCATAATATTGTACCATTTTCTCAACATTGCGTTCCATTTCACATGTTTTTATTAAATTTTAATTTAATCATAATTAATTTAAACTACGCCTCCGGCAAAAAAAAATTGCTGGAAGAGCTTCAGGTGGACTCCAATGATACCCCTACACTCACACCTTAATCAAAATCAGGTACCGGACGGCTATAGCCAACCCGTGGGCTGTGCTATTTTTGGCGAAAAATAATTTTAAGTACAATAATCCAGAACTGATATCAAATATAGCTAAGGATATGGAATAGACTGCATAAATATTTACATACTGTATAAATATTTACATAAACTCGGTATGTCACTGATGAGGTAGATGGACGTTTTAATTAAAGGTGTTAAATTCATAGGTCCCTCAAGTCATCTTTGGTCTTAGTGCCTCATGTCGAAAATGTTTGACCGGTGTATGTTATCTACTGCGCTGGATCGTGGTCACTCGCTACGGGCTTATTAATACACTCCATGTAGACCAATAAGCTTTTTTACAGTAAAAAAAAAACAACGGGTTGCCCTCCAGGAGTGACAGCAGAAGTGAATACTTGAACATTTAAAGTACTATCATTTATGTGGTAAAATACAATATCACACACGCACACTCGCGCAAGTGCCTCCCGTGCGCCGCTTAAACGAAACAACAGGAGCAGGGATTCATTTTTTGCCGCGTGGTAGAAAGAGAGGGGGATATTACTTCCTCTCTCTCCCTCCTTCTTACGAATTTTCGATCTGAGGGCTAAGTGCGAGATTTTCGCTCGAGCTCGATCGCGTTAACGTTTGATGTGATTTGTATGGAAATGGCACAGCGCCATCTTGTGTCACGTACAGAAAACTGAATAGCTAAGTGTGGGTATTTTTTTACGGTAATGTAACGAGCGCCAAACCGATCGAACACGAGCGCGGCAACGTCTGTGATTGGCTAATTCAAGCGTGTGTGTCAATGTGCTCGCGTGTGTACGCGGCGCGCAAATCTCCCACTTGACACTCAGGTCACGTGTCTTGACGCGAGTTTAAAATTTTTTACCCATCCCAAAAAGTGCACAAAGCCGCTAAAGAAGTATTCAAACAAATTTGGCTTCCAGCTCTCGGCCTTTTAATACCGCGCTTGTGCCATAGAAGTTCGTTTCTACTTACATTGTTTATAGCAACAAGACGACATTTTCTAGTAAGTTAGCTCCTTACACCTGTTACGAATTGAACTTTTTGACGTAGACCTGGCTTAGTTGAAAAGATGTAGCGAATGAAAAGATGACTAGGTGTTTGATAGCGATCACCAAAGTGTGTTGTGTTTAATTGAGCGATTGAGCGATTAACTTTAAATCTTTAGGATTTTATGAATTAATTGATACCATTAAATTATATGTGTAAATGATTGAAAAAAGATAAAAATCAATTTTTGAAATGTTATTTAAGTTTTGGGTAAATAATTATTTTGACTTTAAGAAAGTTATCATAAAATTATTCTGAAACTTATAAAACTATAAACACTGTAACATTACTTGTAAGCTCACACCATAATTAAACTTAACAATATTATTATTTTTTAGCTCAGAAGTTAAGAATACTTAGTTACCATTGTATTAATGTAATTATTAGGAAGGCTATCTATCAAAATACAGATGTTCTCACACCTAGTTTGATGGCCATGACTACATATTATTTCATGTATTGTAGTGTTTAAATAAATAAATAAGCAGATCCGATGCGATCAGTCTTTGTATGGGTTACCGTGACATTTACAGTGCTGCCGTGACTTAGATAACACGTTAAGCTATAGGCCCCGGTTGTTTTAACCATTTAGCTATTTCAGAGGCCTTCAGGCAGCTTAAAAACTTTATTACCAGGGCCAGCTAACCCGGCTATACGCAATTCTTACTTAGGTACCTAGTCGAAAAGGTTCGATACATTTTCTCGTAAGCACGTTACTTTAATTGTATTTTATTTCACTTTACTTCAAAATGGATACATTTTATCCAATTGACGAGAAAGATCTTCTGAGTAATGTAGCTTTTATAAAGGAATTAAAAAGAAGCAAAGTTACAGATACAGCTTAGCGGATTGGCTAGTTGAAATGGCAGTTGGCAGGGCACATAGCTTGAAGAACTGATGACCGATGGGGTCGTAAAGTTCTCAAGTGGAGACCACGTACGACGGATGACCTCATAACACAGGTTCGCGCTGGATGCGAGCCGCTTCTAACCGGTCTTATTGGAGATCTATAGAGGAGGCCTATGTCTAGCAGTGGCTAAAAACGACGACAACGACGACGATGTGTGTGGACCAGCCGAGTATGCAGCGATAGAAGCTGCAGCTGAAGAAATTGATATTGGATGTTAAAAAACACCGTAGATGAAGGGTGGCCTTGCTGTACTTATTCATCGCCCATATTCCCTACGTACAGTTAGGTTTCCTTAGACAGTTGGATGGACAAGCCAAGTATGCGGCCGTAGCCACAGCTAAAGAAGTTAGGTAATATTGGATGTTAAATAAGACCGTAGATGAGGGATACCCTTGCTGTATTCATCGCACGTATTTCCTGCGAACATCTAGTTTTCCTTAGACAGTTGGATGGACAAACCAAGTATGCGGACGAAGCCACAGCTAAAAAAGTTAGGCAATATTGGATGTTAAATAAGACCGTAGATAAAAGGTATCCTTGCTGTACTCATCGCACGTATTTCCTATATCCATTTAGTTTTCCTTGGACGGTTGAATGGACCAGCCGAGTATGCGGCGGTCGAAGCCGCAGCTGTAGAAGTTCATACTGGATGATATGTCTTCGGACCATGCCACCGATCTTACCATACGCCGCCGATGACCCTGGAAGATTACATGAAGTGTAAAAATAAGAGATGGCGTGACTAGCACAAATACTTATTTTGAATAGATTATACGTGTTAGCATCATCTTAGGAGCTTATTCTGTACATTAAAACGAACGCCTTTTGTTCTGCGACTTTTGTTGAAACTCAAAAAAAATTTTTGGTTTTCCATAGAAAAATATTGTTCACCCGGACAAAATGTATGAAACAGCTGAGTTTTTTTTTTAATTTTGACGAAAGTTGTAGAACAAAAGTTGTTAGTTTTGATGTACAGAATAAGACCCTAAAAGGATGCCAATTGATTAGAAATAATTAGAAATAACCCTGTACACAATGAAGTAGGTACGAAATACGTTTTAGACATTAGGTTAAGATTACCCTGCTTGTCACTTTAGTAGTTAGCAAAAGAAAGTGTTGTAAATTCAATCGTCTATCGTCCTTGAGCTACTTTTATTAGTATCAAACAATAAAATTTATCACAAATTAATACAAGCAAATATATGCAAGTAGGTACCTTATCCAATCACATCCTCCAGTCTCTCTATAAGGAACTTGAATTTCATTTCTCACTATACTCCCGGTCTTGGACGGTAAATCCTGAATTTACGGTGAGTGCGCCCGCTGAAGGGGCACGGAGGAAGAACTTAGTTTTTACAGTTCCCCGTGAAAAAGGTAATACGTGTTGCATTGCTCTTTCTCTGCTTTTCGTCTGTTTGTTTCGTCTTAGAGCTATGTAGATTTATCGAAAACATTTTTAGAATATACAAGTTAATAAAACTTTAAAATGAAATCCTTACTTTATTTTTATATTATAAATCCGAAAGTGTGTTAGTTAAAAAAGAAAGTGTCTCTCTCCATTTTGCAGTTGCCTAAACGAGATCACTTTTAGCGATAAAGCCGCCATTTGTGACGCTTGTGGTTTTCTCCCTTTTTCCTGAAATTATTTTTCCCTATCTAAAATGATTTCTTTTCTCTATATATCTACAATGATTACCATCCATTACGAAAAACAATGCTTCCTCCACCACAGTTCAATTAAACCCAAACAAAGCTGACACCAATTCCCGACGTAACTATCAAAACAAAGCCGCCCTTCCTCATAACCCGCGCCATAAATCAACGGTGCCTTAATACTGTCGCTTCGACCTTCACCTAATGACCTGAGACCCTACCGGTGTTGCCAGTCTAGTCGCCAAAATTTCGTTTAAACTGGTTCTAGATAATATGAAACTGAAATCTAAATAATATGTACGAACTGAAGTCGAATAGATGAGGTATTTTCATGTGAGGAATCCCATGAGGTGGGGGAGTCAATGATGCCTTAATACTATCGCTTCAACCGTCACCTAATAACCTCACCAGTGTTACCAGTCGAGTCGCCTAAAAGTATTAAATGTCGCCAAAATGTCGCTAAAGTCAAAATTCAAATACCTGAGGTATAGTTCTATGAGGACTCCGATTAGATGAGGGGCAGTTAACGGTACCAAAATACTACCGCTTCGACCTTCACCTAATGACTTGAGACATCACCAGTGTTGCTAAACAAGTCGCCAAAAAGTCGTTCAAAGTTGCCAAAATGACGCTAAAACTGATTCTAGATAATATTAAACTGAATGTTAATAATATGAACTAAATGAAGTCGAATAGATGAGGTATCCTCTTATAAGAAATCCCATGAGGTGGGGGAGAGTTAAAGGAACCTTAATACAATCGCTTCGACCTACACCTAATGACCTGAGACCCCACCAGCGCTGCCAGTCGAGTCGCCGAAAAGTCGTTAAAAGTCGCCTATATGACGCTAAAAACTGATTCTAGGTAATATGAAACTGAAATCTAACTAATATGAAACTCCAATTGAAATCTAGATGATGTGAAACTTCAGCCGCATAGAAGAGGGATCTTAAAAGAGGAATCTCTTGCAGATCGGGGGGCAACGGTACCATAATACTTACATAAATCGACAAAAATTGCTAAAATTGATTCTACAGAAGTTGTCTGCCAATGAAATCTGGATGAGGAAATTAGGAAATTCAAACCTCAATCGCACAGAGGGGGGATCCTATCAGAGGAATCACATGCAGGTCCTCATCTGCATGTGATTCCTCTTATTGCCTTAGCGGGATACTACTAGTACTTAATACTGTCGCTTCTGCTTTCATCTGTTGACCTAAGATCCCACCACAGATCAGAGAACAACTGATCTGGGGATCCCACCAATGTTTCTAGTCAAAAAGTCACAGTCTTCAAAATCACACAACCCATAAAAAGACATGGACCCCGGAATATAATAACCGAATAATAACTTATAGGTAAAGTAAAAGGGGAGGGGCGAAATCACGTGGGAAAATAACAACAACCTTGAAGTTTTCTAGAAAGTATTCTTGTATTATATTATTTGTACCACCAAAGTCGCAAAAGTCGTGGACATCAAGAAATTCGCCATTTTTTGGGACAAAATTGTTAAATTGGCAACACTGCCCCACACACTCACGATTTCTCAAGACGTAGAAGAAGCGTGTGAATATTTTATAGGGGCTTGATTGTGAGCGGACGAAAATGCAGCGTGAAGCAGCGACCAAGGTTGCATAGTATCTATTGAATGGCTTTGAATTTGTCTCCAAAGGCTTTATAAACCAAATCTTACAACTTGATGTCTGTAATATTAGCTACAAGCGGCAGATACTCGTAACCCAATCCTTCCGCAACTGTTAAAAGAGCTTCTGTCAGTATTGGGCTATCCGCAGCTTGTAACTAATATCACTGCCGCCAATTTATGATTCGGCCTATACATTTAGTTTTGAGGCATATTTACGCGGTATTTATACAGAAACACAGTTAATTCTTAAGATCTACTTGTATTGAGACATTTTAGCATGTACTAGGTTCATTATAATGCTTACTAGCGACCCGCCTCGGCTTCGCACAAGTGTATTATACATATATACAAATAAACTTTCCTTTTGAATTACTCTATCTATTTAAAAACCGCATCAAAATCCGTTGTGTAGTTTTAAAGATATAAGCACGGACAGACTGCGGGAAGCGTCTTTGTTTTCTATACCAATATTATAAAGAGGAAAGATTTGTTTGTTTGTTTGTTTGTTTGTAATGAATAGGCTCCGAAACTACTGGACCGATTTCAAAAATTCTTTCACCTTTAGAAAGCTACATTATCCTCGAGTAACATAGGCTATACTATATTTAAAAAAAAATTAGGGATCCTTACTAAAACTCCAATAATGTAACATAAGGTGTAAAAAAAGACCTGAAAAATTCCTTACGTCGCGTGCGCTGCGAAAACTATTGATGATGGAATAAAATAATGTACTACGACTTTGTAGAACACACCATAATTTATAAAAAATATCGCGACAGCATATATCTAACTTTTTTTTTTTTTTTTTTTTTTTTTATTTATTTCAATCAAATTTACATGAGGTTATAAATCTTAAAACACTATTAAACCTAGCTTAGGTTTGACAAAAGTGTTCTAGTTCTCTACTTACAATTACAGGTTATTACAAGTACCTAACAAGTACCAGCTCAGCATAAAAATAAACAAAGCCGAGCGGTCACCGCTATTCATTACGGCTGCCGTAGGTACCTACTTGCTTCGCTCCGGCTCAATCGAGACCGATGCGACGCCGACGTACCTCGTCAAACCAGGTGCAATAAAACACACGCGGCCGGTCGCTCGGCTTTAGATACATATAGGATGCTCCGTATTAATGTTCATTCAAAGTCGTAAAATATTGATTAAGGATTCGCTTGCAATTTGACACTGTTAGTTTATCCCTTATTTCACGTGGGAGGTTATTAATAAGGGTTGGAATTAAATATTGCGATGTACGTGTTCCGTAAAGATTTTTATACCTAGGCACTATCAATTTTTTATACCTATTGCTTCTTGGCACACCGACTGATTTAACTTCGTGCTGAATGTCTGTTCTGAAAAATTGTTCACTAAGTAAACTATATTTAATTTTGTTTTGAATGGGCATCACATTACAGTATTTAAACAAACCCCCCTCGTCATTTACATATTTTTCTTTTATTTTAACTGGGACAATTAGTTTGAGCAATCTGTATTGAAGCGTCGATATTTTTTCAAGGTAAGTTTTGAATGTTCTCCCATAACTAGTTAACCCATAAGATACTATGCTTTCTACTAGTGCCCTGTACATTGTCATGAGTACAGAGAAGGGCACTCGGCTTTTGATGATAAAAAAGTTAGCCATTATTGCTCTAATCTTACCACATACCTTGTCTACATGCTTTGACCAATTAAATCTATCATCAATAATTAGGCCTAGGTAAGTGTGCTCAGTCACCCGTTTTAGATCTATGCAGTCTTTAGTGCACGTGATTCCATCGGCGACTACCGATTCGTGCAAACAATCGTGACTGTGCGCAACCACCCTGACCTTTGTTGTGCATATGTTATGGCTGGAGTGAACGTGTAGTAGTTTTGTCTTCGCCGCGTTTAAGACTAACCCTGCATCATGGGACCATTTGCAAATGGCTGTAAAGTCAGCTTGAATATAGCTTTGTGCCTTGGATATGTCACTGTCAGCAGCAACCAAACACGTATCATCGGCAAACTGGTACACCTTGCAATGCTCAATTACATTGTTGACGTCATTTACATACGCCAAGTAGTGCAACGGACCGGCTACAGAGCCCTGCGCTGTACCCTCAGTGACGTCAACAGTATAGCTGAACTCTTTACCTACTTTTACCTGAAAATTGCGGTCTTTCTGATAGTCTTTACACCAATCTAATAGTTTGCCTCTTATTCCACTATTATCTAGCTTCCGAACAAGTAAATTGTGCCTAAGCATGTCAAAAGCTTTGCTATAATCAATAAAAACAAGCAACACATGTTTTTTCTCATTTAGACTCGCATTTATTTCATCAGTAAAACGCGATAGCAGTAGTGTGGTGCTCTTTTTTGGCTGAAAACCATATTGCGTGGTAGATAGCACTTCATGCGTTTGATAAAAATCTTTTATCAGGCCACAGATGTACTTTTCTGCTACCTTGTCAATGACTGGCAGTATTGTGATTGGCCGATAGTTACCGTAGTCGCTCGTGCTGCCACCTTTATAAATAGGTCTTACTATCCCCGATTTAAGCTCTCGAGGGTAGGTACCTTTAGCAACGCATGCGTTTATTAATCGCGCGATAACCTCAGCTATCCTATCAGACAGTCTCTTTAGGTCTACAGCTCTAATTCCATCTGCTCCTGGTGCTTTATTTATGTTAATATTACTCAAAATTTTACTCACTTTACGGCCAGTAGCTGCTTTATAGTAAATAGATTTATCTATGGGCTTTTCATACTCACATTCCTTTAATAATTTTCTCGAGCAAGTAGGTATGATAGATTTAACATTGCTTTGGAATTGCGTAGCAAAATTATCAGCAATAATTTTGTTCGTATCAGGGTAAAATGCTTTTTGTATTATACCATCGATTGAATTGCTTATTCTTCCAGCCATAGTATTTATTATCTTCCATAACATTTTCGTATCACATTTATATTTATCTATCTCTTGCTTGTAATATTTATTTCTACATTTATGTACAAGTTTATTGGTTTGATTTCTAACTTTTTTATATTCAACCCTTATTTTTATATTACTTGTATCTTTTATCCACATGTTATATAAAGCGTCACGTTTTTTACACAGTTTTATTATTTCCTTATTAACCCAGCCCCTAGCGTTACGTTTAGAATTGTTGTTTTGTTTATATTTAAACTCTGATTGCTTATAGCAATAATTTATATTATCTGTAATGTATTTATAAATAATGTTAGGACAAGACATTGTTTGCGTTGGTTGCCAGTCAATGTTGTTTAGATGTTCCAATAATTTAGAATTGTTACAGCGACTTACATAATTCGGAGCAACCTGTACATGCGAGTGCCCTACGAGTGTGGCCACCGTCAGTCTGTGATCGGCCAGTACGGTGCCTAGTGCAGCGCAGAACGCATCTCTTAACTATTATAGTTAAGCGGTAATAACTGTTCTTTTATTCTTAAAAATTAATTGAAATACCGTCGCAGGAAAAGGATCTTAATTTGTATCTTGGTATTAATCCTTATCAAAATAAATTATTTCATATTCAAGACTGTTTCAATAGCTTTATGCAACTTTTTAAATTATTTAATTCAGACATTTTATTACAAAGATATTACGAGTTCAAAAATGTAATGTAAGTATTATAAAAGTTTCGTTTCGCCGCTCACTCCGCTTGGCAATTCATGTACTTTGTACAATGTACATAATACAAAATTCACTTCGAGCAAATATCTATAGAGTCACAATCGTGAAAAAAGTGTCCGAGCCAAAATCCTGCCCAAGCTACGTAGTGGGCAGGCTTTTTAGTTAGTCGTAAGGCGATTCCAAGCCGACTACAACGCCGCGCGATGCCAAAGTGCTCGGTTACAGGCACTTATTAGGTGACATAACGTCGAGATTCGAGAAAACGGGTCATTGAGAATTGAGTAGGGTGCTTTGGCCATATCCACCACCAGTGCCAGGGCCCAGTGTGGGTTGGTGCAGATTGCCACACAATATTTTCCTTCGCCGAAAAGCCAATGATTTGAAATTCCGTACATAGGTAAGTTCCAAAGAAACTCATTGATACAGGATCGGGATTTGAACCCACCACCTCACGATTTTAGGACAGGCGTTACTACCACTAGACCACCAAAGTTATATATCTCCGCCATTAGTGTGTCGATTTATGTTTTATTGGTTGTAAATAGGTATGCAGTGGCGTAGCGTGCCTTGGAGGAGCCCAGAATGAAACATAGTTGGGGAGCCCAAATCACACATTTCTCACAAAAGAAACAAATATGCTTGCATTAAATTGAAATAAATATATACCTCCTTACCGCAAAAGATTTAAAGAATGTTTAGCCGTACAATTTGTACTGTTAAAACTTTAGTGGTAAGACGGTTATTTATAAGTTGTCACTTCCTCCTAGAAATTGAGCTAGCCAAACAATTCAAATGAAATATACACTTTTCTTGCCTTTTTTTCAGGAAATTGATAATTGATAATGAATAGAATATAATTACCTATATCAGCTAAGTAAGTCTAGCTGAAGACGATTTCAGTTGTTATAAAATTTCTGCCTCTTAGGACAACTTTTGGAAGAATGCTTAACCCGGGAAAAAAAGAGATGATTTTTTTTCGGGAAGCACGAGATTAAGTGACATTGTGGATAACATTTTACTAGGTTTTGCTTACACACGTTAAGGCCCCTGTAGCCCGGGAGCCCCGTATTATTGACACGGCTGATACTGCGGTAGCTACGCCCCTACACATAGTATGTGAAACGAATTGTCGACCTTAAAGTTCTCGAATGTAGACAATGTATTGGCAAGTGTAGCGAAGGTCTTCACGTGAATCTAAGATCTGGTCGTCACGTCCGGAACACGTTGGATGCCAGCGCTTCGATTCCTTCCATCACAGCTCTTTGGGTTAGCAAGTTGAAGAGGCCTTAGGTAGGGCACACAATTCGTAGAAGTAGAACTGATGTCCAATGTTTTTCAAAATTCTCGAGTGAAGACAAGATCAAGAAACTAACTTACATGGGTAGAATGTATAGACTGTGGGTCTGTAATATTTTAACGTCGCTTTCATTCTCATCATTGTCATTTTCTGAAATCAGGGCTATATACGTATGTACAGCCACCCAACACATACGAACTCACTTTTATTTAGATATGCCAATACCTACTATCTCTTTTTCATAAACTTCGAACAGTTTAAGACTACGGAAACTCTCGCGATTTGGGTAGGTTTTAACTCATCATAATGGTTCATCCGGTATGTCTAGCATGTGTGTGGCGCATACCTACATTACGTGGTATGTATATGTATAGCCAATCATACCCGGGCAAAGCCGGGACGGGCAGCTAGTATTCTATGTAGTGATGTCAATTGAATTAACCTGACCTGACTTCCGGATGTGGCTTCTTGTTTTCCGCGAAAGATAAATATTCAAAACGATACTAAAGACGACATCGGTTTTCAAATGCAAAAATTGAACTTTTTTATCAAATAAATAAAATAGTTTGCAGTTTTGGCAAAAAAAAACAGGACTATATTCTGTTTTTATTTTGCCAAACAGCAAAACTACAATATACCTCAATTCCTAGATTCTCTTTTTATTGCGAATATGTGCCCGTCGTACCATTAACTTACTTGGTCTTAAGATAGTTGAATGAATCGGGCGTTACTTTGCCGAAATTCATCTTCAAATCTAAATCTTTGTTTTGAATAAATTATTATATAAAAAATATTAACTTACTTGCCTTCAACAAGATAGCGGAAATACACTAAATATTTATTCAAAACAAAGATGACTTGGTCTTACTATTCGTATAAAATCACGAAATGTTGTCAAAAATGAAGCACACAGTCTTAAAAATACTATTCTACCTTATCAGTCACTTTCTTCATTGCCAAGCTGTTAAATTATCAACTGTCTAATTAAGTATGTCACATATTCAAAACATAGATACTGTCTGAGCCTCTACTCTGTGACCTAGGTCGCGGTGACGTCATAGCTGGGAGCAGGCCAAAGCAGTAAATGCTCCATGGTTAAACCTGGGCTCCAAATGAACATGATAGCGGGTTAAGCTCTGTCTGTTAATGTTCATTTAGATGTACGGACTTGGCCCTGTCTCCCCGCTGACGTCACTGTAGTGGACATAGAGATGACGTAAGATATTTGCGGAGCAAATAAGTCGTCGAAGTGTTTTGTTGGCAAACGTAGTTAGGGTGCTTTATGGACAGGTGGAGGTATGGCAGTAACAGTTGCTACGCAAAGATACATATATTGACAATACGAGTACGAGCATGTATAGATCGAATCGAATGGGGGGATGTGAAGTTAGTACAAGCTGCGCAAAACCCAATCCTGGCTGAAGCTCACTTCACAGCTGCGCAAGGAATGGGTTCCGCGCAGGTTGTAGCTAACTTCCCACCCGACACGAAGTTTGATTCTGCCTATACGTATGTTATTGTATTGACAACGCTACTGGAGTTAAAAGACAGAACGAGTACTATCTCGTTCTGTCTTTTCAGCTCCCTGAGGGTTTGTTATGAGTTTTTATGTAAACGGAAACTGCTGTAGTTTCCGTGAAGTATACGTTTTTGTACAGCGCCCCTGACGGAAATGAGAAGACCTAACAAAAATGTATGGACCCACACAAAAATGATAATAGTTTTTGTTTACTGTAAGATCAACAAAATCTAACTGTTACCATGAAACCGTAACAGCTAAGAGCTGTTGTGAACAATGTCACATTTTTGCCAAAATAGCGGACCAATCAAAAACTGCACATTTATTTTCGTTCAAAAATCACTGATCTTGCCATAATATACATATCTTAGTCAAAGAATTAACTAATCTATTGTTTGTAATTATTGGTATGTTAGATTAATTATAGATTGGAATGTAGTTATTGTTACGAGAATCTGTTGTCTAGACAAACCTTTTTTAGGTTTTTAAGATAATAGCATTAGTTATAATATGTTTGTAAAAGTTGTTTAAATAAATATATAATATATAAAAAAAAATTCAATAAAAAACAAAAAAAAAAAAAGGTAACCTAAACAAATTATGTTTTAGAATGAGTTAAAGTCGTCGTATCAATTTTGATATAACATGCATTTAAGGGTTAACTATATGACGAGTTTTAATTTTTTTTGCCTTTGTCTTAACCACACCCAGGTTCCTTTATAGAACCGAAAGCTATAAGTGTGAAGCGTTATTATATATTTTATTTTCGTTTTACTTGTATTTATTGGGTTATCTACAGTTACGGTATCGATTCTACATTAGTGTTGTAACTTGCCACCGAAAATAATCTTTTCTTTGCGTTTGAAATGAGACTTGATTAGAAACTTACTATTAGAAACTTGAGTGACACTACGTATTTTAAATTCTGATATATCCCATCTCTGCTAAAAATGGAATCGATGAAACAATTCGCAAACTACAGATCCTACTAATATTATAAACGCGAAAGTTTGTGAGGATGGATGGATGGATGGTTGGATGGATGGATGGTTGGTTGGATGGATGGATGTTTGTTACTCTTTGACGCAAAAACTACTGAACGGATTGAGATGAAACTTTGCAATAATATAGCTTATACATCATAATAAATAATATACATCAGAATAACAAACTCTGACATTAGGGCTAGCCACCCGGCCTATACGAACTTACTTTACTTATCAGAATAACACATAAGCTGTAAATTATAACGATATTGCGTTAAAAATCAAAATATCATGCGAGCGAAGCCGCGGGTAAAAACTAGTTACCAATATTTTTATCATGCTTTTACGAAACTTAATTAAGCTTTTGAATCTGAATACATTCTTATAAAGCATGGAGACATAAATAGCTCAGACATACGCCTGGAAATTTACCAAAAATTGGCAAACGGCAAGCTCATATTCTTGCATCTTGCAATAATTCACGAGGTCATATCCGGATTTTAGTACATTTTTCATCCTTCTAGTTTCATTTTTTAAGTCCCGTTCTAATTGGCCAGTTATGATCACGATTGGCAACTGGCCCAAACTGGCCAGAACTGGCCTCATTCGGGAGCTATGTGGGTCGGAGCCGCCTGCATTGGAGTTATTCCAACTTAGATATCTATCTTTGATTGGTGGTGGGTGGAAAATAGAGCTAATTTAGAGTTGTTGAAGGCTGTGAACAATCACTGTAAACATTGCTTTACAGTTATACATTGGTAGTGCCTAATTATTTTAAGATGATTGTCCAAGTTTTGTTTTTGGTATTTCTCCTTGAACCTAATATTAAGGGGGCGCCTAATGCCAAAATCGACTTTTTAAAGACGTGGTGTAAAGATAACGAACATAAATATCCATATCATAAAAATACTATAGGAAAGGAAAGAACCTATAGTAGCAAAGTAATCGCGTAGAATTTTGAAAAATAATATGGTTACCTTAGAAAAAAATTAAAACTTCGCATCATAAAAACAAACTTTTTTTTTCAAATGCTCGAAATTATCAGCGACAACACCACATTATTTTTGACAAATTACGTAGCTAAAATAATGTTCTAGTCAAGTAATCAATTAGTTTTTTTAATATATGCTTAAATTTTGATAAAATAAATAAAATGTCACCTAAAAATGAAATCTGGCGCTCGAAGCCAAAATCGTCGTGAAATGTGTCATGCGATTTTCGACCCTAAACAAAGCACCATAGATGATAGCGGGCGATGCAAGAAGCGCGGGTGAAATCTGTTTTTTTCATGGCATTAGGCGCACTCTTAAGGCTTGCGATCTTTGGCCGGTGTGCGGCTTGCGTCGTGTTAGCAAATGCAAATGTATGTTGTACCTTAAGGTTCCTTATTTGAGATGCAATTAAAATTTCTAACCGTAGGTCGTAGTCGTAAAAAAAATAGTTTTGCGATCATTACTACAAAGCCATTCTCAAATTAATAATAGGTATATTGCCATTGTATTTTTATATTTTTCAGTGTCAAGAAGTTAACCATATCAAATATTTTTTTTTTTATTTTAATATAATGACAATACTACATTACTACTACATAGAAAGCAATTGGATCATCCACAGACCCTTGAAGGTCTAAAGATAATCCAAGTGCTCAAGCCCACTGCCAGTTGGCAGCGTGCCCAGCATGCTGGCAGCATTGCCACGCTGAATGGCAATGCTTATACGTTGAGCCAAATAAACACCAGCATTTTGGTCACGCGTCGCGTCCACCAGACGCTCAGAAAGACTTTTGAAAACGAGATGAGCTCCCGGCCCCCACGAAAACGGTTAACCATATTAAAGTAACTGGACTAATAATGTAAATAATAACTTTAGCAGCTCTAGCAACTAAATATGTTTTTGTCAAAATTATAAATCGACAAGTACACAGATTATCTATATTATGCTAAAACTTAGACTAAAAATATCGAAGAGACAGAAAAATTGTTATAACATTGCTACCAATTTATAAAACGACTAAATTTTCTCAAACTCATGAATTTAATTTCTAAATAGTATTCGTAGCCATTCCGCTAAATTGCCGATACGTGAGCATCCCATTTCAAAGCTGGATAATAAAAAGATCTCCGACGTTCTACTTTCTTAACGTTTACTTATATTTTGTTTAACGATGGGTAGTTTTTCCTTCCACTATCATAATCTTTTATTATTGGATGGTATCCAAAATTTTACCTACTATGACTTTGGATTATACATTTCATTTATTCCAAGCTTAATAAAAGAAGCTGTACAAACTAATATATATGCGCGAATATAAAATTAACTCTTAGCAGAGGAAAAAAAGGAGTAACGGTACTTACTTGAAATAGTCGCACGCTGAAGATTAAGAATTTCATGAGTGCGCGTCAAAATTAAAATTATGTGTTAATTCCTGATTCGTACCGCCGGGGACTGGAAAACTCATCCTGCTTTCCTTTATCCTGAGAGATCTAATTTAAAGCTTTTCAAGATTCGAGTGAATAGATATCTTCTAGGTCTGCGTGTTTCATCTTTGACCACAACATCGCTTTCCATAGCCAGGACCAGTTGGTCAAGCGCGGACAAATTCGCGATAAAAAAAATTTTGGAATAGTCCAGAAGAAAAGCAATCTTGAAGAAAATCATTCAGCAAACTTGCAACTATGTCAAATGGAAACTACTTAAGTTGAGCACGCTCGAACTAAGCAACAACTTAGTTTTCTTAATTGCTTGCGAAGCCCAGTTTCTAACACATGTTACTATCTCCATCGCACTTCTGCAAGTGGCTGTTCGAAAACTTGAGCTTTTTGATCTTTCGAGTTAGGAAAGGCCTTTCACGGTGTTGTATGTTCGCTTTCCTTTATATGAGTTCGGGATTCATCTTCAGATGTTGTTGTTCTTGTTTCTGTTGCGTTTCGGAAGCAAATTAACGTTTTGTGCGAGTTTAATTTAGATTTAGTTTGGGTTTCACTGTCTATTTATATCAAGGGTTGTCACAAGGTACTTTACTAGTTGCGCTATTATTTTTTCTTATTATTTTATATTTGAGATCAAAATAATATTATTGTAATTTTTACGTGTAACGAAATATAATGTAAAAGAGATCAAATTACAATTTTATTGTTCTATAACAGTGTTATTGACAAAACAAATTGGAAATCGTGAAATCTCCGAAAAGAGTCGCACAGTTAACGAAAACGATACGTTCATACATAATGCAGTATTTTCGATGAATCCAAATGGGGTGTGAGCCCTAACTAAATACAACAGCAGCCTTTTAGCCCTTTTGAGCCTCGAAAGCCGCTCATCCCCTTGAATTAGGGCATTAGGGAACGCGCCCTCCACACTACGTGCCGAAGTGTCTGCGATTTCGGACGACATGGGCGGAAATGTTTTTAGTATTTTTATGTTTGTGTCGACTATTTTGTTTATTTAACGGTGGAACGTGACCGCAGGTTTATTGGTTAAAGCTCGAAGGTGCGGTATTGAAAGGGTTGGATAGTTTTGGAGAAATTGGGGAATTTGTTACCAATTTCGATTAACGGTTTAGGTTGGATTATTAAAAGTTTATTTGTTTATTTTAGTTTTGATGACTGTGCTCATCATCATCATTATCAATATAGAAATCTGACTAAGTTTTTTACAAAATTATGTTAATCCATATACGTGATATTCGCCATCTCTCTTTTCTTTGATATGTAAGTATGTATTAAGTAGTACATAAAACTGCGACAAATCAATTTAAAAAGTGTCAACTTAATGTTATAATAAAATTAAGAAACTCGCAGGGGCGGCTTTGTGGCGAGCCGTCGGTGAGTGGCGACATCGCGAACCCTGATTCTCTGGGGCTAAATGAGACCCCTGACTCCTCTCTTGCCTTAACCGGCCTGTTAGGAGTGGAAACCGCAAGAGCTAAGAACCTAAGTTCCAGTGTGGAAGTGTTAAAGGGCATAACGCTGCTAGTAGCTCTTAGTGAACGCGCAGCACACCTCTCAACACCTTAAGCCGTCCACACCGATGTTGCCTCTTTGGCGCCAATATACGGTAGCTACGAGTATTACGGGGGCCCATTTAGTGGATGGCAAGTCACCACCCACCTGAATATTTGAAACGAGGCATTGTTTGGCGGGTGTCGCACCTCATTCCATAATCCAGTTTTGTATAACACCTATAGAAGTTCACCACAATAACCCATTATTTTTTTAAATTAATTACTCACAATAGGCTCCTTGTGCCTTCAGCCCTACAACATAGCTAAATAGTGTTGGCTTCGGCTCCACTGATGCCCATCAAAAAACCGGGCCTGGCTCGAGAGATGTATATATCAAATTAAGAAAAAATATAATTAATAATTTTAAAACCGATTTTCTTTAAATTGTTTAAACTATTTATAACATCTATTACATGTATTTATCAAATGATTCATTTTTTTCTATTTCTTTAAAGTCTCGGTTATTTTTATAGTATCTCAAAGGAATAACAATTTGATTGCTACTCAGACTACGACATAACTGAAAACCAAATCAAAGTTATATCCCCATGACGTTCGTTCTCTAGCATCTAGATACAATAAAAGTGTAGTATCCTCTCCAAGTCCCCGAAACGTTTTCGCAAGTTCAAGAAATTTAGCGAAACGACAATTTGAAAATGCCGTTTGAGAAACGAGAAAATGGAACCTGATTTTTCGAATACGCTCTCAGTTAGAATACGAGCAGATTTCATAAAATTTTCGTAAAATAAAATTGGTTTTACCTTTCTTGAATTCAAAATTGCAATGTGAAATTACTCTGAAAATATGATTCTAGAAAACTATTTAGGTACATTATTATTATATACTACGGGACTAATCGCGCAATAAAATTACGATGATTTAAGTTATCGGCGTCGTGGAATCTTGTTGTCAACAAATGCAAATCGCGTAGTGTAGGTAGAAGGACATTGTTAGATACCGTCAGTGTTGTGTGTCGTAGTGACAATTTTTCAAGTTCAAATTGAATTGGCGGTACCAGCTGTTTCATATTCCAGTCTACCCGAGACCACGCTCGATGCAACTCGGCCGAAACGTCGGGATGAGAAGGTATTTATTTATCTCGTAATATTAGTGCGCGATTAGTTCCGTAGTATATAATAATAATGTGATCAAATCGCGAAAGTTTAAACACATTATTTAGGTAGATCTCTTTCAAAATCATTATCAACTTCTTAGCTTACAGAGACAGGCGGTTACAATGAACAAAAATGCTTCCCGCGGTCATCCATCTGAAGACTCACCGTGCCGAACTTAACTTCGATAATTCTACTATAATTATAATTCTATAAACGCGAAAGTTTGTATGTTTGTTACTGTTTCACACCCAAACGGCTGAACCGATTTGGATAAAATCCGGTATGAAGGTAACTTAGACCTTGGATTAATAAATACTCGTAGGCTACTTTTTATCACGGACTAACGCGGGTAACACCTCGAGACGCAGCTAGTCGCTATTATTTGGTATATATAAACAACTACGTAAGTCTAGTCAAATTTACGAACAAAGGAAACGAATCTAAGACTACGCTATCAGTGCTACGGGCCTATGAGTTTTACTAGAAATACATATATTGAAGGGTCTCATTGAGCAGTGGACCTTCTACGGTTAATATCACGATTGTGATGCATCCTAGTGCGCTTCTACCCCAATTGGCAAAGTTAAACACTCGAGTTGAAACTTTGCACAATTAATGCGGTCTCGTGTGCCTCTACAATCATAACTCTGTAATGAGAGCCCGCAAATGTTCAATATTTTGAAGCGCTCGGCTATCTCTATCGCTCTTACTCTTCTAGTAGAAGAAAAGGATCTCGAACAAATAAGTAAAAGCATAACTGTATTAGGAGCTTTTCTGTTTTTTATTTCTTTTTTAAATTTCGCCCATTTTTGGACAGGCTAAAGCCTTTAAGGCCATACGTCTTACGTATTCTTTGATTTCCATTATCTTTGACTTTTCTTCTTCTTAGTAAAACAGTGGACTTTACTAGAAGCTTCGATGAAGTTTTGAAGACGGCACGAAACGACATGTTTTACCACATCGCTACTTTATACTACTTGCCTACACTCATGCACGTATTTCAGCTAATAAATGAAACACCGCAACTTTTGCACTATTAATTAATACTGATAGAAACACAAGTATTAGAAAATAATACATTGCGGCGACATGATTATATTTTGTTAGCTGAATACCCACAGATCCTATTTTAAGGAGTAAGTGGCTAAATATAATAAGAAAAAGCCGTGGCGAAGATCTCTGGCAACCGGTTGCATCTATTGTCATCTGTTCGGATCATTTTCGTTTCCAAGGATTTGTATTTAGCTAACAACCAAGGTCGTCGGAGATTAAAAAAAGGAATCGATTCCATGCAAAGTGCGTGATTTTTTTTATCGAATTTCACCCAACTTTACCGACAAAAAAGGAGCAGTTTATCAGGTTTCCCAATTTTGTTGGTAATAAATACCGTAGTGTCATAATATTTTTGTCGTCAGTATTGTATAAATATGTAACTGGTAAATAAAACTAAATCATTTGTAAAAAAAAATATGTAAATAAAAAAATTGTAACAAAATATGTTTTATTTTAAACATTATACATAACCAGTATAAATCTATTTATAACCAATCAAAGCGCGGATAAAGCGCTTTTCGGTGCGGAAGTTTACGGAACCCTTCATGCGCGAGTCTGTCTCGCACTTGGCCGGTTATTCAAATTATTTCACATCACAGCATATTTTGTCAACTTTGTGGAAATTCTTTAAAAGTTGGCAACATTACGCACACAAACATGGGACTCAGCGCGCTAGTAATTACAGTGTAAGGCAATTCTCTGTGTGCGTGAACTCTCCTACATGCATGCCCAGCCTGGCCACCTATTTTTATTACCGTTGCAGCGCCACACTCTATCTAGACAAGTGAATAATCTAAGATTTTTTGGTTGGTTTTATTTTTGTTTTAGATGATCGACTCTGTTTATAGAAAGCTGTTATAAAATGACATCAAAAATTTTTGTCAACTAGGTCATTGCAATTATTATTAGCTTATAATATTAACTTAAAGCCATTTAGTATCAAAAGCCAATACACACTTCGGATCACTGCTCCAACATAGTTTCTTTTAATGCATATGATAACCAAAAATCGTCATAAATAGCAAAGTACAGCTCTATTATAAGATCTCAGTGCTTCACTTGATAAAATAACTATCTCATCAAACTCCGACAAAGCGTAGTTCTCGGTTTTATTATGAGAAATAGGTGTAAAAACTTCGACAAAATCCTATAGTAAAATGAAGTGAGGTCTGAGTGAGTAGTTCCAGAAGTTTAGATCCTTTTATTGTAAAATTTGTGGGGATAATTTAATTTGAAAGTTATTCCCTGGGATATAGATTGACCCAAGTTTTAAGATCTTGAAAGTCCGATATTAAGGCTGTTTTGTTATTTCTTAACTAAAGGTACTTGAGCGTATATGAAGTTACTTTTAACTTATTGTAAGATCACAATGAATCGTATTGCTGTCGTTGGGTGTAAGCAAACTCAAAGAATCGCTTACCGCTAACGTCTTAAGCACACCCTCCTCGGGTCCAAAATATCGCGGTCGTGACACGAAGCCGTGCTGAAAACATACAATACAAAAACACTTTATTGACACCAATAATTAGGAAAACATAACAAAAGAAACAAAGAAAAGGCACAAAAGGCGGTCTTATCGCTAAAAGCGATTTCTTCCAGACAACCTCCAATTGATGCAAGAAAACGTATAGACGACAAGGACGGTGTAATTTATAAAATTATAATAAAGTAAGTAGGCTCGTATAGGCCGAGTGGCTAGACCTGGTGTCAGAGTTTTTAGGCCGTTTAAATGACAATAATTATAAATAAAGGTTTTCGCGACAAAAATTCAAGTGAACTTTTTGTATGAAACTGCTGTTTTATATCCGCGATCTTGGAGTTGGCCCAACCGTAAAAATTGTTCATTATGATGAACTGCATCGGTGGCTCAGTGGTTAGTGACCCCGACTCCTGGGTCAAAGAGGCGTGGGTTCGATTTCCACCCAGGGCAAATATTTAAATGATGAATTTAGGTGTTTGCTCTGTGTCTGGTATTTAGGTATTATCTATACATACGAGTATAAGTATGTATTTAAAAATATGTATAATGTCTTATAATCAGTCTCTGGCCGCCATATAACTTAGTTTTGCTTAGTTTGGGGTCAGAGACCGTGTGTAAGATGTCCCCTAATATTTATTTTATTTATTTAACATAAACACTTCTGTTAATCCCTATACGTTGTAAAGAAACACCTTATATAAATATTTATTTAGCAGACAGAAAAAAAACTATTCCATTATGAAAATTCTAAGAATTTTATACAATACTAGTTTTTACCCGCGGCTTCGTCCGCCTACGCAATATGTCATTATAATTTATAGCCTATGTGTTATTCTGATATATAAGCTATATTATTGCAAAGTTTCATCTCAATCCGTAGTTTTTGCGTGAAAGAGTAACAAACATCCATCCATCCATCCATCCTCACAAACTTTCGCGTTTATAATATTAGTAGGATAATTTTTATTTTATATACTAGGAATAAAAATATTCTAAAACCTATTCCTACTAAATATACATAAAAAATTGTCAAACCTTTTCGGAAGAGTTTGATAATGGTAAACGTTTAGACACGAGATTTCTATTACTAGAAGATTTACGTCGATTTTTTATGCCGTAAAAGACACACTTTTTTGGCTAACGATTAAATATAATTTTACGTGTAACATAATTATTTTACACCGTTATAGACACCCTCAGCAGTAAGAGCCACACGTAACAGTGCGTGACGCAACCTTTTTGTTTCTTAAAGTTAAGGGAGAAATTTACGCCCCAATCCAAACCCTTTATTTCCTAAGCAATAAAGTTTATTTTTGACTGTTTTTTTTCTTAACCGCATTGCGGTTACCATTTCAGTTAAGACAGAAACTTTAATGGATAAGTGAATAGGTGAAAATTACGTAAACTTCGTAGAGTTACCTACTCTATACGGTCTTATAAAATACTCTTTGACGAGTGACGTGCCCTTCTGGCGCAGTCGGTAGTGCATCTACCTTCTGGGTCTCGGGTTCAACTCCTGGCCGGGCAGGTATTGTTTGAATAAATTGGAACTTATCTACTGAATTTCACACGTGAAGGAAAACCTCGTGATGCAACCTGCGTACGTCCGTAGAAGAAATTCGATGGCGTATGTTAATCCACCAACCCGCACTGGGCCAGCATGGTGGATATAGTCTAATCACACTTCGTAGGTAGGCCTACGTCCTGCTGGACTATTAAAAAGGTTGATACAGGGAGGCCATTCACTATGTAGGATAAATGCGGCTTGGCAAAAATGCAGAATTGTAGTAAAATTAATGGGACAGACAAAACCAAAACAAAACAAATAATATTTCACGATTTCAGTTGATGTCGTAATCACGAGAACAAATTATATTCTAGTCTAGAGTGCCTAAAGTTACACCAACCAATTAATATTTCTTCAATTTTCATTCGCGTTAATTCGCGTATTTTCTAAAGAATAAGAAACGAAAGAATATTCTCTCTTTATCTTAGGCTTTCAACTAGAAAAAATCATAACAAAGCACTGATTGCTTCTGCCTATTTCGAAGAAACTTTCATTAGGTATTCGTCTGAATTTGAATAAAAATAACAACTTTAACCGAGAAAATCAACAGACTGCGAACATTGAAACAAAGTTGTTTTTATTAACCTAATAATATTCGCTACATCCTAAATTTCAAATTGATCACTTGGAGATAAGGAAATCGGCCAGAATAAAAAAAGTATGAGGATATCCGTAAAAGAACCAAAGTTACCGATATATCTCAGCGGATTGGTAAGTTGAACAGAGCACATATCACGAAGGATTGGTGATCAATGGACTCACTTCAATGAAACTAGCGTGAGAATTCATCATGACGTAAAACTACATATAATTATGTTCAATGGACTCGAAAAGTTCTCAAGTAAAGACCACGCACTTACCGGCAAGCGCAACGTAAGACTTCCACCCACAAAGTGGACGGATGAATAAATAAATAAATAAAACGTTTATTGTTCTTGAAAATTAACACATACCAAGTTGTACACTAGATCCCACACTAGGGCGACCTGTGTCGTGAGATCTAGGCTCTTCCTTAAGGTACCAAAAACAAAATTACTCTTATAGTATACAAACTTAAATTAACATTCATCCCCTATTCCATTCTATACATTCCCTAGTGCGCTGAATCCCACACTAGGGTGACCTGTGTCGTAGGATCCAGGATCCTTGCCAGAAGGCAAGGTAATACTTGTTTAATACATTTCAAATTGGGAAAACTTACTAACATGATATATCTAATTATTATTTTTTGCGGAGAATACACGTATGACGTCTTCTAGATCGCAGTATCGCGCTGGATGTAGCTCGCTTCCAACCAGGCCTACTGGATATCTTCAGTGGAGGCCTATGTCTAGCACTGGATGTCCTTACAAACACCGCTTGTACCTTTTATGTTTACTTTCATACAGTAACTAGCAAACTCGGTCGTACCCACAAAAAGCGTTTTGGTCATAATAATCTATCACGCCCGCCAGTCCAGTATGGGAAGGTAGCATGTAAACCAGAGCGGGAGTCTGCAAAGCCCCTAAAAGAAGTTTTTTTACAACATAGTGTAAGCCTTTCTAAACTCTATTGAACTGTTTACAAGAACTATGCACAGATGGACGCACAAAACGCCACTTCATTGTAAATCCTTTTTAGATTTGTAAGTAGAGAAGACACGAAGCACAATATTGTATCACTCTAATTGGTACTTACTAATCGTGACCCAAAAAGATCGAAACATAACAATAATGTTAAATTCTACAGCCCAATAGATTCGGGATTAAACCCGGAAACGAAGCGGGAAGAAAAACGGGAAATTAATTACATTACCGGAACCCAACAGATGGTTACTTAAATTGATTTCGGATACATTTGGTCATTGGGCTAGAGTTTATGGAAAAGACTACGCTTGTCATGAGCACAACGCTTGCTCACTATCGGTCACACAACACAAGTCATCGAGAAAGAGTGAGAGGAAGAACAACCATTCAAAATCTATGCTAGAGCATAGTATACATGTATGGGCGTTAGTCCACTGCCGCCGTCGCCGGACTGTCACCGAGAACGAGATTATTTAGGGCCGAGTTTAATATGACGTGACGGCGATCGTTCGTCCACCGCGACAGATCTCGCTGGTTTAGTTTGTTCCAGCTATCACGCGTGGTTGTCGCGTTTTCGAAGAAATAAAGCGATGGCTAGGTTAAACCGACTACAAGTACTACTTCTATAACTTCTATTAAGAAATAAAATCGTATTTAAATTTCATGGCTATTTTTATTACAATTATGTTATGATAAATAATTGATGATGGACAAAAAAAATAACCGAGCTAATGTGTATGGTGCGACGGTAATATGTGGAAAAGTTTAAATGTGTTTTATATTGCCGGCACATCAGCCCGCCAAAATCTCGGGGCCGCTCTGGCGGTCACGCCGATCTACTCGAAATCTCGGCGGCCGGGATGACGGCGCCCGGGTGACGGACGTGCGGTGGACACGCGGCTATAGTAAATGTATGTACCACTACTTCGGAGCCGTCATCTTGTTCTCGGTGACGGTCCGATGACGTCTGCGGTGGACAAAGGGTCTATGGATGTCACAGTATGCCATTTCAAAAGTTTCTATCGTTTGGAAAATCGTACTCCGATCGACTGTGTCTAGCCTCGAATAGAGATTGAGGCATATTCACCACGCTGGTCCAGTCTCGAGTGGATGGATTCACATACAGATACACCACTGAATCCTCTCGAGACGATTACAAGTCGCCGTGTATTAATTCCAAAGTAAAGTAAAGTAGATTATTGTCAGCGATCACCGAAATTAAGCAACGTTCTGCACGGTCAGTATTTGGATGGGTGACCGCGGGACCGCGTTTAGCCATGTCAGAGGCCTTCAGGTGGCCTAAAAACTCTGACACCAGGGCTAGCCACCCGACTTAAATGAACTTTACTTTAATTCTAAAGTACTCGTACATTCATTGATCATTGGCGAACGTTTTCCCACTAGGATATTCCATTTCAAAACTAAGTCAAGTCAAATACGCTGTATGCTGATGTTAACCAAAAATACAATAGACCCAATTTTAGAGGCGCCATCGTAATTATAATAAAAATTTAGAATAACCTTGTTTCTTTTTCACTACATGCATTTGATAGAGAGAATACTGTTTTACGTTGCTATTAAATTAACGATGGTGCCTTTCAAATGGGGCATATTGCAGGTAAATTAAATACTGTGTACATAGTGGTATTAAGTGTGTAAGCGTCGTCTTGTAATGTTTGAAAATATCATTTTCATAGCAATAATAAACATGGGGCTTCAAACAACCTCCTCCGGTTGATTCAACCTTAGCCTTATGTTTCCCGTCTCTTCCAGATATTCTCGATATCTTTGACAATATCGACGCATGTTAATACTTCGTCGAGGTCCATCTGTGTTTCGGCCAATTTAGCAGATAATCCTGCCCCCGTTTTATACGATAATTCCCATTGCACGGCGTTTGTACAATTTTATAGGCACTTCTATTCGCTGCGGTAATAAATATTGGGTACTTATTGAGTAATTTCATTTATGGTTTAAGGTTATCGCTTATTACATTTATATGGGTTAAATGCCATTGGCACAGAACCGAATAGAAGCAAATGACTTAGTAGAAAAGATAACCGAAGTGGGATAACGGCAGCATATGATGATTGTTTAAAAAACGCCAATTAAGGCATATTATATTTTTTCATCACATCTATTCGAAAAGGACTACTTGGTTCGCCTTTAACTGCGCCCAAAGGTGGTGTTTTCTATAAGGAACTTTATAAGTGCGCCGGAATTATCTTTGCTGCGCACTTTTTGAATTTGGAACAAATAAGTGCTCCGGAATGATCGTTGCCGCGCACTTTTTGAATTTGGAAGTTTTTTTTCTATGAATGAATGAAAAGAATGTAGATATAAGAAAATGAATGAAAAGAATGTAAATATAAGTTTTAATTTGTTTCATTATTAGATACAATTTAATTTCAATTTAGTTGTTACTCTACGTTTTATTGAATAATAATATTGCAATAAAATATGAGGCGCCTTTTATTTTCTCATAGAGGTGATGAAAAGTAGAGTGTACCACTCGGGCGTAAAATATATTTTTGGCTCGGGCGACGTACTTGGAATCCCTCGCTACGTTCAGAATTCTGCTAAAGATTCCCTCGATACGCTCGGGATTCTACTCTAGAATCCCTCGCTTCGCTCTGGATTCAAAAAAGCGCCCGCGCCGTAAAAATATTATTTTGCTCCCATATGATACAATCTACTATTATTGTTTATAACAGTCAGTTCTTCTTAATAACTGCTGCGTCATGTCCGTGGTAGAATTCATTTTATCACAGATCCAATGACAATTCTAATTTGGTAATTGTCTTGAGACTACTAGATAATTTCGGAGAGTTTATCAAAGAAAGCACTATTTCAAACACCTTATTTAAAAAGAAGTGTTTTTGAACAATTTTTAAAAGTTTCACGGATACGGCAGTGGTTCCATGTTTTGCATTGGCTTTATCAATTTTTGTAAAAGGAAAGATCATGTTTAAGTTTCCAGTAGAAATATGTACCCATCGACTTGGCATTTTTTCTTTCCTAATTATTGGTTGTCCCATGGTGACGTCACACGCCCATTCGAGTCAATTTTTAATGTAGTATAACTTTGTAATTATCACGAAAAATAAAATAGTTTTGCATAGAAACTTATACACATAAGAAATATAAACATTTCAAAATAAGTTTTTGAAAAAGAAATCTATAGATTAATTAACAATGTCAGAAGAGGAACTCTAGACTCCGCGCCACCTCTGAAGTCTGATTAGCTTAAATTTTTTAGTTCCTTAATTCTTACTTTTCGTAGTAGGTTCGTTCGTTCGTTTCAACCATATGACGTCCACTGCTGGACATATGCCTCTTCTAAAGATCTCCAATAGGACCGGTTGGTAGCGGCTTGCATCCAGCGCGATCTTGCGGTCTTAATGAGGTCATCCGTCCACTTTGTGGGTGGACGTCCTACGCTGCGCTTGCCGGTACGTGATCTCCACTCGAGAACTTTTCGACCCCATCGGTTATCAGTCCTCCGAGCTATGTGCCTTGCCCATTGCCATTTCAACTTGCCAATCCGCTGGGCTATGTCGGTAACTTTGGTTCTTCTACGGATCTCCTCATTCCTGATTCGATCCCGCAGAGACTCGGAGCATAGCCCTCTCCATAGCTCGTTGGGCTACTTGAAGCTTACTAATAAGGCCCATAGTAAGAGACCACGTTTCAGTGCCATAAGTCATCACTGGCAAAACACACTAGTCGAAAACTTTCGACTTGGGCACTGAGGTATGTCGGACGAGAAGACGTAACGCAATTTTCCGAACGCTGCCCAGCCGAGTTGGATTCGGCGATTGGCCTCTTTGTTGAAGTCGGACCTACCTAACTGGACTACTTGTCCTAGGTAGACGTACGAGTCAACGACTTCAAGAATTGAGTTCCCAACTGAAATAGGGGTGGGTACAACATGGGAATTACACATGACCTTTGTCTTGTCCATGTTAATTTTAAGACCCATCTGTTGAGATACTCGATTTAGGCCTATCGTAGGTCCCAAATTTAGCAGTCGGACTTCAGTTGTAGCATGATGTCTAGAGTTCCTCTTTTTTATATTTTTATCGTCAAAGGTTATCTCTGCGGTGCCTGTAAAGGACCGCAACCCTAGTTCTCAGCGGTTATGAAAAGGACTTTACGATAAAGCCAAAAAATCTACTAAAACATCCACTGCCGAAATAACCCACATACCCAGCAAGTTATACCCAATTTATTTGCTCAATTCCATTGCAATGCCATAGATTAAATAAGACAGAACGAGCTGCCCCGCCAGCGGTGTTTATGGAAGATTTATGAGCCAGGGGAGAGAGGAATGCTACAATTGTTGCTAAGAAGGGCTGTAATCGAGTTGAGCAGCCAAAAGTAAAGTATATTGATGTATTACTTGCCTTAGGTTTATATTGGTGCTAGCCAGATTAATTAAGAACGAGAAAATTCAAATCTTACGTTTGAGATTATCAAAATCATTTGACTTTAACCTGTAATGACATAAATTAACTGATAGAATACGCGAGCTGCTAAATCTTTGACAGGTTTGATAACACTGAAATCACAAGCACTAGGTACTTTTTTAAATAGACCAGGTGCCTTTATTAACTATACCATTAAATACAAGACTTACATAATCTAAAACCTTAGAGTATATAAATAACTAATACTCTAAGTCTAAAACTATATAAACTACTACTACAGCTACGAAACAAGCAATTGGATCATCCACATCATTGGTCTATCAACAGTCCGATAGGTCTAAAAGGTCTAATTGAAATACCTTCTTACATCATTCTTAACAACATTTTCTTACCATGGTACTGGCATGGTACTAAATTGCATAAAGAAAACTGATGTTACATGTAAAAAGAACAGCGATTTTTGACAAAATGTTTGAAATGATTTTTCAATGTCACAGTTGGTTCTATAGTAACAGTTGTTTATGCAGTTTTTAATTTTACCTCAACTGAAGACATACATTTGTTGCTAAGAGAGGCTGTAATCGACCTGAGAAAAGTAATTCTTACTTGCTTTAAAACATAAAACATACTGTATGAAAAACTTTTTTGTTTTTATCAGTCGGTTGAATACTTTAGTCCATAGTATTTGAGTGATAAAGGTTATACCAGGCACGCCCCAATTTGATTGTGAGCTAGTTAAAAATGCATAGAAACACAAATTGGTCGCGATTGACTTTCCAATGTTCGCCTCGTTAAAACTTTGTGAACCATCGACGATTACTCGATTTGTTTCGGTGAACAGTATTGATAGCTTTTGAGGTGTCAAGGTTTAGTTTGATTATGTTGAACTATTTTATTATCTGAGCGTTATTCTGTTTTGTTATGTTTGCTGGTGTCCCCAAGGTTTTAATAAAATGCAATTGTAAAAATTCGTATTTTACTCGTAGGTGACTACCGCATGTATCAAACATCATAATATTTAAAGCAATTTCCGATTTTGTTCAAAAAATATATAAACAAAATATACAAGAAATGCTACAAAATGTACCACAATTGTTGACAAAATGTTTAAAATTTTTTGCGAGCGCTGCGCTCGATCGCAATTTATGATATTTATGATAGTGATTCGACGGTGACTTATAATTCTTTGGTTGTTTCGGAGAAACATTGAATAATTTCCGCCTCGCTGTGCTCGCGCAGTATTTACCTCCTTGTTATTTCTATCCTTTATAATGCAAAGGTAGGTAAAGAAGTAGACTGAGATGATGATGATCTGTCGAACATTCGAATTTCCAACGTCCATAAAATGAGATTGTAGCTTTTTGCTACTTTAAATTCCATCACATTACATTGCGACAAACATTTAACGTAAGCAGCCACAAGCGTGTTAAGCGCCATTAATTCGGTACGTGTGTTAACGCCTTTATTTTTCTCTTCGCCTTAACACGATCGATTTAACATGTTAAGGGCCGAACCTAGTCTCATTATCTCACACAGTGTTTCTTTAAACTACAAACATATTCTAGGATGCCACGAAACTCAATGTTAGGACCAACTTTCATCATGGAGCTAACTTTGAAATAGCTAAAAATAAAACAACTAATAGCTCGAGATCCCACCGCAAGAACATCCCGCTCATAGCGTACACGGTTCAAACCAATTTTTTACGTAATTATAATTATGAATAGGACAATAGATTTAAATAGGGTTGCCTTGCGAAATTTGGCCGGAAGTATTTGAAATTTACTGTACTGTACTGTATCAGCCTTTTTAATAGTCCACTGCAGGACTTAAGCCTACCTACGAAGGGTGAAATTTAATAATGTTTTATTAATTTATGGGAAAATGTATCCTTCATTTGTTTTTTCTTTTCTCATTCATGAATTCCCTCAGCTTTATCTCATAACTATGATATTGAACATCATTGTATCATGTGTATTTCATTGTTAGTTTTCTAGTATAATAAACTTTCTTTCTTTTATATAATTACGTAAAAAATTGGTTTGAACCGTGTACGCTATGAGCGGGATGTTCTTGCAGTGGGATCTCAGACTATAATTAAGTAGTTTATACGAAAAGATTCAGATTTTCTCAAAATAATTAGTGAACAATTTAGTGTATAGGTATATCCAGATGTATAAAAATTAATGTTTGTCTGTATGTCCTTTATATAATCCTCAACTAAGCATTTGATCATGTGATGATCTTTAGCAAAGTTGTTGAGCAAGAAGAGAAGGTTTCTGAGTATCATTGACAGATGGTGAGACGAAGCTCACCGGGTCAGCTAGTAGGGAATAAAAATATTTTTTCAATTTTCAAGAAACGTTTACGAAAGCATAAATACGATAGTTCTCCGATAGAGATCCCATACAGGATAGTGCAATGCAGGGCATCAACAAAAGTGGACTCTCTCCGACCCTTACACTACATCCATGCAATAATATCCAGCCGATCCCTCTCCCTCTGCTGCGCTAAAGAGTAGCAAATAAACCTGTAAACCAACCACAGAACTTTCAGATTTATATTTAAAATTGTCACGGATATCAACATAATAGTCTGAAAAAAGACAGTTAAAAATACACAAAATCCGATAACCGTCCCTTAACAGGCGTATTTACGTATGCATGGACATGGGATTGGATGCCAATTGAGTCTGACGATTTGCTTATACATCTGACTCTTTTGGAGTCTGATGAGTTCTTCACGCAGCTGCTCGAAAAAGCCGAAACTTTGTGAGTTGTATGTATGTCTGGGCTCGGTACCGTTCATCTTTTCATCATCATTGTCTGCAATGATTGACTCCACAACATCCACTGCTGGCAACAGGCCTCCTGATCTCTTGTTCGAAATACTTTGCATCCAACATGATCTTGCAATCAGAATGATGTCATTTCATACGATCTACGATTCAGTTTAAATTACTTACGTTACTATAAAAAGACAGGTTTAATACACCAACATCGAGAACCAGAACTTTATCTAGACACGGCGGAAGCGTGTCCAGCCAAGACAAAGAAAAAGTTGGCGACGCGACGTGTGTAATATTACACGAACCATTTGGCGCCGATTTTGACCCCTTCATAACTCGAAAACGATTTAATTCAAATATATGATATTTAGCCTAATTATTAAAGTCGTATTAAAGTTGTTAAGCTAGCCTAGAATACAAAATTTCGTTAAGTTTGCTTCAACAGTTAAATAAATATAAATAAATAAATATAAATATTTTTGGGACATCTTACACACGGCCTCTGACCCCGAACTAAGCAAAGCTTGTGATATGGCTGCCAGAGACTGATATACTAAATATACTTATTTATAAATACATACATATATAGATAGTAACTAAATTACACCCAGACACAGAGCAAACACTTTTATTCATCACATAAATATTTGCCCTGGGTGGGGATCGAACCCGGCCAAGTCACATATATTGAATAAGGTGTAGAGTTTGTAGAGTAAGGACTTGTAGAGTTAGAAGCTTGGCTCTACATAAGATCTGGCTATATTTCACATGGAAATGTTTTGTTGGATCCACTTTATCCCATATACCTATTAGACATCGGTCCAGGTTTCCCGTATCTCTCCACTGCTAGTTATAACCAGTTAGGTACTAACCAGTTTCCGAGGGGTTTGTTCCAAACCGCTTCCGGCAAGCTCACTCAACACGAGTATTTGCCTAACTAACTTCAGTTTAACTGAACCTTGTATTGATTTCTACTATAATTAGAATCTGTGTTGAGTCGTGCCTGTACTGGGTGTTTGGATATTTTGAATGTATTCGTTGATGTCAAAATAAATTCAGTTACAGTTATTTAACTCAAATGAAGAGTACAACAGGCAAGGCAGCGTCAAATGACTGACAAGGTGGATAGACTACAGATTTCAAGATATGGGGCAAGTCGTCTCGATATTGCAGGAATTTAAGTTCGTACAAATTAATACGATGATTATTCAGTTATAATAATAATAATAATTTTCGGACATCTTACACACGTCCTCTGACCCCAAACTAAGCAAAGCTTGTGATATGGCTGCCAGAGACTGATATACTACATATACTTATTTTTAAATATATATACTTATATAGATAGTAACTAAATAACACCCAGACACAGAGCAAACACTTATGTTCGTTAGTTAATAATGTCAGAGCACAAAAAACACTAATATATACCTATGCGCTAACACAACGCCCTCTCTGCCTCTGACATAGACGGTTAAAACAACCCAGACCCACAATTTGAAGAGTCAGTAGATCCACGATAGCACTCATTTGTAAATGCCACCCGCGATCACCCATCCGAAGACTGGTCGTGCCGTCCGTTGCTTAATTTCGATGATCGCTAAGAAACACCTTGTTAAACAACTTCATAAGATTGCTGGTTGGCTCAGTTTGTAGAGCGTCGGGCTAGTGATCCGAAGGGGCAGGTTCAAATCCTGCGTTCACTTCAGATTTTTGAAATAATTATTACAATGATGACTCTTTGAGATAAAATCTAGTGTGGAAAGCACTCAAAATAAAATCATAACTTTATAAGCGTTACAGCTATTAAAATAAAGTGCTATTTAAGCATTTATTTATCTACATTTAAATCACAAGGTGGCCTTAGGGGACAGTTTCGTCTTTCCAAATTATAAATGTCGCACGTCGTTGAACAGAACATCTTGTATAACTGTAAATAGACTTGCTGACGGCTGGAACGTATTATTTTAAGATAGGACTGAACCTGAACCTCTAAAATTACACCATTATCATTAGAACCAACAGTGTAGCTCAACTAAGAATTTATACGGTTTTTCGCAAAATGTATACGAAACCGGAAAGAAGTTATTCTGATCATAAACAACTTTTTCTATGAGACCAATCTGCGGCAAGCAAAAAGAATTGTTTCATCATTATTTTTTGGTTAAACTGAGTTGAAATTTTGTATGGAACAGTTGTATTTTTTCACAAATTCAGTGTTACCAGATGGTCAATTTTAATTTCTACGGGACCAATTAATTAGATTGCAAAAAAAAGTTAATGTACGTTTTTCCATTCACTCCGTAAAATCTCTACACTTTGCAAAGCATCATTTTGTATATCATTAGTCTAATACCTACAGGTCTCTGGTATCGACAAATAGGTCGCGCTCCCTAGCCCGGACCTAGGTATAGCCTGTACTCAGATATTCTAGATCTAGTAACTATATCTAGACTAGTAATACCTAGGTAGATGCAATTTGGCGCGGGACTCGAATAGGAAGGCGGACGGTCGCGTTGCTTAGTCCAAGACATTAGAGGGAAGAGATTTTCCACTATCTAACAACGTTTTCTTTAGAATGTACTCGTAATACAGGTGCTACTTACCGCAACTTACGTGGTATTTTCAAAGCAGGTAACATGTCTACTTTAGTTTCGTTAGCCGCCATTCTTATTCTCTTTCTGTGTGGGGGCGATAAGTCCTGGACTGACGTCCCGCATGGGGTGTTATATGCATTTCCCCCTCTAGCGTCTACTCGAGCCAGCCCAGCTCCTTAAAGTAACGGATCGTGGCTCTAAGCCGCAGGCAAAACTGCTCCAGTGGCTTGGATGGTGAATTAGATGATGGCGGCTTGGATGACAAAGCTGATGACAATGCAGAGGCGGACTACTCCAGTGGCTTGGATGGTGAATTAGATGATGGCGGCTTGGATGACAAAGCTGATGACAATGTAGCGGCTTTTGTGAAGATTGAGTACTAGCGCGTGGACTCGTCTTGCATATCAATGTGGGCCGTGACGAATAATAGAAAAGTAGAGCCTCCTCTCTTTTTCCCCCTACTTTTCAGGGGGGGTTCCCGACAGGGTACACAAACGTGTAAAGCATAATTACTAGTAGTTCTCCGAACAGTAGACCACGCGGCACATCTCTTTAACAATATCTCAACTGTAACTGTGTTGTGTTTATTGTAAATTTTTGTATCCAAATAAAAGAAAAGTAAAAAAAATGTATCAATTAGGTAACTTCAGTTTTGTTTGTTATATTTGATTTGGATTTAAAATTTGTTTTCTGTAAATTTTCCAAAAAATTATTTAATTTTGTCACATTAAATTTATAATTTATATTCTTGATGTATATACGCAAGGCAAGATGTCTTCGCCCAGTAGTAAATTTCCAATTATTCCAATGATACCTAGGTACATACTTTTAAATTCTCTTCCGCTCTTCATTTGGACCACAAAATCAGATGGATGTATTCACCGCTGATGTTCTATCTAGTCAAACTATACCTACTCGTATTTGAGCTATAAACTAACCGATATCTTTGTTCATGGTATTACTATCTCATAAGTATATTTGCTGGCCATTTCCAAAAACCTTCCTTAGTGGGTAGGCCTTAATTGATACCTATTTGCTTTCTGGTGTTATAATTTATGGACTCCTAGTAAGAGAATATCTAGATTTGCGAATGCCCAAACCGGATATTCCAGCACTTAATAACCAAATCAAGTATTCCTCCAAGCAGAAGGCACCGCTTCGTATCTTAGAGGCTGATTTGCCATTCAAAAAACGTCCAAACTACGCCCCAGAGTGGGATCCTGCGAAGCCACGCGTATCGGATACCAGCCGTAAAATAATAAAATGATTTCATCTGCCCTAGATAAGGGTTAAATTTATGAAGAGGGCTATAGCTAGAGCTGCTAAGTCGTATTAGTTACAAGTATAGGAACTTCTAAGTAAGTTCAGTTAGACCAAGAGCTCAATTTTGGAACCGATATTTATAATCGCTACATACCACACTTCATCATTATCATCATTTCAGCCATAGGACGTCCACTGCTGGACATAGGCCTCGCCTAATGATTTCCAATAAGACCGGTTGATAGCGGTTTGCATCCAGCGCGATCCTGCGGTCCTAATAAGGTCATCCGTCCACCTTGTGGGTGGACGTCCTACGCTGCGCCGTCGGTTGGGGTGGCAGCCGGATCTCTGCCGGGGACTCTTAGCACCCCTTGCTCCGCCGTTACCGTGGTCGCTGCCGGAACCAGGACTAGCGGAGCTGCCGGGGACTGGGGGCCTGGTTTTATTTTGTGCCATCATACAAGGGGGATTTTGCCCATAATTGCCGCGCTGGGCAAGCGTGTTGGCAATCGCAGGGCGTAGCTCTCGAGACGGGGATGCTGCTGCCCATCCCCGCCCTGTTGCACTTGAGCTACGCTGTTCTGGATGGGTATACCGCCAACTGTCGGTTCCGTAGTACCTCAGTCGGCTCTTACCACACCTGGTACAAGAGGGTACCACACTTCGCTTCTCCGTAAACACAAATCTTCAAAAGCTTGCTTCTGCTCTTATAGTCCGCGCAACTCAAGTCGGCGGATGAGAAGTTAGCTGCAGATGACACTTCACCGTTATTCGCTAATTATTGTGCATGTGTGTACAATGCCGACGCTAGTGCCGAAGTGGTGAGTACAAGCGTAGGGAACGCGCGGGAGCCATGAGGTGGGCGGGCAAGTGTGCCCCGGCGTCTCGTATCTCTGGCTCTCGCGCATACCTATATTTTGCCTTTTGCGCAGCGTTCTGCGCCTAACTTCCCATCCGCCGACTTGTGTGGCGCGGCTTATACCCGGACTGGTGACCATTTACGTATACGTATAGGTTAAAAAATAGAGCCCCTGGTGACTAGCAATGGTATCAGAATTTTAAGCCGCCTGAAGGCCTGTGTAAAGCCGGAAACATACTATCGGACGCGGCTGACGGACGCGCCTGACAGCCGCGACTTAGCAATGTGCACAGTCTTAAGACATCCGGTGTACCAGATCGCTCTCGGACGTCCGAACGCTCAAGGTCGTACGTCCGCGACTTATGTCCGATAGTGTGCACGGCTCAGTGTACTTTCATAATCAGGTCGCGGCTGTCAGTCGCGTCCGTAAGCCCCGTCCTATAGTATGTTTCGAGCTTAACAGTATCCCTCTTTAAAAGATTTTAGTGAAAAGGTACATTTATGTTGAAATGGCAAAATATATTGCAGAAAGGACTGATGACTGATTGTCATTGCCATTCAGCATAGCAATGCTGCCAGAATGCTGGGCACGCTGCCAACCGGCACTGCGCTTAAGCATTTGGATTATCTTTAGACCTTCAAGGGTCTGTGGATGATCCAATTGCTTGTTATGAAGTGGTAGTTTATTTAGTATTAGATTTTTTTTTTCGGGACATCTTACACACGGCCTCTGACCCCAAACTAAGCAAAGCTTGTGATGTGGCTGCCAGAGACTGATACACTCATATACATATTTTAAATACATACTTATATAGATAGTAACTAAATAACACCCAGACACAGAGCAAACACCTATGTTCATCACATATATATTTGCCCTGGGAAGGGGTCGAACCTACGCCTCCTGGACCCACAAGTTATGGTCACTAACCACTGAGCCACCGAGGCAGTCGAAGATTATGTAGGTCTTGTATTATATCATATACCAGTATCTAGTGGTAGTTAATAAAGGCACTTGCCCTATAAAATGACTGATGGGGTCTAAATGTTCGCGTATGGAGATTATAGTGAGATACGTATCGGCATGGGCAGCATAGGACACTCCGTCATTCTGTATAGATTTATACTTTTCAAGTTAATTACTACGTTCACAAACAAACAAACTGTTGTCATAAAGAATCCCCTTGCAGAGCTCTTACATAAAAATCTTATGAAAAGACGTACTGTCCTTCAAACCTTTTAAAAGCTCGCAACAAACACACTCAAAACCACTCAATGTTTTGTACATTCCACTATTTATATTTATATCTTTTTAACTATTCAAAGGGTTTGGACTTTGATATAGTAGGTACGCAATAAAATGGAAGATGCTGTAGAGATAGTTTTCAAACTGCATAGTTTGCATTTTTACATTAGAGTGATTAAAACATTTGTTTTTATTCTTTCTGGGTTTTCTACACACCAATTAATCTTTTTTGGCAGCGTGGAAGAGATGGCTCAATCATCCTACGTCTTGCAGTGGACTATTTTTTTTATTTCAAATAGATTTGCGTTTGACAACACACTGCCTGATGTTAGGCAAATATGCGGTCTAAGATGTAGCACGCTTACCTAGAAGATACCTATTTACTCGAGATTTGAAGACACCTACATTGTACTTCAACGGAAAGATAGACTCAGGCAAAGCGTTCCACATTCTGGCAGTTCGTACGAGGAATGTGGACTCAAAACGCTTGGGTCTAACGCGCGGGATGTCCACCACAAAAGGGTGGCGCTTTGGTCGCGTCTGTCTAGTCGTACGATAGAAGAAAGGGGCAGGTGGGACCAGATTGTGCAACTCCTGGGTGCACTCACCGAAGTGTATCCGATAGTAGGCTGACAGACACGCCACCCTACGTCGATGCTCGAGACTTTGCAGCTTCGACTCAGTCAAGGTTTCGTTGCCTATCAGCCTCCTGGTTCGCCTTTCAATGGACTCCAAAGCCTCCAACTGGCTATTAAACAAAAGGCTGGTACAAGTAAGACAGGTTACATTTGCTGTTCACCTTAGACGAAGTCTTGGCGAGCCGTTAGTTCTATTACACAATACAAAGAGGTACAGTGCGATTCATATAAAACAGTCAGAAGAACATTTTGACCAAATAGCGACTTAGATGCTTCCTACACAGTATCGATCGGGTATAATCACCGTATTAACAACTATTACCTATTTCATCAACAATTCAGTAGGTCTGGACTGGTTCCCGACATTCGAGATCAAATTCCGGCTGCGGCCCTTGATACATTGGCTATTAAGCGGCTTATTTTGTTTCGACCCTTTCGTTAATATGTTTGAAGTAAAAACCAAGCAATTTTTTTCTTTTTTATAGATACTTAAGCAGGTATATAAACCGAATCAAACTTCTTGATAGCTGTGAAGTTGCGAAAAAACGAATCCTGACTTTAGCTTGCATTACAACTCGCTGGTTGAGCTGCGTAAAAACGCAGCTTGTAGGTAATTTCACAGCCGACAAAAAGTTTGATACGGCCTAAAGTAGATACTTTTTAGGGTTACGTACCTCAAAAAGAAAAAAACGTATCACTTTGTTGTCCGTCTGTGTGTATGTCAAGACTCTTTAACTCGGGAACGCGTAAAGATATCGAGTTGAAATTTTAACTGTATACGTATATCTATGATATCTTGCAGTTGTGTAAAAAAATCTCAGTTATCGCTTAAAAAAGTTAGAGCCGTTTATGTCGTAAAAAACTGCATATTTCGATACTCACAATAATCAAAACCTACAGGGTACATCCCGTTGATATATAAGTATGAAATTTGGCGAGAAGCATTGTCTCAGAGTACACAGATTGGAATAAATCTGAAAACTGTACATTTTTTATTTAAATCACAAAAAATAGGGCTTCAAAATTCACAAAATATGGGTTCAAAATTCAAACTGAGTAAATCGTATTATGTAAGGTATCATATAAAAGAACTTCATTAGCACATGCTAAAACAGGTTTCTAATTATTTTAACAATGTGTAATTTTCTATGTATGACGAGAGAAGTGAAAAAAAAAAACTTATTTGTCGGAGATTTTAACAACTTACTTCCCGATTTTGTGAAATTTTCTGGATTTGTACGGAACCCTCAATGTGCACTTGTCCGGTTTTTTCAACAATTCAGTAGGTCTGGACTGTTTCTCAATATTTGTGATCAAATTTCGCCTGCGACCCTTGATACATTGGGCACTAAGCGGCTTTTTGTATCGACCGTTACGTTAATATGTTTGAAGTAAAAACCAAACAACATTTTTCAGGTTTGGAGCAATGTTTTATAACTTTAGAAGCCTGAATCTCACGTTGTTTTCGAAAAGGATTCTGAGCTACTAATAGATACAACGCTACAATACGTATTTAGATTATACAGGGTCATAGGTATTAAACGCAAAACCTTTTGAGGGCGGGTCTCGTACATATAGACAGTTAACTTTTGTTCTAGGACTTTTAGAAAATCACGAAGAAATTTAATACAAAAAGTTCGTCAACGCGCTGCAAAATGTATGGAGAAACGACTTTTTTTGCTGATTTCAAAAGTCGCAGTACAAAAGTTGTTTGTCTATATGTACTAGACCCCTAATGTGATGTCTAGAATTGTGTTGTATTTTTTGTAGCTCTTAAAATACTAAACGTAAGTCGTTTAGTAAATATTTATTTTATCAACAATTCAGTAAGCTTGGATTGTTTTCCAATTTTAGAGATCAAATTCTGGCTGCGGCCCCTGGTAGGTACATTGGACTTTAAACGGCTTATTTGGTATCGATCCTTACGTTATTAAGCTTGAGCAAAGAAGATATAATATGGCTTGAGGCAAATGTTTTAGTTTTGTTCTAATATGACTTCAAGTCAATAAAATACACATTATTTATCGTAGGTGGATTCTTTGAGTCGCGCGCAAAATTCAAATATTTTTGGGTTTTTAGTATTTAAAAATAAACTGCTTATTGTAAGTTCACAAAAACTCACTTAGCGACCATTAATATAAATCAAAATAATGTCCTGTTTATGCAAAAGAGTCCACTAACTAAAAACTAAGGTGAAAATCTGACCACTAATTTGGATTTTAGATGTATGTATGTAACTCGTAAATGCTGCCTATTTATGACCACTAAATGAGTTTTCGTAAAATTAAAATGAGTAGTTTATCTGTAAATGTGAAGAAAAACCCAAAAATATTAATTTCGCGCTCTGAGCGAGACGATCATCGACGGTTAAGGATAACTCAAAAACCAGGGTTCAAACCGTGATCGAATGTCAATGATATTACATGAGAGGCACTAGATTTCTATTAAAAAATCAGTTTACCTAAGCATGCTAGGAAGGTAAAACGCAAAAAAATACAGAATTGAGAATTTTCTATTATAAAGTGAGTTAAATAAAAATGCTCCGCATTATTTTCGAGGAAAACGCCAAAAACAGCTCACATTACGAATGGTTGGCCTTTAAATAGTAGCATTGTAAAACGAGAAACCATTTTATGCGGGCTACAATAAAATTACAAGTTTATTATGCTGTAAACCGTGCAGTCCCGTCGTATCAAAATTTATCGTTGGTCGACACAGAGGTTGAGCAGATGTGCACGGTTTTGTGGAATAGGTACAGTACAGAATACTGTACTGTACTGTACCAGCCTTTTTTAATAGTCCACTGCAGGATGTTGGCCTACCCACGAAGGGTGATTGGGCCATATCCACCACGCTGGCCCAGTGCGGGTTGGTGGATTCACATACGCCATCGAGTTTCTTCTACGGACGTATGCAAAATAAATAAAAAATAAATAAATATGAGGGGACATCTTACACACGATTTCTGACCCCAAACTAAGCAAAGCTTTTGATATGGCTGCCAGATACTGATATACTACATATTTTGAATACATACTTATATAGATAGTGCCTAAATAACACCCAGACACAAAGCAAACACTTATGTTCGTCACATAAATATTTGCCCTGGGTGGGGATCGAAGCCACGCCTCTTTGACTCAGAAGTTGGGGTCACTAACCACTGAGCCACCGAGGCAGTCAATGCAGGTTGCCTCACGATGTTTTCTTCACCGAAAAGCCAATGATGTGAAAGCCGTGCCGAAGCCGTGGTGGTCTAGTGGAAGTGACACCCGACCTGCAATCGTGAAGTCGTGGGTTCAAATTCCGATCCCGTACCAATGAGTTTCTTTGGAACTTATGTACGAAATTTCACATCAGTGCAGAATAAAAGCATAAAAATCGGTAATTTTTCGTATTAGATCCTAAGGCATAACAGAATATGACCTTACGACGGCATTACATTAAAAATGCCTTCTAAGAAACACTCAACGTCTTTTGTAGAGTCTTTTTGTACTAAAACTATCTCAAACATCTATGTATTACAATAAAATACTTGTGTTTCTATGAGTTCTAATACACATTACAGTAACGCAGGTTCAATTTTGCGTCAACTACACACGCCATGGTAACATTACGACTATATCGGGACCTCCATCTTGAGACCGAACCATTATCAATCAAACAGGAGTTTTTATGATTTATTTAGTTCATTAGGTTTTCGATTATGGATATAGACTTGAGTGGTTCAAATGATTAAGGTTGTTAGCCTTTATGTATATAGAAAGTATTTTGGGGTAAGTAGAGTAGGTTGATAATCGGGCTTTCTGTTGATTTTGTTTCGTCGATATAGTGACTGTGTAAGTTGTTTCCAAGGGTAAAAATAAAATGATTTCGAAATTGACGACATTTTGTGGCTTTAGGTAGATTTATCATTGATGTAATTTTATTTATATTTACAATGTAGCACGAATAAGCCCTGTCCTTAGATTTCATTGAAATGCATTTTATGTAAGAAATATCCCGATGAAATCTGCTTTCAAATAAAAAACCGGACAAGCGCAAGTCAGGCTCGCACATCGAGGATTCCGTACAAACAGATTGTAAGAATAATTAAAAACCTGTTTTAGCATGTGCTATTTAAGTTCTTTATATGATACCTCACATGATACGATTTACTCACTTTGAATTTTGAACCCATATCTTGTGAATTTTGAAGCCCTATTTTTTTGTGATTTAAATAAATACGTACAGTTTTCAGATTTATTCCTATATGTGTCTAAGACAATGCTTGTCGCCAAATGTCATAGTTCTATGTCAACGGGAAGTACCCTGTAGGTTTTGATTTTTGTGAGTGTCTAAATATGCGGTTTTTTACGACATAACCGGCTCTAACTTCTTTATATGATAACTGAGAAGTTTTTCTTTTACACAACTGCAAGAGACCATAGATGTACAGTTTAAATTTCAACTCGATATCTTTACGCGTTCCCGAGATAAAGTGTCTTGACATACATACACACAAATGGACAGACGGAGAGACGGACAACAAAGTGATTCTTTAAGGGTTCCGTTTTTGCCGTTTGAGGTACGGAACCTTAAAAATGGTAAATGATTTCGAAATTGACGACATTTTGAGGCTTTAGGTAGATTTATCATTGATGTAATTTTATTTTTATGTCCTAAGGGGCCCGGCAGCTGTCCTAAGATTTTAAATGTGGTACGAATAAGCCCTGTCCTTAGATTTCATTGAAATGCATTTTACGTAAGAAATATCCCGATGAAATCTGCTTTCAAATAAAAAAATATCTTCTACGGATGTATCTAGATTGCCTCAGGATGTTATTCTCCACCGAAAAGCTAGTGGTGTGAAATTCCGTACATAAGTTCCGTAGAAACTATTGGTTCAGGAGCGGGCTTTGAGCCCGGGAAATGAAAGCCAGAGATGTGTAAATCAATCTAACTATTCATAATAAAGAACAAGTCATATTAAGTGAAGACGATATTTTCTAAGTCACTATGTAGGAAGCCGTGGTGGTCTAGAGATAGTGACACCCGCCTTACAATCGTAAGATCGTGGGTTAGAACCCCGGTCCCGTACCAATGAGTTCTTTGGAATTTATGTACGGAATTTCACACCACTGGCTTTTCGGTGAAGGAAAACATCGTGAGGCAACCTGCATACGTCCGTAGAAGAAATTCGATGGCGTATGTGAATCCATCAACCCGCACTGGGCCAGCGTGGTGGATATGCCCCAATCTGCCCCTTCCTGGGTAGGCCTACGTCCTGCAGTGGACTATTAAAAGGCTGTACAGTATGTAGGAGAGTTATAAACTAACGTTATTGATCACCAAAGATGATTCTGATGATTACTTGTAAGTATGGTTTTTGTCGACTTTACTATTTCCGTCACAATTTGAACAAAATTAGCATAATTTTTCGTTTTTCAGCGAACATGTCCTCTACAGTGGAGTTTTGAATAGTGAATGAGCGTGAGCGTCCGCTCCATAGAGTATGTGAACAGAGATGTCAATAAATTATTATACAAATACAGATTATTTAGAATACAAGCTTTTGATATTCTAGTTATATGTAGCAGCAGAGTGCTAGCCAAGACAAACAAAACGAGTCCAAACACTACGGGTCTATCTTGTTTAGTACAGGAGTTCTTATGGTCACTTTCCGGCTCCATCATCAGATCAGTTCCATGGTACCATATTATCGTATTGTCACGCGATATACGTAAAAAAATTCTGTTCAATCGGAAAGGGAGAAACTGGACTGGTAATGTGATTATCCCACTGGCGATAACAAACAGAATCACGGCGATAAAAGCTTCCAGTAACGGTCAAGTTTAATAGCAGTGTTTTACCTGAAATAAAACGCTAAAATACTTACCTTACTGGAAGCTTTACTTGTAATTTCTGCAAAAAATTACAAAAAAAACGCAATCAAGCCAAAATTTTATCCCTAGAAAATAAAATGGTGCGCAATCGCTACAAGGGCACCACCTGGACCTGGCTTTCTGTTGCAATACTTAAAGGGACTGAAAACTATAGCTGTTCGAAGGAAAGGGATACACACTCTCATTATAAAAGCTTCCAGTAAGATAAGTATTTTAATATGCGTTTTATTTCAGGTAAAACGCTGCTATTATACAAACCTTGACCACGACTATGCATTGATAGACTCACGTGTGTGTGTGCCTCGGCTTCGTCTCGGCCCTCAACTCACGCACGTCCATCAGTGCCTCTGTTGCTGGCCGCTGCAGTAATGTACTATTTATTACCTATACAGTTTACCTTGCTCAATGCGTACTCCTAGAATTACAATTGATTTGTTTTTGAAAACATATAAATTAGTTTTTTAACACATTTAAATCAACAAGAAACTGCCGTGCCATCTCGTGTGTGTACCTGCTCTATGGTCTGTCCACTACGAAAAAGCTTTTTGAGCTCGCCGCCCTTTTGAGAATTATACAGAGATGATGACACGCCTTAATTTAATTAAGGTGGTAATTAGGAAACATCGTTAGGTAATGTTGAATGAGAGCTTTACTGCCGGTGCTATTAGTAAAAAGTCGAGTACTCACTCCTAATTTCTGGTTTATTACTCAATAAATGCATATTGAAATAGGTACTATAAATAGTAGATAAATGAATACTCCTTTATCTACTATTTATAGATTACGGCATATTCTAATAACTAATGATTTTCTCCTGGAAACAGTTCATTCTCATTTTTAAGTTGGTTGATATGTAAACCAGTATTTACTATTTCCAGTCTCGATTTTATATCTATACAACGTGTAACAGAACGGTTCAACAATACTTAAACCACGCATGCTCAGACATATTTAAAACTTACCCCATAAGGTCTCACAATCCTCAGTATGTTAGATTACGAGATAAACCAAGTTAAAGTTTTGCGTAAAACAACCTTATGTCAACCCTAAACTTATCAGCTGACGGACTAATAATAAGTGTAAATAAAGACTAATAAGTGTACAGACATATTTTATTTTTGCCTACAAAATCGTGGACGGGCTTTTACACATAAACATTGTAAGTAGGTACGTGGTCATAGGTACAAGTTACAAGGTCATAGATTGATTTACCTAACTCATCTAAACTCCCTAGACTAGAACATGTTGTAAGTACTACCTGTTGCATAAAATGATTACATCGTCTATGTAACAACCTTTCTGATGAAGCAGGACTGTAAAAAAAGATTCACAAAGATATTTTTTTTTGTCACTCATACCTATTTGCATGTAGTCGTGTGACATCAGTCATTGGCCGTGATATTTTAAGTGGCGTAAAACCTGAGAATAGGTCTTAGCACTCGGCATATTCTACCAGCTCCAAGTCATGTCAAAATAAAAAATACGTACCTATTTACCTACATTACAAGATAAATTTATTTGTTGTTAGCTTAGCTTTAAAAAATACATCAAATATTCTGGACACGACACGAAAATACCTAGATGTTATTTTAACTGTAAAAAGAGCGAGACGAAAGCCAAAGTAATATGAAAGTTCAGAATGTTTTATACCTACCTAGCTTTTGCTAGGTTCTCTCCCAGATACATACATTAAAATTATTATTTAATGTCATTAAAAAAAGCCATGGTGGTCAAGAGGTAGTGACAGCCGCCTTACGATCGTGAGGTCGTGGGTTCAAATCCCCGGTCCCGTACCAATGAGTTCTTTGGAATTTATGTACGGAATTTCACACCTCTGGCTTTGCTGTGAAGGAAAACATCGTGAGGCAACCTGCATACGGCCGTAGTAGAAATTCGATGGCGTATGTGAATCCACCAACCCGCACTGGGCCAGCGTGGTGAATATGGCCCAATCACCCTTCGTGGGTAAGCATACGTCCTGCAGTGGACTATTTGAAAAAAAGGCTGGTACAGTAAAATACTACATTCAAAATAGAAATCACGCGTAACAATAGTTTCCAAACCAAAGTTAGAGCATTTCAACTACGCATCTGTATTTTTATCTTTATGATCGGCGATAGTCCACGTGGACTGGCGGCGTTTGCACACACGAGCACACACGAGCATACACGAGCCGACAAAGAGCATAAACAAACATCGCCAGCAAATCACGAATCAGCCGCCACTATGGCGGCTCTTTTAGCAAAATTAGCTCCGCCCCCCAAAAAATATGTTTTTCACAATATGGGTTCCGTACAATATTTTGTTCTACTATTTTTTTATTATGGTAAAATGTTGTCTGAAGGTTTGTTATTTAGTTTCTACTACATCCATCCACCCATTTATCAGACATACTCGTAGGACGTCCACTGCTGGACATAGGCTTCGCTAGCTCGCTCCGCTCGCGCTTTCTCGAAATGATTTCTTTTCTTTTGCTTATTTAAAATGTCGAATCAAAACGATTCATTTGAAATAACGTAAAAAAATATGTTTATAATAGCTTCAGTCCACCCGAACTTTACGGTATCATCGGCTATCCATTCTTGGAACAATGTGCCCTGTCCACTGCTACTTTTTTCCATTCGAGAACTTTACGGTATCATCGGCCATCTATCCATCCAACAGCCGAAAGACTCCACTACGGGACATAGGCCTCCCTTTGGATTTCCAATAAGGCCAGTTGGAAGCGGCCTGTATCCAGCGCGTTCCTTCGATCTTTATTATATCGTTAGTCCACCTGGTCAGTGGACATCCTACGCTGCGCTTGCTGGTCCGTGGTCTCCATTCGAGAACTTTACGGCCCCATCGGCCATCCGTTCTTCGAACTATGTGCGCATCAAAAAAAAAACTTTCACTAAAAACGAAATTCAAAATATGAACACTGAACCCTAAAATTTTGATTCCAATTTTAATAGAAATAATAGGAATTTTTTAGTCAGTCGCCCTCTGACCTTGCGGAAATGAAGACGACTATCAACTCTTTCTACGATCGCGATGTCTAGGCAATCTAGGATACCTAATAATATTATGCATTGGTGATACAAATGGCAACTACGGTGCCGCGCACGAGCTGACATTTTGAAGAAGGCAGGCCGCTTTATAACCGACGCGGGTGAGGCGGCGGCGGCGGCGCGGCGCGCGAAGTTGGCGTACTTTTCTAACTTACGGACTTCTTAGACGGATACGTTATACGTCTGCTCAGTACCTACTGGGAACTTTCACGAAGGATGACCCGGTGCTCGAGTTGGTTCAAATCTCGAGACGCGCAGTCTGCAGCATTTTGAAGATAGCCCAAGGACCAGCACGCATCGGGCAGAAGCGGCGTTCCACATTAACCAGATGGAGGTCTGGAGGACATTTCATAGCGCCCGCGCATTATGCGCGCCGCGTCAGCGACCACCTGAACGTGCGGTTTCCAGGACGGTGAATAAGACCCAGGGGCGTGGTGTGCTGGCCACCAAGGTCTCCGGACTTAACGTGATTAGACTTTTTGTGGTGGTACATTAAAAATATTGTTTATTCTGTGCCGTGCGACTCCAGTCCAGGAGAGATGATCCCTCGTATCGTACACGGAATTTTGAGGTGGTGAACGTGAGAAAATCTATGGCTCGTCGTGCCTACGTACTCGGTTGTGCTGCGAGCGAGGTCAGGATTTCGAGCCTTTCCTTTGACTTTTATTAAGTTTTTGTGGACGCCCCTGTGTGTTAACTGTATAGGTACCTATAATAGTTGTTATTTGTAGTAGGCAAATAAAAATAGTGAATTTAAAAATCAATTTGTTCAATTTGTTTTTTTTTTCTATCACTTCTGAGTGCCCATAGGACCTAATTACCTAGGTAAGTAATTTTATATGCCAAAGATAGGGTAAGTACCCACATGTACCTAGGCTGCGCCACACAAGTTGGCGGATATGAAGTCAACAGCTACAAGCTGCACAATATCCAATCCTGACAGAAGCTCACATAAAGCCGCACGTTGATTGGCTCTTAGCTAACTTCACATCGGCCAACTTGTGTGGCGCTGCCTATAACATTTGTTTACTTTCAAGAGTGTCAAGAAACCTTACAATTAGGGTAAGTAAATAGGTAGGTATTTGTCAAAAATAGGATACCTAAATTGGTTATCTACTCTGAAAATTCCTAGGTACCTACTTACATATTTAAGTTACGAATTAAAATAAAACATTAAGTAGGTAATTATGGAACTAGATACCTACAAGTAGGCCACGAATTTTTAGCTGTTTTTAAACGTGAATTAGGTCTCGACTAGGGACTAGGTCTAAGAATCTGTAGGTAAGTAGCCTCCTTCAACAGCATTACGTAGCCTAACAAGCATTTCCTTGTAGATTTTGAACCTAAAACTAAAAAATAAGACGCCACGGCGCGTTCGCGTGTCGAGCCGACGCGGCGACGGCAGCGAGCGGAGCGCGAGTTGTTGGCGTGCGGCGCGGGCGGCGGCGACTTCATCAAACCTTTCGAGGCGAGGCCGCGCCCGGTCACCGACCTCACTACTTTAGGGTTGTCCAAAATAATTTGAAAAAAATATTTTTTAGTTTTATATGGAAAAAATAAGATGACTTTTGAAGTTTAAAATTCTTACAGGTGATTCGTGACGGGATATACATACATGCCGTTCAGTATTGTTGAACCGTTCTGTTACACGTTGTATATGTAAAAGACTTACGATCGTTTTTGGTTATACGATAATAGATTCCAAAAAATATTTCGTTGTTTGTAGAGTATTACAAATATACTAACTATAAAATTACTTTCAAATTCCAATCCGCAAGTCAAAACAATATTTGATTAATTTGGGCCGATCCGTAGATGAAAATTAATTGAAAATTATTTTTAGACTACGAGGAAAGATTGAGAACAAAGTTCGCACAATAACTAAATTTAAAACTTACTTATACTATAAATACACCCAAAAAAGATTCAAAATTGTTAGTATATGTTTTTTTATTTACTGAAGAATAAATCACTGTTATATTATAATGATGTCAAAAAATATATTTAACAGTTGATACTATTTCTCAAGATGACCATCATTTACTAGATATAGGATATCGCTGTATACGTCATTAAATCCAACTTTAACTATGAAATCAACTTTGAAATCGCGAATAAAACAGCTGCTCCTTACATTATGTACAGCATTATGTTTTCTATCAGCAGTATGGAACTGCTGATAGAAAAATTAAACTTACAGTTTTTGAAGATTAAATTCAATGCCTATGTGGTCTAACTTAAATGTGCGAATAAGATAATTGTGTCCTTATCCTTATTCATCTAATAAATCTGAAAGTGTAATTGGTTTGTTTGTTACTCTATCACGCAGCAACGCAGCGATGAATTGGCTTGATTTTTTGCATAAATATATTTTTAAAATCGGTCAGTGTCATAGGTTACCTTTTCATCATCATCATCCACACCTACAGCCTTCTTCATGCCACTGCTGAGTATAGGCCTCTCTCTTATACTGCCATCTGCCTTCTCTGGTTACCTTTTATCCCGAAAAAATAATGGAGTAGGGCAAGTTAGAGCTGATAAATATACCTACAGGGTTACAGGCTAAGTCGACCTATTCCCGTTAAGCGTGTGTAGTTTACTACGTTACTGACTGATTTGACTACGAAACACCATATCCTAAATCTCACAGTTTTCGAGATATTTGAATTCAAATACTTTTTATATAAGGTTAATTTTACGGACAATATTGGGTAGTGAGGTCATAAAACATTATTTTACATGTAAAAAACAAATAAAAATACTAATACGACTTACACGTTTCAAAATATCTGAGCTGATAGCCGAAAATTGGGAATTTTATAACTACCAATTTCAAATATCTGTTATTTTTAAAATTAGTCAGAAACAAAGTAAACTACACACCCTTAACGGGAATAGGTCGACTTACCCTGTAACCCTGTATATTTTAGGCGATTGATTTGAAAAGCAATCAACCTCAGAACCTCAGAATACTTAGCATTGATATCTATATTCAAGATATCCTAAAAGCGGCGTTTAACCCTCAACAAATGCCTCCATCTGTAGGCGTATTCTAATTAATAATTATATTTAGACTGCTTGATATTAAACACAGTCAACCTCATAACAAGATAATGATCTGTGAAAAACAATTGACCCGTAAAGGAGTAACGAGCAGCTCCATATAATTCCGCAATTATTCCAACGGGCAATTTTAGCTCGACTGAAAGTCAGGGTTCGTGCAAAGGCAGTCATCTGATGTGTAAATGATGTGCCAAGTGGGTCGTCTCTTTCAGTCTTGGGTACTTGTGTATAAGTCTGTCCTTTTCTAATGCTTGCCACATGACCTTTTAAGGGTAAGGGCTTATAATGAGTGTAATAGAGGCTGGGGGCATCGTTTAGTTCAATCTCGGAAAAGTTTTTAATGACGTGGAATTAGGTGTTTTGAACAATAAAATTACTATTTAAAGTTTGTTTTGGAGAGGTTTGGGGGAAGGATAGTTAGGTGATGTCTCTACGGATTATTTTAGACGAGCTGTAGTTTTCTACAGCTCGTCCAAAATAATCTAAATAAAATGTAAGCGCTTAACGTGTTTTCTTCTAGCTACTTATGTGTATTAGACGACCTACAGTTTTCTACAGCTCGTCTAAAATAATCTAAATAAAATGTAAGCGCTTAACGTGTTTTCTTTTAGCTACTTATGTGTATTAGACGAGCTGCAGTTTTCTACAGCTCGTCTAAAATAATCTAAATAAAATGTAAGCGCTTAACGTGTTTTCTTTTAGCTACTTATGTGTATTAGACGAGCTGCAGTTTTCTACAGCTCGTCTAAAATAATCTAAATAAAATGTAAGCGCTTAACGTGGTTTTTTTTAGCTACTTATGTGTGTTGGCCGAATGAAACTTTTTGACGGTTGTGATTTTAGCTACTTGCTGCGTAAAAGCCAATTCTTCTTCTTCTTCTTCTTATTCTTCCAAATTAAGAGGTAAAAGCCAATCAAAAGAATTGGGTTCGCGCAGCTTGTAGCTAACTTCACAGCCGTCAAGAAGTTTGATTCGACATATACAATTATACTATCATACCGGGTGTTTATCTATTTGATAGAAATTAAGATATTACAGTAAGTACTCATCATTAAAACTAAAGATTATTTAATTTAATATGGAACTTTTTTTTTGGACATCTTACACACGGCCCTAACTAAGCAAAGCTTGTGATATGGCTGCCAGAGACATATACTACATATACTTCTTTTTAAGTACATACTTACATAGATAGTAACTAAATAACACCCAGACACAGAGCTAACACTTATGTTCATCACATAAATATTTGCCCTGGGTGGAGATCGAAACCACGCCTCGTTGATCCAGAAGTTACTACTAGGGTCACTAACCACTGAGCCACCGAGGCAGTCAAAAACCTAACTAATCCTGAAATCGAAAAATCCACAATCTGAAAAGTCCACATTTCCGTATACCTACTATGTTATACGTCGAATTTTTTATTTGAGACGATTTTTTTGCAATTTTGGAGTTGGTTCCATAATTAAATTTACTTATAATAATGACTACAATGATATCATTAAGTACGTCGTCTAGATATACACCTATTACATACGTAATTATACAACTACAACATATTTAATTTTTTAATGTAAAAAGTTTAGACCTATACCTTGTATCTATAATCTTTGCCTATACTAAAAATTGCACTCAAACCGCTTTTAAAATAATACGATTCTGTACCTAATACAGTAAGATCTAATGTACCTACTAGAGATACTATCCGATCAATTTCTATAATGCGTTTGCTTTCAAGCGAGAGCAAAGATTGGAGCTGAAGCGCTCTTGAAAAAGTCCCTTCGGACTTTCTACTTCGGACTAATTCTTCGGATGCCGCTTGACCACATTTAATTATTTGACCGACGAACCACCGGAGGAGGTACAATTCGACGCGTATATATTTTTTTATGTATAACCACGCATAACTTTTTTCATAGTTGTAAGATTTCAATATTTTTTTTTATTGCAAAGAGTATACTTCGAAATTGGTCCCATTTAAATTTTATCGAAATCAGCTGAGCCATTTTTGATAAATCAACAATTTTGTGAAAAATGTTACATCGATCCGTGCGAAATATTCGCGAATTCTGTACACGGGTGAAGTTGGTCATACTATTTTTTCCAAAAAATAATTATCTAACCAAATAATTCATCTATAGGTTTCTCTGTATAGCACAAGTACAAGTACCCTAAAGAAAGATACAATGTGAGCTCATATTTGGCTACCTAAGTCTATGTAGTAAGTGCCACGAAATAAGTAAAGCAAAGAATTAGATATTAGGAAAAAGATTGTAGATTTTGTTTACTGTTCAAAAGACTCTGGACCTAGGTATACCACTAAATTCTGAACTAACCCCCATTTGTGATCACGAGGCATCAAAGATCTCAGAATTGTACATCTAATAAGATGGTTTAATCTAAAGTTTTTGTTTTCTGTAGAGCTACTAAATTTGCATTTATTTTATATGTTGTTTAACTGTTGAAGCTATATTTTGTTTACAGACCAAAATTGTAACACAGCTGTACAATAAAGTTATATTCTATTATTCTGATCCTTTCTATTTGTAATTTTAACAGATCTTGAGCTATGATTTTAGTAGATCCCTTCACTTGATTTAACTTTCAATTTCCAAGTTATTCCTCATGAATTCAGCCGAAACTTGCAGACTGCCTAAAATCTGACTGTTAAATCAATATTATGGTTCCTGAAGTGACTTGAATTTACAAATCTATGTAAATTTTAGACCTCCATCAGTTGCTTTCATAACCCCTTGGAAGTTTGGAGAGACTTCAACCGAGACGGCTGAGTACTATATAAAACGCATTAGATTTAGTATTTCCATATTTATTATCATCATATCAGTCGAAGAGCATCCTCTGCTGAGCATAGGCCTCCCCATACAATGTATTGCTTTTTTATGCATTCAGAGGTTTAAAGAAAAGAAGTTAAATACCTACTCAAGATTATTATGAAATACCTACTCAAGATTATTATGAAACAGTTTTTTTTATTTATTAAGGGACATACGTGTTACAAAGCTATTTGGCTTTCGATAAAATATAAAACAGCTGATTTTGTTTAGCTATTTCAAGGTTGGTCCCACATTTAAAGTTGCACTTAAAAAAGAGACTCTAAGAGAGTTTCTGCACTTAAGAAAGCAACAAGTCGTCAATATAATTTCTATAGTGCCGGTTGGAAGCGGCTTACATCCAGCTAGGTATATGGTTCTTGATTTTGTCATTGAAAGTCCTATACTGAGCACAAGAATAATAAAAAAACCTTTTTTAAAACGAATCAAACGAGCCGAAACTCGATGGGTTTGCGTTGTTTCGTTACAGAGTTCTTAGAACCACCTCCCAGCCCCATCATCAGACCCTGGTTACCATTGAAAGACAAACTACTCGTCAAAACGATTCAAATGAGCCCAAACTAGATGAGGTTGTGTCGTTTCATTGCAAAGTTCCTTTGGCCACCTTCCAGCTCCATCATGAGATCTACACCAAGTCAGCATAATATTGCATTGTCACAATATTTACACATGTATGCAAAATTTCAGCTCAATCGGAAACCGGAAAGTGGATCAAATTTAACTTGCAAGATTTGATCACAGAAGGAAAACGGGACAGGTGAAACTAAATAAAATCTTGTAAAAAATACTGACTAAGAACACATTACGAAAGAAAGTAGCCGTGGTGGTCAAGAGGTAGAGTGGTAGTAACTTACACCCGCCTTACAATCGTGAGGTCGTGGGTTCAAATCCCCGGTCCCGTACCAATGAGTTCTTTGGAATTTAAATACGGACTTTCACACCACTGACTTTTCGGTGAAGGAAAACATCGTGAGGCAACCTGCATACGTCCGTAGAAGAAATTCGATGGCGTCTGTGAATCCACCAACCCGCACTGGGCCAGCGTGGTGGATATGGCCCAATCACCCTTCGTGGGTAGGCCTACGTCCTGCAGTGGACTATTAAAAAGGCTGGTACAGTACAGTACACATTACGAAGCTTATTAAAATTTTAGTTGTAATATTTTACTTTTAGCGGCTAGCCGCTATCAACCGGTCTTATTGGAGATCCATAGGGGAGGCCTATGTCCAGCAGTGGACGTCTTTTGGCTGATGGATGGATGGATGGATTTTACTTTTAAAGTGTTTCAGTACAAAGCTACAGTACAGTACAGTGGACGTCAACCTCAAAAACTTCTAAGGTTTAAACAAAATCAATATTTAAACAGTAATTATTAAGATACAATCTTACTAATTCCTAATTGAGTTGGTGAACTCTTAATAACGCCATCCCGTTTAATATTTTACAGACCCATTAATAAATTGAAAAGTTTGGCTCGTAAGATGTCAGGTTCTGTTCATTCTACCTCATTATAGCAGACAAAAGAGATATATTCTAAGAAATCATTTAAATCAGTATTAATACTGCCGCGCTAATCATATTCACAATAAGTCAGGTTTTTGGCGGTATTGAGTTAGATATATGTTCGGAATCCTTGAAACAAGATCTACATTTGTGTATAAGTACTCAGATTATCAAAATTCGACCCAGAACCTCATATTTCAATATGCACAACCACGGTAAGTCTCGTTTAGAAGAGGGATTTCTTTATCATAATTACAGGATGTAATCATACGTTTCAATTTAAAATGGATTTTCAATAATTTGAAACAATTTCCCAATCATTTCTGCAGTAACTCGCCTTGCCTTTAGTATGTTTTGTTTTCATATTTTCATTTACATTTTTCAAATTATATTAGTTGGTAGTAAGGTAGGTATTATTTACGTAGACTGATCAATTTAATACTTATGGTTAAAACCAGATCTCATAGGTTTAATGAAAACATATGACTGTAAACAGGAAGTACTTATTAGTTGTAAGATAAAACAGCCGAAAAATTAATAAATACGATATAGTGTAGTTGACTGATTTTATATTGATCATTTGATTACGCTACACATTTATTTATCAGCAAAACTTAAGTAACATACTAGATCTGTGGGCGAAACGGTTGTGCGTTTTAAGTAGGAACAACGCCATCTAGTTCAATTGTGCGAAAACATTGATTGTGATATTACGCTTCCATACTAAAGCACTGTACGTAGCGATTGTGTGAGTTAAGGGGCAGCTAACGCCATCTATTATACTTTCGCGTAAACACATTGAATACTTTGTAATTTGTTCAAACTGATTAAAATGACATTTAAAACCTAAAACATTTACAGTTTCAGTTAAGTACTGTAACTTGTAATTTAGTTTTAGGCTCAACCCAGTTTGTTTTTAAAAATATAATAAAATATGTAGATATGTAATAATAACATTATCACCATGTTTTTAGCTTATCAGAATTTTAAACAATGTCATTACTAAAGTTTGATTGTGAGATGAAACTTTGTGCAGAAAATTTTATATTATTAACAATTTATTAAGTAAATTAGGATGGGCAGGATGCACATTGCACATGTCGATGAGTTTTCGCGTCAGGGAGATTGGTAGATCTCCCTTCATTAGCAATTTCATGGACTAGAAGCTCTTCCAGGCATTGTCTATGCGACGACTGATCTCTTTGTCTTGCCTGTTGTGGAAAGATACAATCTGGCCCAAGTATGTGTATGAATAAACTTATTTATAAAAAGAACGAAGAAATCATTCCACACGGTGTTTGTACTCACAACAATAATTTATTGCAAAAATAGCATGACCGACTTCACCCGTGTACAGAATTCGCGAATATTTCGCACCGATCGATGTAAAATTTACATCGTTGATTTATCCAAAATCAGTTGAGCCAGCTGATTTCGATAAAATTTAAATGGAATCAATTTCAAAGTATATTCTTTTCAGTAAAAAGATAATTATCGAAATCACTACGTAATAAGTTATACGTGGTTATCTTCGAGCAAATATCATTAGAGTCACAATCGTGCATAAAAGTGTCCGAGCCAAAACTCTGCCCAAGATTATGTAATGGGCAGGCTTTTTACTTAGTCGTAAGGCAATCGCAAGCCGAATACAACGCCGTATGATGCCAAAGTGCTCGGTTACAAGCACTAATTAGGTGACATATCTTAGTTTTACTTATACTTTAATTACTTAAAGTTGTCCAAAATCTCGAACACATAGAATAAGCTATTTTTATCTTTTACTAGTTATCATCTTATTATTTATTATAATAGTTTATGTAAGTTTATGTATCTAATTTATTTTGAAATTGTATTATTATTTATATATAAAAATAATGATAATGCTATTTCAAAAAAAGTCATTAGAAATGGTAGACGCCATAGGATTCGATTTTGAAAAGACGCAACAAGTCTTCGGCGATTTAAATATATATATATATATATTTTGTGTGATGTGTTGATTCTAGTTATTTTATCCCTTTGTCTATTTATTCATGCCTACTTCCCAATGTCTTCTACCTGTAGGTTGACTGGCAGATAATGCTATTTAGCGTTAAGTCCTCCTTTTGTACAAATGGTGTGCAATAAAGTGTTAAATAAATAACGTCGAGATTCGAGAAAACAGTTCATTGTGAATTATTTAATATAAATATCAAAGTCGGTTTATAATTATGACGGCGTTCGGTCATTTTTTACTACTCTTACTTAGGGACTGTGGCTCTGTAGATATTTGCTCGAAGGTTAATACATAAATGTAAAAAGTTATGTGAAAAAAAATATACACGAATTGAGTAAGTACCTCCTCCGTTTCGTCAGTCAAAAAGTAGCTAACAAGGGGGTTAATTTTGATTGATAGAATTATTAAAACACGGTCATATTTCTATATGAATAGAACACGGTCAGGGGTTGTTGACTGCTGTTCTCGAATTGGTGCTGACTGGTTCCGATCGATAGCAGTTAAACCTTTATTTTGGACTGTGGTTAATGACATCGAAAATACACATCTGGCTTAACATTTCAGTACATTTTGTTTTTAGTTTCTGTTTTAATTAATTCGCCATTATTGTACACCCCGTCCCTTACCTTTCTCTATAATCCTTTCCTCTCTTAATCAGGTTACCTGGAAGAAATCGCTCTAAGCGATAAGGCCGCCGGTTGTCGCACTATTTTAACTATATTGTATTCTTTTATTGTTATATTGTAAATTTTGTGAATAATAAAGCGTTTTCTATTCTATTCTACATTATCATTCATCAATCAGGTCATCAACCGACTCCAAAAAAGGAGGAGTTTCTATAGAAGGAGAGTCTGTGTGTATTTTTTTTTTTGTATGTTCATCGATATTTTCGCCAAATGTGAACCGATTTAAAAAAATCTTTCTCTTATTAACATTAGGCATTTTCTTAGATGAATGATGAGCTATAAGTTATTCTTTTGAAGATATTGCCTTCATAGAATGATGATGATGATGTCGCTTTCAACAATACGGTATTTCCTAAAGACGCGGCGATGGATAAGGAAGCCATAATCATTATGAAACAAACTTTTTTTATATTAGCATTCCTAGAATCCAAAAACACATTTATAATAAGACTTTTTCCTGTGCAGAAACTGGCGTTTTTTGCAAATTATTCTTAAAGGTTGGTTATACATGTAACGATGAAAATGGGTAGAAGGTATTTAATCGAGTAACTATTACACGATTGTAAGGCGGGTGTCATTACCACTAGACCACCACGTAATGATAAGTACCTACAATGATATCCTGGTACGTTCGTTTATTCTAATATGTCGGTCGTCTTTAGAAACACATAGTACAGTTCTTCTAAGGTCTAGTCTCCCATCTAGTCATTCCCGTATTTATACTCAGAGCAAATAAAAAAATCAAGAGAGATCGTCGTTGAACAGTCCAGTGAGGCTTTTTATACATGTGTGAGTGCGTCGGTGTTGCGCCGCCATAGTTCGACTGACGAGCCAAGGCGTAGTTTCGATGTACGAGGATGTGTGTGTAATTGTATGTACACGGCGAGGCGTAATTTTGGTTGGCTTCATTTGTTTGTTCACAACATTCTCTCTTGATTTTTTATTTGCTCTGAGTATTTATCCTATTTAATATTATAAACGTGAAAGTTTGTGAGGATGGATGGATGGATGGTTGGATGGATGTTTGTTACTCTTTCACGCAAAAACTACTGAACGGATTGAGATGAAACTTTGCAATAATATAGCTTATATATCAGAATAACACATCCTACTTCCTACTAATATTATAAACGTGAAAGTTTGTGAGGATGGATGGATGGATGGATGTATGGATGTTTGTTTGTTACTCTTTCAAGAAAAAACTACTGAACGGATTGAGATGAAACTGCAATAATATAGCTTATATATCAGAATAACACATAGGCTATAAATTATAATGATATATTGCGTATGCGGGCGAAGCCGCGAGTAAAAACTAGTATAAAAATAAACCAATGTGACAACGTCATGCCGTCCATTTTCAATACACATCGTGAGTATCCAGATCAATGCTACATTCATATTTAAATTGAGTCGCGTCGACGAGGAACACGATAAAACAACACGGGCATTCATTCCGTCATTACCGACCAACCTCAAAGCTTTATCGGCTCGTCCAATACAATCATTAATTTGAGTGCAATTGAGCTGAAGTTAACATACGATACGGGTACAGTTTAAATAGTACACCAATAATTATTAAAAATAGCATGACCGACTTTAACGGTGTACAGATTTCGAAAATATTTCGCAGATCGATGTAACATTTTTTATTGTACCAGCCTTTTTAATAGTCCACTGCAGGACGTAGGCCTACCCTCGAAGGGTGTTTGGGCCATATCCACCACGCTGGCCCAGTGCGGATTGGTGGATTCACATACGCCATCGAATTTCTTCTACGGACGTATGCAGGTTGCCTCACGATGTTTTCCTTCACCGAAAAGCCAGTGGTGTGAAATTCCGTACATAAATTCCAAAGAATTCATTGGTACGGGACCGGGGATTTGAACCCACGACCTCACGATTGTAAGTAGTGACACCCGCCACTACCTCTAGACCACCACGGCTTTCTCTGGACCACCACGGCTTAATTTTTTCACATTATTGTTGATGCATAAAAATGGCTAAGCGGATTTCGATAAAATTTAAATGAGACAAATATAAAAGTATACTCTTTCCAATAAAAAAAAAACTATAGAAATCGGACCACTACGTAAAAAGTTATGCGTGTACTGCTTTCGCTGCAACTTCATCAACCTCATCTGCTATATCACATTATGTGCTTTAGAACTTAGAACATCCACCTCTTTACATATTTTTTATTATTGTGTTGTATTGTATCGGATTTTTTAATAGTCCACTGCTTAACATACCTACAAAAAAAGTAAGTTCGTATATAGGCCGTGTATAGCTAGCCCTAAAGTAAGAGTTTATAAGCCGCCTTTGACATAGATGAACGGTTAAGACAACCGGGAACTACAGTTTAACGTGTCATCCTAGAGACGGTAGCGCTCAGTTAGAAAATGCCACCCGCGGTCACCCATCCAAATACAGACCGTGCGGAACATTGCTTGATTTGATCACTGACTGTGACGGTGATCACTGACAAATACGTAGCGTCCTGCTACGAGCGCTGCGGCATACCCACGAAAGGTGGTTTTATCTGAGTTCAAGTCCAAGTTTAATTTAGGCGTCTTGGGACCGAGCTAGCAACTGCTACTGCCGACAGCACGTGCTACTACAGCAAAATACCCGGTATTTTATTGCGATCCAATTTTTGTTATAAGGTTTAGGGTTTACTTAGCATAAATGCGGACAGATCCACAAGAAGATTCAAGCGCCATCTTGAAAAAAAGTTTTTAACCGATATCTCGGAAACTATGCACTTTAGGGCAAAAGTTATGCATACTATTATGCCTATATCACACCTCCGCTGCGAAACTCAAAGGGCGAAACCGCCATAGTTTCGCTATGAGTTGTGAGTTGTTGGGCGGCGAAACAATAGCGAAATTCCCTGCTCTAACGTACAAAACAGACTATGATGTTGTCTCTTTCTAACATGATTTCGCTCATTTGCTTAGGCACCGTCTACATCTCCGCCCGTTGTCCGCCATTTTGGAGCGGTTCCGCGTGTGATATCAGGCACCCAGGTACGACGCCTTTTTAAAGTAGTTGACCACAGTAAGATTAGTTCCTCATCTGACTCCGAAAGCGACGACATTTTGTTTCGAGTCTTATTTCTCAACTGTTCTAGTTTTAGGTTTCGCTCTGTTTCGCTATTATAGTTTCGCGTAAGTGAAGTACTGTTGCACAGCGAAACTCACGCAGCGGTTTCGCAGTTGTTGTTTCGCAGCGGAGGTGTGATATAGGCATTATTGTAAAAAAAACAATTTCGCATCTTTTAAGTCTCCAAATATTTTTTGTAAAACTTAAAGTTTACGATTTATGGCCCATTTAATGAACCGTTTTATATACCTCGGCCAATAACTCTTAAAATATTGAATTAATCAATAAAATGCATCTATCATATACATATGCTTGTTTTGATTTGGAGATTGAGTCACTATTAGAGAACAGCCCCATAGGTCTTCAGTTCTACGTAATTGTGCCCTGTCACTTGCTACTCTAAGTTGCCAAAACACTGGACTATATCACTGGATTGGACTGGAAGCCGTGGTGGTCTAGTGGTCATTGCACTAGCCTCACAATCGTAAAAGTCGTGGGTTTAACCCTTAAACAAACAAGAGCCCCTGTGGCTGTTTAAGAAAAAGCGAGGGTGTTTTCTGGGTAATTAGGGGCCGCTGATTTCATTTTTGATGAAAAAAATATAAAAAAGGGGGAGGGAAGGGGTGTTTTTTGTGTGGTAAATAACCTACCATTATCCATTACCGACTTGTAAAATTTTACGATTGTGGTAAAATAGTTACCATTATCCAACCCGGTTTGAAAAAAATCTATACTAGTTGTTTTCTCTGGGTTTGCTTGTCTAATTTAGGTAATTTAAATAACATATACATATTCACATTTCTTTTGTTCAATACATTATATTTCTTCTAAAGCATTCGACATAGAAGGAGTCTAATAGTTTTATGGTCTATCTTAGTAGGTAAATAAAAATAGTCGTTTTATGTGTAAGACTTTTATTAATTATTATACTTATATAAACGTGGACACTTATTTTAAGCGTTTCTTCTTCTTTTCCGACATTGTGGGTAGACCACTGAAATAAGCGAAATAAACAAAGCTAAGCAAATTAAAAAATATGCACCATACATAACCCAAAAATTCATATCGTTTTTATACAGCAACCAACTTTTACTATTGGGCCAACTTTCTATCTTCGAAAAAGAATCAACTGTTCCATACAACGGTGGATTTTGAAATTGACAAAATGTATGGAACAGCAGATTCTTTTCGATGATAAAAAAATGACCCCATATTAAAAGTTGGTCGTTATGATGAGTAGAACCACCACTTAAAATTAATGTCGTAGTTTGAGCGCCACGTGGTATTATCAAATAAAAATATGCACAATTCATAAACCAAAAAAACATATAGTTTTTATATTAGTAAAGAAAAATATGCACCATTCACAACCCAAAAATACAAACCGTTTCTATATTAGTAAATCCAATAACAGTTAGGCACGAATGAACAATGGTAGATAATTTACCACAATCACCCATAACTTCACATGATCGAAAACCATGCATAGATTACCAGAATTCTCAACCAAATGGATGCAAAACAACAACAATATAGCCTAGTTTATAAATCTGGACGCAATAACCACTTACCAGATTTTTCGTAGAACAAAACTCAAATTTTTGTGGCAGCGATGCACAAATTTCAATTTTTTTTCGCCAAACTGCCGACTTGCCCTCTTTGACATTGACTTATAAGGACGGGTGACGTTTATTAGTGAAATGTTGCCAGTAGTTGGATAAAAAAAAATACAACGTTTTACTTGCTATTCAATTCGATTAAATTCGTTGAAAAAAAAGTCCTTTTTTTTTTTAAAAAATCAAGTGGTATGCATTCTACCTTTATTTTAATAATCCCGGTCCCGTACCAATGGATTCCTTGGAATTTATGTACCGAATTTCACACCACTGGCTATTCGATGAAGGAAGTCCGTAGAAGAAATTCGATGGCGTATGTGAATCCACCAACACGCACTGGGCCAGCGTGGTGGATTTGGCCCAATCGCCCTTCGTGGGTAGGCCTACTTCCTACAGTGGACTATTAAAAAGGCTGATACTATACAGTACAGTATCACTGGATTCGTTTAGAACTTTAATCAAACTTTACAGCTGATCATTTCGACAAAATCATTCGATATTATGATTTAAATGATGGCTCTCTCAAAACAGAGACATGGTACACAAACATCGTTCGCAATTATTGATATCGATTCAGTTGCATCATGACGTGTTCAGTTGTTCAACTAAATTTGTCGGCTCTATAATGTTCACGTTATTGTGCTAAATATATTTATAAATAGAAGCAAGGTAATGTTTTTCAGGTGTATGATTGCTTGTATTTTTATTTATATTACTAAAAAATGGGCTTAGATTCTTTTTGTTATATAGCTTTCTATTTTAGTGACATACAATCCCAAAAGGTTATTCATTTTTGATTGGTTGAATTAAAATGTCTTCATTACAAATTGCACTAAAGTGTTTTTCTTTACTTTTAGAGGTACACACGTGTAGTGTACCTACTCAGTTTCAAACAATGCTCATCAATGACTTGGCTTGTATCCCAACTAGTGCCAGTAATATTGATATACCATTTAAAGAGTATCTCCTTTCTACATAGACTTTCTAGATAACTAACGGATCCATACATTTTAAAAATTAAAAAATATTGTTATAGTCATCGTTTCATGTATAATCAACCTCTACTACAATAATAACTTGCTAAAAAGGCCAGCTACGAGTATTCCACGGAATTATTTTTTTTAAACATACGTACGAGTATGTTTGGATTCTATTTCTAGGAGTGCTCCTATAATAAAAGTTTGTTATGAATAAAATGGCTTCCCATGACGTGTTCGTCGCCGCGTCGATAGGAAATACACGTAGGTACCGTATTGTTTGTAAAATCGTCGACTTTCACCTATCTTGGCAGCGTCGTGTCAACATCTGGAGGAACAGACTTAAACGTAGCTTCCCGGATTGCTAAAGCCAAAAATGCCTTCGCGTGTCTCCGTTCAGTATGGCAGTCGAAACACCTCTCTGGTAGAGTTAAACTTTGTACATTTTAATACAAACGTAAAAAGCGAACTGCTGTACGGATGCGAGACATGGAAAGTTACAAAGGCAATAACACAACAGCTACAAGTGTTTCTCAACCGATGCCCACGGTAAATCTTGAAGATCGCCAATATAGACCTCATACGGCGCCGTAAGTGGAACTGGGTCGGCCATACATTGCGCCGGGAGCTCAACCACATTCCTAGACAAGCCTTAGATTGGAATTCATAAGGACGATGCAAACCTGGCCGCCCAAAACAGGCGGCGTTTCATCACTGCTGAGGCTAAAAGCAACGGACTGTCTTGGAGCGAAGTGAAACGCAAGGCACAGAACAGAGAGGAATGGTATGCCATTCCTCTCTGTTCTGTGTACCCCTCACACTGTATCACCCCTCTACCCGACGTAGGGACTTATGATAAGAAAAAGAAGATTGTTTGAAAGCGACGTCATCATCATCATCATGGTATGAAAGAAACACCTTCAAAAGAATAACTTATTATTTTTCTAAGAGAATAACCGATTAAAAGAACTTTGTTTATGTAAAATCTGACCCTACCAAATGTTTTTCATCTAACTTTTACCATAACAAGTATTTATCTTGCTTTCAGAAAGTATATTGTAGCGCCAGCGAGCAGATTATGTAAATGACAAGTCTAGACTCAACCATAAAATCTAGTAAGACTTTGTCCCCAGGTGAATAGTCGACACGAAAATTTACACTAAGTCTAGCACTTTTATTAAAGTCTGCTATGGCCAATATTTTAGCTCTTAGAGGCACTTCAGTCTGAACTAATAATTTCTAAGAAAACCTGTCACAACTTTTTCATTGTTCTGTTTTGGCGAATCAAAATAACCGTTTTGACTTCGGACTTCACACACCACGAAGCTAATACAAAGTCGTGTCATACACACACAAACTTGACAACGATTCATCAAAGTAATTAAATTAATAGGAAAATAATTTAAATAACCAGCTAAGTGGGTCGCCATCATAACCAAAAACGCAGGTCGCATATGACACGATCGGTTAAAGATCCAGTTATGGGGTAGAGAAAACTGCAGATGATAATGATGAACGAATTATCCTAAAATATAGTTTTGAAAAACGATTTTAATTAATATGGATATGGAGAAGCAACGGGATGAATAAGTTTAACTTGTCTTTTTTTTATATTTCAAATAGGTTTGCGTTTGACCGCACACTGCCTGAAATTAAGCAGATATGCGGTTGTGTACTGTACTGTACTGTATCAGCCTTTTCAACAGTCCACTGCAGGACGTAGGCCTACCCACGAAGGGTGATTAGGCCATATCCACCACGCTGGCCCAGTGCGGGTTGGTGGATTCACATAAGCCATCGAATTTCTTCTACTGGCGTATGCAGGTTGCCTCACGATGTTTTCCTTCACCGAAAAGCCAGTGGTGTGAAATTCCGTACATCAATTCCAAAGAACTCATTGGTACGGGACCGAGGATTTGAACCCACGACCTCACGATTGTAAGGCGGGTGTCACTACTGCTGGACCACCACGGCTGTTGTGTGTGTGTCTGTATTGTCATCATAGCTCGCGAATGGATTAACCGATTTTGACTTTATTTGTTTTGTTTGAAAGATTTGATTGGTTGGAGCAGGTTGGGAGTGTTTTAGCTATGTTTCATCAAAATCGGTTCGGCCGTTTCAAAGTTATCAGCTCTTTTGTTAGATGCCGTAGATTTTTTATTACATTGGAGTTAGCTCTGTGATTGGAATGTTTTTTTTTTATTTCATATAAGTTTGCGTTTGACCACACACTGCCTAATGCTAAGCAGATATTCGGTCTAGGATGTAACACGCTCACCTAGAAGATACCTTTTTATTTTACTACCTACCTTTTTACCTTTACCTTTTTACTAGGGATTTGAATTATTTTAATCTTGTGTGCCTTATTAAAAACATGTAGCAAGCTTTCTTCGAATAATACAAATACTTTTTCGTAATTTTAAAATAACCAAGTCGAATAAACACATAAAAAACAAATCAAACATAAAATAAATTGACAATTCTTTCAATGACTATTTTCAAAATTTGGAATCACTTCAGTTGTTTAGTGTCAGTCGTTCAAGTAGGTCGCGCCTCTTGTTCGGTGTAGGTATTTATTAGGAAGCTGGTCAATCTAGTTTAGAAGTAAACTAAGTACAATGAGGGAAATAGTGCACATTCAGGCTGGACAGTGCGGGAACCAAATCGGCGCTAAGGTAAGAACCATCATCACATTTACCCGATTTCTTCCTATAGTGACGGAAGTTGTCAAAATTTCGACCAAGCTTTGAAGCCCTATTTTTGGTGCATTGTGTTAAGCTATAGCTACGATATATACTCGTAGCTAGAAACGCTACTTTTCTTAGGCATTTTCCCACATAATACCGTTTTCTAGTCTGACCTAACTATATGCTAATACATTTTTTAAAGCAAGCAGTAAATTGACCTCAATAAATACGAATTCAATAGCAGAAGGTTAAAGTTTAGGTCAGTTGTTTTAACCATTTAGCCATGTCAGAGGCCTTCAGGCGGCCTAAAAACTCTTGACACCAGGGCTAGCCACCCGGCCTATACGAACTTAATAGCAGAAGCATATTTTAATTGCATCAGATATGCTTATCATAGCTGCTCTTCTCTTTCAGTTCTGGGAGGTGATTTCCGACGAGCACGGTATCGACCCAACGGGCACCTACCACGGTGACTCCGACCTCCAACTGGAGCGTATCAATGTCTACTACAATGAAGCCACGGGTGGAAAGTACGTGCCTCGAGCCATCTTGGTGGATCTTGAGCCTGGCACCATGGATTCCGTCCGATCTGGGCCCTTCGGTCAAATCTTCCGTCCAGACAACTTCGTTTTCGGACAGTCAGGAGCTGGTAACAATTGGGCTAAAGGGCATTACACCGAAGGCGCAGAACTAGTAGATTCAGTATTAGATGTCGTAAGGAAAGAAGCTGAAGGCTGTGACTGTCTCCAAGGCTTCCAACTGACGCATTCGCTAGGAGGAGGCACTGGAGCGGGACTCGGAACGCTATTAATCTCGAAGATCCGAGAAGAATACCCTGACCGTATAATGAACACCTTCAGTGTCGTGCCGTCTCCCAAAGTATCGGACACGGTCGTCGAGCCATACAACGCCACGCTTTCTGTGCATCAGTTGGTGGAAAACACTGATGAATCTTACTGTATTGACAACGAAGCTTTGTACGATATTTGTTTCCGGACATTAAAACTGACGACACCAACATATGGTGATTTGAACCATCTAGTTTCAGCCACAATGTCAGGAGTAACAACTTGCCTTCGCTTCCCTGGCCAGCTGAACGCTGACTTGAGAAAACTGGCCGTGAACATGGTGCCATTCCCTCGTTTACATTTCTTTATTCCTGGGTTTGCGCCTCTGACGTCTCGAGGAAGCCAGCAGTACCGAGCGTTGACTGTCCCTGAGCTGACGCAGCAAATGTTCGATGCCAAGAATATGATGGCAGCCTGTGACCCACGCCATGGCAGATACCTGACCGTAGCAGCAGTGTTTAGAGGACGTATGTCTATGAAGGAAGTAGACGAGCAAATGATGAACATTCAGAACAAGAACTCGTCTTATTTCGTAGAATGGATCCCTAACAACGTGAAGACTGCTGTGTGCGATATTCCTCCTAGAGGTTTGAAGATGTCTGCGACGTTTATTGGGAATTCGACTGCAATCCAGGAGCTATTCAAGCGTATTTCGGAGCAGTTTACGGCTATGTTCCGTCGTAAGGCTTTTCTGCATTGGTATACCGGCGAGGGTATGGATGAGATGGAGTTTACAGAAGCCGAAAGCAACATGAATGACCTTGTATCAGAATACCAGCAGTACCAGGACGCCACAGCTGAGGAGGAGGGCGAATTTGATGAGGAAGAGGAAGGTGGAGATGAGGGAGACTAGCTTATTGTGTTTTAAGATTTGCATTGTATGGTATTTTTATTTTGTAGTCTTATTACATGGTGCACCTAAATACTTGACGAAGTTTTATTCATAAGTAATAGGAAATTAGATTTTCAATATTTCTACAACGGAGGCTTCCATTAGGAAAATTACTTTTGAGATTTAGGAATATAATAACGTTAGCATTTTTTCAAAGAACATCGAGATAAAATATTCCGACGAAATCTGATTAGGGTCGAACCAAAACTTTTAGATTATCGTTTTCCTATAGTAGCAATTAGTAGTAGTTTTACTTCGTTAGTCCGGTTAACCGATCACTTTCCTGTTACACATTATACTGTTGCCAGTAGTTTCACGGACAATTCATCACCATGTCAGCTTTGGCACACTCACTGTTGGACATAAGCCTCTTCGATAGCAGACCCAGCAACCAACTCAAAAAGTAATCTTTGGAAAAGTTTAGACTAGGTATTTCTTTGGTGTCCTGAGCTCCCCTATGTATAGGAATACTGTGCCGGCCGCTTAGAATCCGCTATTGCATATAAGACGAAGAATGATTCCACTACGCTATCTTTGAACGGGTTGGTGGACTGTTAAGAGTGCGAGGGCTAATAATATGTTTTTCCTCGTTAGCAAAAGGCAAACAGGTCGCATTTCCCTGTGGATGGTGACCCATGCTTAGGCATCGTCAAGTAGTTAAATCGACCGCTAGTTTGCCGTTTTATTTTTAGAGCTTCTAGGAAATACCACTTCATTTGCGGGAATTGAATTATGCCCGTTTAAAGTGCCATAATATATTCATGGGCTTTACAAAGTCGGGTCAATTTCATATTAAAGAGACGTGTTTATGCAGACAATGTAAGTTACTTATTTTTCCTGGATTTGGTACCTTTACTCTATAAAATTTAACTTAATCTCTGCGACAGCTTTCAGAAAAATCACGCCTATGATGTCCTGATTTCTTAATAGTACAGACAGTACCTGTCAATGTCATACTTTATGGGCATGCCGATCAGTGATGGGCGACGAATGATCGTGACCACAGAGTTTTAGATAGTTTTATTTAAAATATTGATAGTTTGTACTAACGATATTTTAAATAAAACTTATCTGTTATTAAATTAAACCTAATTATATGTTACATTAGCATCGGTAATAAATACTATCGTTACATTATTATGAGTATTTAATTCATATCAAAACATTATTTACATGTGTACATACTTGATCTTAAATAATAGTAAGTAAATAAAATCCAATTTCTCACCTTCATTCTTCACTACTCATTCGATTTCATTACAACATTGTTTGAAAATCGATTTTTTCCACCACTATCTCAACTCTAAATATGTCCAATATGTCACTGTCGCAGAGATCAAGTTAAATTTTAAAGAGTATAGCGCTCAGGGTATTTTTTTTGTTAATTAATTAATTAACTAGGAGTAGGTAAGGTAATTATATTAAATTATAATTTATATTGAATCGGACTTAGAGATAGGTCATAGCCTAGTAGAAGTATCGCCTTAGAATCTAGAATTCAAAAATAATACATATATTATACGAGTTTGTGCAAAAAGACAAGCGTCGTAGGTGAGGTTGCCCGTGTGCCATTTTAATAATTTTGTAACGTTGACAACACTGCTCTGTCATTGCTAGTACAACTAAAAGCTCAGAACAGCAGAACTAATACTAAAAGTGTTTAATGCTTGGTAGTAATTGATAGTAATTTTAATACTTGGTGGTAATTCGGTTTTCATCAGTAGTCTCGCGTCAACCAACTGGCACTGAGCCAGGGCGTTCTAGGAGTAAGTATTTTTTGAGGGTGTTAGATATGGTCCAATTGTCCTCCAATGGTATGTATAACAGTGGTTTACTAAATGAACTGGCACAGAATTTATCAGTATCCAAACTAATACAGTTATTTCTCCAAATCATAAACGAATCAACCAAAACTTCTACAACCTCTCAAAATGTATCATTAATTTTGAGGTAAAAGCCTCGAATGTCCAACTGTCGAACTTCGAGCAACTAAGAAAAAGTAAATACAAGAAAACCAGCGAAGCGCGTATTAGATTTGAATACCAAAGGTTCCGTAGCTTATAAAATGTCTATAAATATGGTATGCGTTAAAATAAATATTCTATAGCTAGTATTTTACCCTTGTATTATTAATTAATTATAACATTGATTTTCAGCTTTTGTGCTTTGCTACGTTTGTAAAACGAGCCTTCAAATATACTAGAGTCGTTTTAATTTGGTAATTACCTAAAAAATACTTAGATAATTTTAACTGAGCTATTTATGCGTCGTTTAGGAATAAATTATAATGTTGGCTACATGAGCAATTATTTTATGATATAAATAACTTTTTAAAATTACCTGAATTGTATTAAGATTTAGTGGCTAGTTTGGTAATTGTCAAGTTCTCTATTTTTATTTTGTGCTATATACTCGTAGTACCTATTTTTTTTATTTCGAATAGGTTCGCGTTTGACTACACACTGCCTGATGTTAAGCAGATGTGCGGTCTAGGGTGTAGCACGCTTACCTAGAAGATACCTATTTATGCGGGATTTGAAGACACCCACGTTGTACTTTAACGGTAAGACAGACCCAGGCAAAGCGTTCCACATTCCGGCTGTTCGTATGAGGAATGAGGATTCGAAACGCTCGTTTCTAACGCGCGGAATGTCCACCATAAAAGGGTGGCGCTTTGGTCGCGTCTGTCTAGCCGTACGATAGAAGAAAGGGGCAGGGGGACCTGATTGTGCAACTCCTGGGCGCACTCTCCGAAGTGTATCCGGTAAAAGGCCGACAAACTCGCTACCTTGGGACGATGCACCTATAATGCCTTAATGTAATGTTTACTTCTTGACATATAACAAATGGTGTTATGAATAAATGACTATAGGACTATATATATTTTGGTTGAATTTCTGATATTTCAGCATGCAAGATATTATAATTATATTATTTATCAATACAACATGACTAGTTAGAATAAATTTTGATTTTTGTAAACGTTTAATCATTTTGCTTTCTCTGCCTGGTGATTTATTAGGACGCTCCGAGTCTACCGTTAGACATATCTTTCTGTGCCTAACGATTTTTTCCTGAACATGTCGATTCTTTCATTCGGACACGGAACCCTAAAAAATCCACTTTACTTCATTACTTTATAACGAGGCGTGCGTGAGAGACGGTCTGTTAATAATTCAGTTGATTGCCAATAAAGTATTTCTTTTTAGACATTTATAAGGGAGTGATAAATATAAGAATGTTTACTGTACTGGTACTTGAAGGAAGTTAAGAGGATAAGCTTGAAAAAAATGGTTTTCTGTAAAGTCGGGTTACGGGCGATAATTTTACGTGTTAACGCCACATGAAAAAAATATTGAATCAACAACTGAAACAAGTCGAACGCTTAGCCCCGATCGTACTTCTCTATCACTTGTTCCACGCTCTCGCTTGCACGCTCGGCTCCGTGACACTTTGACACTTTGTCGTGCGTGCAGATCGATCGATCCATTTATAATACGTTATCACGTCAAAAGCTTGTAGTGTTTTTTTTATTCATCATTAAAATACACAGTTATCACAACAAATCAATGAAGTGCCTTAAAACTACAGTAAATTTGTCACGGCACTGTTATTCTCACACACGCTCTAGTTCACGCACTTTGTGACAGTCAGTGTCACAAAGTGCGTGAACTATACACCACCACTAGTAAGACCACTAGGTTTACCTAACCAGGTATTAAGTAAGTTCGTATTGACCAGGTGGCTACCCCTGGTGACAAAGTTTTTAAGCCTCCTAAAGGCCAGATATTGATGTAGGTACCTGTTACTTAAGTATCTATAACTTGGACATCTTCATACTCGTCGACATTTTTAAACTGAAAATGACATTGTTATTTTTATGATACTGGTACAATTTTATTTTTGATTTGTATCCTAATAGGTACATTTGTTTTCTGTACCTAATGCTACTGATCTTGTGAAATCTAAATAGTGTGCTTATCTATTTATACTAAAAATGTAATTAGGTAGAACTTTGAAAAATTTTTACCAGACGATTTCAAGTACCTGTATTGTGTCTACGGAATAAAGAAATTTTGACTTAGACTTAAAATAAAAATTTGGTCGAATATTTTAACGTGTCATCCAAACTACGACAGTACTCCATGCTGAGTTGTAAATACCACCCGGGGTCACCCATTCGAAGACTGATCGTGCTGAACTTTGCTTTACTTCGATAATCGCTATGAAACACTTAGTCAAACTACGCTGTGAACGCTACGAAATTCATTAATTTTTCAGTTATAGTCTCAGAATATTAACTAACGGTTACTTTGATTCGTATTTATTAGATATTATTTTAAACCGACTTCCAAAAAGAAGGAGGTTCTATGTTCGTCTGTATGTATTTTTTTTATGTATTGATGAACGATAATTTCGCCGATTGCAAAACCGAATCAAAAAACTATTTTTAGTTCGAAAAAGTATACTCTCAAGGTCTCTCTCTAAATTTATATGGGACCCCATATAAATTTAAAAGTAACCGGCTGAGCCGTTTTAAAAAAATCAAAAATAATTTTAACAATTCGAGCGAAATATTCGAATTTTGTACACGATGGATAGCGGTTTTGCCATTTTTTGGGAAAAATAATTATCAAAAATAATGTCAATGAAAAGTCAGATCGGTTATTACACTTCTGTTACAAAACTTAAATTTTTATTAAGCTGTACAAGGCTATACAATAAAACCATATTAGTTTTATTTTCATAATGAAAGCAGAAAGTTACCTGGTCGTGACGGGACCTCGTGCCAGTGTTGCTAATCGTCGTTGAACTGTTTTTGGGTTGAAAATAAATAAGTCTACGACCTAAGGCTGTAACCGATTCTACGTAGAGCATAGGACCGTAGCAGGTTCTACGGCTTTTTTGTACATTTGCTACGACCAAGTAGTAAAATTCTTTGTAAACTAACGCGATTTGATATTAGGTAATTGATACTAGGTTATCATATTTATTTATCTCGTGTTACAGTGCGCGATTACTCCCGTAGTATATGAAAATAATAGTAATAGTTCGTTGCGACCAGGGTCCGCTGAGGGACCCCTTTCTTCCTTAGGATTTGCGACATTTTTAGGGTTACATACCCAAAGGGTAAAAATGCAGGCATGCTTTTCTGCAGGCAATTTTTCCTATGAAAATTTTGAGGCGGCCCGGGGCTCCCATACGGTACGGAACCCTTCATGCGTCCAACTCGTACTTGACCGATATTTTTAAACGACTAACTATATTAGCCTCTTTCCTTGTGAACGCGGCTTTTTAACCGTACATACACGGCCGCCTCAAAATTTTCATTCATTTATTTTATTTATTTATTAATGCGAAACATATGTACATAGAAACTTTTTTTAATTCTATACATGTATACCCTGTTTGATAGGGTGTGGCATAATTTTATACTAATGGTACCAGACAGTGTAATCAGGAAGAAATTCAATGATATCGGAGACAGAATCATAGTAGTCATTACGTTACAAGAATATTTGTATCTAAAAACTTATATAACCTCAATTACTAGGGCTTTAATACTACGAGAGAGGTTTAATATAATTTTGGAATAAAGGATGTTATCTAAATACGTGAATTTATCTAACCTCTCATTTATGTACACTTTTCAAGTATTCACTACTACACTATACAGGGTTATTTCTAATCAATTAGCATCCTTTTAGGGGCTTATTCTGTACATCAAAACTAACAACTTTTGTTCTGAGGATTTTGTCAAAACTCAACAATAAAAATCAGCTGTTCCATTCATTTGGTCGCAGGTGAACGAATTTTTTCTATGGAAAACCATTTTTTTTTTGAGTTTTGACAAAAGTCGCAAAACAAAAGTTGTTAGTTTTGACGTACAGAATTAGCCCCTAAAAGGATGCTAATTGATTAGAAATAACCCTGTATACATTTAAATACTAAAGCATAGTGCTACTAATCGAACTATGTAGTGAGCATACTAGTACCAGTAATAGTCTAGTAGTAGTGCTGATAAGTAGTAGTGCAATTGTACTTTTTGTTTCGTGTGGAAAAGTCTCATATATCGACCCCATCCACATTTACACACTATCTTACCTAACTCAAGCTATATTATACGTTTATATGAAGCTCATTCGTTTTATTTTCATAATGAAAGCAGAAGGTTATCTGGTCGTGACGGGCGCTCACCGCAGACCGAACTACTAGTTGTTTGTGAGTTTAATTGTACGTGAACTTGTTTATTTCGGTGTTCAACGCCATGGAGAAAGGCTTGGATAAAACAGTTAGTAGATAGCGCAAGCTGTAACTTTAAACTGGTGCTATAATTTTGAAAGAAAAACGATCACTTAGAATTCGGATTGAAGGACCACGATTGTTTGTTATTTTCTAATTCTGTGTACCTATGGATTTTGATCAGAAAATACTTATCTGGATGGAGCTGCCATCTTCAAAATTCTTATAATTATTAATGAAAGACGTATAGAAATGAAGTACAGTACAAGTACACTGTTGTGTATATGTTACAGTCAGAGTGGTTAATTATTTATTATGTATAATAACTGGATATTATATATGTAATTACTAACCTGCCTAGTTAAAGTGATAAATTAATAACTTTAACTGGTAATTATTCATAATCCCCGGCCAGGGATAGCTAAAGTAATAAATGTAGTCCGATTTGCTTCCCCTCTTTTTCTTTTAAGTTGTTGTCTCTTTCTGTAGCCGCTAAAGCCGATGAAGAATAGGCTCGATAGCATATATCATCACGTACTTACCATAGACTCCATCGAGTGTCCACAGATGTTTCGATGGTTTGTTCCCAGTGTGATTGTGATTAAAACAGGATTAAAACAAGAAAATTGCTGTAATTTTCCTGTTAATTATTTTTGGTTACAGTTCTTGTTTTTTTTTTTATTTATAAGTATAATACCAACTTCAATTCGGTTTAAAATACAAATCTGTCATGTTTTGTTTATTTTTGTTATTATAATTTTACGGTCGTAAGTAACACCAGTAATTTTTTTTTACTGTTCTAACAACTTTCAACCGTAGTAGTAAGAAGAGTAATTCGTTTACCGTTCTTACTACTGGTAGTAAGAATGGTATTAACACTGGGAACAAACCGTTTCGATTAGAGTTTGTGCAAAAAGATAAGCGTCGTAGAATTGAGGTCGCCCGTGTGCCATTTTTCCAATTTTGTTACATTGACAACACTGCTCTGTCATTGCTAGTACAACTAAAAGTGTTTGATACTTGGTAGACATTAATTCAGTTCTCATCAGTAAGCGTCTTCCAAGTAGTTGATATCTTATTGTTAGTTCACCGTAATGCTACGACGCCGAGGGTTCTCTTTTTGCGCCTACTCTACTCGAATTACCTAGTATTTCCGACTCGATCACGACGTATATCTGGCTGTCTCTGCTCCAATTGTCGTATTTTCTTTGTCTGGGCTTATTTTAACTTATGTTTAAACAAATTTCACTCCAGTTCCACATCAAACGAGAGCTGATCAAAAGTTGGAGTCTTCAGTAATACACCTGAACGTAAATTGTTCAAAGCCCGATAATTGAGTTCCGATTCAGCTTAGACCGAGTTGGAATGAAGTTAAAATAACTCCTTGTAGGCTGAGAGCTGCTGTCAATAACTGGTTTGCCAGATGAAATATTACCGTAACTGTACTGAGACTACCCTGTTTAATAGTCCACATCAAGACGTAGGCCTACCCACGAAAAGTGATCCGGCCGTATCCACCACGCTGGCCAAGAGCGGGCTAATGGAGTCACAGAGGTATAAGCCGAATTACACAAATCGGCGGATGTTAAGTTAGCTACAAGTTGCGCAATACCAAATCAACGCGCAGCTTTATGTGAGCTTCAGTCGGGATTTAATATTGTTCAGCTTGTAGCTAACTTCACATCCGCCAACTTGTATGATTTGACCTACGCGCCCGTGATGTGAAATTCCGTACTTACATAAATTCTAAAGATACGGGACCGGAATTTGAACCCACGACCTCATCATCATAAGGCGGGTGTCACTACCGCTACACCACCTTACCTTCAGTATTCATCATCAAAATCGCTTTTTGTGTTTCTATCGGTGTATCTGTAATATTTTCAAACTATACTGCATATCATTATGTGACTTTCAGCAATTTTAGAATATTTTTTTCCAATAGGAAGGACCTATAATATAATTAATTCGTAACAAAGCGAAACCGGGCAACTAGTCATACATAATGTGTCTACTGCACTGTGCCATTTATATATAGGTACTGCACGCTTTATAGTCTACTGCTGAAAATAGGCCTGGGTAAAAAGAATGAATAGTTGTTTACGCCATACAATAAAACGATTTACTTGTATGTGCTGTCCCTAATTGGTAGGCGCAAGGACATACCGACGCTCACTCCAAATTAGTTGTAGTGTTTTTATCTTTTTACTAACTTACAGCTCCGGTGGCGCCACTCGTGTGCCACACTCAATTCTATTAAAAAGGCTAGCACCAGGACTGAAATCTGAGTATCAGATATGCACAATTGCACACCATAAATGCGGGTTCAAATATTGTCGTGATAACTTCATAATTCGATGAACTCCGAGCCTGAGCCCTAGTGCGCATAGGAGAACGCGGAACAAGCCTGAAAATGTTATCCCGGTAGTTCTACTAGTAGAATAGTAGAATTTTCGGGAACGACTCGTTAGAGACGGACGATAGCGTTTCCTTATTCTGCGTTTGACTTGTTTCAGTTGTTTATTCAACTGTTTTTTGTGACGTCATTACGTAAAATTATCGTCCGGAAACAGATATTACGGACAAGCTATTTTTAATTGGTTTATCAGGCAGAAAAATCAACAAATAACTTTCCGGGTAAAATTACCAAATGGTGCTATGGCTGAATATAAATATAGCATGTCAGATCTCAATTTCTTTGATGTGTAACGAATTCATGCACTTACTGCTACTGGCTCTTAGTCTAAAATCTGTTTTCCAAAATAGATATGCATCGATCCAGCTGACCTCTTTGCGGAGATTTCCAGATTTAGCCCTAAAATCTGTCTGGAATATTTCGGGCTAACAGATTTACATGCGCCTTATTTCTAGGTAGGTATGAATTTTAGGTTTATTATAGACTTGAGCACGGATGAATTGATATGCTAGTTTTACCTACGAGTAAGTAATAATAACTATGGTGTCATGCAGGTGTTTGTTGGGTGTTTCCTTTTGTGGTCTTAGTCAGGTTGTCATAGTTATTAGCTTCTTTGACCGAAATGAAGAAAAGTCTGTGCTTTGACACGACAATTTTCCTTTGCATGGTGCGGATGTTGATTTTTGCCTAAAGGTCGCATTTTTCAACGAAACTTGGTCCTTAGGTTTATAGGTAGGTTTATTACCTGATTGTATTTTTTTGACTTCGGCAATTTTTTGTTTAGGGGGATATTTCCCTCAAAAGCGAAACTTGCTGTTACGCTATTCATTAGCCGATTTCGGTAATATTTGGTGTGATTGTTTAATATCTAATTCTACTAATATTATAAACGCAAAAGTTTGTGTGTGTTTGTGTTTGTAGGGCCTTATAAAATAAGCTCAGGATAGCCCAACGTGCTATAGAGGGGTCTATGCTCGGCGTCTCTCTGCGAGATCGAATCAGAAATGAGGAGATCCGCAGACGAACCGAAGTTACCGACATAGCCCAGCGGATTAGCAAATTAAAGTGGCAGTGGGCAGGGCACATTTTTCGGAGACCGAATGGCCGATGGGGTAGTATAGTTCTCGAATGGAGACCACGGACCAGCAAGCGCAGCGTAGGACGTCCACCGACTAGGTGGACTGACGATATAATAAAGATCGCAGGAACGCGCTGGATGCAGGCCGCTTCGTACCGGCCTTATTGGAAATCCATAGGGGAGGCCTATGCCCAACAGTGGATGTCTTACGGCTGATGGATGGATGGATGATGAAAAGTTTGTGAGTATGTACCTACGGATGCTTGTTACTCTTTCACGCAAAAACTACTGAAAGGATTCAGATGAAACTTCGCAATAAAAATGCTTAAAATCAGAATAACACATAGGCTATGGTTTATAAAGATATTGCGTGAAACGAAGTTCGCCGGGTCAGCTAGTTTCTAATAAGATTTAGGTACGTCTATGAACCCAAATCGGTCACGAGCGAGTCGAGTTATAAAGTCTCATGAAGATACAAAAATACAAAATAATTTTGTTGTTTATAATACACGTAACATAGTTAAAATAATTATAGAAACCCTGCCTGCTGTTTTAGCGTCAGCTGTGTTGCAGCAGTCTTTGTCTTCCCCTATTAGTGGGTACATGAAAACAGTAAATTTAAACCAAAAACATAGTTATTGTCTTTTTCAGCATGAACCAAACATAATTTGAATTTCAAGAAGATACAAATGTATGTGTGAGTGTATGTTTGTGTGTGTGTGGGGGTGTGTGTGTGTGTGTGTTTGTGTGTTTGTAAAACATTGCAATACACGAGATCTCATGAGAGTCAAGGTTTGCAGTGCTCATCGTGTGTTTGTTGTGTATTCACTTAATATTATGTGTCGCGACGCGAGGTCTACTGTTGGGAGAACTAGTTTTTTCTTATTACTTTTTTTATTGATTAATTGATACAATCTGGACAAAAACATATTTGTTAAATTTGATAATACTTGGTCTACTTTAAAGGTTAACAGGTCACTACAGTAACTACTACGAACCGATTTCTGCTAGTAGTTGTTTTTACTCTGGGGTTATCAATTCATTGTTTTTTTGTTCGATCTTTCGATGAAATGTTTTGCTCTATACTAATATGCTATCGACTGTAGCGCGTAAAGGTAGACTTTGGTATTCTTGCAGAAGAATGTTCTGATTTGTGATTTGTGTATTAAGTAATTATATGGTTTTAATCCATTAGTGGTTTATTTTATGGTTTTAACCCATTAGTGGTTTATTTTGTTGGGCAGTGTTAATCTTCTTATAGTGTAACAACGATTAGAAATTAGAGTTACTCCAAAAGATGTGAATTAAGCCTACACATTATTGATACTGAAGAATAAGCAATGGGTAGGAGTATGACAATATAATGTATAACTATTTCTTTCATTATTATAAACAAAGACTAAGAAATAAGTCCTGATATTAGAAAAAAAAGCTTGCTCTTCTGTTACTTTCGACAAATGTTTCAACCTACCTGTCAAACCGGCAAAATATTAATAGTTTTGTTTTGTTTGTTCCCAGGGCCCGGTATAAAGGGCACTATGGCGATCCTGAACTGCCTGCTGGCGCGGCAGCTGTGCTTCGAAGACGCCTCCTGCTCCGCCATCCTCGAGATCATCCCGCGCGTCTGTGGCTCCGAGCTCGGTGAGTTTGTACTCCTTTTTAGAAAACTTTGACATATAGGCGTTTTTGTCGCGTAACTGTAGCGCTGTAGAGCGAAATTCCTTCACATTACAGCGACCGTAGCGCGGCTAAGTCGCGACGCCGCCGTCGCTAGTAGACAGCGCTAGTAGACAGCGCTAGTAGACAACGCTAGTAGACAGCGCTAGTAGACGCGCGTTCAACTTGAGGTGACTAGCTCATTTCCAATATGGATATCAACGGGAACATATTTTTAATACTGCTCCTTTTTTTACTTCCCCGACGACATCGTCGTAGATTACAAAGACGAAAATGTTTCGGTATCAAACATTAATTTATCATGTAGTGGCTTTTCGGGTATATATATATTATTCATTCGGGTATACATATAACACGACATACGTATGCAATTTGCAAGTTGCTAAACAATACACATGCGCTGGTAACACTGACGGATCGCACGTGACTACGCGGGGTATCTGCCACCGCTAGCTCGAAGCATTGCAGTGGCTTCTGTCGCGCTGCAGTTGCGCTACATAAATATTATGTCTGTATGTATACGAGTCGCGCTACTTTACTAACTTTGATGACATATGTGAACAGATCAATAAATTTAGATCGCTTTCTGTGTGTGTATAAATCGAGGAATCCTAAAAACGTAAATTACACGCTTACTAGTTTCAAATCGTTCGTTCGTCACTACGGCGCGCCGAGACTGACTAGCATAATGAGAGTATACCGATCACTGAGTTGCGTAAGTATGATTCGCGTCCCGAACGTATGTATGAAAACGGAATAGTGTTAGATAGCATTACCATTAAATTGCGCAAGCGAGAAGAAATTTGATTCTGACTGTACCGGTTCCTTAAAAATCGTCTCTAAATTCTGCCAAAAACGTTTATCACTCGCGAACAATCGAGGTTCCTTCCTAAGTGAATCAAGTGGATATCGAGGGCTTTAGACCTGAAGGTCACACCCTTGTAACCTTCTTTAACCTTTCGTTTTTGGATTTCGTTCAGCCACGACGGCATTAAAGCATCAAAGATGAAAATTCGCCTCAAATATCAGACGGTCATTTAGGTTGTCCAAAGGACAAATAAAATAACTAAATGTTTTAATTGTAAAGTTGCATTGAAAGTAATTAATTAACAGACTTCAATATAGAAGGTTCTCTAGTTTTTGGATTTTGTTCAGCCACGACGGCATTAAAGCATCAAATATGAAAATTCGCCTCAAATATCAGACGGTCATTTAGGTTGTCTAGTGATGCTAAAGGACAAATAAATAACTAAATGTTTTAATTATACAGTCGCATTGAAAATAATTACTGAACCGACTTCAAAAAATAAGGTTCTCAATGTACCTTTTTCTGTACGTCATGTTACGCGGTTACTCCACTAATTATAAACCGATTTTGAGGCATCTATATTTGTTTGGCAGATAATAAGTACTCCATAGATGATTCCTATGATTACTTTTTAAACTTAATTTCAGGTGAGTCGTTTTTGAATAAGATTATTTTTTGCAAAAATTAGCATGACCGCCTTCACCCGTGTACAGAATTTGCGAATATTTCGTATGGATCGATGTAGCATTTTTCACATTATTGTTGATTTATCAAAAATGGCTCAGCCAAAAAATGGATTTCGATAAAATTGAAATGGGACCAATTTCGAAGTATACTATTTCCAATGAAAAAAGAATTATTGAAATCGGACTACTACCAAAAAAGTTCTGCGCGGTTATACATAAAAAAGCGTCGAATTGTTTACCTACTCCGGTGGTTCGTCGGCAAGGAGCATATTAACCATTGGAGAAAGTGCGCGGGGCGGCCTCGCTCAGCATCGATAGGCGCTTTAGATGACTACCGACTAGGGATGCTCGATCCAGGTGTTTGTATCGATACTTTGGATTGCAATGGTTCGCATCGCAGTGTATCGATCCGCTTGTTTCGATACGATATTTTGGATCGCTCCAATATCATATTATAAAAAATAGAACATATTGTCTTTTTTTACCATCAAAGTTTATTGTTTTAGGTATATAAACAATACTTATTTACGTCGGCCAACCTGTAAGTGGCAAAGTACACAGAAATAATATTTTCTAAAACCGCTCTTTGTTGAGACGATACGATTGTGTGGTTTCGATACGATATTTGATCCAGTATCGTGTCAATAGTTAAAAAGATGAGTTATTGCGATACGATATTTTATTTACAGTAGAACCAAGTCAAAAATATCGATATCGATATTTTGCTAGTAACATTTTTGGCACCACTACAAGAAATGTTGTCATTGCGTCATTTTGGCGTCAGCCAATTACAGCCAGCGGAGCTTACCTCTCCCCCCGCTTAAAATCGATGACCTATTGTTTCAACAAAAACGGGGCCCATGCCCTCTCCAGTCTCCTCCATGTTCGTCGGTAAAAAATCAACAATAATGTGAAAATTACTAAGTACATCGGTGATAGGTACTTACTCGTACATCGATCTGTGCGAACTATTCGATTTCTGTACACGGTTGAAGTCGATTATGCCATTTTTGGCGTATAATAATTATCTGTTGACTATAGTTGCACATCGCACTAAAAGAATGATAATTGTTTATCAATAACCCAGTATATTTAAAGATGCAGTAATGCACTGGATGCAAGCCGTTTCCATTCAAGCTTATTAGAAATCCATATGACCATCCAAAAATGACAGCAAAAGCACTTGACGATTAGCGTTTTCATGGAATTGAAGCCATTGCTTAGTATTCTTTGTCCTCGTAAAGTAAGTAGAGTATTTTCCTAAGCTATCTGTTATATTCTTTTACGCAAAATTTCTAAGAAAGTTCGCTAACAATCTTAAAAAATATTGTTATCCTTATTAAAGTACTTACCGGAAAAGTTTTGAGGAAGTCGTCGTCTGTCAGGTTTATGTACCCGTAGTAGGCAGGTTTGTTTGCAAAGGATTGTGAGAGTAACGAATTTACCTGACTTGCCAAGAAAAATGGGTAATATTTCCATGGATATCATATGCCTGACTACACGCCATATTTTAATCTACCTACTTCAAAAAAGTAGGTTTTCAACTGTACTGTATGTGTTGTATACGTGCACTTTTTGGGATGAGTTAAAAATGTTAAACTCGCGTCAAGACATAACGTAACGTAACCGAAAATTCGTCGTTGTGTTTTATTTTTACGTATTTACGCTTTTACTTTGCCAGTTATTTATTAGATATTACGATTATTCTTTTTTAGGGTTCCGTACCTCAAAAGGAAAAAAACGGAACCCATATAGGATCACTTTGTTGTCCGTCTGTCCGTCTGTGTGTATGTCAAGACTCTTTATCTCGGGAACGCGTAAAGATATCGAGTTGAAATTTAAACTGTATACGTATATCTATAGTCTCTTGCAGTTGTGTAAAATAAAAACTACTCAGTTATCGTTTAAAAAAGTTAGAGCCGTTTATGTCGTAAAAAAACGCATATTTCGACACTCACAAAAATCAAAACCTACAGGGTACTTCCCGTTGACATTGAACTATGAAATTTGGCAAGAAGCATTGTCTCAGAGTACACATATAGGAATAAATCTGAAAACTGACATTTTTATTTAATACAAAAAAATAGGGCCTCAAAATTCATAAAATATGGGTTCAAAATTCAAAGTGGAGTAAATCGTATCATGTAAGGTATCATACAAAAGAACTTCATTAGCACAAGCTAAAATAGGTTTTTAATTATTTTAACAATGTGTAATTTTCAATGTATGACGAAAATAGTGAAAAAAGGAAAAACTTCTTGTCGATGGTTATAGTTAGAGATTTTAACAACTTTCTTCCCAATTTTGTGAAATTTTCTGGATTTGTACGAAACCCTCGGTGTACGAGCCTGACTCGCACTTGTCCATTTTTTTTTAATTCAATTCCCTGCTTCCCTTGCATATATAGACAAGGTCTTTGTCTAATAAAAATATTTTGATTTTCCATACATGTTTTAGATATTTTTATATTAATAGATATTTATCCTGAGTATTTATTTCCATAGTTTATCTATTGGGGAGGCATATGTACAAAAGTGCACCGTTTCTGTATATCAATAAGTACATCCATCGCACTATCGTACACCATTGTACCCGTAGGAGTATGTATCCATCTAAATCACAAAGCTGAGCTTGATATGCAAAGTTTCCACGTATCGCAGAGTTCACGAACGCTCCGGTCCTTTTGTATACTTTTGTGTACGGTATGATATATTATACGAGAACGAAACCGCGGCATCCCTTGGTGAGATGCAGAGGATTTTGTTACACCGTAGCATAATTGAGTTTTGAAAGTAAGACTCGTAATTATATTGCGTACGAGTAGGTTTATTACAGATAGATGAATAAGTGATTGGGAAAACTCGTTGTCTCAAAGTCATTCCATAATATCTAGTTCTAACTAGAGAAAACGCTTAATCTCTAAAATCCGGTTATAATGGTAACATATGCAGGTTATAGGTACCTACATTTATTCGACTCTATGAACTATTTCAATGGAAAAGTCAAAATTAATGTACCATAGAGCGGAAGAGGTGTTAGAATTGAGATATGGTAACTATAATTTTACTTGACATTATTTTTGACATTCATAATATTTTGTAATTGTATTGTGATCAGATGTTAAAACTTAAGGAAAGATCACTCTTAATAGACAAAAAAATTAAAAAGAGTATTTCAATGGTAATAATGATAAATTTTTACTTAATTTTTGCATTGTTAATAATTACTTTTGATCCACATCTGTAAATTAATTATATTATTTTTAAAAACTGTAACTGTACTACTAACCAAACATTGCACGCCCGTTAAGGGTCTACTATTGACACTAATCTAAGTATAATTATTATCTTAATATATATAAATCTCGTGTCACAATGTTTGTCCTCAATGGACTCCTAAACCACTTAACCGATTATAATAAAATTCGCACACCATGTGCAGTTCAATCCAACTTGAGAGATAGGATAGTTTAAATCTCAAATTATAGTCGTAATTTTAATTTATTTAGCCACAGCAACGCGTGGCCGGGTCAGCTAGTTATATATATAAATCTCGTGTCACAATGTTTGTCCTCAATGGACTCCTAAACCACTTAACCGATTATAATAAAATTCGCACACCATGTGCAGTTCGATCCAACTTGAGAGATAGGATAGTTTAAATCTCAAATTATAGTCGCAATTTTAATTTATTTAGCCACAGCAACGCGTGGCCGGGTCAGCTAGTTATATATATAAATCTCGTGTCACAATGTTTGTCCTCAATGGACTCCTAAACCACTTAACCGATTATAATAAAATTCGCACACCATGTGCAGTTCGATCCAACTTGAGAGATAGGATAGTTTAAATCTCAAATTATAGTCGCAATTTTAATTTATTTAGCCACAGCAACGCGTGGCCGGGTCAGCTAGTTATATTATATATTGCAATAAATGATTCTTATTCTTATTCTATGTACCATTATAGCCATTAATACAAGATTGAAATATTGTAAGCTTCGCCTTGGACGAATTTAAAGTTTGTCCAACATATGGCTTAAACGCCAATGTTATATTTGACTAGTTTTACCCGCGGCTTCGGCCGCATGATATTTTGATTTCTGACGCAATATCATTATAATTTATAGCCTATGTGTTATTTTGATATATAAGCTATAATATTGCAAAGTTTCATCTCAATCCGTTCAGTAGTTTTTGCGTGAAAAAGTAACAAACATCCATACATCCGTCCATCCATCCATCCATCCATCCATCCATCCATCCTCACAAACTTTCGCGTTTATAACATTAGTAGGATATGATATTCAATCCTTTATTGCACCAAAAACACATACATTTCTTAGTCTAATTTATAAAGTTAGAGTTACATGTTTATGGACCTTGTTTTAGGGCAGCCATTCTCAAAGTGTGTTCCGCGGACCCCTAGGGTTCCGCAAAGCCTCTGTAGGGGTTCCACGAGAACACTGAATTAATGAGAAAAATAAAAACAAAAATAAATTTCAGAGACTCAGAAAGGTTTCAAGATGTCATTTGAAGAATTTGGCCAATATTACTAGGCTGCACTTAATGGGGGCTTCTTTTGAGTCATTTTACAGAAGAAACGAGTACAAACATTGTTATTTTTGTTAATTTTAGGTCTCCGTCGACCATTTGGTCTTCAAAAGGGTTCTGTCACCAAAAAAGTTTGAGAACCTCTGTTTTAGGGTATTGCAATTAACTTAAACACTAAGGTAATAATAGGAACAGTTAGTTATCGGCATCTAATTTACTATGTATGATTCGCGGTATCGAAACATTTTTCGTGTAAGAATTCCTGTATTGAATAGTAGCTTTTGGCTAAGAGAATCTCTTTTACCTCTCTTTTAAAAACGTTTTCGTTTGTTTCGTTTCTGATGTTAGTTGGTAGTTTGTTGAATATTTTTATTAGCATTATACTTGATCAGTAGTTCAAGTGTCACTTGTATCAAGTTAGGTATGTCATTTACCTATCAGTATATATCAACAGTATCAGTATACAGGGTTATTTTTAATCAATTAGCATCCTTTTAGGAGCTTATTCTGTACATCAAAATTAACAACTTTTGTTCTGCGACTTTTGTCAAAACTAAAAAAAAGTCAGCTGTTCCATACAATTTGGTTGCGGGTGAACGATATTTTTCTATAGAACACCAATTTTTTTTTAGTTTTGACAAAAGTCGCAGAACAAAATTTGTTAGTTTTGATTTACAGAATAAGCCCCTAAAAGGAAGCTGATTGTTTAGAAATAACCCTGTATATGTATGTTTCTATGAGTTTTCGACGCCAACTTGGTGCAATCACGACTTACAACTTTTGTACTTCGAGAACTTCTACTGTATTTTATTATTCTAACAGTTAAATTATTTTTCATAATTTTTCTGTTGAGTTTTAAAAGTTGTTCTTAATGATGAGACCATCAATATAGAATGTAAGAAAGAAAAGACCTTACTTTTTGCAGAGTAACACTCTATATTTACTACTCAGATCCGCCTCCACCCATCCATCCATCAGTCATAGGACGTCCACTGCTGGACATAGGCCTCCCCTATGGATCTCCAATAAGACCGGTTGGAAGCGGCTTGAATCCAGCGCGATCCTGGGTCATTAATGGGGTCATCCATCCACCTTGTGGGTGGACGTCCTACGCTGCGATTGCCGGTATGTTGTCTCCACTCGAAAACCGCCGGTCTCAATACGCCTTCCGTTGTATGTATAAACATGTTGTCAGCAACTTTTTTTTTTTTTTTTTTATTGTTCCTCTTGTACTTCCTCCGACATAAATCAGAGACATTGTCAAGCTGAACATTTGCTTACGCAGTTTTCTATTTTATTAATGAACGGCCAATTTGATTGCCTCATGCAGTTTTGTGTGAGCATAAATATGACATGCATATATAATTATACATATGTTACACAGTAGAATAGGTACATAAATCAGCAACTTTACGGTGTGAGTGAGACCCAAGTATTTTGACCTCTCACCGCGAGAGCTCTTGGGAGCCCAGAATAAAACATCACAGGCTGTGCTTAAGTGAAACATCATGAAATAATCACTGCTTTGACAGATGGCCCCTCGTTTTGAGGTCTTAGCAAGCTGCAAACATTGAATTATGTGCTTATGTTCATTATTCAAGGACTGCATGTAAAATATATTTTATCGCGTATAAGTCCGCGCTTGATTTCCAACTCTCCTGATGGTAAGCGACGTTGTGGTCGAAAATGAAGCACGTAGACTTAGAGACTTGCTTACAGAAGATACTTATTTACCTCATCGTAGTTATTTTTGACATTTAATATTTATTTGTTTTTGGCATATTGACATTGAATATTTATTTTTGAATATTGACATTGAATATAACGTAGTTTAGACTGTTTTCTATTATATTGGATGATTTTTATTGTTTGTTACAAATACACACTTATTTGTTAATTAATTAAACTATGCAATTTTTGCCATGAGCTTTAGTATTAAAGCATTGTTCAGATTTATGTTGAATGATTATTATGTTGTTTATACAATTTAATATTTGATAACTTATTGTTATTTTCTTATTAATTTTAAGTTATTATAATTTTAAGATAATTGTGCTTTGCTGTAGCAAAGCTGAAATTTATAACAACAATTGTAATTGACTTGTATCTTATATTTTGATGCTAATAAAATAATATGAATGATATGAATATGAATATCACTTACGAGTACCTTCCGCAACGTTATGCAACGTTCCGCACGGTCAGTATTTGAATGGCTGACCGCGGGTGGCATTTTCCATCTGAACGCTACCGTGGCTCGGATGACACGTTAAATTAATAGGCCCCGGTTGTTTTAGCAGTTTAGCCATGTCAGAGGCCTTTAGGCGGCCTAAAAACTCTGACACCAGGGTTAACCACCCGGCCTATACGCATTTAGATTACATTTCTCAGGTAACAATCTCCGACATGTAGAAAGTGTGAGCCAATCAGATAAGTTTTCTAACTCTTTGAAATGTGTAGAAAAGAGTCTAGATCGTGCTGAATTGTATAGTTTTTTTAATATACTGCTGAATATAGACCTGCCCAAAAAGGCGATTGTATCATTTGCACCACGTTAGACCTGTATGCTGAGTGTGAGTTTTGTCGTAAACATGACGCGCTCTTCGGCGAGCGCGTAAGCATGTAATTTGTATGAAGAAATGTACAGCGCCACACTTTGTACAAGTGCAAGTTCTTACAAATTACATGCTTACGCGCTCGTCGAAGAGCGCGTCATGTTTACGACAAAACTCACACTCAGCATACTGTGCAGTGGTTTCACGGACATATACGAGATTGCAGGTTTCCTCAAGATATTTTCCTTCGCCGAAAAGTTGTGAAATCTGTATAATTCGACGATTTTGATAATAATCTTTATATAAACTTAAATACAGGGTTATCTAATCAATTAGCATCCTTTCAGGGTCTAATTCTGTACGACAAAACTAACGACTTTTGTTCTGCGACTTTAGTCAAAACTCAAAGAAAAATCAGCTGTTCCATACATTTTGTCGCTGGTGAACGATATTTTTCTATGGAACAATATTTTTTTTTTTTAGTTTTGACAAAAGTCGCAGAACAAAAGTTGTTAGTTTTCATGCAAAGGATAAGCCCCTAAAAGGATACTAATTGATTAGAAATAACCCTGTATATGTATATAATTCTACTGTACGTACAGTATGTGTATGTCACTGAACTCCTCCTAAACGGCTGAACCGATTTGAATGATTTTTTTTTGTATGCGTTTGGGTGGCGCCCTCGATGGTCTAGATTCACAAATCAGTCCGGCAGATGGCGCCGGGGTACCGGTCATTTCTAAATAACTAAATTTTGAGATTCGCGGCCTTGGACAGATAGAGTAGGTACTTATCACTATCACTACATAGTATAAAACAAAGTCGTTTCCCTGTCTTGTCTGTCGCTATGTATGCTTATATCTTTAAAACTACGCAACGGATTTAGATGCGGTTTTTTTAAGAGTTATAGATAATGGAGTGGTTCAAGAGAAAGGTTTATATGTATAATAAACCTGTGCGAAGCCGAGGCAGGTCGCTAGTTTTATAATAATTTAACAACCGAATTCAAATAAAATTACCGAAACAAATTAAATTACATTTTCAAACTGAATGGAAACGGATTTCTAACAACATAACAAATCTGAACAAAGAAAACGAATTAATAACCTTCCGTTTTCGGAATCGGTTGAAAATTTTATTTTCAAGTTCAAACTAAGACTAATATATCAATCAAATTAAAAGTCTTTTACTCATGACTCACTTCAATATTTCAGAGTCTCAATCCAACTTTTTAACTTTTTAAAGTCGACATGATTTAAGTTTATAATACGTGTAAAAGGCTCTCACACGCTCTCAAACTTTTTAACATATTCGTTTAATAGCTTTGACTTTTCTTTAACCTTAATAAGCTAAGTTTTTCACAACATGATGAAGGAGAAAAAGTTTAGAACGCTCAAGTTAAAAATCTGTTGACTTGGTAATAGAATGATTTACAATCTAGGAATGAACAATAATTATAAAGGCAAAGGTGACGTCCACAAGTGGTATATTATTCAGATAAAAATCGAACCAAGATGATACATACATTATTTGAAAGTTTGTTATATGGGCTTCCCAAAAATATTTAAATTAGATTTTTTCATCCCTCCGATTTTTTTTAAATGCGAAAAATAAATTGTATGAAATATAACAATACAGCTTATTCTTTTTTACAGTTTAGCAATAATAAAGTGCTTCTATAGTTATTTTACTTGCATTCGTAGCTGATTCTTTCACATTCATCTCTTAATTTGCTAAAATTAAAAATTATAACCTACCAGTGTGACCAGTTAGTATGTACAATGTGACAAAAATCACTTAAAGAGTGTGTCTAATTGGTAAAAAAGCTTTTAAACAATTTGGAGGTTACTTAATCAGGGCTGCTAGAGATAAACTACCCATTGAGCGAAAGATATTTATTTTTTCTAATAAAATCAAAATTAATTTAAAATCAAAATCGGAGGGCTCTTTTTTGTTTTTAACTGTTGTATTAGACTCAGAAAAATATGAACTTTCCCGAAATGTAACGAGTGTTGTGGTTAGAATCTTTGATTATTATTATACCAGCCTCCATACATTTTGTGGACATGTCCTTTTAATCATCATGCATTTGTTAGGCGAGAGATTTTAGGCTAAGATGTTAAATGTGTCTAAAATATAAAAATCCCCTATCTAGCACACTCGTAGCACTTCATGGACCTTAAAGTTAAGGTGAATTTACAATATAACAAAAAATATACGTTATTCATCGCTATAAGCAAGTTTTGCTATGAGACCAACCCAGAAATCATAAATTAGTAGCGCTTATAGTAGCGTAGCACAGCGTTGTTCGTTGTTTTCAGCACGCTCAGTCTTCAGATGGGTGACCCCGGGTAGCATTTACAACTGGGCGCTACCATAGCTCGGATGACGCGTCAAATTGTAGGCCCCGGTTGGTTTAACCTTTAAGCCATGTTAGAGGCCTTTAAATAGCCATGTTAGAAGCCTTACTTACAACTGTTTTCTCAATAACGGATTATGTGACTGAATGAGTTTACGAGAAACCAACCAGATTAAATACTTAGGCCTTACAATTGATAATAACTTCTCATGGAAATTCCATATTAATAGTATTTGTACAAAACTTAGAATAATATTAGGAAAATTGTATCATTTAGCTAATATCTTAACTCGTGGCACATTATATAATGTATATCATGCGCTGGTCGATGCTGTTATCAGTTATGGACTAAGCTGCTACGGACTTACGTTTCCAACATACTTACAACCAATCCAAAATTTACAAATAAAAATTCTGAAAAAATTAGTTAGCAAAAGATCAAAGAAATCATTGAATAAGGAATACAACAAACTATTCAAAATTTGTAAAATCCTACCAGTAAAAAAAGAAAGCCGATTAGGTAATCGGCTTTCTTATTATTATTACAAGAATTTCAAAATAACACATTTAAACCACCAACACATTTATTAGAATATTTCAGAAAAGAACCCGTGAAGCGGCTAAGTCCCAGCTGGAATTGCAATACAAATATAAAAAAAACTATTATGGTAAGCGTACTAGGCAGTGGATTATACCTAGATTATGCAATAACTTACCGGAAAATTTCGAGAAATTATTTCAAAATTTGGCTTAAAAAATGTTAAAGAAACTGATGTTAGATACGTTAAACGATGAAGATTAACACATTATAAAGTAAACATTTGTATCAAATTTTAGATTGTAAAAACAAAATATGTTAATGAATAATCGATAACGACATTACATTGCCCACATGTACCTATAATAACACGGGAATGTATTCCTATCCGCTTGTACATAGTTACTAAGTTATGTACCTAACGTGAGAGCTATCCTGCCTACAAACCGCTTCGCTGTGGCAGTACTTTTAATTGTACCTATGTATATTATATTCAGGACGAATAAATAAATTTAAAAAAATGGCTTGAAAACTCTGACACCAGGGCAAGCCACCCGGCTTATACGAAATTAATCTGAACTTACCATACATGATTATCAAAATGAATTAACGTTTTGTCATATAACGGCAAAGAGACTACGTACATTTTTTTATCATTTTACTACCATTCGTATTCAAAAACATTTTTTGCTGACATGTAAAAGAATGTTTCGTGTGCAACTACAATTAAAATATATTTAAATAAATTGACCAGAAGTATAAAAAGCCCGTGGTTGTCAACCACTTTAATTAAAGGTAAACATGAAACATGCATTGTACAATTTTTAAATCTGTTCAGTTTTACAATGACTAGCTGCCCGTCCTGGCTTCGTTCGGCTAGAAATTAATTAAACTTTCAGAAAATATATTCTAAAAGATAGTGAAAACTACATTGACTTTTGCGTAGTTTTGCGTATTAAGAACATTTATTACATATGTTGTTTTTAAACTTTCGCGATTTGAACACATTATTATTATATACTACGGGACTAATCGCGCACCAGCTGTTTCACTTTCCAGTCTACCCGTGACCACGGTCGATGCAACTCGGCCGAAACGTCGGGATGATGAGATATTTATTTATCTCGTAATTTTAGTGCGCGATTAGTCCCGTAGTATAAAATAATAATTTAATACATACTAGTTTTTACCCGCGGCTTCGCCCGCATACGCAATCTATCATTATAATTTATAGCCTATGTATTAATTTGATATATAAGCTATATTATTGCAAAGTTTCATCTCAATCCGTTCAGTAGTATTTGCGGGAAAGAGTAACAAACATCCATACATCCATCCTCACAAACTTTCGGGTTTATAATATTAGTAGGAAGTAGGATATAACAAACAAAGACACGCAGACTAACAAAAATAGCGACTTAGCTTGATGATAGATTTTGATGATGTAGTAATTAAATTGATTGAAAAGTCGCCAGCTTTTTACTAGGTTAGGCTAGGTTGCCTCACGATGTTTTCCTTCACCGAAATGCCAATGGTATGAAATTCCGTACATAAATTCCAAAAAAACTCATCGGTACGGGATCGGGATTTGAACCCACAACCTCACGATTGCAGGGCGGGTTACTACCACTAGACCACCACGGCTTATTATAATAACATATAGGCTATACCTAATTTTTAAAGATATTGCGTTCGCCAGATCATCTAGTTTGCTATAATACATGCGCCTCAGTAGATTACAAATTGAATAAATCAAATCAAATATACGTAAATAAATAATATCAACTTCACAGTAAATTTTTCACGGGCACAAACTTTTTAAAATACTTATTAAGTACCCGTGTTATGTTATAAATATTATTTTACTAATATTAAGTGTCCTCTCCACCCCTATAACAATGATTTACAGTCCCAAAAAGTACCCTTTCCCACGTGGATTTCCCGCTATATATCAAGAAAAAATTAATAACCCAAGAGGGATAACAAAAGATCGGTAACAAAAGATGGCCGATATACCTCGTGCGGCGCGCCTTACCTCGTGTGCGGGCACCCTAACAATAGAAAGAGGTCACCCAGGTTGGCAACTTACTTGGAACTTATCGATTTTTGCTTTACTAATTGAACGTTTCACTTTTCAGGTGGATTACTAAATTATTTACTTCATTTTCAGTTATTTGGATTGCTTGAGTTGATTTTAGGTTGATATTTAAACCATCTAATAAATTAATAGATCGTAAAAGCTTTTGGATTAATTGTTTTGTTTTAGTTTTTCATTTAAAAATCATTTTGGTTTTATTATAAAAGGCACACTAAACTGAATTAGGATTATGTCTTGTAGTAGTAACATTTTTAACACTATAATGTCTACAATCAGATGACAATTAGGGGTACAATAGGGGTTTTCTCTGTGTCTGGATGTTATTTAGGAACTGTCTATGTATCAAAAGCATGTATATGTAGTATATCAGTCTCTGGCAGCCATATAACAAGCTTTGCTTAGTTTAGGGTCAGAGACCGTGTGTATGATTTCCCTTAATATTTATACTTATTTTATCACTTAATTTTAATTACTTATTTTTTTTAAAGAAAAGATGACGACTCTCACTTATTATATAAGAACTTGGCTAGGCTTCTGATAGAGGTGATACGTGACCAGAATGCTGGCATCTACTTTGGCCAAAAAATTAGTGTTGCTATTAAGCGAGGCAACGCCGCCAGCATTCTGGACACGTTACCCTCTGCCACGGGTCTTTTACATTAGTTTTAGTATATTTTTTGAGTTTTTAATTTAAGTAGGTTTAATTTTAATAGTTATAGAAATGTTTTTTTTTAAGTTTTGTCGGAGTTAAATAATATTTTGCCGAAAAAAAGGCAAGGAAAGTGTAAAACAAATGATCGGATTTCTGTATTAAAAACTATGTTTGAAGATACAAAGCTTATTTCCTCTCATGGAACCCTATTTTCAGCAGTAGCCTATTAGAAAGGCCAGTACAGGGTAGTAAAGTACCGCAGCGTAAAAGCGGTTTTGATTAATCCAATATTTCGAGTTATTAGCCGCGATAGAAAAAATGGGCCATATCTTTATCGTTAAGTTTTACAAAAAAGTTTACTAAATCATCAAAAATACAAAAAGATTTATTTACCAAAAAGTTTACATTAAACCTTAGCACATATAGGTAATTAAATGTTGATTTTTTCTAGTTTAATGATCATCCATCCATCATCCATCAGCCAAAGGACGTCCACTGCGGGACATAGGCCTCCCCTATGGATCTCCAATAAGACCGGTTGATAGCGGCTTGCATCCAGCGCGATCATGCGGTCTGTCGATCACGCTGCGCTTGCCGGTACGTGGTCTCGGATTAGCAAGTTGAAATGGCAATGGGCAGGGCACATAGCGCGGAGGACTGATGACCGGTGGAGTCGAAAAGTTCTCGAGTTTAATGATAATATTTAATCATTTCTACTACAGTATTCTAATGTAAATAAAAGGTTTGCAGGTTGAATTGTGGGCCCAGCACTAGGAAAATCCTGTATCGCGGGGCCCAGAACAAATTGGTTCCCAAGTTTTAGATTGAATGCGGCTTTTAGTGCTTAACAACATTTACTAAAGTTTTAGAACAGAAAAGAAACATTATCATTCAAAATTGTATATGCAACGTGTGTGTATGTGTGTGTGCGCGTGTGGGTGTGATGATGTGTGTGTGTGCGTGAGTGAATATGTGAGTGTGTGTGTGTATGTGTGAATGTGCGCGCGAAAAAGAATTACCGTCAAGTGATAATTTCAATAATTTCTCCGTGTCTTCGTAATATATCTTAGAGTAAAAGTACTAAGTAGTTTGTAACAGCAATTTTACATACTCTTTTTGTTTTAGAAAAAATGTTAAGCTGTTTATTCATCTTATTATAAAAGTAAGGGGACCTGAAAAGTGGAAGACGCTGTGAAAATGCTGATTTAGTGGGAGGTTCATTGGCTCAGGGGGGATCGCCTCTTTGATGCGATGGAATCAGTTTTATGCGTCATTTTTTTGTGAACATTCAAAGAAACATTCATCACTTTCTCTGTCTCCATAACTTTTGCCCTAAAGTGCATAGTTTCTGAGATATCAGCCAAAAACGATTTTTCAAGATGGCGCTTGAAGCTCCATCTGGATCTGTCAGCATTTTGTAATTTTATGGTTAGTAAGTGATCCTACACCAAACAAAAATATATTGGACCGAAAATTTAGTGCAAAGTTAAATTATATTTTTACTGAGGGTATATGCGTAATTTCTATGCGATCCCTTTCGAAGTAACATTACAAGTCGTCTCAAGCAAAGTTCAAGGGTCCTCAAAAACCTCGAGGGCTCTTCGCTTCAAATTTATCCATAAAATTTGAACCTTGGCCTGATAACGATATAGGTGCCTACTGATTTTTGGGACACCAATTACAGAGTTATATGGTAGGATAAATGTATTTTTCATCACATCTATTCGTAAAGGACTACTTGGATCGCCTTTAAGTGCTCCCAAAGAAGGTGTTTTCTATAAGGAACTTTATAAGTGCGCCGGAATTATCTTTGCCGCGCACTTTTTGAATTTGGAAGTATTTGTAATGTTAGTGTTCAGCGCCGAGAAAATGAATGAAAAGAATGTAAATATAAGTTTCCAATTGTTTTATTATTAGATACCATTTAATTTCAATTTAATTGTTACTCTACGTTTTATTAAATAATAATATTACAATATAATATGATGCGTCTTTTATTTTCTCATAGAGGTGATGAAAAGTAGAGTGTACTACTCGGGCGCAAAACATATGTTTGGCTCGGACGACGTACTTTGAATCCCTCGCTACGTTCAGGATTCTACTCTAGAATCCCTCACTTCGCTCTGGATTCAAAAAAGCGCCCTCGCCGTAAAAATATTATTTTGCTCCCATATGATACAATTTACTAATGTGCACTTTTGTATACTTACATAAGTCCTAAGTTTATATATGCTGGGTAGCTAGCTCGAGACCTTTGTAAGCCGCCTGAAGGCTTTTGACATGGCTAAACAACCTGGCTAAGTTTAAGCAACCGGGATTTATAATTTAACGACTTAACCGAGTCACGGTAGCGCTTTGTTGGAAATGCCACCCGCGGTCACCTAACCGAAAGTTGACTGTCCCGAACGTTGCTTAACTTGGGTGACTGCTGACAAACACTTATGGTTCGTTCCAGAACCACTGAGATTGAACCAGTTTAAATCTATTGAAGAATTTGGTACAAGTCGTAAAAATAATACCTACATAAAATATTACCTATTTTTTCAGCACGCATATATTATATTTTAAAAACTACCAGAATATAGCGATATTTTAAAGCAAACCTAGTAATTTTATTCGTCAAAGGGCGTCACGACCTTCCGTCTCAGCGGTTATGGAACAGACTATAGTCGAACTATTATATGAGCGGTAATGATGCAATACTATCAGTACCTCCTACCTACTATGTTAATTTTAAACTTTTGCAATTCAAGCCGTAACTATCCTCATATTATAGGACTTATTGCGCATTTTTTTTTCTTCTCGGAAATTGCTCTGTTTAACTAATGTTTAGGGTTTTTCTCTAAAAACACTTAGGAATCTACTTAGCATCTTTTCACGGTTTTTTCGAACATAATTATGTACCGACTGTAAAAGTCAGTTTCAATAGCTATACCTCTTTCTTCTAGAATAAAAAAGTACCCCAAACCTAGACCGCAAGTCAGATTACGAAGAAAGAAAAATTGCAAAAAGCCTTACCTTTACATGAAAAAGGTCTATTGTTTCAAAGTAATTGTTAGCCCAAGGTCGGCCTGTAGAAGTAAGGGTATTTAAATACGTTTTGTTCAGCCCGAGCCCTTTCTTCCCTAAACGGTGAATACCTGAGAACATAGCTGTGCCTATTTATTTAGTAGGTAAGTTTCTACAGTAATGTTATTGAGAAAGGATGTAAGCTGAACGGAGATGATTGTTACCGTCATCATAAGAGACCGACCCGGAATTCGAGAAAAAAATTAACTCTTTTATAGATACTTTTGTAGAGCCAGAGCCAGAGCAATATTGATAGAACAGCTAATTATCTTTTATCTGATCCCACGTTAGTCCACAGTAAAAGTTATTTTATTTCATTTATTTATGATATTTTTAAGTAAATCAAGATTTTGGCGCCCACACTTTCTTCATAATACGTTCCTATTGATCCCATGTTTATTTCGTAAATTCATCATTTGCATTGCAATAACCTTAAAAATAACAATTAGTTTAATAATGACATAGCGCATATTTATGTAACGAAGTGCAGACATAACATTTTCACGATGTATAAGTACCTACATGATGCATGTCAATGCTTCTTCGGTTAACTATGTAATGGCCGCCATATTGAGTCTCCTAATCCGCACGCCCTAATTTCTCGGTATTTCGATTCTATGCACTTTTGTCTATGATAATGTAATATGTATTAAAAACGACACGCCCGTTTGCAATGCCACTAAGATACTCTCACTTTGTTCCAAATTTCGCTGTGTCAATATAAATTTAAGGCCAGCAATTTGCGGACCGTGTTATTTACTAAACGAACGAGTTTCAATTTCTGCTGAGCTGTTATTTGTTTTGCTGTATTTTGTAAATATTTTCAGTAACCACGCGCAATTCGTGACAAACAGAATTAAATTAAAATCTACACCCACAACTTTGTACACAAGCAATAATATTTATTAATTTATGTGGTACCTACCTATATGCGTTTGTTTCGTTGATACCATACCGTATACATCATTTAATTTTCTATCAAACTGCATTCATAAGTCGTTTTCGTAAAAAAATACCTAAGTTAGGAGTTGTTACCACTTTCCCGTCGATATCGTTTTGCTACTTCTTTAACTATGCGCTATATCTGGAAGAAGATGAGCCTAGAAGAGATTGTTATAAGCAATAAGGCTGCCCTTTGTTGCACTAGTTTTAAGTTTCTTTTTTTTCCTTTATGTGTATTTTTCTGTGCGCTGTTTCGATTGAGGCAATTCTCAACCACAAAAATTTATGGAAAATCTTGGCCATGGCTGTCAAAACTGTCAAATATGAATTGGACTTTGACTAATGAGAGAAAAATCACGATAATTAGTCACTGAATCGAGATACTTTTAATGTCTCATTCTAATTCATGTCATATTAAATCATTGCATCTCTTTCTTTCTTTTCTCGATCGACCACATTATCCCTCTGGTATCTCTGTGGTATTCTGTGTTAACAATAAAGTGTTCATTCATTCATTCATTATCGACAAATATAGATGAAACTACTTCGGCTTCCACACTAGGCTAGGTCTGTACTTATTGCGGAAATTGATACGATTATAATTGGTAGATTTTGAATTATATTAACTAAATTTAAATATCATTGTTAACAACAATTGTTACAATGTCATAATTAAATTAATTTGCGGAAATGTGATACAATTTTAATCAGTCTATTTTGAAATCTGTCCATTGTTAACAGATTTCATGATCGACTAATTAAAATCGTATCACATTTCCGAAAATTATATAATTTTAACATTTAACAATATAACATGTCTATTACTCCATTTCCACATTTTCCCTTTGAGATATGGAACCTAAACAAAGACAACGAACAGCCAGTTCCAGTACAAATATTTAAATTCATTATTCATATATCAAGAAAGAGGTCAATCGACGAATCCGAGTCGATGGGGCAGCGCTCGGTAAACTTCGCAACGTTTTCTCGTCCTAAATACTTCAGTGCCTTAAGGAAAAATATTTCCTTATCAATTTTGATTTGGTTTTGACTTTTTGGTTATTTCTAATCAAGCTAAAATTTACTACATATTTTAGCACAAAATCGCTGCACATAATGCCGCTGGAACCGGACCGGTGCGACTAGCGCCGATTCTAAAATGTCTGCCGACCACTCGAAAAGGGGAATGAACTGTTTGAGCACTGTGAGGCCATCTACGGTTCATTCCGAATATTAAATACTAGCATTATTACAAAAAAGAACTCTAACGTTACGGCTTAAAGCTGATTTCTGAAAAATCGCACCGCGGTTCCCAGAGGACCCGGTAGCGGCTTAGTGAAGATTAGTCTTGGGTTAACCAGGAACCGGGAGCGTCCATTAGCATCCTTTTAGGGGCTTATTCTGTACATCAACATTTACAACTTTTGTTCTGCAGCTTTCGTCAAAACTAAAAAAAAAACAGCTGTTCCATACATTTTGTTGCGGGCGAACGATATTTTCCTATGGAAAAACATTTTTTTTTTAGTTTTGTCAAAAGTCGTAGAACTAAAGTTGTTAGTTTCGATGTACAGAATAAGCCACTAAGAGGATGCTAATTGATTAGAAATAACCCTATATAGTCTCAAGGGCAACGGATATATTTTAGGATATCTTTAAACTTATTTTTCATTTATTTAAATAATTTACGGACTCATTATTATTTGTCACTTAATTCACTTATCATAATAACCAACTTTTATTCCTTGACCAATCTCAAAATCGCGGAAATAATCGGCTGTTCGATGCGTTTAATCGACAGCCATGAAATTATTTCATGGAATAGCCGAATATAGGCCAACTACGCACTAGGTGGCGTGTTTTTCGGCCTTTTATCGGATTCACTTCGGAGAGTGCGCTCAGGAGTTGCACAATCTGGTCCCACCTGCCCCTTTCTTCAATCGTACGGCTAGGCAGACACGACCAAAGCACCACCCTTTTATGGTGGACATTCCGCGCGTTAGAACTAAGCGTTTCGAATCCTCATTCCTCATATGAACAGCCAGAATGTGGAACGCTTTGCCTGGGTCTGTCTTCCCGCTAAAGTACAACGTGGATGTCTTCAAATCCCGAGTAAATAGGTTTCTTCTAGGTGAGCGTGCTACATCCTAGGCCGCATATCTGCTCAACATCAGACAGTTTGTAGTCAAACGCAAACCTATAAGGAATAATAAAAAAAAAATGGGCGATCGGGCTAAATCCACCACGCTTACCCAAAGCAGGTTGGCGTATGTGATTACATACGCCATTAAATTTCATTAATGAACGTGCGCTGTTACCTCATGATATTAAGAATGATCGCGGATGGCATTTTCCAACTGAGCGCTACCGTGGCTCGGATGACGCGTTAAATTGTAGGACCCGGTTGTTTCAACCGTTTAACAATGTCAGAGGCCTTCAGGTGGCCTAAAAACTCTGACATCTGGCCAGCCATCTGGCCTATACGAATTTACTTTGCGATATTTTCCATCACCAAAAAGCCAGTGATATTGTATAAATCTACATTTGTCAAGGAACCGCGTCCAAAACCTCACCTCACGCTTATAAGGTGAGCGTTCTCTTACTATCCCACCGCACCTTTAACTAGTACGGAGAAAAAGTCACAAACGCTTTTCAATGGCGTCGTGGTAATAAATAGTCCAGAAAGGTCCCCTTTTATCCCGCAAAGAACTAGCAAACCATAAATACCGATCACATTATAAAGGCGGGATCCACTCGTGACAAAGTGACGTGACAATGAGCCCTCCGCGTGACGCGCCGACCCACGACACGCTGTAATTTTCGACCGACTTCCTTAAGGAAGGAGGTTCTCAAATAGGCTTTTTTCTGTTTTCATGTTATGTAATAACTCCGCTATTAATGGACCAATTCAGGTATTGTACTGTACTGTACTGCAAGCCTTTTTAATAGTCCATTTCAGGACGTAGACCTACCCACAAAGCATGGGCCATATCCACCACCCCCAATGCGGGTTGGTGCATTTATAAAGGCCATCAAATTTCTTCTACGGACGTATGCAGGTTGCCTCACGACTCACGATGTTTTCCATCACCGCAAAGCCAGTGGTGTGAGATTCAATTCAATCAGTCCAATCCAATCCAATTCAGGTACTTCATTTGAATCAGAGTACCTACCTAATTTGGGAATTAATTTGAATAGTTTTAAATCCGTTTTGAAGCAGCTTCAAACTACATATTTTAGGCACCTACAGAAATGACTAGGTATACCTACCTACTTCCAAGGAAGTTGACTCTGTATCACCCAAGAAGTTTGGGCTCGGTTTTTTGGAATCGGTTGTTACCTACAACCTAAACGATTTTGACAAAATTACTTAATATTTGAAAAGTGCAGCAAAAACAACCCAAAAAAAACAAAAGAAAAGTTTTACGGAGTGCCTATCAAGCTTTGTCTTCATAAACCTACTTTAGGGTAGCGAGCACTCCTTGTAAACCAATGGCATTGTACAACAAACAGTTGTCTCGGACCACAAAATGCGAAGTCGGTAGAACTGCCAATAAAATATCGGTATATTGATACTAAAAATCGGTATGTAAGGATTAGGTTCGAAACCATAAATTGTGTATTTTGTGTAGCCGGAAACCCCTTATCCTGGAGAGGGGGCCCCCAGTGGAATCTGATCACCACGTAGAGTAGCCTGTCAGCCTATCCACTTTTTAATCTTTTTTAATCTCGGCTCGATGCAAATTAGGAATTGAGCTATCTCATAAATCGTTGAAAAATTCATTTTGGTGTTTCGGTAGAACTGGCCCCAAATCAGTAAAAAAATTGGTAGGTTCAAGACCACTGATAACAAAGAGAGTAGCGAAATAAATAACAAAATTGAAAAACAATTCGAAAAAATACTGAATTCTCATTTTAAACGAAATATCCAGATGACTTTCAATGGCGTAGCACCTAACTCTCCTTTTTCCAACCAATTATATCCCAAATGCAGCTTCCAGAGCGGCCATTGATTCACAAAGCGCGGAAAAAGGTTCTTTCTTTAGAGGAAACAATACAGGCTGGCTCGCTTCCGCAGCATTCATCTTAATTAGCCACGTTTCAAACGGCTGCGAACGACTTATCATTGTCAACCTTAAATTGGTACGGCACACCGATATCGGGTAATTTCTCGGGGATTTTGATTATTTGCACATCAAAAATTCTGCGCCTGATAATGATTGTTTCAATAAAGATGATTGATTTTATTTGGTGAATTACAACATTACAAAGAATTGACCAAAGAATTTATCACAGAATTGATCAATAAAGGTGACGTCCACAAGTGGTATATTATTCAGAGAAAAATCAAACCAAGATGACATATACATCATATGAAAGCTATGGTCTTTTCAAAAAAAATTAATTTCGATTTTTTTACCCCACCATTTTTTTTAAATGTGAAAAATAAATTGTGTGAAAAATAATAATACAAATTTGTATTTTTCTAGTTTAGCAATATTAAAGTGTTTCTATCGTTATTTTACTTGCATTCGTAGCTGATTCTTCCACAATCATATCTTAATTTGCTAAAATTAAAAATTATAACCTACCAGTGTGACCAGTTAGCAGATACAATGTGACAAAAAAACACTAAAAACTGTGTTTAATTGGTAAAAATGCTTCCATTTAACAATAATGGAGGTTACTTAACCAGGGTTGCTAGAGATAAACTACCTATTGAGCCAAATACATTTATTTATCATTAGGAGATTCAAAATTAATTTAAAAAAAAAACGGAGGGCTCTTTTTTGATTTTAACTAATGTAATAGACTCAGAAAAATATGAACTTTCACGAAATGTAACGAGTGTAGTGGTTAGAATTTTCGATTATTATTATACCAGTCTCCATACATTTTGTGGACATGTCCTTTATCATATATTGCTGTGTTTTCCGAGTAAGTGGGTTTTATCTAGTCTAGCGGAGCGAGACCTTCATTCTTCTATGATTAATTTGTTGTATTTTGATAATTTTTAAGTGTCTTTTGAAATAAAATTTAATTTTTAGAAATAATTCTATAAGCATAATATTATAAAAGCATTGTTATCAAACGATTTTAAGAACATGCAATGTGTCTACGCAATAAAGAGAATTTGACTTTGATTTTGACAGAAAATTGCTCAGAGAAAATTAATCAGAAAATAAAAATATCAAGATATTAATCACAGTTATCAAGAAATTTTTGAACACAGAATAAAACCTAATTAAGGTAAAAACTAGAGAACATCGTAGTAAATTTAAAACATCTGTATAATTTTACCTAGTTTTACAGACAAATAAATCATTGTTTCATTGTCTTCTTTCCAAAGAAGAGAAACTTTCAGAAAATAAGTACCTATATTAATCCTCAGACCAATTAAAAATTGTGAACAAACAAGTGAGGCCGGCAAAACTATGCCTCGCCGTGTACAGACACAACAAACACATGTACACGTACAAAGAAACTATGCCTTGGCTCGTCAGTCGAATTATGGCGGCGCAACACCGACGCACTCACACGTGTTTAAAAAACCGGCCTCACTTGACTGTTCAGTGTTCACGACGTTCCGTCTTGATTTTTTTATTTGGTCTGATTGTTCATCACCAAGTGTGACCAATACTATGTTGTTCCTAGATTTTCATATATCATATATTGCTGTGTTTTCCGAGTAAGTGGGTTTTATCTAGTCTAGCGGAGCGAGACCTTCATTCTTCTATGATTAATTTGTTGTATTTTGATAATTTTTAAGTGTCTTTTGAAATAAAATTTAATTTTTAGAAATAATTCTATAAGCATAATATTATAAAAGCATTGTTATCAAACGATTTTAAGAACATGCAATGTGTCTACGCAATAAAGAGAATTTGACTTTGATTTTGACAGAAAATTGCTCAGAGAAAATTAATCAGAAAATAAAAATATCAAGATATTAATCACAGTTATCAAGAAATTTTTGAACACAGAATAAAACCTAATTAAGGTAAAAACTAGAGAACATCGTAGTAAATTTAAAACATCTGTATAATTTTACCTAGTTTTACAGACAAATAAATCATTGTTTCATTGTCTTCTTTCCAAAGAAGAGAAACTTTCAGAAAATAAGTACCTATATTAATCCTCAGACCAATTAAAAATTGTGAACAAACAAGTGAGGCCGGCAAAACTATGCCTCGCCGTGTACAGACACAACAAACACATGTACACGTACAAAGAAACTATGCCTTGGCTCGTCAGTCGAATTATGGCGGCGCAACACCGACGCACTCACACGTGTTTAAAAAACCGGCCTCACTTGACTGTTCAGTGTTCACGACGTTCCGTCTTGATTTTTTTATTTGGTCTGATTGTTCATCACCAAGTGTGACCAATACTATGTTGTTCCTAGATTTTCATATATCATAATTATATTGCTGTGTTTTCCGAGTAAGTGGGTTTTATCTAGTCTAGCGGAGCGAGACCTTCATTCTTCTATGATTAATTTGTTGTATTTTGATAATTTTTAAGTGTCTTTTGAAATAAAATTTAATTTTTAGAAATAATTCTATAAGCATAATATTATAAAAGCATTGTTATCAAACGATTTTAAGAACATGCAATGTGTCTACGCAATAAAGAGAATTTGACTTTGATTTTGACAGAAAATTGCTCAGAGAAAATTAATCAGAAAATAAAAATATCAAGATATTAATCACAGTTATCAAGAAATTTTTGAACACAGAATAATTTGAACAGAGAATATATCAGACAAATCAGATAATTAATATGTAGACCATAAGCTAAAAAAAGTCGTCAGAACAATAGTTGTTACCACAAAAATAGGAATCAAGCGCTGCGTGTAATTTTATAAATACCAATCATGTCAATATATTATTACTGTTCCAATCCTGAGAAAAATATAATACGAAAGATAAAGTCATTAATCAACGTCAGTCTAACCGAGTCTCTTTCACAGAACAAATCCACCTTTGCAAACCGATGATTATAAAAGCCACGTAAATTAAATTAGATTTTTTCACTTGGTCAGACAATAGTGTTTTGTTTTACTAATCTAAACAACTGAAAGAGAAAATTAAGCTACGACAAGTTTTCATAAAATTCATAATAAAAATAGCAATTCATATTATCAGTCCGTATAAATTATGATCTGCGATATAATAAAGCAAGTTCACTTTTCATTTTACTGCTTAATAACACGAGTTATATATAAATACGGTTTTAATTTTAGATTTGAACAAGGTATGGTGTACATTTTAATGCTCATAAAATAATTTTGGTAAGCGATTAAATGGTTCCTATTTAGGTGGTGTACCTGAATTGATTGTGTGGTTTAGTGTCGTCGTGTGACTGAAAATCTTGTTTGTCAAAGGTAACCTGTAACCTAAGAGTACAGTTAGAACAGTTGGTGAAGTGTTTACGCACTAACACTAATTATCAACACGCTTTTATTAAAAACTTTCTTTTTGTGATAAACATTTCAAAACTTGACGCGTTCGCAGGATTTGAACCTGCATCTCTCTGGGATTCCGGCCCAGATGCTTTGTCCAAGTCTAAAACGCTGTCTGCGAAGGCGCCGAATTAGTGAAAGTGTTTATCATTTTTACCAACTACTACATTGTTGGAAGCGCCATTTGTGAGAACTGCTTTAAACCAGTCAGTCACTTAATGTGAAATTATTATAACTTCTTACCATTAACGAGAAATGACGCATTTCTTAATCAATGAAATGATTTTTATATATTTTTTATACAATGTGTAACGGAAAGGCTGTATACATAAAAAGTGGGTTGATACTATACCTTATATAGATGCTGTATTCGAAATTCCGAGCCAAAATAACAACATTCACTTTTAAAAAAAATTAAATATGACTGACTAGAAAAATCTTTTGCACATAAACAAACATGTCACAACAAGGAGGTGTGGTCTGATTTTGATGGGCAAGGTCGTGTTATTGACCTTACAGCTGTTTAGTGTGATAGTGCTGTGCAAATGTGAATTAGTCATAAAAATGACTAGTTTTTCAAAAAAAGATTAAAAATCAGCAAACGGCTAAACATGCCCCCATCTAGTTTGTTACCGTTATCTGATTTGGTACTTTCAGTATGCATACAGTATTTCCGTTACACGTTGTATAGTGTGTGAAGCACGATAAAAATCATTTCACGCTTTTATTAGTCACCTGTATGTTTGCTTGTGCCTTTGAGCTCAGTGCCATTTTGCCCTACTTTGAGCGATCATATTTTCTCTAAACTTGGCACACCTATCAAAGACCGATGACAATGCATTTATTCGAATTTCTATTACTAAAAAGTGAAAAATAAATAAAGTTTAAAAAAAAACTAAAAAACACGCTTTCATAGCATTTCGTACTAAAAAGTGTAAAATCATTTTCAATATATGCAGAAAATAATAATGAACGAAAAATACTAATAGTACTATTGTAAAAAAAGCGTGGGGTGCTCGATTTACGAAAAAATATGGCACAAAGCGCTCCATGCTTCTTTTAAGTAGGTATTAATGTTTTTCGTTTAATATTATTTTCTGCCTATATTGAAAATTATTTTACACTTTTTAGTTTGATATATGTTATGAAAGCGAGATTTTTTGTTTTTTTTTTATTTATTTTATTAACGATTCGTCCCTAACAAGTTACAGTCTTCGAATGTGTGCCGCGGGTGTCAATAATCAGCCTAACAACTAAATAGATGGAATTTGGTCTAAAATACCTGAGAAAATGGATGAAGCAGAGTGAATATAGCACGAGCAAAAGTATCAATTTCATTTCAATTTTGACCATAAAATTAGATGCCTTAAATGAGGAAGAAAGCCCGTTAAAACAATTCATTTATCAAATCCATTTTGGTCTCTTAGTAAATGGCAGGTCGGGTGTTACTACCACTAGACCACCACGGTTTACTCGACCACCACGGATTTTGACATTAATTCACTATAATCTTATTTCAATTGTTTTAACCTTACCATGTAAACGTCTGCACACCTAATTAAGGTAAAAACTAGAGAACATCGTAGTAAATTTAAAACATCTGTATAATTTTACCTAGTTTTACAGACAAATAAATCATTGTTTCATTGTCTTCTTTCCAAAGAAGAGAAACTTTCAGAAAATAAGTACCTATATTAATCCTCAGACCAATTAAAAATTGTGAACAAACAAGTGAGGCCGGCAAAACTATGCCTCGCCGTGTACAGACACAACAAACACATGTACACGTACAAAGAAACTATGCCTTGGCTCGTCAGTCGAATTATGGCGGCGCAACACCGACGCACTCACACGTGTTTAAAAAACCGGCCTCACTTGACTGTTCAGTGTTCACGACGTTCCGTCTTGATTTTTTTATTTGGTCTGATTGTTCATCACCAAGTGTGACCAATACTATGTTGTTCCTAGATTTTCGTCAATATTTATAAAAAGGCTGAAATTTTCTCAGAGTTTTGTAGTAAAAGTTGTTCATAACATTACAATGACCATGCAATTATACGCCCCTAGAAGTTTGGGCAAAACTACGACTAGTAGGCATTTAGCTGTTGTTTTCAAACGAGTTAAAAACTCTGACATACACAACTACCCTGACTATCGAACTTACTAAGGTCTGCTATAAGATTTTTTCTTTGAAAAATCAAAAAAGACCACCAAAGTAGAAAAAAATGCAGAACAAAAGATCAACAAGACCATTTTTTGCAAAAATTAGCATGACCGACTTCACCCGTGTACAGAATCATTACATAGTACAAAACAAAGTCGCTTTCCGCTGTCTGTCCCCATGTATGCTTATATCTTTAAAACTACGCAACGGATTTTCATGCAGTTTGTTTTAGTAGATAGAATAATTCAAGAGAAATGTTTATAATTATGTATAATACACCTGTGCGAAGCCGGGGCGCATCGCTAGAACGCAAATATTATGCACGGATCGATGTAACATTTTTCACATTATTGTTGATTTATCAAAAATGGCGCGGCCAATTTCGATAAAATTTAAATTGGACCAATTTTGAAGTATACCCTTACCAATTAAAAAAGAATTATTGAAATCGGACTACTATAAAAAAGTTATGCGTGGATATACTTAAAAAAAAAAAATAATACCTACGCGTCGAATTGTATACCTCCTCCGGTGGTTCGTCGGTCAAAAAGTAAACAGTGCCAATTGAAATTTGGCAGTCGATTATTGCTGATATCAGCACTTAATTTAAGATAACAAATGATACAATCAATCAAACAGTAAAACTATAACTAGACATAATTCTGCGCCATTCTTAAGACAAAATTGAAGCTGGAAGAGGGAAAAAGATTTAAGGATGACAAATGACCGACAATATTTCAGTAGCTCAAAAGGGCAAGAGGCAAATTATAAGGAATGTTTGAGAGAATTTTAGGGCATTAGCGTCGATAAGCGACCCTTGTCACTTTTGACGCGAGTGTGCGCCGCGCTTAGCGCCTGTGACACTTCTGATGGGTCACTTTGGTTATTCATAAGGCCGAAGATTGTTTACTTGTCAGGTCAAATGCACTCCACCTTTTATATTAGAGTTGAAAGCGATAGTTTATACAAAACTAAGCTTTATTAACAACTATCTCTAACAATATTATTTTTTGCAAAAATTAGCATGACCGACTTCACCCGTGAATTCGCGAATATTTCGCACGGATCGATGGAGCATTTTTCACATTATTCTTGATTTATCAAAATTGGCTCAGCCGATTTCGATAAAATTTAAATGGGACCAATTTCGAAGTAAACTCTTTCCAATAAAAAAATAATTACTGAAATCGGATCACTATGAAAAAAGTTATGCGTGGTTATACAAAAATATATATATATATACGCGTCAAATTGTATACCTCCTCCGGTGGTTCGTGGGTCAAAAATATACTCTTACTGATTTAGAGCGAAAAAAACCTTTTCAGGTAAAATGTTGCCATGACGAGACTAAAAAGAGTGCAAAAAGAAAAGCGTCGTAGGCATCGACTTGGCATTTTTTCGTCGTAGGTGAGCTCACCCGTGTGGCATTTTCTAATTTTGTTACGTTGACAACACTGTCTATTTATTGTTCTTGTCGGTTCATATTCGTGCAAGGTTGCCTGGAAGAAATCGCCATGGGTGATAAGGCCGCCACTTTATAATCATATTTTTGTCGTATATGTGTAAATAGTGTTTATTTTTCTTATTGTGGTTGTAAATAAAGAGTTTTGTCTGTCTGTCTGTCTTTCTGTCTCTGTCATTGCTAGTAGGTACAACTAAAAGTGTTTGATACTTATCAGAATCAGAATAATATTTATAGCTTGAACTGTGTACAAAGTTTAGGTGTTATTATATTTTAGATCTAACAGTTTATCCTAATAACGGACATGCAATATAGGTAGTACAGGGGTGGTATATAATAATATAGAGCGTTTAATATATACCAATTAAAATTACTATTATAAAAATACCCTTTATTTTATATACAAAAATACCTACCAATGAAAATAGACCAATAGTCGCAAATATAACATAATTATTATACACTGAAAATAATCCTAAATCTAACTTTCTAGGTACAATTGTTTTGTATAATCATCGGTATAAGTATAAAATTCATCCAGTGTATAGAACGCTTTATCTGTCAACCAGTTTTTGAGACTATATTTGAATTTCTTACCATCTGAATTCTTTAAATGTAATGGAAGTTTGTTATAAATTTTTGTTGCAGTATTAAATGTGTTTCTATAGTACATTGTGTTATTTACTTGATGAACATGTATATTATGTTTATATTTCGAGCGTTGAATACGTTGTTATGGCTCCTCTTCACAATCGACGATGATCGACACTCGTTGATCGCCTTTGACTGGCAAGGTAATCGTCACGATCATTGTGCAAGCATCCACACGATCGTCCGTGTTCATTTATTGAGCGGCAAGCCTTCAAGATGGACGTAGAGGTTATAGCTGCAGCTATCATTAATTTAATTATGTACCATATACAATCATTTTATCAATGTAGTTGAACGAAAAGTTGTAAAAAAAATGAAAGAAAAAATGGTGGTGTTTGAGCATTCATCGTAATAGCAAAAGTAAATAGTAATATAATAAAAAACGACGCGACGGACGTACGCACGGCTCCGCTGTCCTCCGGTGAATGAATAATCGGCGATCGTGTGGGCACGCGCTTCCCAACTACACGCGATTCCTTTTGATGCGTGTCCGAAAAACCGACAAGTTACCGATCGCCGCGATCACGACGACGACTATGGACGATCATGGCCGACTACAGGCGAGTAGCCCTTATACACGATCGTGCTCGCGTGTAATCGTCTATGATCGCTGATTGTGAAGAGGCGCCATTACGCATCAAATCGGTTTTCATCAGAAGACTCGCATCTACATAGTAGGTAGTCGGTAGGTACCTTGGTTGCTGATTGAAATCTTATTGTTAGTACATCGTAACGCCACGACAGTTCTCTTTTTGCACAAACTCTATCAAAAAGTTATCACATCTCATCTCACATAGAGCCAAGCCTCAATTCTACTCGACCTAACTCTACAAGCCCTTACTTCACAAACTCTACACCTTTGTGAAAACATTTGACTTGGCCGGCAACATTTTCAGCGAAATATTTTCAGTGCAATTGAACAAATTAATATTATGATAACCATAGTGGCTTGAACTATACGAGTTGAACATACTGAGTACTTCAAGCTACTTTTCATCAAGCTTCTATCATTTGACCTTGGCCACAATCATAAATTAAATTACATGCCTACAAGTCTGAACTCAATCTGGACCTTCTTACAATAATTTGAACACAAGAATTACTTCAACCAATCTAACCTTTATCTCGCACAATAACGTTACAAAATCCCAACCTACCGTCATTTCTCCGAACCAATCAGACACTCATAGGGTTGCCAGACATTAACCAAAAAAATCCAATTCACTGTCCGGTCACTCCCTAATGTCAGCCCGACATAAAAACGTATCTAATTTCTGAGATAATCCCGTATAAGGGTTTTTTTGTTCAATAATTTTTCTGCTCTCTTGTTAAGGCGGAGTTGCCAGTGTAAGTCGAGGTAGCACCCTTGGCCCTTCAGTTAATGGAAGGTTTTTGTTAAAGGTGTTTTAGTTAGAAGTTCGCGAAGTTTTGGGGAAGTAAAAAGCGAGAGGCATCCCTTGTCAAAGTACTAATGGGTTGACTGAAGAGTTTGCCTTAGTTTTATTGTAGGGTAGTCTGCTGCCATAGGGAAAGTTTGTTTCTTTGGGTACGATCGTGTATCGGCCTTTGGACTATTTATTTACTTCCCAGTGTTTGTCGAATTAGTTATAGAAAATTGACTTGTAATGTGTTCCTAGTTTGACTTAAAACGATGAAAAAAGACGAAATATTTGACGGAAAACCATAATTTTACAACTAAGTATTCCGTACTCAAAGGTTAAAAACCGGACCCTATTACTAAGACTCCTCTGTCCGTTTGTCTATCTGTCTGTCATCAGGCTGTATCTCATGATTCATGATAGCTAGACTGCTTAAATTTTCATAAATGATGAATGTATTTATGTCGCCGCTATAACAAGATAAACATTACAAAAAAACAACAGACATATGACATTATACATATCTATAAAAAAAAACCTTAACACCTATTCTAAGATGTTGTTCATATTTCCAGTGGCCTGCTCGACGGTGACCGTGACGAAGTGCCAAGCCGCGCTGAGGACCCTGCAAGCCTTCCCGTTCTTCAAGCCGACCTGCCTCTGCCGCGAGCCCAACGTCGACCCCGAGTGTAACTCCTTCCGCGACTTCCTGTTTGACCATCCCTGTGTGTTTGTCATGAAGAAGGGTAAGCAAATTAACTTTAAGACGACTAGTAGCCGTATTTTGTACACGTGTAGTGTAACACCTTCCGTGACTTCCTCTACGATCATCCCTACGTGTTTGTCATGAAAAAGGGTATGTAATTTAATGTAGTTTTTCTAAAAAGAAATGCAAGAAGTGAGCCACAAATGTGCTGTCCTCTACCGGCCTTTTCTGAACCATTTTCCATCACCCTGGCGTGGTGCAGGTTGACGAACACTTATAAATACTCTTCCTTATATTTCTTATTACGAAACAGGACAGCTCAAAATCAAAACTTAGACCTTGGACTTCGTTTATTATTACGTTTTCACGGTTTTTCTAGTGGAATGAGCTTTGATGCCTCGCTCTCTCGTTCTATCACAAACTTATGGGTCCTGTATTAGCCTTTTTAGTTCTTTGATGGATATAGGCCAATGACCATATTCACCATGATGGCCAAGTTCAATGTGGTGGATTCTTGTAAGACATCGAATTAGGTATATTTTCTTCAATGTTAAATAAATTTAATCCTTACAGAAAAGGACCCGTACCCCGTGGAGACTCTGCCGACCTGCACCTACGCCCTGAGCGTCTGCCATAACGAGAAAGCCTGCTCTGTCATCTTCGACCGCTTCAAGAACGCCTGCAAGGCCCGCGACGGAGAGTGTCGTATGGAAGACAGGCAAGAAACTCGTTTGTTGTTTCGTACTTTCCCCTCGTATTTCATTAGTCCACTTATGAATAAGACCTGCCTTGTAAGCTGATAGAACCGTATCCACCACACTTGCCTAATCTTTGGCTACTTTACAGAAATATATCTTCTCCTTAATTTGGCCTAAATGGGTCTATAAATTATCTTTGTGGTCATCCTCTTTCTCTATTTCTATCTGCCTTTCTTTTTACTATATTTTTAGTTTTCATTAGATATCTATAGGAACATGCATATATTTTCTCATCCTGTCGTAATGGTTTTAGGAAGCTTGCTCTTTTCACTCTTTGCAGCTATATCAAAAACATGATTAATTTTCTCTTTGGTCCAGTTAATTTGATATACGTATGACACGAATCATACATCTTGGCGGCTGTGAGGTTAGCTACAGGCTGCGGATAATCCAATCCTGACTAAATCTCATTTAATAGCTGCGCGAGGATTGGGTTATCCCTAGCTCGTAGCTCACAGGCGCCAAGTTGTACGATTCGTGTCATATGTCTTTCTTCTAAAAAGTTGTCGTCTTCGGAAGTTGTCGTTTTCGAAAGTTGTCATTTTAGGAAGTTGTCGTTCTCACCCTGAGGGTTTCAAATCAACTGAGCCCTTAGTCCAGGTTTTGCGTAGTTTACTTGAACTTTCGCGTTCGTGTCCGGCTTCATGCATTTTGGTTAGTTCTCCCTTGTTTCCGCCAGGGGCGCTGTACAAAATTGTATAGAGCTATACGGAAACAACTGTAGCTGCAATTTACGTGTAAACCTGGACTAACCCCTCTGGGCCGAAGAAAAAACTAATCAAGTCCTTTAGATTGCTGCAAAAAATGAAAATAAAAAAGCTTCCTCAAACCATTTGCTGTATTCAAAATAAAGCTTATATTCCAGGGAAATGTGTCGCGAGGCTTGGGCCGGACTGCGCCTCTCGCCGCTCTTTGGCTGCATCTGCCCCAACACGCACATGAAGAAACGCTGCGACCGCATCTTCTCCGTCGTCAACCACAACCCGTGCGTCGGTGAGTACGCACTCTGTGTTGCCTCGCTCGCTGCCTGACGGGTTCTGAGTGAAAATTAATGTTTTATCAAATAACTAGCTGATCTGGTGAACTTTGTATCACCTTCATCTGTCACATCTATTCGGTCGATTCGAATTTCCATGGTATTTAGTGCCAACTGCCGGATTCATTAGAAGGTAGGTATAAGATTCTGGGCTGCCATATCTTTGAAATTTTCAAAATAGCATTCCTATGGGAGGGCATCTCCCAGTGGAGCCTGTGAACTCTAAAGTAGAAAAGATGTCTTCGAAAAGCGTTGCAATCCAGATTCCATACTCCAGCGCTAACATTTACGTCGATAGACTGAAATTGCCGTATACGGCAATGAAGCCTGCCGTATTTTCCAAAAAGATGACTCGAGTTGCCGTATCAATAATAACATTGGTGAAAGTCTACCGGATACGCTCCTTTCTTATTGAAAATCGGATACATACATCTATTTGTATACAGTTTAATATTATAAATTGTTTATTACATCAAAATGACAAAAAGACAGTAATAAGCACCAGTAATCGGGACTATCCAGAGTTGGTGTACTAAAAGGCAGTAATTCAGATCATCATTATAAACAACTTTTACGACGGGGCCAACCCGGAATCCGCAAAATAATAATTAAAACATATCGATCTAACTCTTAACTCAAAACACGAAAAACCTTTTAGAGATCGCAAAGGTTAAGTAATTACAAAGCTTCAATCGAATAAAACGTGTCAATCAAATATCATTACAACTATAAGCTAAACTTTCGTCAAAGAACTTATTGGCACAGACCCGAAACTACATAATAACTCCTAAATAACCACACGATCAGTGGAACTGTGAAACCCTTCCAGAGACCGAATATTTACAAATCAATATCAGTAATTAGATGACGTCGATATTTTCAGTGACTATAGATATTCCAGTTTCATCTGTAAGTTCGTATTGGTCAGTTTCTAATCTGCCTGAAAGCTTCTGAAGTGATTTCAGTTTCATGAAACAGATAAATCTTTGTCATGAAAAAAGTGACCAAAGAATCGGTGTGTCCGTACCGCAGTACCATGATCTGTATTCTAAAAATCCGGCTTTCATTTTTAACACTTTGTACAGAATGTGAAAAAAATATCATCCCCTGAATCTCCCTGTCCTTCTTCTCTTTCTTACTCGATCGCATTAGATTAGTCATAACCATCATTCACCATTTTAGCCATATATCGTTGGACTTAGGTGTCGCTGGACTTAGGCCTCCCGTGTAGGAAGTCCAATAAAATCGATTAGAATCGGCCTGTTCTGCGGTCTTAATACGATCATCAGCGTTAAGTTCTGCTCACTGCCCTTTAACTTTTAACTATCAAATTCCCTGAGCTGTGTCGATAAGTATGTCGAAGTAGTGTATTAAACTGAAATCACGTCAATCCCTCTCGCACTACAAAACCACTTGGATCAACGGCTAAGCTCTCACGAACTAATATAATGGACTTCACTTATATAAAGCTCTTGATTGACTCGCGGTCAAAGATTGAGAGATTAGAAGGGAGGGACACGCAAAGGCAGTGGTTAATGTACCTAAAGCGTGCCCAATTCACGCCTGTGATTGGCCTACTTTCGGTAAGGAATTCAGAATTCGAAAAGTTATATTTGGTGTTGCCTGTCTGCAAGGTTATGTGAAAACGAACAAAAATGTGTTCCGTGACTGTAGTGGTATGCAATTTACAGCTCACTCTTACGGTATGGCACTTACTAGTGGTATTTTACTATGGGCCTTATGAATAAGTTCAAGACGGCCCAACGTTCTAAGGGAAGGGCTATTCTCGGTGTCTCTCTGCGAAATAGAATAATGAAGAGGTCCGCAGAGGAACCAAAGTTACCGACATAGCCCAGCGGATTAGCAAGTTGAAGTGGCAGAGGGCGGGGCTGTAAAGTTCTCAATTGGAGACCATGGACCAGCAAGCGCAGCGTAGGACATCCACCGACTAGGAACACTGACGATATAATAAAAATTGCTGAAACCCGCTGGATGCAGGCCGCTTCCAACCGCCCTTATTGGAAAACGATAGGGGAGGCCTATGTCCAGCAGTGGATTTCTCACGGCTGATGGATGGATGGATGGCTAACTGGATACTCGCGCTGCCACGTACGTGGCTCGGATGACATGTTAAATTGTAGGTCCCGGTTGCTTTAACCGTAAACCAAGTCAAAGAACATCAGGCGTCTCGAAAACTCTGACTTCAGGGCTAGCTACCCGGCCCATGCTAACAACTTAGGTACTCCAAGTTTTAACAAAGTTGATTGAAAACACTTTACAACTAGGATTGTGCTTACTAGTTATATTCTAGTCCTATCCTAGGACTAGAATATAACTAACATTTGTTTAAAGTTTATACCTATAGTTTAAATGTAGTGTTTTAACAAAACACTAAGTACTTGTACTACGCAATAGAACCGCGCCCAATTTGTGTTCTAATCTAACGAGCCATGTTTACACCCACTGGCTTGAAACTTTCTGTAGTTAGCATGTAGTGTTTAGGTTCAAAGTGAACATCTATTTTCGCCTACGCCAACTTATTTCCACCCACTGCACAGTGATTAAAGAGCAGAAGTTACTTGACATTATTGTTTTGAGTTTAATATTAATTGTATGAAATGTTAATTTAAATAATATATAAAACACTGAGTTGTCATTTCATACTAAATACTAATTAAAAAACCTATACAAAAACAGAGGCTTAAAATCGAAATAAAGACTGTGTCCTCGTGGAAAGGTGCCAAGAACGCTGCTAGAGAAATTCTCTGCGCAAGGAATGAGCCAGCCTTCTTGTCACCAGCGTCGACAAGTTTTGGCGATACTATGTAACTTTTTTTTTTGATGATGGACCCCACTATCCTACTACATAATTTTATAAACGCGAAAGTTTGTGAGGATGGATGGATGGATGGATGGATGTTTGTTACTCTTTCACGCAAAAACTACTGAACGGATTGAGATGAAACTTTGAAATAATATAGCTTATATATTAGAATAACACATAGGCTATAAATTATAATGATATTGCGACAAAAATCTAAATATCATGCGGGCGAAGCCGCGGGTAAAACTAGTAATGTATAATTTCCACAATCATTAGTATTCGTGCGTGTTCAACATTTCCTGCGTGCACATAAAGCGGACATAGGTATTCGAGATATACTTGTCGTCGGCGATATCGTCGGCAATTTTTGTTTGAGATGGATAAAATCCAAAAAAGGAGATTTGGCTGTACCGCTTTTTATCTCTGAAGTTTTATAATATTTGGCACCATATCGATTTGCGACCATGTACCAAATCGGAATGAGTTATGTTTAGACCGTTAAAATTATGTTTTTTTTTTATTTTGTGTGGAGGAAAATAAATACGAATTTTCAGAAGTCGTAGAACAAAAGATGTTCGTTTTGATGTACAGAATAATTATGCTCTACTAAAAGGATGCTAATGGATTACCAGTAACCCTGTATAAGGTTTTACAGAATTAGTGTGCTAAGCCGAAAGGAGAGGATTCACACCATATCATGAACAACTTTTTCTATTCAACCAACTCGGAATTCGAAAAAAAAAATCGAAAGGATTCACACCATGTCATGAACAACTTTTTCTATTCAACCAATTCGGAATTCAAAAAAAATCGAAAGGATTCACACCATATCATGAACAACTTTTTCTATTCAACCAACTCGGAATTCGAAAAAAAAATCGAAAGGATTCACACCATATCATGAACAACTTTTTCTATTCAACCAACTCGGAATTAGAAAAAAAAAATCGAAAGGATTCACACCATATCATGAACAACTTTTTCTATTCAACCAACTCGGAATTCGAAAAAAAAATCGAAAGGATTCACACCATATCATGAACAACTTTTTCTATTCAACCAACTCGGAATTCGAAAAAAAAATCGAAAGGATTCACACCATATCATGAACAACTTTTTCTATTCAACCAACTCGGAATTCGAAAAAAAAATCGAAAGGATTCACACCATATCATGAACAACTTTTTCTATTCAACCAACTCGGAATTGGAAAAAAAAATCGAAAGGATTCACACCATATCATGAACAACTTTTTCTATTCAACCAACTCGGAATTGGAAAAAAAAATCGAAAGGATTCACACCATATCATGAACAACTTTTTCTATTCAACCAACTCGGAATTCGAAAAAAAAATCGAAAGGATTCACACCATATCATGAACAACTTTTTCTATTCAACCAACTCGGAATTCGAAAAAAAAATCGAAAGGATTCACACCATATCATGAACAACTTTTTCTATTCAACCAACTCGGAATTGGAAAAAAAAATCGAAAGGATTCACACCATATCATGAACAACTTTTTCTATTCAACCAACTCGGAATTCGAAAAAAAAATCGAAAGGATTCACACCATATCATGAACAACTTTTTCTATTCAACCAACTCGGAATTCGAAAAAAAAATCGAAAGGATTCACACCATATCATGAACAACTTTTTCTATTCAACCAACTCGGAATTAGAAAAAAAAAATCGAAAGGATTCACACCATATCATGAACAACTTTTTCTATTCAACCAGCTCGGAATTGGAAAAAAAATCGAAAGGATTCACACCATCATCATGAACAACTTTTTCTATTTAACCAACTCGGAATTCGCAAAATCAGCTGTTTCATTCATTTTGTCGATTTCGAGTTGCAATTTTGTATAGAGCAGCAGATTTCTTTTTCGAATATAGTTTGGCCCCTTTATTTAAAGTTGTTCATAATAATGATGATCGTAATCACCCCCCTTTCGACTACACCCTTCAGATAGTCCCGTAGAATTAACGATTAAACCTGTTCATAAGTAAATTATTGCCAACTATTGAAAACTATCCCATCTATTCTTCCTCATCTATGGCCAATATCTCGATGTTTCATTCACTTAATACCGCAGTTCTTATTGCGTTCGAGTTCCATGATCCAGAGCTTGTAGGTAAGCCAGGAAGATAAATACTCCACTCAGGATTCAATATCTCAAATGTTAGGACTGGGTTATAATCGATCTAAGCGAAAGTTTTTCGCTTGTTGGTTTATGGTTTTTCAAGTATTTTTTAGGGTTCCATACCTCAAAAGGAAAAAACAGAACCCTTATAGATCACTTTGTTGTCCGTCGGTCCGTCTGTGTGTATGTCAAGACTCTTTATCTCGAGAACGCGTAAAGATATCGAGTTGAAATTTAAACTATATACGTAAACTTATGAATTCTTGCAGTTGTGTAAAAGAAAAGCTTCTCAGTTACCGTATAAAAAAGTTAGAGTCGTTTATGTCGTAAAAAACCGCATATTTCGACATTCACAAAAATCAAAACCTACAGGGTACTTTCCGTTGACATAGAACTATGAAATTTGGCGAGAAGCATTGTCTTAGAATACACATATAAGAATAAATCTGAAAACTGTACATTTTTATTTACATCACAAAAAACTAGGGCCTCAAAATTCACAAAAATGGGTTCAGAATTCAAAGTGAGTAAATCGTATCATGTACGGTGTCATATAAAAGAACTTCATTAGCACAAGCTAAAACAGGTTTTTAATTATTTTAACAATGTGTTTGTACGGAACCCTCGATGTGCGAGCCTGACTCGCACTTGTCCGGTTTTTATAAGACATTTGAACATAATCCTTGAATTCAACAATTGTTTAGCCGATTTCGATAAAATTTTACGCGTCGAATTGAGTACCTCCTTCGTTTCGTCGGTCAAAAATGACTCTGTTGTCATTTACGATAAAATTTTCTTACCGCTACATATAAGGGCGCTTACGATGTTTTTCCTGAAAAGGCTCAATAAATGAAATTGTGCACGTCTTGTCACTCACTTAAAAAAATGTAGGTACCTATTTACCTATTTTCATCATCGTAATCATTATCAAACGTAAGACGACAACAGTACGTAATTATTATTGTTCGTTACTTTAGGTGGATAAAGCTTTCCCAATGGATTCCCAATAAGAATGGTAGCTTCCTCATACTTTTCCAAACATCAAAAATACCAAAAATAAAAAAGAAATAAAAATAAAATAACGGCACAAATACAAAATCCACAATCTTCACACGAAATCGCATCGTCATAACAACCAATAAGCATAAAATCAGGGCAGCCATACAACATGGCGGAGTTAATGGCGCGTTCACACGACGGAATAAATAACGTTATATTATAATGTAATCTCATCACTCTGGGAATCCAGCGAACTCTGATTTGGAAGAAAAACTGGAATCTTTGAATTTCACTGGCTTCGTTAGCGCGCGGCTTAAAATATACGCTTAGGGCGATAAAACTGCGTATCAGCGTAAACATATAACTTTTTACAAAGCCCCACTTCACTAGGAACTATTTTTGAGTACTGTCACGCGGCAGGTGCGCGCGGTAATTACGGCGAGTTGTTTACACCTAAGCGCGAGTAGTAACTATTTGATGAAACTAGCGTGGTTTTCGCACATTTTAATTAAGTAAAGCACAGGTATAACTAACACGTGAACGTTGCTTAACTTTGATGATCGCTAACAAACATCTAGTTAAACTACGCTAAGAGCGCTACTTTAGGCGCCTTAAAAACTCTAACACCAGGGCTAGCCACCCGGCTTATGCAAATTTACTTACTATATACATATACCTTAACGGAACTGCTTAAGGGTTTTCCATACCGAACAATCTTTATATCAATCCATCCATCAGCCGAAAGACGTCCACTGCTGGACATAGGTCTCCCCTATGGATCTCGAATAAGACCGGTTGGAAGCGGCTTGCATCCAGCGCGATCCTGCGGTCTTAATGAGGTCATCCGTCCACCTTGTGGGTGGAAGTCCTACGCTGCGCTTGCCAGTACGTGGTCTCCACTCGAGAACTTTTCGACCTCAACGGTCATCAGCCCTCCGCGCTATGTGCCCTACCCATTGCCATTTCAACTTGCCAATCCGTTGGGCTATGTCGGTAACTTTGGTTCTTCTACGGATCTTCTCATTTCTGATTCGATCTCGTAGAGAGACTCCAAGCATAGCCCTCTCCTTAGCTCGTTGGGCTATTTGGAGCTTACTAATAAGGCCCATAGTGAGAGACCACGTTTCTGTGCCATAAGTCATCACTGGCAACACACACTGGTCGAAAACTTTTTTTATAGCCAGGGGGAAACTCCTCGGATATCATTATCCTTCGAAAAAATGGCACAAGCGACTTCGCCCGTTAAAAAAATCGATCAGATCGCACGAATAGATGTATCCATCCATCCACCCATCAGCCGTAGGACGTAGCCACAGCTTGACATAGGCCTCCCCCCATGGATTTCTAACAAGGCCTGTTAAAGATGTATCATGGATGTAGTAATTTTTACATTACTGTTGTTTTTTCAAAAATTACTCATCATACATCGATAAAATTTAATTTAAAATGACTACTTGATACTATGGTCTACCAAACAAAAATAGAATCATCAAATAAATATTTTTAAATAAATAAATAAATATTTTGGGACATCTTACACACGGCCTCTGACCCCAAACTAAGCAAAGCTTGTGATATGGTTGCCAGAGACTGATATACTACTACTGATAATAACTAAATAACACCCAGAAACAGAGCAAACACTTATGCTTATCACATAAATATTTGCCCTGGGTGGGGATCGAACCCACGCCTCTTTGATCCAGAAGTTAGGGTCACTAACCACTGAGCCACCGAGGCAGTCAGGCATCAAAAGTGGTTCATAATCGGCGGAGTAATAGCGTTACATACAAAATAGATACAGTCGAATTGAGAACCTCCTCTTTGAAGTCCTCCTCTACAACCAGTTGAGAAAGGTAGTTAGGTATGTACCTGCGCAATCGAGAGCGATATAATGTCCAGTTTTTGCCACGCATCGAGTGTAGTAGAAGCGTAGAAGCTAAGTAGACTTGTTGTATATTCATAAGCCAAACATACAAAACCAAGCGTACAAAACGTTTATCGAACTATTTTCTCTAATACATAATTTATGCTTTCCGATAAGGAAAATAAAAATGTTCCATCTAAAAAAACCAAAATTGGAATTCAAAAAAATAAATGCCAAAAAAGCTTGGATTAATATAACAAATATTGTAAGACATTTAAAAAAGTAATCAAGCATTCGAAGAAAGCTTCGAATATACGATATATAAATAAAAGCACTAATAAAACGAAGGCTATTTGGGGCGTAATAAAACAAAATACTACATGCACAAATAACATTCGAACTGCACAATTGACAAGTTTTCATATTTCACAAGGCTATGAAATTCCAAAACCATTTCGAGATATCGGGATGCTGATCATTATGTTTATTTTGCCAAAATTTTTAGTGCAGTAATTGCTAAGATATTAGATAAAAACTCTCACCCAAGCCGTTTCGGGATTTATACTAAAAGTGCAGTTGCCAATGATAAAAAAATACTAGCAATATAAAATGACAGTTAACACTGACAGTGTTGACACGTAAAATGTAATTTAAAAATAAAATGTCAGTGTCATTTTCAAATTACTTATTTTGCTTTAGCCCGAGAGGTAAACGCAAAAAATGCAAATACTTTCCAAAAGCTGAATTATTGTTACATAGTTATCAAAATGATGTACATCAATACCCTGGAGTCAGTCAGCTGGGTTCCCTAGCATTTGGTGGAAGAATCCGTTTGAATTTTAAAAGTATCTTGGAACTAGTACTACTTATTCTTCTTCTTTTAAGTGGTGCTAATTTAAAGCCTGTATGGCAGACCCTGTTACATATTTCAGGTGATTGGCAGTTGTCAAACATTTTTTATATTTTTCTTTCCATGGTATACCGCGGTACATAGTGGACTTTTTGCGCTGACCACCTGGCCTATTTGTTGTGAATTGTGACGGATTGATTGGCATTGACAGTGACAGCAACGCTAGCACCTATTTTTTTCTAATGTGGCTTCAGTAAAATTGTTTATGAGTCCTAAATTTTGCAGCTACGTCCTTTTAGAATAAGCTACTTTTCAAAACTTAATTTTACAGAAAACATAAGTCAAATTGGAAAAATAAAAAATACGTATATGTTATTTTGCAATATTCTTTCAGATAATAAATAAATATAACTATGTTAAAAATTTGAAATGTTGTCAAATCCCGTTAGGGTACACTATTGGAACTATTTTATTTATTACTAAGAACATTGTACATAGTGTTGCAATAAATGATTTCTGATTCTGATTCTGATTCTGATACACCGCGAAGTTTGGGATTTAAACCTAATTGAATTAGAAAGATTTAGAAAATAAAAACACAAATCCAACGCGAGGAACCTATATTATTTTTGCATAGTTGATCCACAATCATATATATATTTTTTTTTTATTTCAAATAGGTTTGCGTTTGACTACACACTGCCTGATGTAAAGCAGATATGCGGTCTAGGATGTAGCACGCTTACCTAGAAGATACCTATTTACTCGAGATTTGAAGACACCTACATTGTACTTTAACGGAAAGACAGACTTAGGCAAAGCGTTCCACATTCTGGCAGTTCGTATTAGGAATGTGGACTCAAAACGCTTTGTTCTAACGCGTGGGATGTCCACCATAAAAGGGTGGCGCTTTGGTCGCGTCTGTCTAGCCGTACGATAGAAGAAAGGGGCAGGTGGGACCAGATCGTGCAACTCCTGGGCGCACTCACCGAAGTGTATCCTATAGTAAGCAGACAGACACGCCACCCTACGTCGATGCTCAAGACTTTGCAGCTTCGACTCAGTCAAGGTTTCGTTGCCTATCAGCCTCCTGGCTCGCCTTTCAATGGACTCCAAAGCCTCCAACTGGTATTTGGCAGAGCCATCCCAAAGGTGAGAGCAGTATTCCATGCAAGACCTGACTTGCGCTTTATAAAGACTAAGCAGTTGCTCAGGTGTGAAATACCGTCTCACCTTAGAGAGAACACCAAGTTTTTTTGAGGCTAATTGGGCTTTTGACTCTATATAAGACCCAAAGTTGAGAGTCGATGATATCGTAACGCCTAACAGTTCCAGACTGTTAGTTACCGGAACGGATACACCACGGAAAGCAAGAGACAGTTGGAAGGGCCTCTTTTTGGCCGAAAACAAACAGCTTTGAGTTTTCGTGGCATTAAACTTGACCAGGTTAGCATCACCCCAGTCAGATACCGCCTCCAGACTCAAGTTGAGCCGTTCGACCATAGCCTCTCTGAGTGACTCGATTCGTGCCCCGCTCGTTCTTGCTTCGGATGTGTAGCTCTCCATGACTGTACTGTCGTCTGCGTACCCAAAAATACCAGGCTTTAGCAAGTCGTTAATATGCAGTAGGAAAAGTGTCGCAGAGAGCACTGACCCTTGAGGAACACCGGCATTGATATCCATTTGGTCTGACGAGAAACCATCTACAACCACTCGTATCGACCGATTCCTCAAGAAATCTGATATCCATACGCAGAAATCAGCAGGCAGGCCGTAAGATGGAAGCTTGCCAATAAGGCTCTCATGCCAGACCCTGTCAAAAGCTTTCGAGATGTCCAAGGAGACGGCCAGCGCCTCCCCGTGCTTCTCAATGACCTCACTCCAAATGTGTGTGGCGTACGCCAGAAGGTCCCCAGTAGACCGGTTTCGGCGAAAGCCGTACTGGCGGTCACTGAGTAGGTCATTTGCTTCCAGGTAGGCCAGGAGCCTGTTGTTAAGAACACGTTCCATACTCTTGCAAAGTATGGACGTGATCGAAATCGGTCTGTAATTGGCAGGGTCAGCACGGCTACATTTTTTGGGTACAGGCTGCACGTTAGCAAGCTTCCAAGATTTGGGCACTTGACCCGTCTTCAGAGAGAGGCGAAAGAGGCGGGTCAACACAGGCGACAGCTCAGGCGCACAAGTCCTTAGTACAATAGCTGGAATACCATCTGGGCCACTGGCCTTGTTCACATCTAGACTGCGGAGAACTTTGAGAACCTCCTTTTGCCGGATATGTATTTCACTCATTGAGGTGCCACAGTTTGGCAAAGTTGGAGGTGTCGCACTACCGGGGTCCAGACACGAAGACTCCGCAAATTGAGATGCAAATAAATTTGCCTTCTCAACCGCGGTATGAGCCAGCAAACCATTGGGTTTCAGCAACGGAGGCAATGAAGGGCGGCAGAAGTTCGCTTCGACTGATTTAGCTAGGGACCAGAATGCCTTGCTACCCGCAGGGTAAGAAGCAAGCTTGTTCCCTATTCGACTAATATGCTCAAAGCGAGCCCTCCGCATAACCTTTTTGCAGGACTTAGCAGCCTTATTGTAAGTCTTCTTCCTCAGATGTATGTCCCTCGTCTTACGGTTACGAGCATCGACCCAAGCCAGGTATGCCTGATGCTTTTGCGCTTTGGCGCGTCCACATTCGGGCCCAAACCAGGGCCGAGCTTTGTTGGACAGAGGCACGTCCGAAAATGGGATGAAGTATTCCATGGCGGTACGAAGCACGTCTGTCACGGCATCCGCGCACGAAGAAGGATCATCAGAAGAGAAGCACACAGGCTGCCAAGGATAATACGCAAAGAAACACCGCATCTCATCCCAATCTGCCAACTTGTACCGCCACACCCGCCGTGACCCTTTTGGACTGGGGTCTGAAGGGGAGTAGACGGATACAGATTTCACCAGACAGTGATCAGATGTACCTAACGGAGAGGAAATCGCCACTGAATATCGGTCTGGATCAGTTGTTAGCAGAAGGTCCAAGCAGTAGGCCGTATGCGAGTCAACAGCAGGTACCCGTGTGGCGCCATGAACCAGCTGGGTAAGACCTAGCGTCAAAGCTAGCTTACGCGTTTCAAGCCCAGCATGGTTTGTGTCCAGGTATGGGTGAAGCCACTCCTTATGATGGCCATTAAAGTCCCCCAGGATCACTAATTGGGCCGAAGGGTAGCTGAGCTGAGCAGCATCCGCCACCTCACTGAGGTAATCAGTAAGTCTAGTTGCCTCCCGGTCTCCGCTATGCGATCGGTATACACAGGCATAGACAATTTTCTCTATGCCAGTGTCCGCCAGAGCCCAGAGCACTGAAAAAGAAGGGTCTTCAAACCTTCGAAGACGCAGAAAGCAAATGTCATCCCGGGCGTAAACGCATACACCCGCACGTGGTTTGAAAAGATGCTCCAGAGAATACCCTGGGTACGATAGATACGACACGTCGGATGGACCAGCAATCTGCGTCTCCGTGAGAAACAATAGGTGGGGTCGTTCTGTCTCAAGATGATGATGGACAGGCGTGAGATTGGAGTGCAGGCCCCGAATATTGCACAGGTGCACTTTGAGTGAGAGGGAGTGCTGCCGCTGTGTATACGTTCTTTTTCTTTTATTGTTTCTCATGCTTGCGGAGTAAAGTAGGTTCCTACCTACTTTACTGACTTCCTAGTCAGCAGTGGAACGAGGCGTCACACTAAGTAGAATTCAGTGGTACAACACACAAACCACACACATCACATATTTTCAAACGTGCCCGTTTTCAATTTCCTTCAGCTTCTGTTTGGGGAATTTTGGTGGATATTTTGAATATTTTGTATCTACTCGTAATTCTTACCTCTAGATTTTTTGTATTCAGTTAATAAAGTAACCTTGTTGTATCTTGTTGTTGTTAATCAAAGCTCTTGTAACTTGCGCCAAACACCGCGGAGTCGGGATTGTAACACGAAGCGGCAGATTAAGGATTAGCAGGATTTAACAAACAAACACAAATAGAAAACACGTAATTCAAATCCGGCATTCTCCCGGGGATTCGCGGAAACGGGAGTCTTTACGCGGCAGCTGGAAAATGCGAGAATTTGATGGGAAACGGGAAATTTTAAAATGTACGAAGTATGTAAAACCCGGGGTAGCCTAGTGGGGGAACGCTCATCTTGAAATCTTGAAGATCTGATCTTGTTCCCGTATCAATAAGTTCTTTGGAATTTATGGACGGGTTTTTTTCACCACTAGCTTTTGGGTGAAGGAAATCACCGTAAAGCTACCTGCGTAGGTGCGTCCTTAGAAGAAATTTGATATTGTATGTGAACTCACGGAACAAACTGAGCCAGCGTGGCGAATTTGGCTCAATCACTGTTCGTGGGTAGGTTTATGTCCAATAGTGGGCTAAATAGCTGGTACGGTACAGAAGTATCGTGAAGTCGTGTATTTAAATCTTGGTGTAAAGACCAGGAGTACCAGACAGATCAGTGTTGTTGTTGTTGAACACACATGAATGAGTGAAGAAGTGATTTGTGGTATAACTGATGCGCGACGTTACATTTCACAAAAGACAACGCAAGTTATTCCGCATACGCCACTCCGAACGGGCGTAGTAGGTTTCTTTCAGACACGGTTGTTAATATGTATATCCAAACCTCCCGTACTAAACTAGCAAGAGAACACATCACCCTGTCACATTTTAACTATGAAATTTAAAAGCTGTTAGATAAAGATGCACATACACCCGAACTTGCGTAATTTCGAAAGGTTCCACATTTACAGATATTGTCTGTGGGTTTCACCAAGCATTGAGCTATTTCGGGTGTCCAAATTCAAAAAGATAAAAAGTAGGAAGGTAGGTAGGAAGGATCTGAGATGTGAACATTCTTACTGGGACTTGGTTCAAATTTCCGAAAAAACGAAAGACCAAATTTAACCTAATTTTTAACTATTTTGACATTCCAACTGGTGATTTCGAAGTATGCGACAGACATTGCGATTTTTTTTGTTCCGCTCACTCTCGCGTATTCTGAATAACCCATTAAGTAACTAACCAAAAGGAGTCGACACTGCAAAGCGTACCCCTCTGCCAATGGTACGCGACCGGCGGTCATGCTCTTTATATAAATATATCGGTCTGGTTGCGCTTGTGTTGCGTTCATTTTCAGCTAGTGTTAGTTAATTACATTTGTATGCGTGTAAACTTGCTTATATATTTTGGTTTGTGTGCGTTTCTTCACCCCCCACTAACTTGGCAGACTTCGGTGCTTAGGCGTGTCGACTCCTTTTAGCTAGGTTTTTAATGGACTAACCAGATATGAATAAGACAACTGTACCGTAATTTTTATTTGAGTAAAATTTAGCAATACTTCTGTTACTTGTAATTCTTCTGAGAATACCTATATCGCAATAGTATGAAAGACAATATATGTCAGTGAGTGTTTTCATTTCCACGCATCCAAGCAAAAAGGAGAGCTCGGACGCGCTCAGGCGTTTTGGAGGCTAGGTGGCCTATCTCCAAAACCTATATATACTGGGTACATAGCCTTATAAACAGGGTTATTGGTAACTAATTAGCACCTTTTTAAGGGCATATTCTGTACTTGGAAACAAACAACGTTTATTGTTGTTCTACAACTTTTCCCAATTCTCAACAATTTTCCCAAAAATAAATTTAATAAAATGAAATCAGCAAAAATAATTTTGTACAAATATTTGTTTTTACATACATACCTACAATATTTACACAGTATCTCCTCTGAGATTCAAGTGTTGCGTGTGGCGGCTTTTTACATTAAGTTAATTGTGATTAGACTGTTCAAATATTTTTTTAAATTCTTGTATGGAAGAAAAAAATACGAATTTTTAAAAGTCGTAGAACTAATCAATCATCAAATCTATTCGAAAAGGACTACTTGGTTCGCTTTTAAGTGCGCCCAGAGGAGGTGTTTTCTATAAGGAACTTTATAAATGCGACGGAAGTATTTGTAATGTTAGAGTTCAGCGCCAAGAAAATGAATGAATAGAATGTAAATATAAGTTTTCATTTATTTTATTATTAGATGCCATTTAATTTCAATGTAGTTGTTAATCTACGTTTTATTAAATAATAATATTATAGTCAAATATGAGGCGCCTTTTGTTTTCTCATAGAGGTGATGAAAAGTAGAGTGTACCACTCGGGCGCAAAATATATTTTTGGCTCGGGCGACGTACTTTGAATCCCTCGCTATGTTCAGGATTCTACTTTAGAATCCCTCACTTCGCTCTGGATTCAAAAAAGCGCCCTCGCCGTAAAATATTATTTTGCTCCCATATGGCACAATCTACTATTGTTTTGATGTACAGAATATGTCTTTAAAAGGATGCCAATTGATTACCAGTATCCCTGTACTGAGTTTCGAAATTAGGCCCTCGCTAGACTGAGATGACATGTCCCATCTCGCTGGAGCTATACTCTATAAAATTTAACTTGATCTCTGCGACAGCTGTCAGAAAAATCACGCCTATGAAGTCCTGAATTTCTTAAAAGTACAGACAGTACCTGTCAATGTCATACTTTGTGGGCATGCCGATTAGTGATGGGCGACGAATGATCGTGACCACAGAGTTTTAGATAGAGTTTTAATTAAAATATCGATAGTTTATACTGACGATATTTTAAATAAAACTTGATTTATCATTAATTTTATTGTATATTGTAATATTATAACATTTTTTACATGTGTAATTAAAGTAAACCCAATTATATGTTACATCAGCATCGATAATAGTGAAAAACGTCGATAAATACTATCGTTACATTATTATGAGTATATAATTAATATCATACCATTATTTACATGTGTACATACTTGATCTTAAATAATAGTAAGTAAATGAAATCCAATTTCTCACCTTCAACTACTCAATCGATTTCATTACAACATTGTTTGAAAATCGATTTTTTCCACCACTATCCCAATTCTAAAAATGTCAATCTTCTACTGTCGCAGAGATCAAGTTAAATTTTATGGAGTATAACAGCTGGATGATTTGCCATTTCTCTATCTAATTTGAACCAACTTTCAACCACGTTTAGTTATAACAACGATATTCCGATTCAGTCACGCGGATTAGACAAACATCCTCGGGTCTCGGTATTTACTCTTAGTTCCGAAGGTATAATCGAAAGGTCGGATTCGATTCCGCTTATCTTTTATGGGACATTTCAACGGCGGAATCGCGGCCAAGATTAGATAGCTAGTTGGGTTTGGTGAATTTTTGGAGTTACCTTTAGATAGGTACTTACTTCTTGTGGAGTAGCTATAAGAATATCACTCAAAGATATTTGTAAAAGCTAACTAGAACATAATACGAATTTTAATACCACTGACTTTTCGGTGAAGGAAACCATCAAAAGCAGCGCTGAAGAAAAAAAAACTGTTTAAAAAATGTTTGAATAAATACAGTGCTCGAGCGCTTGTTCACCGCAATTTATTTCACCGGACAACGGACCGGCTTTTTCATCGGATTTGCGGTGGTGTATGGTTTACATCAATACGGAAAAAAATCCAAGTCGATGATAGTTTATAATGATCGTGTGTTGACGCACCGGATATCAATCCGGCGAAAAATGTAGGCAATTGTTCATTGGCGGTCCGTTGTCCGGTGGAAAAAACGGCCGTGAATAAGCGCTCTGAAGCAACGTGAATTTGCCCGTAGAAGACATTTGATGGCGTACCTATGTAATCCACTGGGAATTGTGGTAGACAAGGCGTAACCCATCTTAGGTAGGCCTATTCAGTAGTGTATCTACTATTACAAAAGCCGGTACAGTACAGTACTTGTGTTATAGAAGAGTTACCTACTACAGCATTTTTTTTAGCCAAGCCAAGCCAAGGTTTTCTTGTATGTAGGTTTCTTTTTAAAGTTTTCCTTCTCAAGTCTGTGTGAAAATCCGTAGAAATGTTTCAATGAGCTCATTTTTGGTACGGGACCAAGATTTAAAAACACTTCACATCACGATTCTAGGGCAAGCATTTTCTGTCATGCTTTAGATAAATAAAGTAACGCTTCTCACTCAAAGACCCTCACTAGGTTTCTCTGTGTAGGAAGCGCTATATGGTCGACATACAAAGACAATAATAACTAACACCCAGAACCAATACATATATTTAAATTACAATACAACTACACTTTATTAACACCAACAAATAGGAAAACATAACAGAAGAAACAAAGACAGAAAAAGCACAAAAGCGGTCTTATTGCTAAAAGCAATCTCTTCCAGACAACCTCTTGCATGCAAGAATAAGTATTCAAACTACGTTGTACAAAAAAATCATCCTCCAACACATACTTCCGTAAGTACCACACCGTACCTGCCTTTCAATAGTTCAATGCTGGATAGGTCTACCCACGAACGTTGTTTGGGCTAAATCCACCAGGCTGCCATCGAATTTCTTCTACGGACGTATGTAGGTTCCCTCATAATGATTTATTTCACCGAAAATCTATCGTTGTGTAAATTACGTACATAAATTCCAAAGAACTCATTGTGAGAGGTGCGTTTTTATCAGTTACCTGGGTATGTTCAATTCAATTTATATATTTGTCATAGGAACTTAATGTGAACATTTAACAATGTCAAACAAAACGAATACCATTAGACCATTAGAGATACACGCCTACTCTCGTTTAATTTAAAATATCTCTTGAATTGGGGGTTAAAATAATATCATTTTTGTGGGTGGCATTCCAAGAAACTTATTCAAGGACTCCTAGTAATTACTATTCGTGAAACTTTACCGCTTTGGTATTTGAACTATTTACCTTCAGCCTTTATTCCTCTCCATAAAACCAGTGCTTTATAATCTCCGGATTCCTCCAGTGGGTGTTTTGGCTCTTTAGTCAGCTGATCCCACTTCAAAGTTGAGACGCGGGATGAGTTGACGAAATAATTAATTTCATTATTTTTACTTTATCACCTTATCCCACTTTAAAAACAAGATAAAATATGTTGATTTTATACTTTCGCGATTTGAACACATTATTATTAGTATATACTTCAGGATTAATCGCGCACTAAAATTACGAGATAAATAAACAATAATTTAATCTTAGTGCGCGATTAGTCCCGTATTATATAATAATAATAAGATAAAATATATAACATTATTGGAAATTACGATTTTTTTAATTTATTAAAAAATCAAAGTCGAAGTACTTTTCTTAAATATTTTAGAAATTGAGTCGAATAAATTTTCATAGACTTTTTTGAGAACTTATCTTTTTTATATGTATTTTATCTTAATATAATCTTCTGCTGCTTTCATGGGTGTTATGGGTGTATGAGAATGAGTTCTAAAACTTATCTTTTTATTTTATATTATCGTGATATAATCTTCTGCTGCTTTCATGGGTGTATGAAAATGAGTTGTTTCGTTTGATCACATGAAAAAGTTACAGTTGCTTTTTATCAGTGCAGAGCACGATTTAGTTTTGTCTGCCTAACGAACACTTTTTTCGTGTCTGTACTGTACCAACCTTTTTTTGATAGTCCACTGCAGAACGTAGGCCTACCCACAAAGGGTGATTGGGCCATATCCACCACGCTGGCCCAGTGCGGGTTGGTAGATTCACACACGCCATCGAATTTCTTCTACGGACGTATGTAGGTTGCCTCACGATGTTTTCCTTCACCGAAAAGCCAGTGGTATGAAATTCCGTACATAAATTCCAAAGAACTCATAGGACCGGGATATGAACCCACGACCTCACGATTGTAAGGCGGGTGTCACTACCTCTAGGCCGCCACGGCTTTTCGTGTCTACACAAATCATAAAATGTTTCAATCAGTTACCCCATTCAAATTAATTATTTTGTCATCTCATTCCGTGGGAAAGTCTGGGCAGGATGAGTTGACTAAGAATCCGAAGTTTTCACGAGTTTACCGATTCTGATTCGTTTACTTTTGTCCGTAGTTATCCGAACTCTCTAGGGGAAGCGTATTTGTACGCTCTGTTGACTCCCAACTGGCACAATAAATTTTCCATTGTTTGAACGTTACTTATGATCAGATTATTTATTTGTGAAACTTATTTACTAGAATTAGGTTTAATTTTTAGCCATGCTGGCCTAATATACCTAATCGAATAACACCTCATTAATATTTTTACGAATTCGCTGAAAAATATTTACGAAAATATAGTGGGAAATATTGTTGACCAGAATACAATATGAAAATGCTCAATCAAGTCCAAGCCCTAAAACCGTCCTAAAAACTCCTTTAGAACTTATGAATGGATTTTTACACCACTAGTTTTTTGGTGAAGGAAAACTACTAAAGAAAACATGAAATACAAAATCCCTAATAGAAAATCAAGGACTAAAACATTATTAATTGCAATATATTTAATTATTTGTCTTTTCAATATCTAAGCCGTAATAAGGACAGACAAAAAAGATAACACAAATACGCAGAAACTATACTTACTTATTTATTTATTAACTGGTTTTCTACGAAAAAGATATCTAGGTAAAAATGATTTATTCTGTTAATAAAACAGATTGTTGGACTGTTAGTTATTCCTTCTCACAGATATCGTTTTTGGGAATAGACTCTATAGAAAATATCGTACTCATCTAAGTTCTTATAAGTATGAAGAACGTTTGCAAATTATAACAATTTTTGTTCAAAAAATAGACACAGGTAATTTCGAGAGTCTAAGCTAGTGTAGTATATCTATAATAATTAATTCGTAATTGCTTTTCTAAGAATCTGAAATTCTGAGTAGTGTAGCCGAAAGTATTTTCGAAAGGGATTTATCTGTCGTATTTCTCCCTCTAAAGTGTACGTGTTCTCATCTTATGCCATTTAATACTTGAACCTAAATCCTAAATTGAAATTAACAATATGTTTAATAAGTTTGATATGAGCCTACGTGCTCGCTAAACTAGTCACAATATATTGCAATGTACGGCTAGGATACAATTTACACTAGTGTTTGTACGTTTTTCTTATAATTTTTATGTGAAATAAAGACTTTTTGAAATTGAAATTGAATATCAAGAGTCTAAGCTAGTGTAATATATCTATAATAATTGATTCGTAATTGCTTTTCTAAGAATCTGAAATTCTGAGTAGAGTAGCCGAAAGTATTTTCGAAAGGGATTTATTTGTCTTACCTACAGTCATTCTGAAATTGTTAATCAAAAAACAGCTGTAGTACTTTTTTAAAAAAAAATTACAAAATGGAACAGTTTTTTTCCCATTTTGGCTTTGGTTCCATGAAATAATGAAAGACATAATGATGTTTTAGAATTTATCGTTGTCTAGAGTTATACAATATACTTCGCGTTTCAATTTAGAAAAAAAAATAAACAAATAAATTTAATTTGTTCTATCCTACAAATGTACCTACTGGGCAAGCTTTTGCCGAATGCAGAGATTCACTATTTTTATGCAAATAATGGGAGAGTACTTATACTATACTGTATCTGCTGAAGGCATACCCACGAAGTAGTAACGTAAAATTAGTAGATTAAGGTGGTGGTTTTTTATTTAAAACTTATCAATCACAACAAATAGGAAATATTTATCTATCCTCTTTGAACTCGACAAGCGTATGCCGAATGCAGACATTCTCCTTCCGGTTAGAAAGTAATACCCGGCATTGACTCGCCAAATATAGAATTGCGAACGGTAGTTATACTATACAGTACTTGCTGAACATAGGCCTACACATGACGTAGTATCTCGCCTTTCGTGGGTAGGCATAAGCACTATAATTAATATACGCTTAACTCTGTAGTGTCATATCAAGAGGTGACAAGATTTTTTGGACTTCAATAATGATCAGTTCTCAATTTTGGTTGGTATATTTTTATCCGTTCACATAACAGCCGTAGGTCCAATGCCGGTCATAGACCTCTCCTAAGAATCATACTAATACTAATTATATTATAAATCCGAAAAGTTTGTTGGTTTGTTTCTCTTTCACGCACCAACGGAGCAACGGATTGACTTTATTTTTGGAATGGATATAGTTCAAGGGTTGGAAAGTGATGCTACTTTTTAACCCCGAAAAAGTAAGATGTTCCTGTGGGATAGCACAAAAGTCATAATACCACGCGGGCGGAGCCGCGGGAAAAAGCTAGCATCCAATAAGCACGGTTGAAAGCGGTCTGCATCCAACGCTTTCTTTATTAGCTTAGCTTAGCGGTCTTAATTACATCAACGTCTTATACTGCGCTTGCAAGTGCGCGATTGCCTTTCGAGTACTTTACGGCCTACATTTCATATTTTTCTCTATCCTCTATGTACTCGGCAAGCATTTGCCGAATGCAGACACTCTTTCCGGTCGGATAGTCAATTCCCGGCATTGACTCGCCAAATATTTGGGACGGTAATTGGTGTACGCGGAACTCTTTGGCTTTATTTCTAGTGGCGACACGACTTTTTACCTTTTAAGTTTTAGAAAAGGAGGAAGGTCTCGATTTACCTAGTTATGTTTTTGTTCCGATGTTACCTGATGTATTCGCTATGTACCTACCTAAAGGATTCTTGGGTTTTCATTTTCAATTTGTAGAAAAAAATAGCAAAATGGTCCCCAATATAAATTCTTCTTCGTCGCGTCGATCCAAATATAGATACATAAGTATAGGTAAATATGTAAAACCGTAAATTAGAGAAAATTAATGGATAAGTGAGTATGTATAGGGTCCTCTCCAGTGCCTCGCCACTGTACTCCACGAGGGGTGGTATCGTAAAGGTTCTGAAGAGAGATATCATTCTGATACAAAATTATCAGAATGGCAATGTTTTTTTTTTCAAACTAAATGGCAATATTTTTAGTCACTGAAATCGAGAAAAATCCTAAACCTTTTCAAAAACAACTAGATTGGTGAACACAGCGAGATAGAGAATTAAAAAGAGAATAAATAAAATAAGTGCAACGCATCGTCGAAACTAAAAATCAATCGCCCCACAGACAAAGAAAGCAATTTTCCCCGAAATTGAAATTCACGCAAATTTTAGTCAAAAAAAAGCCCTCGAACTTAAAACAAAAACTCACGCAACGTACCATTTAATTCATGTAAATTAAGCAAAAACAACGAGAGGCAGAAATTTAATATTAATTTTATTTACCGTAAATAAAAGCAATATTAAAGACGAGAGAATATAAAATGGCGTGTAAACAAACACTCCTGAATAAATTTTATTCGAATTAATTTACGCTTCGCGATGTTTGTGTTCTAATTCCGATTTTGGTAAATTAAAATAAACGTTTCTGTATACTTATTCAGGATTTGTGTAAAATAAACAAAATTAACAGTTGTTATGTGGGAATTAAACTAACAATACGTTTTCTCCTTTCATGGTTTTGTGTTACGTTTGTGGAATCCGTGAGTTGAAACAAATTCATAATGACTACATTTTCGGGGAATTCAACCAGCTTTTCCCTAATCTATTATAGTGACCTATTTAAAAGAAACATCCAATATGCCTAATTCCACTTATGTTCAGCAATAGACAGAAGGATTATCTGATAGAGGGATGAAACAAAATTCATCTATAGCTCTAGGTTTGACCGTGCCGTAGGTAGGTACTTATTGGAATGAAAAAGCATTTTGAAAAATATTGTTCTTCTGTTCGTCTAACTTCTCCTTTATAATGAGTTATTATTTGTATTAAAACGCAGGACTTGCACCTGCTCCTTCAGATCACTAACCATTTTTTCACTTCGGTTTGTTATCTCAACCAGCATTTAAATTTTAATAGTATTATATCATTTCATCTCTTCCAATAAATAATCCATATTTCCTACTAATATTATAAACTTGAAAGTTTGTGAGGATGGATGGATGGATGTATGGATGTTTGTTACTCTTTCACGCAAAAACTACTGAACGGATTGAGATGAAACTTTGCAATAATATAGCTTATATATCAGAATAACACATCCTACTAATATTATAAACTTGAAAGTTTGTGAGGATGGATGGATGGATGGATGGATGGATGGATGGATGGATGGATGTATGGATGTTTGTTACTCTTTCACGCAAAAACTACTGAACGGATTGAGATGAAACTTTGCAATAATATAGCTTATATATCAGAATAACACATAGGCTATAAATTATAATGATATATTGCGTATACGGGCGAAGCCGCGGGTAAAAACTAGTTACGAATATATCCTTACTATTTCATTACTACCACTAAGAAGGTTCCTAAATCCCAAACCAAATTCCAAAATTTTAAGATTTTCCTTTTACTATTATCATTATCATCATATTAGCGGACTTTCTATTAACTTTGATGGAACCATTATTAGGTAGGTATATATTATTAACGTTTTGAGTTAAGACGTTTATATCTTACCTAACACCACACTACGAATTACGACTGTCTTAGATTTATAATTTCTTGTACGACATTTAAGTATATTCTTGCATACGACTATTGCTACTACCGTTTTTTTGTTTCTAAAGTAATAAAGTCCACTTCAATCCAGAGAATATCTTACCTAGACGCGAGTTCCACAAAAATTGACGACGATCGAGCAAAGTCAAAGCATTCAATCGAATATTAATTCACAGAAGGCCCTCTCAGAAGAAAGAAACAAAAAGGTAAGCTTCATTCACAACCGCCCTTTGTAAGGGCACTTTGAGGTTCCCCAAACCAACCTTTTGAAGAATTTCTGCCCTCAGCCTTTGACACGAGCGTTTCGTTTCCTTGTACGATTCTGATTATGTTAATAGTGATTGGACGACTGTAACGCTTTTTCTTTCCTGGAATATCTTAGTGGGAATCAAGATGGGTGACTCTGAGCTTTGACTTTAGGATGTGATTACAACTTGGTTGATGATATTGAGTGCGAATTAAATGGAACAGCAACGGTCAGATCACCACAAAATCACTAACCACTGGACCACTGAGGCAGTCAATAGAGCTGTGGTTTGCAAAATAAAATCTTTAAGGAGCCTAAATCTTTTCACGTTGTGCAATAAAATCGTACGTGGAAATGCGATCTTAAGAAAGGTTGGAAATACTATTTATTACTTTGCAACATTACCTAATTTCCGAATACAATGATCTCATCCAGCATTTATCCAAATATCCAAAATTATATTTGATTCAACTAACCACAGTACTCAAATGAATTGCTCCAAACAATATTGTTGTAGGAAACTCGATAATTCTAGTTTCGTGTATATTTTAACATATTGGACAGTTCCGTTCAAACATCTGCCTGGGTTTAGAAATATATTTGATTGGACAAAATAGTGTGTTGTTGTTGGTTCACGAGGAACTCCTCGTTGTTAGCTTCATTGTTATGAAATTTTGAAATACCGTGGGTTATTATTATCTTTGCACTCTGTTGAACATTTCGACAAAATAAGATCAAAATCAATAGAGGTTTCGGTATCACAAATATCCTTAATACGCATAAATTCTAGAAATTGACAAAATTAACTACACTATCGGTAAAACGGTAAAATAAAGTTTTTACCGTTTAAAACGGTTAGACTATTAATTTCTGGCAACTGTTTCCAAACAACTTTCTGGGTAAAACCATCAAATTACTAATTTCTCCTTGTACACATCGGCACACGCATTAAATAATAAGGCCTCTAATAACAACACTTCAAAAATAGAATAACAATAATGGCCGCTACTGGTCCGCAGTTTAAAATCCAATATGGCGGTGTCGTGGCTCGCTTTCAGTACGTGGGAAACACACAACTGTTCAAATTACTTCCTCAAGTTGGCTGGCTCGGGAAAAATAACCCCGAGCTAGAGACTTTACGTGGATAACAGTAAGGGCGCTAGCGCTCATGGCGGAGCTTATCATAAAGCTGTTCATTCATCCATCCATCAGCCAAAAGACGTCCACTCTTGGTCTACATAAGCCTCCCCTATAGATCTCCAATAAGGCCGGTTGGTAGCGACTTGCATAGTGGCTGGTCTCCATACGAGAACTTTTCGACCGGTCAATAGTTCTGCGTGCTATGTGCCATGCCCACTGCAATTTCAACTTACCAATCCACTGGGCTATCGATAACTTTGGTTGTTCTACCTCCTCATTTCTGCCCTGAGATTAAGCTGCTCATAGAGCACCGAAATGAAACCATCTCAAAAAAAACAATAAGCCAAGCGCAACAATTTCTATTGAAAAAGGTAATTAATTCATCATAAACATCATTTTTAGCCCATAATCGAGGACGCTGATCATAAGCCTCTCTTTTTGTACGCCACTCTCCCGGTCCTGTGCCAATCTTGTCCATGTTAGATCCGCGATTTTTAACACATCGTTGACCTAATAAGCTAGTGCGTCCGGGCGTCTGCCCCAGGCTTCGTTTGCCACTTAATCGATAGTCTTCTTCGTCGTGTCGATTAATTAATCGATAGTAAGAAGAAAAGAGATAGGATGATTTGAAATATTAACTCAACACTCACACACAAGTGCTAAAATAACCAAAACCTGTCAAGTCGTTTCTGAACACTTATCGAAAATTAAGAAACTAAATACTTCTCGTTGTAGCTTCTGGCGTAGCAGACCAACCATCTCTTGTGAGGATGTTTCGATCGACTTTTTCTTAACTCCGATTACTGATTGTGTTTGCAATTGAGCACCACCATGATGGAGTTTGGAGACGTGAAAAGTATTTAGGCGCCATAAAAATTAATACTAGGATCAGGCAGCTAGTCTAACGATTCAATGAATTTTTTTTTGCTTTAGAAAACAGCACAAACTACACAGAAAATTGATTTTTACGGTATTGCTCTTACTGCTTTTCTTCATAATACAGCACTGTGCTGGAGTGTTCGTTGAAAAATACCTTTCTAAAACCCTTGTTATGTTCCTGAGGGTAACCTGAAAATGACATGTCGATCACTCTGTTTTCCTGCCTTTTAGCGCCATTCATTATACTGCCCTGAAGGAATTCAGGGAAAGAAAAATACGTTCGTCGATAGCATTAAAAAAATATTTTAAGAAAAAATTTGATTAAATTGGATGAATGAATAATTTGTGTTTACTTTTTCAGTAATACGCTAACAGCGTTCTTTATGCGTGTATTTTTCACTCAGAACCCGTAAACTAGTTATAGATTTTACTAGCTTTAAGTGTTTCTGGAAATGCGTATGCAAAACTAAATGGTAAAAGTTGTAATAACCGTCATGTAAAATATATGTCCCACAGTATTGCCTTGTGCGGCACCAAAATTATTGGTATGAAATATCAATATTTTGAAAACTATGACTCACGTGTATGAAATTAACAAATAAAAGTGACCTTTTAGGTGTTAATAATTTATGTTTTAACAACCAAACCTACAAGACAGCAACACTCACACTATTAAATGCTTCTGAAGAGTACTAGACTCACTTCTAACTAGCCGTCAACGTGTCAACTTAGTTGTTTTTCTTTCGTTTCTGTTTTTATGTTACTTTCTTATTCGTGCCTATTTTTTTTTTGTACACAGATTAGATGCCTAGGCCTTAGGATTGACTTAGATCACTACTTTACCACACAGGGCTGTCGTTTATGTTTCACCGGACACAAGCTTGTTTTTAGTGTACTCCTGACCTACACACCATACAGATGCCCGCAGTTACCTCAACTCTTGGCTTCACACCTTCGGCCTTCGGTGATCGAGGCGGCATACCGCATACACTACCCTAACCTTGTCTGTGCGAGTACTCTCAAGGGACGGTTTGCCATTGAGGGTATTCCTTGCGGCGTGGGGGGGCTTGTTGGTAACGTGTTGTGGGGCAGCGGCGGCTTGGGGCGCTTGCCCGCCGGCGGTGCGCGCTCTGTTCGAGGCGCCGCGGCGGCACGGCTCTCGGCCGCCCGCGCAGGCCCTGACGCGCTACGCGGCGCCCGACGGCACCCTGCTGCTGCTCACGGAGAACGGAACTCGACTGATGACACGCGCCGCCGCCGCCAGCCTCCTGCGCGCCGCCCTCCTCTCCCCGCGCCCCCCTCAGCCCCGCCACGGTGAGCCGCCGCACCACCCTCTTCTCTTCTCTCTTCTCTGTGTGTCTCTGGAATCCGACGCCTCTAGCACTGCACGCTTCGCACTCGGCTTCGTAAGGTAGGAGCGCGGCTTTGTTTCCGACGTCATTTATCGAATACTCTTTTATAATCTTCAAATTTTTCGTAGACGATTTTTCATCACCTTATCCTAACACGACATAGATTTAAAAATAAATCTAAAATGTTTTATTACTCCACGGCTCTAGGCCCTTAAAAAATTAATAGCAAATTTTAATATTTAAAAGCAAAAGGCTAACCCGATTTAAATTTATAATTACACCGACTCAAATTTTACTTACATATTTTAATAGTTAAGGATTTTAGCTTAGGAAGTTTTCAGTTTTCATAATGTTACCTGTTTAATACATAATGAGTATTCGCTCCTACTTTATGCCTGCATGTTAGATTTCTGCCGTTTCCCTATTCCTTTTACTCCACTTAGACTTTCATTAAAGCTATCGCATTCACTGACGCCACGAAAGTCTACACCGGGATCTCTTGAATTGTGCATGTCTGCATGTAATCTTGCATTTTCTACTTTTCTACGATCTCTATGGTTACTGCGCGGCATAGACTTGGCTTTGATAGTTCGACCGGGACTGCCGTCTGAGAGCTGCGCTCTCTTCTCGAACCGAACATTTAATTGCCCGATGAATGTCGTAACGTCTGCCGATATTGTTGTTTTGTCTTTTATTAATGTAGGGTCAGATTTTTTCACTAATCGTTGTGTGCGATCGATCAGCCGGCGCGATTGCCTCTGGCGATACGAGTTTCGGAGTCCGGTCGCGCTACGGCTCGGTCGTGGAGCTTCCCCAGCTAAGCGATTCGATGGATGAAATTCCAGTAAAGCTGATGTCGGACGGATGGACGGCAAACCGGAACGGAACCGGGGTGACGTCATGGATCGGCGGTATGTCCATAACTCAGGACGGGAACCTGATCGCCCCGGACAAAATAATGACGCACGTCCACCGATACGCGAGTCCTCACTTCAACCCCCACGGGCACCATTACCATCGATGGAACCACGAACCAGGGGGGAGCGAAGATCCCCTATACGCGACCAAGACCGTCTATGGACCCGGATACATTGATGAGAACCGTACGTATGGTTGGTATTTACTAGTCAATTAATCTTTCGGAATGTATAAACGGTAAGCAAACTATATAAATCCAATTCCATCCTGCACGAGACAACAACGCTACCACTTACCATTAAAGGCGATAGCTGTTGTGTTGTTCAGGTATCAGAATCCAAAGTAGAAAGATTAGTTGACAATAGGATGTAAACACTATAAACCTAACATTAGGTTACAATTAACCATAGATATCGTAAGTCACACCCACTGGAGCTTCGAAACTGTACAAAATAGTGAAAAGAGAACCATCAACACGGGATCCATTCATCGGCACCGTCATACAGAATCCGAGTGCTCTATCCATCCCTATTATTTCGACCCTCTAAGCCGAGCACTATAGTTTAGTCCCTAACCCCGACATCGATAGAGATGAACATTGACACAGAATAGCTTGGCGTAGAATAAAATGTATCTAGAATACTAGACTGTCTAGAAAGGAAGTAGAAACGCGTAGTACCCCCAAGTTTGCTTCCTTTTCCTTCCACCGTAAAATCTTAGGTTAGTTTTAAAAGGAGCGATTTAGCAAAGACGCTTAGACTCGGAAATCTCCGGGAAGCTTCCCATTTACGTTAAAGATCCATCTTCCAAGACATTAATCTGTTCTTATTGATCTAAAGGAACAACGGCACTGAGAAAATGTTCTACGGAATTTTGTTCGAAGTCACTCTGCATGACCCCATTTATGATATCATTCTTTTAAATATTTTTAACACTGAAGTTAAAATTATTGATAGCATGTTGATTAAAAATGAAGCTTGTATTTAAAATAAAAATTTTGATCGTAAAATGAATATCATTGGCAAACTCATGGTATTTTTCACGACACGTATTTTTATACACACTCACAAGTTGTCATATTTTAATAATTAAAATTCACAAGTTTTGTATTTTGTATATTATACTTTGTCTTGGCATGAGCATTTATTGTAATTGAAAACCACATATTTTTATTGTTTTGTTAAATTCGGTATCCATATAAGTATTGTGTATTTATTTTTGATTTTTATTTATTTTTACTGATATATTTTTGAAACATATTCAATACAGATGTTTTTGCTTTTGATGTTATGTTTTTATATGAACTAGGAGGTTAATGATAGGAATTTTTATGCCAATGATAGATTACATATTTTTAAGATAGATAAAACGGAAAATTCGAACTTTTTGTTTCTAAATTAAGTCATACGGGTTTATTGTGTAAATATACCAACACGCGCTTTTTACACTTAGGTACAGAAAATGTGTTTTATTTTTAAAGACATTGGGCAACGGTTATTTAGTCAACGTTTACTCTATCACCACGTATTTTACTTTTGTACTCATCATGATCGTTTTTTTACTTAATATGTAACAGCATATTTGCTCGGCAAAACATCTACCGTGTGGTCTAATTGTGACTGAAAATCGTTTTGCTTCAGTTTTTTTCTCGTTCTATATAATTTTGAAACTGAACCCACATGGAATCCGAATCAAACCTCACTACTCACACACAAACCCAACAGACCAACAACATAATTATTAGATTCAAATTTCACAACACAGACCATATTTCCTTTTTTTTTACGATTGGGATGTCTATGAAATTTTAATGGAATATCTTTACCTATTTCTTTCACTCGTTCACTGCCATCCTGCTATCATAAAAAAGAAAACTAAATTATTTACTGTCACAAATTAGCCATAATACATAATTATTCAAATACTATTCCTAAAACTGGGTGCATAAAGGTGTTATTTGAGAACCGAACTGCCAACTGAAACTGCCAACTGAGACAGCACGTGCACGTGCACCGACTATTACAAACTAAAGTCCGTTCCATAACCGCTGAGAGCTAGGATCGCGACGATCATTGATGATTAAAATTACCGAATTTAGTGATATTTTAAAGCAAACCTTGCTTTAAAATATCACTAAATTCTACTAGTTTTTAAAAGATAATAACTGCATGCTGAAAGTAGGTAATAAAAAAATAGTGCGTGAAGTCCCTCCGCGCGGAAGAAGTGTACGACGCAACAGTGCTTTCATACCCCCTCCATGGTAGCGTTAAACGTTTAACGCAACCTTGTTGGAAGTCGCATTAGAAGTTTCACTTCAATGAGGCGTTTTCCAAAAAAAAAAAGTTTCACAAAACTTACTAGATGGCGTAGGTAATAGTCATATAAATTGATCTGTCATAATCAACTGGAATAGGGTGTGAGAGAGAAACCTATATTAAAGTCTCCAAAACTTTACTGAGGTATGACTTGGACTACATTTGGACTTAACCGCGACTTTATTGGACTATGATGTGACTATTTTGATAAAATATTACTAAAAATTATTCTCTTCAATCTTAATACTTGATATTGGCAAATGCACAATAATGCGACGCCAAAACATAAAAAAGAAGAAGAAGACATCTTGACAATGACAGTACGATTTCCATAGTCAAAGGATCGACGATTTCAAACTATTGTCGCCATCTATTGGATACTTTTATCACTATTTTTTTTTAAAAACGCCTCATTATGTGTTATTTTTACGACTTGTGCCAATTTTTTCAATAGATTTTCAACTGGTCCAATCTCAGCGGGTAAGGAACGGACTATAGTAGTGTAGCTGCGGCCAACTTCATTTGTTTGGGCCACAGCTGGACTACTAGTTTGTATAAGCCGCTGCACGTACTGTCAGCAGTTTCAGTTGGCAGCTCGATTCTAAATGGCACTTTAACACGTACATTCTTGACACGTACTTTTTCGAAATTCAAATTCAAACAATAACCGTTGCCCACACACTAACGCACCAGCTCTTCTCACACGACTAACACTGCCCACGTACCAACAGAGCGCATTGGCAAAGAGAACGGTAGATCAGGTGAGGACAAGGTGGCGCTGCAGTCGACTTGCCACGTGGCCCTGGACGCTTGCATCAAGGACTCGGAATGTGTGACGTCATTGACGCCAGTGCTGCAGAAGTGCCACGTCAGCGACTGCGATAGAGAGGGGTGCATGGCTGCGTTGAGGGGGTTCTACAGGAAGCCTGGAGTGCACTGGAATACGGAGATTGCTTTCTGCCTGTGCAAGTAAGTTTTGCTCATTCATTTTTGGCAAATTCAGATATATTTTTTTTTGGTCTAATCTTAACTAACTGACAAAATACAATACTACATATAGTGCGAATCAAACTGCTTGGCCTCTGTGAAACTGGCTACTCTTCTAGTCTAGTCTTGCGCTGCTCACATATGAGTATAGGTATTCCTTCTACTAGCGGCACGAGGCTAGTAGCCTCGTGGTCACAGCCGACAAAAACTTTGATTCGGACTAGACTTAATTTAAAATAAATAAATAAATAAAATTGTTTATTTGGGCATAAGTTTCCAATAGTCTGAATAACTGACCCAAAGGCTCCTAAACTAGTTAGAAACTGTATTTCAGGAGCCGATGGACTCTCCACTGTAAAAGGCGTAATTTTTAAATTGTGTACCTATACAATTTAAAAATTACGCCTTTTACACATTATTATACCATAAAATTTACAGTTGAAAAGATGAAAGCCAAAGTTATTAACATTAAGAAAAAAAAATTCAAAAATTTCTTTACAATCTGATAACAACGTAAGTATGTTTGTGTGTTTGTTTGTGTGTATGTGTGTGTTAGTATGTGTGTGCGTGTGTGTTTGCGTGTTCTTTGGTATGATCTCAAATTCACAACAAGAAGAAAAAAAATCTCTATTATAAATGATGATTAAAAATAAAAATTACATACTCAAGCCACTACAACATGAAGCAATTGGATCACCTACAGACTGACTGTCTTACCACAAAAGTTTTACGTACGGTTAAACAGTGTTTAAAGCGTGTTTAAATCTTTTGTGGTAAGGCGGAACTCATTCAATGCCACCCCTATATGCGAGTAGCTCCCAGCGATGCCGCCGTATACACAACGTGAGCACGCTAGACGTGCTCTCGGCATTACAAGATGAAATTACATGGACACGCTAGAGGTGTTCACCGGCACTATATGAAGGTAAAATCATAAACATTTATTTTACAGCTTTAATTGTGCTTTTTAGTTAGTCTTTCTTGGTCTACATAAGAGATACAGTGTTTCTGCAAGTCCCTGTTTTTTTAAAACTTCGGTTATGGCACGAAATAGATTTCACGGTAAGAATTTATCGTAATTTTCCCTGTTATTCTCAAACTTTAAAAAAAAAACAAATTAAATTTTAAGATTTTCTTTACAGAAAAGACGAAATATGTGCCTGAAACAGAGGAATATGACGATGATTTGACGCAAGCAGATAGCCCCCCACCAAATAAACGTCCAAATCTAGAACGTGAGTAATGTAGATAAAGGTCTCTTTATCTTTTTCAAGTACATTTATTTATATAACTTTTATAAAAGTTTTTTTTTCTTTTAATACTTTATGTATGTATATAATGTTTCTATTTTCAATAATTAAACATACAACTTTTTTGAGATTTTTTAGGAAAATGTTCTGAACAATCAAAAATTTTTTTTATTAAAGAACAAAGGCTAAATCTAATACATACTTTTATGGCAGTAAAGTGTTCTTAGATCATAATATTGCTAGTAATTTGGCCTGGTTTCCTAAGCTTACTAGTCCAAAATACTTTTATTTCATCATCATCATTTCAGCCATGGGACGTCCACGGCTGGATATAGGCTTCCCCTAAAGATCTCCAATAAGACTATTATTTGCGACTCCAAAAATAATTCTTATTAGACCTTAACGTTTATTGCTTGTACAAATAAACATTAAAGCCAAGTTTTTAATTTTCCTTTTATAAAGAAAAAAAATATTACACAAGTTTTCAAACTTATTTCACCATAATTATAACATAATAAAAATGTATATAATGTACATTAATAACTATGTAAACTTACACCGAAAATTGGTTAGAACGAAATCTAGTAAGTAGTTTTTTTAATCCATCATAAATCGTAAATTACGAAAACTTTCATGGACAAGTCCAAGAAGATTTGGCTGATTCCACTTGACCGATTTTTTAACACAAAATCCGCAAGTGCTATGTTTAAAAAATCTGTTAATTATGATATTTCAGTATCTGTATCAGCCTTTTTAATAGTCCACTGCAGGACGTAGGCCTACCCATGAAGAGTGTTTGGGCCATATCCACCACGCTGGCCCAGTGCGGGTTGGTGGATTCACATACGCCGTCGAATTCCTTCTAAGGACGTATGCAGGTTGCCTCACGATGTTTTCCTTCACCGAAAAGCCAATGGTGTGAAATTCCGTACATAAGTTCCAAAGAAACTCATTCTACCTATTTCTATTTCAGTATCTACCTATATTCAAACTTAATATAATTTTTTACCCTGATTTTTTTGTGATGTACAAACGTTTTTTACAGAATACATCAATCACTCTTTTGATGATTCTCAAGAAATATTTACGGAGCCACAAAATGAATATTCGCCTCTTCACGGATTACCCAGCTCCCAAAAATGGACAGTGAACATGACAGACGATGTTGCTGAATACCATAAAGAAGAGACGAGCACTATGACTGGCGACAGGTCCATACATAATAAATATAAAGAAGTTGGCACTATGACCGAATCGGAGCGTACATGTACCAACAATGCTAGCATGGAAAGCCAATGCAATGAGTTTTTTGGAAAAGTCGTGGCTTGTGAATTAGGAAAATATCACGGTCAAGCTCGATATAATAAAATGAAAGCAATACTTGATATTTTTAAAGATTGTTAAAAGTTACAAATAATCTTTAAAAATATCTAGTATTGCCAAATATCATTAAAAGTTACTTTTAACAATCTTTAATAATATTACTCGATTAAAAGGTTTTAAGCCAAAATAGTTTAGGTAAGAGTTGTTTTTTGTAATTGAAACAAAAAGACTGATTTGCTGATCAAAAAGTATATTTATTTAAAAAAAACACTCATTTAAATCATCTATAGTATTCCTATGTAATTTAGATTAAATTTAAGCTTAGATTCTATGTGTGTAATACTCTATAAGTACTATGTATTATTATTTTTAATAGTTATGATACACTCTGAAGCATTCTATGCACAAGCCTGGCTGTTGTGGGCAGGTATCGCAAGCAACAGTCACCATCACTCTATCTTTTTTAGTGTTCCAGCAATGTTTGCATCTTCTTCTTTTAGTTCTGCCTTTACTATCTTTTTGTAATGCCATTAGGCAATGAACACTTTGATTTTTAATTTTTTGTAGCGGATCAATATATGGCTCTACAATTGATTTGATGACACTTAATCTAAAATCATACAAAGTTGATTTGTGGGTTGAGAAGTTATTGTACAGGAAATAGGCATTGATCATTATTACCTGCATAATATGAATGATGACTTTTTTGTACCATCTAAGAGACTTATGCTCACACGAATAATATGCCAACATTTGGTCATGCCGATCAATCGCATTCATATTTTTGTTGTAATGTATTATCATTTGCGGTTTTTCTTTTTTTTGCCCCCTGCGATTGGTAAAAATATTTAAATTTCCATTATATTTACTTGATATAGCTAGAACTTCCCTTTGGTCCAACCATTTTATTATACACACATTGTTTTTGTGTACAATACACAATTCGCCTTTTTTTAACTTGGCTTTTAACATTGCTTTTGGGTTATTTTTTCTAAATTTTCTAAGTGTGCCTGTACAGTATGTATTATTCCTATATAAATCTTCCGTCAATTCAATACTTGTATAAAAATTATCCAAAAATAGATGGTGGCCTTTATTTAAATATTCATCCATTAAATGCATAACTACTTTTTTGACGTGGTTTGTTCCTCCCACAATAGCGTCAGATGCACCGCCGTACAAGTGGAGTTTTAATACTACCCCTAACTGGTCAGCCAATGCATAGAACTTCAGACCGTACTTATGTTTTTTTCCTTTCATGTATTGCCTAAAGCGTAATCTGCCTCTCCATAGCATCATAGATTCGTCGATCACTATATTACTTGTCGGGTAATATAACTCCGACATTCTTTTGTTAAAAAATAATATTATGTTTTTAATCTTATCGAAACTCGATGTTGCTTCTTCTAAGCTAGTGCATAACATTCTTAATATCAGTAAAAACGTATTTCTTGACATTGCCTTAGAAAATAAATATTGATTAAAGAATATGTCCTTTTTCCAATAATCGGAAATTCTATTAAGTTTTATGAAACCCATATGAAAAAGTAGACCAAAAAACAGTTTTAACTCGTCGCACGTTATTGGTTTCCACAAGCTACTTCTACTTTTCGGGGCGCGTGCGGACGTTTTCTCTCGTGCCCCGTAATTGTTCGTGCAGTCTGTTAGTAACTGGAGCAACTCCGAGTTGCATATAGCATCAAAATAGCCAATAGGCGTATCGGCGACTTCTTCTTTGAGACCTGGAGTCTGTGTGAATGGTAAGTCCGGGTAGTCGGCAGGATTTCCTGGGCACCATTCGTGATCGGGTATAGCTGATTCTGCAGGTATATCAATATTCTCCAGCTCCGGTTCTGGTTCGGAATCATCACTATCCATTTCATCTAGAATATTTCCTCTTAATATACCATACAGCTCAGCGTCAGACAAAAGCGGAGTTGCTTCATTTCTTGGAGGAGATGATTCCAGAGCTACCATGGCTCCTAAAGTTTCTTCTATGTCGAGAAAAACCAAATTTGGGTCTTCCCAAGAGCACGATGGCGTTGAATAATCCATAGGGTCCATGACCTAAAGCGTAAAATTAATGTTTAAAATATCGATCGATCGGCACTAAGCACACAAAAAACTACAAAATTGCATATACAGTAATACCACAAACTTATGAAACCTGTTGATTTAGGTTCTGAAAGTTAACAGGTTAGGAGCAAAACACAATACTTAATAATTAATTTAAATGTGTAATTAAACGACGGGCATTAAGTGCACATTATTCCTATGAATTTCCTTATGAACATTAAACATGTTGAAGTACTCGTCTGAAAGCGAGCGCCTCCCGGCACTTGTCGGTGCCGTGCGGTAACTATTAGGCATTGGATTAACGATTAACGGACTTCTGTATCTTTGCGGAAGTTAACATCTTTAAAAGTTAGTAAAAATGTTGACTTCGGATTAACGAGTGCCCACCTACGCTTATGTGATAAGTGGAACGGAGCGCTTTCCATATAAGTCGAATTCACGGAAGGGTGCAATTTTTCATATACATATAAGGTATGTTTAATTGTGACTGGAGACTAAGTATAACAATGATTTAGAAAATTAATGTGTGAAAACTAATTGTAGATAATATGACAAACTAGGTATACATAGAAACTCGATTAACCAGGCAAATTGTTGTCAGTAGGCATCCAGATAATCGAATGTGTGAATAAAACTTTTTCGGTTTTCATGTGTAGTTTTATGTCTTTATTAGATTTTAAAACAAGAACACATCAACGAAAATCAATGTATATGAAAAAATTATATCATTTTCTAACACACGATATACATATGCACGTATTTATGTATGTGCAATTGTACATCGTAGTTTTATGCCCTGGAGATAAATTCTCTCGTCCAGAAGCTAAAAAAGTTAATTTTTCAGACATAGGTCGCGGTTGGTAGTCCGGATAATTGCGCAATCGTATAACTAAGGGTCGGATAATAGAGTTTCTACTGAATTATAAACTGTTTAAACACAATTGGAAGTTGTTTTGATGTAACTCAAAGTTGTAAGAAGGTTTAATAAAATGTCACTAGTCAATGTTTTTTTCTTCTACGTAATATTGTAATTGAATTAATAAAAAAACTTTTCAGTTAAAAACGTGTAAGTAACAAAAAAAAAATCGTGTAACTCCGAATGCGCGTTTGTCGAAGTAGCTTAAGTCGGGGTATTACTGTATTTTATAGTAATTGTAAGGATTAATTAATATCACTTACCACTGATGCACTGCTTTGGTCCGCTAAGGGTAGCCGTCGAGGTGAAGGCGATCACAAAAGTCCGTTAACACAAGCCGGGGTCGTCGTAAGAGCAATCAAATACAGTCCAAGAACACTAGCCGGGGTCGTCACAAGAACAATCAAACAAGTCCGAAACAGTAGCTGGGGTCACAGAGGGAGCAATCTAACAAATCACTAAATGTGAGAAAGCGGGAGAAGCTTGCGATGTCGAACACTTCGAACACTGCAATGATGGCTCCTATGCAAAATTGTGTAATCCAACCAATATCTGTCTCAGTTATCCTTAAGGTGCAAAACAAAGATCAATGACAAGTCTCTTTTTTATCAGCGCTTTTGTTTAGCGGTTATAAACAATAGTGCTAGCTGTAACGGTTCAAAATTTCTTTTGCAACTATGCATAAGAAATTTTGAACCGTAAGTTCTTCCGATAGCGCTTAAAATGGCTTGTACGCAGAATAAAGTTTGAAGCAGCGATTTTGTCGGTAATAACTAACTGATGCCATTATTACCTATGGCGGCCTTTTTGCCACGTGAATTCTTAGAAATATTCATATTAGATAAGTTTGAGCCGGTGATTTTGTCGGTAATTTTATCTAACAAATGCCATTGTTACTTATGTCGGTATTTTTGCCAAGTGCATTCTTAGAAATACATTTACATTGTACGGATAGGTACAATTCGGGGAGTGTGCACTGTGCATCAGAGCTTCATGATCAAATTCCGTCTAGTCCTTTGTTTTACCGGATCGCCAGGATCAATAAAAAGCGATTTTATAGTAGATGATTAGCTACCAATGATTAGAACAAAACGTTTTGGTTTCACTTTTATTGTACGAACGGGTGCGGGAACTACTTGAGTGGGTCCTTCCGGACGGGTGCAAGGTGAGTGTTTTCAAGTCGCAAGTGAATAGGTTTCTTCTAGGAAAGTGCGTCATCCCAGACCACATCAACGTTTAACACCAAGTCACAACTGTGATTTGATGTGAATGTACAACACGTGAAGCGCTGGCATATTTTCCATTAAAAATATAATTTCATTCACTGTTAATTCAGTCGCACGAGGAGTTTTGTTTGATCATTCAGTTTTAAAAAATAATAACAAATGTGACGGTGGATTTCGGCCACGGTCAATTCAACGCGTCAATACGAAATTAATGTTAATGCATAGCTAATGGTTCAACAAAATATATGGTGTATATAATACCTCAAATACCTATGTGTTGTGTGAAAATAAAAATGCTCTACCGGCTGCAGCCCATTGGTAGGTGCTGTTGTATATTTAGATGATAAAATGATGCATATCATCTAAACTTTTAACTTCCACCTTTTTTTGATTGAAAAATGCAAAAAACAATAAATTGTATTAGCAAATCCAATTTTGATCCTGACGCATGCATAATTATTCGAAATATTGAAGCGGGGCAAATTTCTTTGAAAAAGTAGCCATGTCTTTTGATAAATTTACTATTAATAAATATCAATATAAAAGGTTGAGAACTATCGTAGACGAGCATACCTGGCGTGTTCGCGGCACTGCACAATAACATTTTTTTGATAACATAAAAAAAATCGTTAGATCTTATAGGCCACTTCATAACTGTTTAGCTTACGGCACAAGGTTTATGCTCTGAGTTTCTTGACAGAAAACATACCCAAATCTTTGACTTATCTTGAAAAAACCGAGAGCACGCGTGGCGTGCCCGCGGCATGGCGATAGGAATTTGCCAAAACATGCGACGCGTGTCGGCGGCATTGAATGAGTTAAGGTCTAAAAATAAAGTCATCTTAGTTAAAGGCCGAGTCACACAACTTCAAAACTTCCCATCCGCCAACTTGTATGATTCGCCTATACCATCTTGTTTTACAACAAAAGTTTATTGATATCTTATGTCCATTTGTCTATTTGTACTGTACTGTACTGTACCAGCCTTTTTAGTAGTCCACTGCAGGACGTAGGCCTACCCACGAAGGGTGATTGGGCCATATCCACCACGCGGGCCCAGGGCGGGTTGGTGGATTCACATACGCCATCGAATTTCTTCTACGGACGTATGCAGGTTGCCTCACGATGTTTTCCTTCACCGAAAAGCCTGTGGTGTGAAATTCCGTACATAAATTCCAAAGAGCTCATTGGTACGGGACCGGGGATTCGAAACACGACCTCACGATTGTAAGGCGGGTGTCACTACCTCTTGACCACCACGGCTCCCTATTTACCAGATATAAAAACAAGAATTGAAAAAATACTAAAAAAGAAAGAATAATACTGTAAAAGTAGCTATGATCCTCTTTTTTTTAATCCGTATAGGTTTGCGTTTGACTACATACTGCCTGATGTTGAGCAGATATGCGGTCTAGGGTGTAACACGCTTACCTAGAAGATACCTAGTTACTCGGGATTTGAAGAAACCCACTTTGTACTTAATAGGGAAGACAGACCCAGGCAAAGCGTTCCATATTCTGGCTGTTCGTATGAGGAATGAAGATTCGAAACGCTTTGTTCTAACGCGCGGAATGTCTACCATAAAAGGGTGGCGCTTTGGTCGCGTCTGTCTATCCATACGATAGAAGAAAGGGGCAGGTGGGACCAGATTGTGCAACTCCTGAGCGCACTCTCCGAAGTGTATTCAATAAAAGGCCGACAAACACGCCACCTTTCGTCGAACTATACCTACTTACATATCTTCGACTATACTTACATATATTATTAGTTTTCAAAACATTATGTAGGTATCAAAATCATTTTGTTTAGTCCCATATTAAGCAATAAATATTTGTAATTTCCATCGACTTGGCATTTTTTTTCTGTATTATATTCCATATTGATGGTAATTTGAGTCAGTAAATATGTTAGTGTTAGGAATTTATGAACAAGGCAATGCCGGACCCAAACTGTTTATTTAGTACATGTTTAAACAACCGGAGCTTAATACTCTGTGCAGTTTAACACCAAACAAAGAGAACGATTTAAATGTAAAAAACACATTACAGTCCCTACCTGCTGTTGAAACTTCCATAATTGTTTGTCGCAAAAGTGCTTCAAAGGGAAAAACTTTAGGAAATAATATTTCTTTAACGCGACAAGTTTCCGAATTTCGCGAAAGACAAGAAATGTTTGTTGCCATGTGAATTACTTTTAATATTCTCTTGATGTTTCTCTTCCAGAGATTTTCGCGAACCTTCCATAATATTCTTTTTACAAGCTATCATCCCAGATAACCTTGTAACCGTAGTTTATTTAGGACGATCCGATATTGTCTAGTGAGTGCCTATGATTTTCTGTTTTCTTTACCGGTTTGGAATGTATCTAAAAGTGTCATTTGGAACCAAGTTACAAAATGCAACTGCCAGCACGTGTAGCGACTGTTAAATCGCTACACGTGCTGCACACATAATTCATTTTTTTTAGACCGTTGACCCATAAAATTAATTAGTACGCACAATTTTGTACAATTATCAAAAGTTCCAAAATAATGTCAAAATAAACATGATTTTTACATGAAGCCATTTTAGTATTTTCTCTTTGGCATCGGTACAGACATGTCATGACATGTCACAACAATGCCGAAGCCCGCACCCTGCGCACCAGAGACGCACTCCGCTTGCGCAAACACGTGTGAAAGCAATCTGTGCGCGCGTCCGCGAGCATTCGGGGCAGCCCCAGCACCATGCTGAATGCGTTATTATCGCTGTACTTTATCTTTGTATAGTTAGCCCACAAGCTACACGTGTAGAGGAATGTACAATAAGCTCTGAACAGAGCAATCTCGACCTCTTATCGACAACGCTTTCCGCTCCCGCTCAATGTCAGCATCGCCTCTCAAGTCGGCAGTCACCACATGTCCCAGATACTTAAACTGATACGCCATGTTCAGGGGAGTCCCAGAAATTATAACGGGTGGTATTTCTTGAGGACTTATTTTGATGGCGGTCGCAGCCTGAAAAAAACATACATTTTGCAAAATAGTAGTGCATCTGTGGCTGACTTCATTTGTTTTGGCCATAGCTGTACTACTAGTTTGTATCAGTTGCAGCACGTGCTTTCGACAGTTGCAGTTCGCATCTCGGTTCCATACAGTACCTTTACAGATATTGAGTCTTAAGCTCAGTATCCACAAGGCAACACTTGATGCTGAACATGTTGTACTACATGTTGAGTGTCCCGCGGTAACGCGGAACTTTGTTCAACAACGTTGGTCTCACTGACTGGTCATAATATGTGGACCTGTCCACATATTACCAGTCATCGACAACATGTCACCAGAGGAACTATTGTTGATTTCAATTTCCACAGCATTTTATCGAATAAAAAATAGGGATTAAGTACTTTGGTCATCGTCAAATCAGTAATTTGTAACAAATGTTATTACTTGTGCCTACAACATTTTTGGTACCTATATCTCTGTTCTGGCTCTTGTGTGTTTCAAATATAAAAGCAGAATACACTAAAGTTTTCCTTGAAATACAGATTCAGGCATTAGTTTTACTGGCTTTATGATTCCTTATCCAAGTGTCTGTTGTGACTACTGCCATCCGAGTTGCAACTTACTGGGATAGACAAGATAAGCGTTCTACACACAAATGTTCGGCTTGACACAAATCGGCACAGCTAGTGGTAAAATGAAATAGCTGATAAGTAGCTGAACAATCGGACGTTCGAGGAGACATTTTAGTTAGGTTGTACTACCGTACATAATATGGTAAAGTAACATTATAGGTCGATAGGAACCACTGATTAGACTATGTCGAGTGAACATGACGCTCGACGTAGTCTAGTTATAGATATTATGAATATTATATCTGACGCTATATGTATTATGTAACGCTATGTCCGATAGGTATGTATGTCACTGAATGGTAGGAAGATCTATCGACTATACGACGTGTTTATGAAAGGTTTAGTAATATTGTAACTACACATGAGGTACAATCATAATAGTACAACCTGGAATTTGAGAAAAAAAATCTGCTGATTCACAAATTTTGTCGATTCCGAGTTGCAATTTTGTATGAAAAATTTATGAAAATCTTTGTTTAGTGTAATTGTTTCATGTGTTCAATTTTTAACTGATCGAATTTCGGATAGAGTGCAGTGAGAATAAGAGTTATATTTATTATATTTTTCACTGTTTAGTAATAATTAAAAAATACATAATTATTATGTGTGTGATTAAGAAATACGAAATAATATTTAAGTTATATTTTATCAATAACTAGTGTTGTTTGAAATATTAAATTAATTTATTGAATGGGGCAGCGAAATTTCACTAAATATTTATTCAAGATAAAGATTTGAAAATTTGCTTGTTTCGCGGATTCCGGGTTGGGTCTAATAGTTACTTTTTTCATTGTAATGTACTTCATGTGTGGTATAACCACCTTTCATAAACACGTTTTATAAATCAGAGTCACTAACTACTAACTGCATCGAACTACAACCACCTTTCATAAACACGTTTTATAAATCAGAATCACTAACTACTAACTGCATCGAACTACCTATTGATAAAAATATTTTAATTTAGGAAAACCGACAACCGCGAAGATTCGTGCATGAACGCCCAGGAACGCCTCCACCCGTCGTGCGCCCAGCGCCCAGCCGTGGGCTCTCCGCTCCCCGCCTGCCACATCCTCGCTCACGCCTGCCGCGAAGAACCAGAGTGCAGGTTTGGATGACACTATTTTCTTAGATTTAAAGACGAGAATCGCAATGACTTGGGTATAAACGCCCCGAAGCGCCTCTGCGCGTCGTGCGCCCAGTGCCCAGCCATGGGCTCCCCTCTCCCTGCCTGCCACTCCCTCGCTCACTGCCCTGCTCGCCTGTGGCGAAAAACCAAAGTGCAGATTTGGATGTCACATACTTTAGTCTTAGACTTATATTCTAGAATAGCAATGACTCTGATATAAACGCCCAGGAACGCCTCCACACGTGGACGTTCAGCGCACTGCGCAGCAGGTTTGGATGATACTATCGTGTTAGACTGGACTTTTAACAGGAACCTGTGTACTTTCTTCGTACTCGCTTGCTATACCTTGGCTCACGTCTGCCACAAAGAACCCGAGTGCAAGTTTGGGTGGCACTATCGTCTTAGATTTAAAGTCGAGTATCGCAACGCCCCGGAGCGCTTCCACGCGTCGTACGCGTAACTCCTTGCGACGGACTCCTGATCTCTCTAAAGAATCAGAATGATGTAGGTTTGTATGATATTACCATTATCAATAACGTCTTAAATTTGTAATCTAGATTTGCGAATATTCTTTCGAATATTGATAATAGTTGACAAAATTATTCACTACTTAATCTTAAAAAATCTTGTAAATATGAACCAAATCAAGAGCTTTCTAGATGAGGGGTCGTAAGTTCTAAGTTACTAAAGCTTCTTACGAAGCTTTTTCTTTTCTAATAATATTTGCTGGCGAGTTTTACCGTTCACAGAACTATTAGTAAAACATCAAGGTGTCATAACTGTCACATCTACGAGTAAACACCTGCGAGTTTGTTGACTAACTGGCAATGGCACTTATCTAGTGCTTCCTAGAGCCCATAAAACCTTCATAATTAGAATGTAGGTATCTCTGAACACATCGGCATTATCTACAGGGTTGACACAATCAACATTTCCATTAGGCCGTGCACACACTAACCCTCCAGTATCTAGAACAAGGGTTTCCAATCAGGTTACCGCCACAAATGAAATGACTTGGACACTGCTAATTTCCTACCCACAAATGTACACATGCCTTAATTCCAGACAAAACCTCCAGTCTAAATTAAACGTTAAACTTGGGGCGTTTTGGTTGAAACTCGATCGACGTAGCATCCTAGATATCTGTTATACATCCTAGGTATATGCGCTTAACGTGGATTGATAAAAACTGTAATAATAGACCTTGTATGCATAGGCATATGGGTCATAATGGATAAATGGAGATAAGCACGTAACATGTCATTGTTCTACCGATTACTAGGATCGGAACATGTCCGTCGCTAATCAGGTGCGTTTTCGCTGTCATTTGAAATTGAATCTTTGTCCTCTGTGATTAGGCATAAAGTCGTTTCATTATCTTCATGCTTAGGCTTTAGGCTCTAATTAAATTGGAATATCTGTATCCTGACCTATTTCATATAGGTTTGTCTGCTTGTCGTGTACTAAGCAGAAATGGGGTAATTAAATCCATTTTTAGGAACTTATACTATGAGGCCAACCAGGAATTAGGGGAAAAAATCAGCCGTGTCATACATTTTGTCTATTCAGAATTGTACCTAGTTGTTGTATTTTAATGGCCCCATAGAAAAAAAAAATGTTCATAACGATGGACTTAGTCAGCACCCTTCGGATTATAACAGGGCAAGCATATATCCTTGTAGAAATAGATATTAATTATTATCATCATCTCCTTTTCCTTATCCCACAAGGTAGGGTCGCCGATTTAGCAACGGTTCTGCTATAACCATATGCCAGCAAGCGCAGCGTAGGACGCCTAGTGCCTACCCACAAGGTGGACGGATGACCTCATTGGGACCGCAGGATCGCGCTGGATGGGAGCCGCTACCAACCGGTCCTATTGGAGATCTTTATGGCTTTATGTCATATGGCTGAACGAATGAACGAACTGCTATGACCGTATATTGTTATATTGTCCATTTAAGTATTCGTCGAACTATGTGTCCTGTCCACTGCCACTTTGACTTGTGTATCCACTCGGTTAAGTCGGTAACTTTGTTTCGACTGCGGAACTCCTCATGTCTAATTCGATCTCGCAGAGAGACACCGATACCAAAGAAGATATAATAATATGCCGATACATAGCCCTTTCCACCTATATAGTTATAGGTACCTACGGAAATTCGATGTGAAGATTAACTATCTTCAAAACAATCGAAATTACCAAAAATACACATGTATTACTGGTTAAGTTGTTACCTTTACTAATTAAATACTTATACTGAAAACCGAAACTAAAACTTTATGGAAACTCCAATTAAAACTTTGGTAAAGGTATCTACTAATAAAGAAAATTTTACCGCGATGACTTTTCCATGTTTTGTTTTTATTTTAAGTCCAGTTTCGTGTCTAGAAAAAGATCGGTACTCAAAGTCTCAAACATGCTTAAAACATAAACATCAACATAAAATATCTTTAATACCAAAAAGAGAAATGAAATTACAATGGTTCTGTACTAATTTGACAAAACAAAGTGTAGGTATAAACATTATTTCAAAGCATGTTGGACAGCGGACCCCAAACTAAGCTCTAGGCTTGTATCTTGGAGTCTGTACTGTACTTGCCTTTTTAATAGTCCACTGCAGGACGTAGGCCTACCCACGAAGGGTGATTGGGCCATATCCGCCACGCTAGCCCAGCGGGGGTTGGTGGATTCATATACGCCATCGAAATTTCTTCTACGGACGTATGCAGATTGCCTCACGATATTTTCGTTCACCGAAAAGCCTGTGGTATGAAATTCCGTACAAAAATGCCAAGGAATTCATTGGTACGGGACCGGGATTTGAAACCACGCTTTCACGACTGTAAGGCAGGTGTCATTACCACTAGTCCACCACGGTTTAGAGTAAAAAGTCCAAACAGATTCGGGAAAAATTAAATTACGATTTTGGCAATGGATACTGTACTATACTGTATATACTGTACCAGCCTTTTTAATAGTCCACTGCAGGACGTAGGCCTACCTACGAAGGGTGATTGGGCCATATCCGCCACGCTGGCCCAGTGCGGGTTGGTGGATTCACATACGCTATCGAAATCTTCTAAGGACGTATGCAGGTTGCCTCACGATGTTTTCCTTCACCGAAAAGCCCGTGGTGGCATAGAGGTAGTAACACCCACCTTGCAATCGTCGAGGTCGTGGGTTCAAATCCCGGACCCGCAATTTTATTTAGAATTTATGCACAGAATGGATACTAAGTGCCTAAAAATTCAACATTTTAAGAATTCTACTTTTTGTACCTAAACCAATTTGAGGAGGTTATCTGAGAATATTAGTACATTTCTGGCTCATATAAATTAAATACCTATGTACCTATACATAACTTGAAATGTGAGCCCAATAATTGTTTTCAAACACCGACTCGGCTAAAAAAATAATAACTTCTGTAGTGCTAGTGTTACTCGTACATGCGATAATGACCAGGCGTTTTATAAAAGACTAGTTTTTACCCGCGGCTTCGCCCACATACGCAGTATATCATTATAATTTATAGCCTATGTGTTATTCTGATATATAAGCTATATTATTGCAAAGTTTCATCTCAATCCGTTCAGTAGTTTTTGCGTGAAAGAGTAACAAACATCCATACATCCATCCATCCTCACAAACTTTCACGTTTATATACTATACTGTATATACTGTACCAGCCTTTTTAATAGTCCACTGCAGGACGTAGGCCTACCTACGAAGGGTGATTGGGCCATATCCGCCACGCTGGCCCAGTGCGGGTTGGTGGATTCACATACGCTATCGAAATCTTCTAAGGACGTATGCAGGTTGCCTCACGATGTTTTCCTTCACCGAAAAGCCCGTGGTGGCATAGAGGTAGTAACACCCACCTTGCAATCGTCGAGGTCGTGGGTTCAAATCCCGGACCCGCAATTTTATTTAGAATTTATGCACAGAATGGATACTAAGTGCCTAAAAATTCAACATTTTGCAAATTCAACATTTTAAGAATTCTACTTTTTGTAGCTAAACCAATTTGAGGAGGTTATCTGAGAATATTAGTACATTTCTGGCTCATATAAATTAAATACCTATGTACCTATACATAACTTGAAATGTGAGCCCAATAATTGTTTTCAAACACCGACTCGGCTAAAAAAATAATAACTTCTGTAGTGCTAGTGTTACTCGTACATGCGATAATGACCAGGCGTTTTATAAAAGACTAGTTTTTACCCGCGGCTTCGCCCACATACGCAGTATATCATTATAATTTATAGCCTATGTGTTATTCTGATATATAAGCTATTATTATTGCAAAGTTTCATCTCAATCCGTTCAGTAGTTTTTGCGTGAAAGAGTAACAAACATCCATACATCCATCCATCCATCCATCCTCACAAACTTTCACGTTTATAATATTAGTAGGATGTGTTATTCTGATATATAAGCTATATTATTGCAAAGTTTCATCTCAATCCGTTCAGTAGTTTTTGCGTGAAAGAGTAACAAACATCCATACATCCATCCATCCATCCATCCTCACAAACTTTCACGTTTATAATTTTGTAGGATAAATAGGGTAAGTCCCGGATAGATGCCGCACTTTTTGAAATAGTCTCACAGCTTCATAAATAATCCCAATATTTAAAAACTGGTTATGCGTTCGTAAAGTACGGTCTTTAGACTACAGTTCAGTATACATGATCAGCAGTCAAAGCCATGAAAAATAGGAACTAAAACGAATTTTCTAGACCTCTCAAATTTCACGGATACATGCCCCACCCCGGATAGTCGCTCCGCATGATAAATTAGACCGAAGGATAGATGCCACATTGAGAAATACATTTATAATAAAAGCTAGTTATGCGTAAAAATGATCTATAATGGATTTATAATACACCTAAGGTATGTAGATTAATTGTGAAATGAGCATTTACTATCAATCATGGTTAAGGATAGACGCCTCAACGAAAAAAACACATTCCACCTAATTTACGTTGTTAAGACTCATGTCAAGCAAAAGCATTGCTCAACACCTTTGTTTTCAACTCCGTTACTAAACTTTTTTGTTATAATTTTAGTATACTTATATGTCTGTGTTGGGGCATCTATCCTTTAAGTAGTTTGTTGTAAAACCATTTTATGTTATAGAACCAAAGGATAGATGCCCTAATATATAAGCTCTAAAAATATGTAAAAAATTAATGAGAAAACGACAATAAAACATATTTTTATGATAACAAGTGCGTAACACAATTAAACTGCTTATTATTTTTATTAAAATTCATATTTACTCTCAGGAAATTCGAAAAAAAAATTAAATATAAAACTTTAAAAAAGTAGGTAAGTGAACAAGGTAAAAAAAAGTAAACAAGGCAGCTTTCAAATCATTCTTTTCCATTTTCTTGCACGCGGCTTAACTCCTGCTATATTGTTTATATTTTTTTGGGCATTTATACAACGCAACAAATAATTCCTTATGTGAGTATTTACTATTTACACGTAAAGGATAGATGCCTTGATATAAGCCTTTAAAGGCATCTATCCTAACTGAAAACGAAGCATCTATCCGATTAGTAAAGGATAAAAAAAATAAATCAAAATTAAGCAGAAAATAATTTTAAAATACACATTAAAAGCCAACGTAATAGTTATACTTTCTGATATTTAATAAATTGAAACAAAATTTTGACCAGAAAAAAAATACCCATCTCTTGAAAAAACGTCTTTATAAATATGAAGGATATTTTCGTGCGTACAATTTTTTCGTGTCACACAGAGTTGCACACGATTGTCGCAGACGCTGCCAAGCGACTCACTGGTGGGGGGCGGGGTCAGAGCAAGGTTATGACTTGCATTAGAAGTTATAGGTAATTACGCATATTGGAGTTTTTGAAAACGCGGCGTCTATCCCAGTGCGGCATCTATCCGGGACTTACCCTAAATGTCTCCAATTCGTATTCTAGTTTCCTACTATAATTTATTTTCAACTGACTTGCTAACAAAATAGGAGGTTCTTAATCTCGACTGTATGTTACACAAAAATTTCGCAATATTGAATCGGTCTTGATGATTCTTTCATCATTGGTAGATCATTTTTCAGAGCTGGACCCATTAAAATTTTATCGAAATTTGTTTAGCAGTTTTTGAAAAATCTTAACTAATCTTCTGATACTTAATAACAGTTTAAATCGAATCGAGTAAACTATCCGAATTTCACACGTAGACTGAAATTGGTTGTGCCATTTTTAGCGGAAAAAAATTAGGTACCTATACGAAGCTTGAATGTAGGTACTGTACCTACATATCTACCAAGTGTTTTATCAAAGATCGCCCAAATAAATTCTCAAAATAACGTGAAGGATTGCAGAAATTTCGAGCAAAGTATCGTGGAGAAGCTAATTCACAATATTAGCAAGGATAAGCAGATTGTTAAGTGGAAATAAAGGCTTACAAAGGGCGGGTTTCAATTGAAAAGGGCACGAGATTGGATTTATTGATTAAGATTGAATAGCAAGCCTAAAAATAAAGGGACCCGTGTCGGGGACAGACGGCAAAGTTCAATAAGTCCTTTCGACCCTATACTCTGAAGTTCGAGATCGATGTAGTCACTACATATACTTACTGTGTGACCAGAGTGACATTTGGTTAAGTGATGTTCTGTTATATGTTGCTGGGTTTTCAGACGGAGTTATATGTTTAAAGTTTGTTTGAAAGGTCGAATGTCTGGAAAATTTAGGCATTTTCTAACTTTTCTCTATCTAACGTGTCTGTCGGGAAGGGTACGAAGCACACACAAAGACGAGGGCAACTTTATAACACTCAGACAGAGAACAGACATTTCATTCAAACATCTGCTTAACTGCCCGGCTAGTAAAAAAAAATACGGCATAATTTTTGTCGAAGTTTGAAAAAGTGAAGATATATAACTTCACTATCACCATAACTTGTCTGTTGGTTAGTCCTTATTAGTAATCCTATGTCCAGCAGTGGATGTCGTACGGCTAGTGATAAGTTGGTCTCGTTTTGTCACATCGAGAAAATTTTGTCGTGCGTAGTGCGTAGGTTTGCTAGCCGGTCTGGAATCCCGCTTTGTCACAATGCGCTCTTGACAAGTTATTTCTCATAATCATCACTAAATATATCAATATTTATTATAACATCATGTGTTCCAGGATCCGTCTTGAGAACTACGAGCAATGGTGCGCCGTCGATGCAGTGACTCAAGGATGCGCTGGATCCCCTGCCGCTTGCCGTGCTGCTGTCGTGGCTGTCTTGGGCACCCAACTTCGGGCTGCCTGCGCCTGCCGAGGAACTGATTTCGCTCAGCTGTACGACTGTCTTGGCTGGCAGAGGCTGCTCTGGCTGAACCCTTGCGTTGGTGAGTCAAATTTCGAGATCAGCTTAGAGAGCTGCGAGTTCTGCAGAAACACATTACTGCACCGTATCCTGAACGCTTGGCGTACTGCCGTCGTCGTTGCCTGGGGCACACAACTTCAGGTTGCCTACACCTGTCGTGGCACTGATTTTGCTGACCTGTACGACTGTCTCGGCTGGCAGAGACTGCTGTGGTTAAACCCTTGCATTGGTGAGTTAAATTGTGAGATTAGCTTGGAGAGCCACGCTTATCGTAATGCCGTCGTCGCAGTCGTCGCTATTTTGGGCAGCCAACTTCAGATTGCCTGAGTCTGCCGCGTCACTGACTTCGCTGAGCTGTCTCGGTTGATAAAGACTGTTGCGGCTGGCGTGGGTGAGTCAAATTGAGCGGTCCACATAATAACTAACCGTACGCTGCCTATGTTGCAGTCTTTTATACCCAGCTTAAGACTCAACGTCGCGGCAAACGCATGCCTGCGTTTCCTTAGTTTCTTTCGAGTTTCCTTAGTTTATTTATTTATTTCATTTCCTCATCATACTTACAGCCACGCCAAGGCGCATGACGAGTCATTGGGTATTTTACAATTTTTATTTAGTACAGAGAAATTATACATGTCAAAACAATTTCAATAAAATGTCACAAAAATAATAGGGCAAAAATTGACACAAACAAACAAAAAACCGGACAAGTGCGAGTCAGGGTCGCAGATCGAGGGTTCCGTACACGTTGTTAAAATAATTAAAAATCTGGTTTAGCATATGCTAATGAAGTTCTTTTACATGATACCTTACCTACATGATACCATTTACTCACTTTGAATTTTGAACCAATATTTTGTGAATTTTGAGGCCCTATTTTTTTGTGATTTACATAAAAATGTACAGTTTTCAGATTTATTCCTATTTGTGTACTCTGTGACAATGCTTCTCGACAAATTTCATAGTTCTATGTCAACGGTAAGTACCCTGTAAGTTTTGATTTTTGTGAATGTCGAAATATGCGTTTTTTTACGACTTAAACGGCTCTAACTTTTTTGTACGATGACTGAGAAGTTTTTCTTTTACACAACTGCAAGAAATCATAGATATACGTATACAGTTTAAATTTCAACTCGATATCTTTACGCGTTCTCGAGGCAGATGGACGGACAGACGGACAACAAAGTGATCCTATAAGGGTTCCGTTTTTTCCTTTTGAGGTACGGAACCCTAAAAAATGGACACAAACAAACAAAAAACGGTCAAACTAATGTCAGTAACGTTAATACAGTAATAATTAATTAAAACTTAAATAATGCATACAAATTTACATTACATACGAGTATGAGTTATATTTTATGTCAAAGATGTCTAGATCAGAGTGGTGAACAAGAAAGCCGTTAATCAAAGAGATAGCTTGTGCCGTAGGAGCGTGCTGAGACGTGCACGTGCGCAAGCGCGGTTAGTTATGCGACTGTCTTGTTCGGCAAAGGCAGTTCTGGCTAAATCTTTATGTGAGTGACTCAAATTGTAAGACCCACTTAAAAAACTGCAGGCAATGGCAACGTGAGTAACATGACTGACATGTTGCTGGCAGTAATTTCACTTACCGCGGTGATGAGCTGAATATGCTCCCCAAGATTGATTGTAATGATAATTGCAGCTATAAGAAATCCACTACTGGACATAGCCTTCGTATACCTCACGAGGCTATCTAAAATGGCCAAGTTGGTGCATGTCACCACTCCCGAAGTTTATAATCGGCTCCCGCTTGATATCAGACGTCTCTGACTCCTTTTAGAGATAATTTTAACAAAACTAAAGAAATGGCTTGTTGAAAAGGCATTCTACAGTTTTGGCCAGGAGTGTGTCATACATTTTTTATTTATTGTTGTATTATGAATATTATTATTTTTTAATTAATTTGATTATTTTTGTGACATGTAATATTATACTTACTTTATTCGATATACATCTCTCGAGCCAAGCCCGATTTTTTGATGGGCATCAGTGGAGCCGAAGCCAACACTGAGAGGCCCTTTTTAAACATCATTTAGCTATGTTGTAGGGGTGAAGGTACAAGGAGCCTATTGTGAGTAATGAATTGAAAAAATAATGGGTTATTGTGGTGAACTTCTAGGTGTTATACAAAACTGGATTATGGAATGAGGTACGGCACCCGCTAAATAATGCCTCATTTCAAATATTCAGGCGGGTGGTGACTTGCCATCCACTAAATGGGCCCCTCATAATAGCTACCGTATATTGGCGCCGGAGGGGCAACATTGCAACATGTAATATTATTATTATGAATAAATGACTATAGATCTCCAATAAAATCGGTTGGAAGTGCCTGTTATTCTACGCGAACCCAATGGTCCTAAAGAGATCATTAGTGTACGTTGTGGTTTCACGTCTATCGCTGCGCTTGGCGGTACATGAACCTTTGCGACCGTATGGTTAACAGTCTTGCGTGCTGTGTGCCCAGCCCACTGCTACTTCAACTAGACAAAGTTAAGGTAGAGGCCCATTGATTTGTATAGCTACTTCATATCATGATTTCTTTTCCAGTGGAATCCCAAAGCGACTACCACGTGAAGACTTATGGCTCGCTGCTCACGACCACTCCCTTCGACAACGGTATCCGTTACATCACCGTGGCGCCCGAGACTCCTCTGTACCATCGTACCACCACTCATCACAAGCATACTACTCAGCATGGCAGCTCGCACTATCCCGTGCATGTCAGTGGACATCTGGTAAGAAAATTGTGAATTTTTGAAACTGTTGGGGAAACTTTTTGATTCATATTCGGGTTCGAGGTTATTTTGGTCCCCTTAGACCTTATTTTCAAAAGAGACCGCATTATCTATGTCAGAGGCGTTCAAGGTGTCATGAAAATGACACCAGGGCTAACCCAGCCTAGACAAACTTACTTACTTTTGGTTAGAGAAACAGTCATAAGGACAATCACTGATTCTTTTGGATTGATTCTCTAATTCGAGGTTATTTTGGTCCTCTTAGACCTCATTTTCAAAAGAGACCGCATTATTTATGTCAGAGGCGTTCAAGGTGTCATGAAAATGACACCAGGGCTAACCCGGCCTAGACAAACTTACTTACTTTTGGTTAGAGAAACAGTCATAAGGACAATCACTGATTCTTTTGGATTGATTCTCTAATTCGAAGTTATTTTGGCCCTCTTAGACTTCATTTTCAAAAGAGACCGCTTTATCCATGTCAGAGGCATTCGGGGTCTCATAAAAAAGACACCAGGGCCCCAGGGCTAACCACCTTGCCTAGACAAACTTAGTTTTGATTAGAGAAACGGTCATAAGGAAAGTGTGTGACTTCTGTCCTTGCGTAGTATAAGAAAGGGCACAGACACTTAAAATTTTATTATCATTAGGTGTCATTGCATGTACCTAGTAACTGAGGAAAAATTGTACGAAGATACATTCATATTTAAATTTTCTGAAGACGTAACCTACACAATTAAAAGTCAAATTTTCGAATAGATTTACACTTAATTATTTCTTACTAACGACCAGCCCCGGCTTCGCACAGGTGTATTATACATATAAATTAACATCCTCGTGAATCATTCTATGTACTTAAAAAAACCGCATCAAAATCCGTTGCATAGTTTTAAAGATATATAGGGACATAGATACATAGGGACAGACAGACAGGGAAGTGACCTTGTTTTATACTATGCAGTGATGATAAAGTTTGTATAGGCCGGGTGGCTAGACCTGGTGTCAGTTTTAGACGCCCGAAGGCTTCTGACATGGCTAAGCGGTTAAAGCAACCGAGGCCTACAATTTAACGTGTCATCCGAACCACGGTAGCGCTCAGTTGAAAACGCTGCTGAACGATGATCGCTAATTCTAATTTGAAGTAGGGGCGATAAGTCCTGCACTGACGTCCCGCATGGGGTGTTTTGTGCATTTCACCCTCCAGCGTCTACCCGAGCCAGCCCAGCTCCTTAAAGTAACGGAGCGTGGCTCTGGGCCGCTGGCATAACTGCTCCAGTAGCTTAGATGGTGAATCAGATGATGGCGATGCAGATGCCAAAGCTGATGATCGCTAACAAACACTATGTCTAACTACAATAGTCAAACTACGCTACGAGTATGAGCGCTATAATTATTTCTTATAAAATGCACTATTACAGGAGAACCACGAAGATCTCAGCCCTATAACCACAATGTCCGAACAAACCGTGATCCCGAACGAAGTCGCTCAAATATCCGAGCCCGTGATCGAGACGACGACCGAGACAACAACCGTCCCGACAACCACGACAACCACCACGACTACTACTACCACTACGACCACGACAACCACGACCACGCCAAAGCCAACCACTACCTTGGAACCGACGAAGTACTGCATTGTGAAGAAGCCGGAGAGCGACGACCAGGCGCAATATATCAAGATGGGTGAAACTAGACGGGTAAGAATGTATTAGAAACTTGTTCATTACGTGCCGGAACAGTTATTTTAGACTCCCAGGAAAAAGCTAGACTCATCGCCAAAAAATATTTTTGTTGCTTGATATAAATGGAAAATAAAACGGTCCTTTTTTCTGTAACACAACAGTCAAAAGCGACGTTATTAAATGTTATTAGTACTTTATCGAAAGTACGTGAAACCCGCAAAATTTTCTAAAAAATACAACAGCACGGGAACCTTTCCCAGAGATGCTAGAATTGAAGCGTGGCAAGAACTGCACAGTCCGTTACCCAACTATATCGCCCCTGCTGAAAAACTTCCCTTTGGCTATAAGGTAAGCTGGCCAGTCTGGAAAACCCTGAACCGACTCTGTTCCCAAGTGGGACGAAGTCGGGACAATATGGCCAAGTGGGGCTTTATAGACAGTTCGGAAACAGCATGCATCTGTGGCTTTAGTCCTCACACATTGCCTCACCTACTGAACTGTGCAGCCTGCCCTGATACGTGCACTTCAGATGAGGCCACGGAAAATGTCGATGGGGTGGCAAAATTTTGGTCAAACAAAATATGACTATTATATTTTATTTGATCTGTATTGAAAAATATTCGAAACATCGACTTGAGAAGAAGAAATACTTTTTCTTTAAAGTCTATTAGTTATTTTAAATCTATTTATCTCAAAACTTTCTCAACCTATTTTAAGTAACCCTTAGTTAATTTGGCTTCGAACACTGATAATTGTAACGCTGTTCTAAAAGATAAAGTTCCCTCTTTCAATTCCAGCTGTACCGGTCAGCCGAGCTCGCTGAATGCACGGATCTTTGCGTCTGTGAGGCGTCCCTTCAAGTCTCGTGCAAAGTGGCCTGCGTCCCCCGGGCGCCTTGCTCGTCCAGACTTGCCCATTACTCGCACGCCGCTCCGGCGTACCAGGCATACAGGGGGCGCTGCTACTGCTATTCTGGATCGTTCATCTGCATGAGGCCTAACCCAGGTACCTACTTGGAAATCAAACAAAGACAATAAATATTTTGACTCCTGTAACATGTGCCGTAAGTAACAACCCTGCTAATCTGCTATAGGTAAAGTACCATGCGTCTTCTGGGCTTTCTGCTCGTCCCGGCTGGTCCTTTGCCCTGACTTGTCGTAAATATGCATTGGTTTACAACGAACTCCTCGCTATGTCCAGCTCTTAAAACCAATAACCAAGATAATGTTTTTCAATTTGGTTGCTTTCTTCAGTGACGCTTTATGTTACCTGAAAAATGCTCAACGGTTAAAATATAAAAGTGACCATAGTTTGTAGTTCCAGATGGGGAGCTCTGCATGAAAGTTCCTCTCTGACAAATACTTTTAACTATCTTTTTATTTTCTTTCAGGAAAATACAGGATGTTGTGTAAAAAATCCCATCGTTTAAAATATAAAAGTATACGTTTGCAGTTCTGAATGGGCTCTGTATATAAAAGCTCCTCTCCTACAAACATTTTTTCATAATCTTTCAGGAGAATACAAGCTCCCCGAAGGCGTGTACCTTCTTTTGGGGTTCAGTGCAGTAGACGAGGCGCTGCTGCGGCCGCACACCGGGCTCGGGGCTGAAGACGCGGTCAGGCTGCTTCAGCAGTTCATGCACTCCGTGTATCGTGAAGGAGTAAGTCAATTTTTATACTACAGGCTCCCCGAAGGTGTGAACCTACTGCTGGGGTTCAGCGGAGTGGACGAGGAGCTGTTGCGGCCGTACACCTTACTCGGGGCTGAGAACATGGTCAAGCTGCTTCAGCAGTTCAGGCACTCCGTGTACCGGGAAGAAGTAAGTCAATTCTTATTATAGAAGCTCCCCGAAGGTGTGTACCTACTGCTGGGGCTCAGCGCAGGGTCAAGCTACTCTAGCAGTTCATGCATTCCGTGTGCCGTGAAGAAGGAAGTCAATTCATATTATAAAAGCTCCTCAAAGGCGGTATACTTACTGCTGGGGTTCGCCGCGGGGTCAGGCTGTTCCAGCAGTTCATGCGCTCCGTATACGGTAAAGGAATATGTCAATTCTTATTATACAAGCTCCCCGAAGACGTGTATCTATTGCTGGGATTCAGCGTGTGTTCAGGCTGTTCCAGCAGTTCATGCACTCCGTGTACGGTGAAAGAGTAAGTCAATTCTTAGTTTTTATTTTTATTGTACAAGCTACCCGAAGGCGTGTACCTATTGCTGGGGTTTAGCGTGTGGTCAGGCTGCTCCAGCAGTTCATGCACTCCGTGTACAGTGATGGAGTAAAAGTTTTCTTAAGCATTAAAAAAACGGAAATAAAGTTTCGAACCATGATCCTTGTTGGAAATATTGACGAAAAACGGAAGAAGTTTATGCTTTGCAGTGATGATGATAATAACGATTATGCTCGTAAAAACTTTCCATTATTTTAAAATGCTTATATTAATTCTTAGACGAAAGCGATGGGTGCTGTATGTTTGACGTGTGTCTCAATATCTGTGTGTTTGTCCACTGGCATTATATCTGGCATAGGTCTTAATTTGCAAAATCGACAAAGAGATTGATCTTTTTGGATGTAGTCTGGCAAATTTCACAGATGTCGCGCTGAAAATATGTGAAAAACCATAATATTAATGATTGTACTTTTTTTTGTTTGTGTCTTGTATTTCACATGTTCGATAAGGGCAGCAACAATTTGGTTTTATACTGTAATGTTGCTGTAACCTATGATGAATAAATAAATAACAAACAAATAAAATGGGTGCAAACAAAATGACCGATTATGATGCGGGTTTTAGTTAGCAAAATATCTCAATAATATCTGTGATAAAGGGTAGATATTCATGATCAGATATGTTTGTTTTATTACAAATCTTATTACTGTGTTTTATATAAACAACAATATTTTATTTTTCCTTTCAGACCAACTGCACCTTGACTCTGTTCAACATCAGCAATGAGAACGTCATCATATCCGCCAGCGTGCCGCCCAAGGAACAGGAGATGATGAGGGAAGCGGGGGAGGCTCTGCTCGATAGAGAGAAGGTATTGAATCCACAATTGTGGACAGATTATATTATCTGGTTCAAACTGCAATATCAGGCTGGATGCAAAATTATTACAACCAGTGTACAACGATTAAATAAAAAGCAGGTTTTAAACTATGGAAACTTGTTTATTTAGGTGTCACACACAATAGTAAAATTAGTCACTACGCCATTCTCAGACATACCGGAAAGCGGATGTGTAAGGGTTTTCACTACTAGCAAATAGTAATTAAAGTTACAAGACTAACATATTACATTGACATATTTCAACAACCAGTATTGTACAGGGGAGACCTATTGCCATCCATGACTGAAATGATAAAATAAATCAACAATTGCGAATTTGCGACAATTCACTAAAATTCAGAAGTTTTTGTCTATTATTTTAACTGCGATACAAAAAGGAACTGTATGAGCCTGCTGCCTGTATGAGGATGCTCTGGATGAATTCAGTCTGTTATTTTTTTCATTTTACTAATTAAGATACAATTGTCTCGCAGAAACATCAATCGAAATGTCCATATCCTGTGTATATCAATTTCAGTGAAGTCAGAAAATCCGAAGTGGGTTTGAAGATAATCTTCCGTCAAGTAACGCCTGATATAATCAACACATCAATCGATCTGGACTATTTTTGGTTCATCAACCAAACTCTTGTGTATTGATGTGAAGAGACGATGCCTTTCAAATGGCTTAGTTATAATTTTAGTGAATATTTTTTTCATTCAAGCTCACAAGTTGCAAACAAAACGGTGGTATTGTGTGTGAAAAAATAGTGCGCAAACACTTGTACAATTCCATTTTTTCCTACACAAAGTATGACTTCTTTCAATTTAATTTTCACAACTAAAGTCTCATTATTTTCTTCACGACCAAACATAACATTAAAAATATTTCTAACAATTAATTTATTAACTTTCCAGGAGGAATGCATTGACGTTCTCAAAATTGTGAAGGATCGCATCAACCATCAGGATGAAGACATCTCTTCTCATCTCCTTCTGTCCATCTTCAAGATCGCCGAAGTTGACGTCGTGTATCCCACTCCCCCAAGCTCTGCCATCACCTACCATGGCCCTAATAGAAACCTATATATCCTCATCACCATATCCACCATCCTCTATAACTATAAGATCATATTCTTAAACATTATCTTCCCTTTAATTACCCTCCTTATTAATTTGACCCATTTCATATCAAACTACTTCAATAACAAAACTATAAGTAAACTAAAAGAAACATCTTCATTTGATGTCGTTCCTTTCGTTAAAGAGAGATATTTTTTAAATATCGATATTGCATCTATTTTGATGTATTACGATGAATTTATTAAAACAGTAGCTGTTGTAAATTATAAAAATCTGCACGATGCACACGCTTTAGTTTACGCACAAGAACATATCACTGATGAAATGAATATAGTTTTAAGTGAAATAGATGTAAATAATTGTAAGGAAACGAAACATATCAAAAATGCTGTGAATATTACAATATTTGATAATTTTAATGAACTTGTTGCTGATATACCTAAATATTTTTCTAGAGATGTATATTATGAGATTGGATTTATTAATTACGATTCGAAGCTTTTCGATGATTTCTGTTTTGGAATAATAGCGTCCTCTTCTTATGGGATTGTAAAATCCGCTAGCTTAGGACTGACTCTAGAAGTAGTATGAAGACTGAGATGAACTAACATATCATAGTATATACAAGCTAGATCATTATTTATTATACAAACACTTTAAACATATTACTTAGGCAATGTATCTTCATAATTATCATAAATACGAGGTGACTGTTTTAACAACATGTGGTAAGTATTGACAGTAGAAGTCTTTTGTAGTGTTACTTTCAGATTTTGGTTTTAATTTATAATTATCAAAAGAGTCGCAGTGGCCAAATATTGAGAAAAACTCATTTAACCATTTTGAACCATGAACACAACGAACAGGATAAAGAGGAACAGAATAATGAAAAAGAAAAACATATGCGAAACACAATAGTATATCTTCAGATTGTGATTATTTTTCCGATACATTTGATTGTGTTTCGATATAAATGTGTATATATAAAACATACACCAAATACACCAGAACATACACAATTTTTTGTGGTGAGACACAAAAGATTTACGCACGCTTTAGACAATGTTTACCAGTACAAAAACACCGTAAAACAGTGTTTAAGGCGTGTTTAAATCTTTTGTGGCAAAGCGGACAGTGTCTCGTACACTCTCAACATACATCCTGTGATTTCATGTATTACTACTCCATAAGCGATACCTTAACTTACTGGTTCTTCAAAAGAGTCAACTTGTATGTAATTATATTTTACATAAATTGTATAATCTATCTCTAACCATCATTCAACACTCTATTATTAACATCATATATATTCCAAAATTAATTTTTAAAAGCACTATTTCTTCTAACACACGAACGCTATCACCACGCGATTATCATTTTAAGTGTATCATATACTTGAAAGTTTTTGTATAATAAATTATTATCAGCTCTAGATAAATGTATTTCGTTTTATTTTCGACTTAGAACTGGTGCTTGTAGGTCGATCTTTAAGGCTGGGTTTTGTAAATAAGTGTACTACGCCTTTACACTGTTAGACCTTTCGTTGGTATCTTCTATAGATTAGTCATCGCAGACATCAGGCACTTTTATATAATGTTCTACAATTGTTACAGTAGATTTTGTTACGGGATTAATGAAAACTTTAATAGATACTACTTTGATTACAAGCCTTTTGTGACATGCTTCAATCATGTAATTCTCATTACCTAATTCATCATTCAAATGTTTATATTTCAAAAGTTTATAGAATGCAGTAACTTACACAAAAACGTTGAGGTCATCAATGTTATTTGGTTTTGTGCGAAGTGTACTTATACCTAGTGTTATTTTATGTTTTTACATGTTGATTTTGTCAATCACCATGTAATAAAAATACGATATGATCTAAAATTGTATACACGCATGAAATTTGTTACAATTTTTAAAAAGGTTTGTATTCACTGTTATTAATAGCGTTTTATCTCGATCTTTAAGTAAATTTAACTCTGAAAATCTAATCTACTTTTGTGAATATATAGTATCTAAAAGATGTCTGCGATATACAATTACATGTTTGTTTTTTAAAGATTAGAAGTAGACTTTCTGTAGAAAGCAGCGCCTTTTCCGTTATGGTGCCATTTGGAACTGTGCTGCCAACTGCAACTGCCGACCGCACGTGCAGCGGTTGATACAAACTAGTGCAGCTGTGGTCGACTTCATTACAAGCTTTTGTTTAACTTGCAATGGATGTACTCGGACCTATGTATGTATGTCAGTACGGGTGGAATTATGCAAGTTAAAGTCCAACTTCCCGGTTTCCGATTGAGCTGAAATTTTGCACGTATATGTATATCGCGTAATAATGCAATAATATGGAACCATTGAGCTGATCTGATGATGGAGTTGGAAGGGTGGCCGTAGGAACTCCAGTACTAAACAAGATAGACCCGTTGTGTTTGGGCTCGTTTTACTTGTCTTGGCTAACACTCTGCTACATGATATCCAGGATCTGAAAAGCTTGTATTTAAAAAGTTATATTTTTATAACAATTTATTTTTATTTAGCCACAGCTGAACTACTAGTTTGTATGTGCCACTGCACGTGCTGTCGGCAGTTGCAGTTGGCAGCTTAGTTCCAAATAGCACCTTTAGTTAGATGGCTGTATACAGACAGCTTGTACGTGTATAAGTAGCAATTCTATGATCAATGTAAACGCACGATTAGAGCATATGTTGTGAGAGAGCAATACTTCAAGATGTACTATTTTGAATTAGTCACAATATTGATTTTTTTGTATGATCGTGTGACATTAAAATACGATTCCTCGATCTTTAACCGAAACATTCTTATAGTACTTTATGATTGAAGATGATACTATTTGGTCTACTATCATCAATTTCATTTCGAATCAAACAATAAAAAACAACGGGATGCACTCCGGGAGTGCCGGCAGAAGTGAAAACTTGCTCCCTCCGTCTTACTAACTTTCGATCAGAGTGTCAAGTAGGAGATTTGCAAATCAAATCGAATTAATTTGACGTCGCGTTGACCGAGTACGCCGTGCACACACGCGAGCACATTGACGCTTGAATTAGCCAATCACAGACGTTGCCGCGCTCGTGATCGATCGGTTTGGCGCTCGTTACATTACCGTAAAAAATACTCACACTTAGCTATTCAGTTTTCTGTACGTGACACAAGATGGCGCTGTGCCATTTCCATAGAAATCACATCAAACGAGATCGAGCTCGAGCGAAAATCTCGCACTTAGCCCTCAGGTTACGTCATGTCCTCACGCGAGTTTAACATTTTTACCCATCCAACAAAGTGCACGACGCGACTAAAAAAGTTTTTACTTCAGAAACTCATGGAAAATAAATTCATTTTCCTACCTTGAAATGTTAATCTTAACTTAGACACTCAAACGTAAGTCGAATGTTATCTGTGATTTTAGAGAAATCTAATTGCAGTCACGAAAATGAATAGTTTTAATATCATCCTATGGACTTTGTGTTTGATCCCTGGTCGGGGTGAGAGAAAAGAAATATGATCCCTGCGCGACCCCTGCCTTCGGGTCATAGATGTCGTTGTTTTTGTCTAAGTTTCATGATATACCTACCCAACACAGATGGGATATATATAAATGTGAAAGTTTCTTGCTAAAAAATAGCACACTACTATTACGGACCATAGACACAATCGGCACTGAAGATATTGTTCAAAATTCAGGCTCCGTATTTGACGGGTGGAATAAGATGTACCTTTAGACAGTATGCAAGGAAAAATCGACCAATGGAATCATATCACGTCGGATGCCTTGATTCATTTGGATGTCGTTTTCTCGCATACCCTTATCTGTATATCTATCTCATCTCTGGTAGAAAAGCTGTTTTATTAGATGTCGACTATACCTCTACAGACAGAAAGACAAAATTAGCATTAATTGAAGAAATAAAACATTTTCAAGCATTGCTCTTTCGCATAGATAAAGTTATGTGACACTTAGATAAATGTACTTCTGAAACGTTACATAAGTTTATGTAAGTGTTTATGAAATGGTAAAGAATGAAGCTTTAATTTGAAGTAGAAATAGACGTTGTGTTCTGAGAAGTTTTAAAATTAATTAGACTTCAAAATGTGTTAGGACGTGTAACCGTCTAGACTCTTACGCGATTTTTCTGATAATTTAATATTTTACTTGTAATATTATTTTTACGATTAGGTTTTTAAAAATTTCAAAGTTTAGTTTATTCAATCTACGATGTCATCAAATTTCTATAGACAGAAAATTTCACGCCACAAATATTTATTAGGTACTTTCAAAATTAATTATAAAGGTCTATCAATTTTATTTAGAGTCATTATAGATGATTACATCAGAGAAAGGGGTCAATTTGCAGAAATACAATTTCACTACGGCTCACGATGATATTTTTTTTGTTTGTCAATTATATGAAGTTATAATGTGAACGACTAATTAATGATCTATAAGCATACTGAGGGATGAGTAACAATAAGCAAAAGTAGCTTCTTATTTTTGTGGTTAAATAGAACTTAGATTCAGCGTTGCTGTGCGTGGTTGACTATTTTTCTTCAAAAAACGCCACCACCGAGGTTTTCATACATTTTCAGAAATTATTGCAGGCGTGGTTGCTATCTTTTCTTTTAGAATCAAATCGTTCAGCCTCTTTGGCAATCAATTTAAGTTTGTATGTAAGTTTGTATGTCTTTAGCAAGAAAAGCAAAATATAAGCAAATAATAATCGTCAAATTTCACTAAACAGGTAAGCTCGTTTAATTCTCAATCACACATATCCTCTTCGCTTTTGTGTTTGTTTTTTTTTTATTATTGGCATTGTATCACTAGGAATATTTATTTATGCGTTATATATTTATCTTTATGTCGAAGATCCGATTTTCACTAAACAAGTAAGCTCATTCAATTTTCAATTACACATATCCTCCTCGCATTTGTGTCTGATTTGTTTTTTTTTTAATTTATTGGCATTATATCACTAAAAATTTAATAAATTTAAAATTTATTTATGCGTTATATATTTATCCTTATGTCGAAGATCCGATTTTCATGTCATACCATGATTATATCTTCTTTGGTCATACTACATATATCTGCAACAGTCTTAAAGATATAAGAATTTTAAATTTAGATTATGTTTTAATTTTATATTTGTTATTTTAGTTAGCTTTTCGTAATATTTTATGTACAATACCTATCGTAACTATAGTTCGACTCATATTTGTGAGTTTCGATATATGAAATCATTAAATCAAATGAAAAATATAAAATGATCACTATTTTATTAGAAGTCAATTATTCTACTACACAAAATGTAACATGTTAGTGAAGTTATTAATAAGAATATTGATAATCAAACACCCAGAGTAATAATTATAATAAATTGAAAGTATTCACTGAAAACAACAATTTATATATATTAGGTACTTATTATTTTAATATAATGAATATGTGACTATGATCATTCAAAGTATAACTCGTCAAAGTTATACCTACTTTTAAAATCTATTAAATTATTGCAAGGTCATTGTTTTAATTGTGTTATTGTTTGTTCAGGTATAAAATACCATGTAAATAAATCTTCTAAGATCTATGAAGTAAATAGAAAAAACTACAATGATGTGAAATTATCAAAATAAACAAGTAGTTAATACTGTGAATTTGAATTGACAAAACGCTATTACAAATTCGTACAAAGAATAGAAACGAAAAGATATAAAAAGAAAAAACGTTGTTTCACTTTCGTTTTAAATTTTATATGTTGCATCACTTGTAATTTATGAAGGATTTGGATATTAGATGTATTCTCTTGCATCAAACGCAAATGGCAAGCAAATGTAAAACATTATGAATATGATTTTATAAACGCAAAGACAAGTCAATCACTAGGAAAAAATACTAGACGAACATATAAAAAAATGCCTAGAAAAGACAAACTTCGAAATCAATTCATGCTTTCAGAAAACACATGGTTTCCCAATTTCATGTGTTCATGTAACTTTAGATTTAGCATGCGGTACATTTATTTGGGACTAGAATTATATGAAATGATCAATGATTCTGTCGAAACGAATCATTGGCTAGGTCCCAGCAAAATAGATGATGTCGAAAATTTTTCTTTGCCATATTTACTGCTAATTTCATAAAAATATCAAAGCTTGTGAAATATGAAACGAAACATATCAATAAAGCTCAATTTTGTACTTAATGTATTCTAGCAATTAGAATGTTGCGAAGCAAAATGGCGTACATCTTTATGTAGCTTAGAAACTAGACTACGTAGATATAATTATACAAGAAATAGAGAAAATATTTCTAAATTAAATGTTAAATTCTGTTAGATGTGAAAAATGTGTAATCTTTTTATATTTGGGAAAGATGTTATTAGTTTTTACTTTTTGAACTGCATTTTGAATTTTCATTAGATATTTAAATTGATAAACGTCCTATTTACATTACTATTCTGGAAATCATAATTATATATGCACATGCCTCAAGCCTTCCATGTAAATATAAATATTTTAGAAGATTCTTAATCTACAACACTGGTTTAAAAACGAATGATGAACATATATATGTATATCTTCAGATTGCTGCACTTTACATTCGTAAATTTTTATATAAATTGTATACTCATGCGAAAAAATGACTAGTATGTTATATTATTCGTCCCTACATATCAAATTATTATATAAAATAGCACAAACACGGTAACTATCACACAAGTTTAATTATATTCTTAAAAGATCACAACAAATAACTACTGAAGAAGTGCAAGCAATTAAAACTTAATCAAAACTTGAACGAATAGTTTGAAATTTAAACAATTCTTTTAAATCGTAAATGTATTAAAAATCGTTATGATTATAACTTGACAATTGTTCTTTTAGAAAAAATATTGTTTACTTTATTATTGTATCAAACATTACTACCTACGTTGAAAGTAAAGGATGTAGATAAATGTTATATGTAAAACTGTTATTTTTATTGTTTTCAAGTAATTTTTATGTCGCTTCTAAAGTTGTGTGTTAGGAAATATTTGCAGCGACTAATAAACGTAGTCTCAATGTATAGCAATATTAAAAATGTAGAACTTAATATCGGTTTGGAAGATATTTTCAAATGATTTCATTTAATACTCTAATCATCTCCAGTTTAAAATAATGTATGATTTATTCTAAAACCACTTCAATTAGACCTTTACTTAGATTTATTAATAACTTTAGTTATAACCTTTTTTAGTTTATAAACTTTAATTTAAAATATTTTAGTATGAAATGCACCGGAATCCCGTGTCGTAATCCTTTCGGCCGCGTTTGCAACCGTGTTTTGTAACCGGTTACAAAAGAGGAAAATTTTCTCTAAAATCGTAAAACTAAAGGTGGCAGGCTGGCAGGATAGTGTAAGCTTCATGGACATTAAAAAGCAATATTTTGTTTTACTGTTTATAACGACGTTAGTCTTTTAGAGTTACGTTTGAAAAACAATAATTATTATCTTAAGTTACTTTTTGTTTCATTTTCAAATGATCAGCTTCTGTTTAGTTAATTTTGAAGATGATCTGCTTTACTGATTTAGACTTTCATTTTTATTTAAGTCAACCTCTCTTTTTTAACGACCTCATATCAGAGCAAAAAAGGTGAGGTTTTTACATAAATTATTTTGAAAATTTTATACTTCCAGACCGACATTGAAGTAAAATTAATAAATTGTGAATACACAGCACCGTAGTGATATGCGTAACAGAGCTTCTAAAGTTTAAATATATTGTTTTATACACTATTTGAAGTAAATACTGTATTATTTGTGCCTACTTCTGCTGAAGGGGCGTTGTAATTTTGTTGTAGCTAATTAAAGACGGTTCGTAAAAAATAATTTATTGGTTTTATTTTAGACCCATTAGTAAGTGAGATAGCCTAACCATTAATACCAGTAATTATTTATTAGATTTACTGATTCCGTTCGAAATTATAGCACCATCTTGTATCCAAACAAATTCAGCACGGATTGATAGTCTACGACCAGGTTCTCTATACGACTCCGTCTGTTATCCATTTTCTGGCAAATTTTTGCTAGCATTTGTTTATTTATTTATGTGTTGTTCTTTATCATTGAGTACATTAGTCTTATATAGCCGTGGTGGTCGAGAGGTAATGACACCCGCCTTACAATCGTGAGGTCGTGGGTTCAAATCCCCGGTCCCGTACCAATGAGTTCTTTGGAATTTATGTACGAAATTTCACACCACTGGCTTTTCGGTGACGAAAAACATCGTGAGGCAACCTGCATACGTCCGTAGAAGAAATTCGATGGTGTATGTGAATACACCAACCCGCACTGGGCCAGCGTGGTGGATATGGCCCAAACACCCGTCGTGGGTAGGCCTACGTCCTGCAGTGGACTATTAAAAAGGCTAGTACAGTACAGTACATTAGTCTTATTACGTTGTAGGTTAGATACATATTACCTATATTTCATCGTCATTTGTATGGTGTTGTTTTACAGTGATATGTAAGGTTTATTGATGTTATTTTATTTTTATTTATTTTTGGTATTATTGTTGATTGTAAACTTGTATTATTTGACTTCTGCACATTATTTGTTGAACACTTTTTACTTCCTTTGCTGTATATAAGTATTTTTATGTCATACAACATTTTGCCCTCTAACAAAACGGTACATCTGAAAACCAGCGCTGGGTGCTCGCCAGTGCTCGGTATTTACCAGCACTCAGCGTTAATGAGTGAGTGAGCCCTTTTCGACATTACTGTGTTTGCTATTCTATTCTATTACTATTTCGTTCTATTTTATATTTGTGTAATGTCGATTTTTTTTTTTTATTTCAGATAGACTTCAGCAAGCCTAGCAAGCATTTATATTTTCCCTTTTGCGCAGCGTTCTGCGCATAACTTCCCCATCCGCAGACTTTACTGGTGCGGATTATACATGCAAATCTTTTTTTTGAGATCTCGCATAAAAGATTTGCACGCTGTGTAAATCTTAAATATCTCCCTATCCGTCGTCGCCGGGATGTTCATATTCTATCGCTTCTTTACAGCACTCTTTTCTGTCCTACTTCCCCTTTTTATCTGTCTAGTCTCTTCAAGTTTAGGAGTACAGTTAACTCTCGTACATTGAGATCTGCAGATAATTTGACTCTGGATATTCCTTCCCACAGAACCTCCTTCTACAGTTCGTCGTTTGCGGTGAAGCCTTTTTGTTTACCTTTGGAACGAATTGCCTCTAGATATTAAGCGTGCACGTTCACTGGAAGCATTCAAACGTCTTGAAAAAAGTCATTATCTCTGTAAATGATTTGGTACTGTATCATTTATTTCATTCTGTTATTACATATGTACCTTATATATTTTATGTATTTCTATCTATGTATTTATGTAGTAGTATTATTATGTGTTAGGTATTGTATGTAGTATTAGTATTTAGGTCTATAATGTATTTTTTTTAGTATTTATTGTACTCCCCGTCAATTATTTTTAGCACATTCCTTTCCGTACATGGGTTGCCTGGAAGAGATCGCTTCCAGCGATAAGGCCGCCTAGTGTTGCACTATCTTAAGAATTTCACTAATGTAGGTATTTATTGTTAGTTTATTTTATGTGTACAATAAAGAGTTATTTGTTTGATAGGCGCAGATAATTGACTCAGGCCCGATATCTGAAATTATATAGGTACATTCTGCGATGCCAGAAATATAAGTAGGCTACATTTGGATAGAGCCTAACTTTCGAGACCTCAAACGATTTATGCGTACTGTACTTATCCGGTAAATAAAACCCATATAACATCATCGCCTCTCTATCGTACGCAGCAGAAACAAAAGAGAGACAATGACATTTTATGGTTTAAGTTATTTACGGGCGACTATACTTACGCACATGTTACATATAATCATGATCTGTCCAGCCGAAGGATTTCCATAGTCCACTGTTGTTATAATTATGTATATCAGTTTTATTATTATATACTACGGGACTAATCGCGCACTTAAATTATGAGATAAATAAATACCTCATCATCCCGACGTTTCGGCCGAGTTGCATCGGCCGTGGTCACGGGTAGATTATTTATCTCGTAATTTTAGTGCGCGATTAGTCCCGTAGTACTACTTATATAATAATAATGTGTTCAAGTCGCGATAGTTTGAAAACAACATATATCAGTATTGCTTATTATATCTGTACGTGTACATGTACAACTTACTACGGGACCTATCCTGCATAATGTAATGGTATAGTGTAGTTGGTATCTACCATTTCAATATGATTTTTATTTGCATTCCCTATTTTTTTTTCTGCGCCAACAGTGTGTACATAGGCCTCTGAACATGTTGTAAGTAGGTATGGCATGAAACTACGTAGGTACCTACAACAACAAAATTCAACATTACCTACTAAATAAAACTAGATAGGGAAAAAACACAGGGGATATGAGGGCCATTACCCATCTGTGGGTTGATACGGGATGCTAATGATGATGAAATAAAACTAATATGAATATCAAAAAATCGACATTTTAATCAAAAAATATACGTCTTACAAAGTCTCCCAAACAGTAGTATCTATTTACCTACACTTTATAATAAATACTTTACTTCTTTTCATTTGATTTCTCACCTGGCTTATCATTAGCCATTACATTTGGTTTATCACTCGGCTTATCATTGACTATTCCACTTTGCTTTTCACTTGGTAGTGGTTGTTTCTTAGTTGTGTCTTGTTTGAACTGATCGCAAAAACCCTCAACTTTCACTTGCTTAGGTGCAGTTGTTTCTATAGGCAGAAAGGATGCATCTCCATCGGTAGCAAAATCAGCTTTTATAGGAATCAGCATCTCACACGAAGTATATGGTCCACAAGCTCTTCTAGGAGCAGTGATTGTTAGCAAACCTTCAGGGGATAGCTTCGACTCCATGCATTTGTTGATACATCCCGGTGGAAGTTTAAATTTTCTGACGAAACGCCTCACGATCAGGCCTCTTTTTGTTTGTTTCTTCTGCTTTCCTTCAATGACGACATAATCCGGAGCTACCTTCACACGTATCTCGTCTTTACAGTAGTTTTTGACGTCTAGTTGGAGCTGAAATATTTCCTTGCCGATTTTGATGCTGGGTCTCACTGTCCTAGATTGGTTGAACCAGTAGCATAGGTTTGGGCGAAACTGCATTCTTAGTATAGGGCTAAGTATCATGATTTTTCAGTTGATATTCTGCGTGTGTTGTAAAGTTTTATTTCATTTTTAAATTTTTGTCTTCAAAGTTTACATTCCGATTGTTATTAAATTGACGAATCGAGTTGACATTGACACTTACTGTCAACTACAGAGATAAATAATAGATAAACACCCTATGCAATTAGTATAATCTTTTTGGATGAGATGAGAAAGGTTAGTTCTTATTCTGAGAATTTTTATCATCTAATTTCGAGTAGCTAATTGTATCCATGAAAGTCTCAGATTTATCACTTCACATTAACCCACCTATTCTATTAATATTATTAGTATTGTATATTTATGGTGGTTATATACCTATTTGTATAAGCTTTTACTTCTTTGAAGATCTTACATTTATTTGTAAAAACACATACTCGTAGATATATCTTTTTTTAACATTCTTAAGTAAACGCACCGGTTGTGGCCAATGTGTTACATTGATTATAAAAATCTACTTAAGCAATAATTTTGACATCAAATGGCTAAAACCCGGGCAGTGGCCACAATCGGTGCATCTATTATACCTACGTAAGTAAATTACCAAATAATTTATTTACATATATATACAAGGCTTAGAGAGTAAAATTTGATAAATATGAATAATAACAATAACAGAAAATAAAATATATACACCTACTTAAAAAATTAATCAAATTACCCGCCCCTCATCGTTCCTGGTGCAAAGGTGTAACGCTTGCTGCATTGCCGCGTTGGATGGCGATGGACATTATTTTATATGTACCAGAAACGAGGTAGAACGGGACTTAACGGGAGTCACCTCCTCTTTCCCGAATCCTGCGCCATATTTCAGAAATCAACAATTTAGCCTCAGCGCCCCAGCTACCCATGGTCTCCACGGCAACGGGCACGAAATAATAGCTGGGCACCATTGCCGCGTACTTCAACCATATATATTATATTATTGTATATTATATTATTAGTATTGTATAGTACTACATGTTCTTATAACTATATGTTCGTCTATACATTTATTTTATGTACCTACCTTGTTACCTATCTACCAAGTTTTCTCGTTGTACACTTATTGAATTGTATACAAGTTATACAAGAAATATTGGTGTCTATTACAGGTTACTAGGTTACTAGAATTGAGGGTACAAATTAAAACAAGAATACCTACTTATTTTTTTATGATACATTTATCGTTAAAATTAATTTAAAAAGAGACTGGAGCTTCGTTTTATTGTAACTTACAACAAAATGAGGGTTTGTTGATTTAAAAATAAATCCCCAAAAAATCGGTTTATTACTCGGGTCTTAGCGATTCCTTCAAAACCATCAATAATCTTTAGGACGTGGTTTATGTACACTTCAGAATGCGACCAGCAAAATGTGTTGATTACCATTAAAATATAAAGCATTATTTCGGTGGTCGGCAATCGGTCAGCTAACGACCACGTATCTTATGCCCTTAGATTATTCACTTGTGAATAGATTATTCACAAGTGAATAATCTAAGCTTATGCCATACAAAAATGACTAAATAAATTATTATGAGTGAATGAGAATGAGTGAACAGATGAAAAATAAATATTAAATAAAAAACTATCGAAAATGTCGGACAAAAACTGACCACATGTGGTCGGGAACTAAAAAAATGGCACATTTTGATAAAACATTATTTATTTTACTCTCTAACATAAAATACAAAAAAACTTAGTTTTTTCAATTATTTTAAGGTTTTTTTCTAAACTTCTGAGTATTATTTGAATTAGAACATTATCATTATCACTTCAAAGATTTCTAGTCAATTATGTGGTCGTGAACTGGCTATTTCACCCTACAGGTCGGAGAGTAAATGAAACAAGCAAATACAATAATAGAACATTATCATTATCACTTCAAAGATTTCTAGTCAATTATGTGGTCGTGAACTGGCTATTTCACCCTACAGGTCGGAGAGTAAATGAAACAAGCAAATACAATAATAAATTACATTTATTAACCTAAAAACACGAGTACAACTCAGGAATTACAAATTTACAAATCAGTCTCAAACGAAGGGAAAGGATAAAGCTATAAACATAGGTTTATACCTTTTTAAAGCCTACTTCTCGACGTTAACGCCATTCGCTTCGGTGCTCTGGTCCTTGATTTCCTTGCGCACTGGTCCGGTCTGAGCGATGGGGACTTTGCGTTCTCCTTTGATGGCATCTGGAACCTTCCTTGGCGCCGTGATGGAGAGGACGCCATCTGAAGAAAGCCGCGACTCGACCGTCTCCGGCGTGCAGCCTTCAGGCAGCGCGTACCGTCTCGTGAACTGCCGCGAGATGTACCCATGGTCGTCTTTTTTCTCCTCGTGTTTCCCCTCCACTACGATAAACCCGTCCGCTGTCTTCACGCTTATTTCTTCCGGCGCAAAATGCTGAACGTCCAAATTCACTTGGAACTTGTCTTTGTCTGCCTTGATGCTTGAACCGACGTCTCTTGCAGCAGCAGCCAGCTGTCGCCATGGACGGTAGTAGTCTTCCGAGAAGAACGGGCTTGCAGATAGTAGTAAGTCATCTGGGGTTAATGCCAAGCCGAATTCCTGGTCCATGAGACGGCTGGGCCAGTGGCGGCGGCGAGGAGCTTCGTAACCAAGAACGAATGGTAGCAGAGACATTGTTGCTTATAGAATGTAGAACTTGCTGAACAAAACTGATACTTGGGTATCGCTTTGAAGGTTTGGAGATTCTTGAATTGTTTTCGCTGTGATTGCTTGTATACAAATACATGCCGGTTCGGGCGCACAGTTCGTATTTATACTGTTTTAGCTGCGCCATCTAGTGCCGAGTGGACGCTTCTCGAATGTGCGAGAGTGTGATGTTTGACAGCTGTGATGACGCACACAGGCACATTCACACGTATTCACACATGGAAAGATTTTGTATCGATCCATGTATTTTCAAGGATTGTTGTAGAAAATTCGTGAAGAGACTGGAATGCCGCCGCGCCGGCCGGCAATCGATGAATCACTATTGTATTGATTTATCGTAGGTATCAAATGAAGTTTATTTGTAAACAGTGATGAAAATGCTATTTGTAATAGGTAAGTACTTGTCAAGTAAATGAATTGACCATTAAGGAGAATATTTCTCCTCAATGGAATTGACAGAGTAATTTGATGAAAGATATTACAAAAGTACCTACCTACCTACATAGGTATTGTCTTGTCTTTACTGAGATACGGTGCACTTAGTGTTAAGGATTAAATAATTTTCTGTAACGTTTTACGTTTTAGAGTGGTTGTATATAAATAAGTAATTGAATATTTAAAAAAATGTGGTGGATTCCTCTTTCATTTTAACAATGTAATTAACAATTTATTTAAAGAAATAGGTACATTTCCGCTCATAAATTCATGATTGCGATATTGTTCAAAATTTTTATTTACCCTATTATTAAGATAAACGTGAATTTAATGAAATTTGTTAAATTCGATAGGTACGTAGGTAGGTAATTAAAATATTTGTTACTTAAATTTATTCTTCATTAAATAAATACTTAAATAATTGAATAAGAAAGCCAAAATGCTATTATGCTATTTATTTTCAAAGATTTCTTCTTCAAATGCATGCATTGCATGCATTTAAAGCTAAATTGTGTTTCTTTTTTTGCAAAGTGTAGGGATTCATGCAGGTCTATAAATTATTAGTAGGTATATTATTAGTAGGTAATAACAGCTGATATTTCTTTGCGCTTTCGAGTTTGGTACACTAGTAAAGGTGGTTCATAACCATAAGTAGCTATAAATAATATACATGTATGAATCCTTGCTCTTTACAAAGCGATACCTTTTATCTTTATCTCATAGATTATAACGCACTCAAATGGATCGGTAACTTATTGGTTTTATATAAACAACTAAGATATAAAATCTTACAGCCATTTCATATCGATATTATGTTATTTATAAATATTTAGTCTAGAAAGTAAGTTTTTATAGATTCCTAGCCCTGGTGCCAGTCTTTAGCCGCCAATGACCCATAAAAAATAAATTAAATATTTTATTTAGTGTTATTTGGCTTAATTTCTTGTCGTCATCGATTTTTGATTAGGGTGTTAGTTTCCTGAAAAAATGGGTAAATTTGGCATAGCTCTATTTATTAACAAATTTTTATATTATTGGCAAAGTTACTAAGTATTTAAATCTTAACAATTGGCAAAATAAACAAAATCGGTTATAAGCGAGACGAGATATGGGCTCACAAAAATCTGGTTAAACAGATGCGAGGTCTACTATTCGGAGAACAACTAGTATTAAACCTGTGTAAATTTTCTGAAATAGGTACCTACGAGGTAAATACTAGGTTCGAGTATACTATTGTGGTTGGTGTGTATTTCAGCGGTCTAGTACCAAATCTGGGTCATGTTTGGTTTCAATTATTAATATAGGTACACAGAGTTATGTGCTTACCTTGTAATACGCCAAAAACGGATGATTAAGACCATCATTATGAGCATCTTTTACTACGGGGCCAACTCAATGTTCGAGAGAAAAAATCTGGTGTTTCATACAAAATTGCAACTCGGAATCAACAAAATGTGAGAAACAGCGATTTTTTTTTACGAATTTTGAGTTGGGGCCATGGTAAAATTTGTTCATAATGATGGTCTTAATCACCCCGTTTCGGGTTAGTATACCAGTTCTGCAGAAACCAGTATAACTACCTATCGTATGAAAGACTAGGCGTAAATCTATTATTGGATTTTACACTAGGTATTACTGGTACTTGTCATCATTAAAAAACCTCAGCAAAATGTGTAAACAGTTATATCATTCTCGAGTACTCAGTACTCACTATCGCACTAAGTAAGTAAGTACTTACTATCGCACTGTAACGGTTTTATATCTCTTTTAATTTTATTTAAATATTTTGTTACATTCTTAACATGCGTGTTAATAAAACGATAAGTAGTTAAAATTATGTCATCTATTTTAATATAGGACCTAATGGTTGGAGGCCATTATAAAATCTAACCACAACACTCGTTACATTTCGAGAAAGTACATATTATTCCGAGTCTATTACATCAGTCAACAGTCGGGTAAAAATGAGCGTTCCAATATTTTTAAAATTATTTTATGTGAACTCTTAATTAACGTGAATTTCGTAGGATATCTAAATATATATATTTGAAATAATACTAGTATATTTATAACAACTTTGATAAGCAACTTTTAAATAGGTAGTTAGTGGCTGGCACATGCGTCACACTCGTGATCGGGTGCTGCATGCGGGTCGCCGGTTTGCTCGTGGCATTCACGCAATGCACTGAAACTACTAACTTAGGCTAAAACTTAAACTAACCCATCTCTATTGTACTAACTCTTTTTGTATAGTAAAATCGAATAATTGAATATTTTAGTTAACAAAAGGCACAGACCCTGGAGTCTGTGGTTTGTAATTTTCCAATAAAAAAAAAAAAAAAAAAAAAAATAGGTAGTTAAAAGCATATTTTATCAATTGCACACAATTTTTAATGATTTTCTTGAAATATTGTCCTAACTGGACGCACTAGTTTCGTATATAATTATGCTTATATGAAGCCCGATTATAGAGCGCCAGCGTAAATTTAATAGCAACGTAAAAAGCGTTCTCTCTATCGAATGTCTAAAGTAAAAAGAAACAGAACTCTATATATCTATAATCGGGCTTATTGTATGCTCAATTTTAGCAAATTATTAAAATTATTACCTAATGCAAATAAATGAACGATGGAAGCACATTATTACTGATAAAACTAAAAAAATAGGTAGTAAGCTGTATTTCCATTTTAAATAAACTTTATTTTTACCATTTCAAAAAAAAAATTAAGTTAAACTACAGGGTTAGTTCTAATCAATTAGCATCCTCTTAGGGGCTTATTCTGTACATCAAAACTAACAACTTTACTTCTGCGACTTTTGTCAAAACTCAAAAAAAAATTTTGTTTATCCATAGAAAAATATCGTTCACCCGTGACAAAATGTATGGAACAGCTGATTTTTTTTTAGTTTTGACGAAAGTTGTAGAACAAAAGTTGTTAGTTTTGATGTAAGTACAGAAAAGGATGCTAGGTAATTGATTAGAAATAACCTGTATACTTAAATTAGGTAGATATTTTTGGAAATTGATGTAAAATTAATATAAATAGTATAATAACAGAAATAGAACTGCTTATCTACTTACTATTAAAACCATAGATTATTTTTTCCGAATTTTAACTAAAAATTTTGTTAGGTGCCTACATAATTTTTTGTTTCCGTTTATTTTGACATTCATAAGTACCTATGCATTATTGTACCTAGTTGAAAAATAAAATATGAACTTGAACTTGAAGTATATTATGCAAAACAAAATGTACGCCTGAGAAAAGTTACCTGCATACCGTACACAATAAACAGCTGCTACGCAGCAGACATTAATATTATTGTTATGTATTCGCTATAAAACAGCTGTTACACACTCATAGAACCATGGCTCTTTCCAGACAATGCTCCATGTTTCTGTGACACACATGTGCACGCTGCAGTAGTACGCCCATTCTAGACAGTTCTCGTAGGGTGCATTGGCTTTGTCTTCACTTGCGCTCAATATTTGGCCCGCTTTATATTATTAAAAATATTATTATTATGTTATGTAGGCCGAAGCTAATGTTTCGCGAAATTGGGAGGAGGATAAGGGACAGAGGAGGTGACTCCTGCTCTGGGTGGTTCTTGGTGTAAAGAATGTCTATCGCTATTCAGCGTAGTAATTCTGCTAGCATTATGGGCATCTTTGCACCGGGAACCATGAAGGGCGGGTTATTTGATTTTTAAGTAAATTAATTATTTGTTTCTTGTGACAATTATTATAATTTGACATTTAATGAAATAAATTATTATGTAGGTATATAATTTAAACGTAAGGTAAGTTGCTAAAGTGTAGCATCACTGCTGGAGTTTAGGCAAAATGTGGTCAAACATCTACATTTAGATTATATTTGACGTATTTTTTAAAATATTTTGTGTGATGCCGATGAAGCTTAAATTAAAAATATTTAGTAGATTTTTGCTGAAATTATAATTTATATAAAAAATAATTATTGATATTAATATAAAGCTTCTCTATCGCCAAAATAGAACAATGAACTTTTATCTGCTAATCCTATCTCATTAATTATTTTAAAAGTTAAATATAATCACATAAAATAATGTTAAATATCGTAGTAACTCATAATAATTAAGGTTCACATGGCTAACAGTATAGAATAGACAGTAATATGGTGTCATTATTTTTCGTAACTATAAAACCTAATCATAAATATTTATTTTCATTCAATATCTTTGGCTAAACGAGGATTTTCTCATAGATGTCGAAGTTTTAAGATAAAATTATGGTGCTTCATTATCATAATATTTACTACCTATCATCATAAATATCATAAAATATTTTTAAAATAAAACAAAGTTAGTATTTTCTCGAGATTTCCATAAATATCAGCGCGGTCCGAAAAATAACTTGCGGCCCGTAAAGTTGGGCACACTAGAAAATGAGTAGCGCATACGTCACGTACTTGAGTTTGTGTGCGGGCAAGTGCGGGCGCTTCTCGAATTTTCTACTCTTTACTAGATGGCGCTCTTGTCAATATAAAAGCTGGTTCCAACGACAACGGAGCAGTTCAATTTCTACAAGCAAAGCGATCAACAAGCGCAACAAGTGCGAATAAAGCGATCTACAAGCTACCTCCAAGCAATTTCAAACGAGAATTTGTCAACGCAAGTTTCAAGTCTACGCGAATTTTGATTCCATTTTGAACGTTATCCAGTTTTGATACTTTTGAAGAACAAAATGTCTCTCCTGCCGTATTTGTTCGACGACTTCGGATACCGTCGCCCTCGCCGCCTCATGGACCAGCATTTCGGCTTGGCTTTGACACCGGATGACTTGCTAACTGTCGTCGCTGGTCCCATGCTGAGTCGGGAATACTACCGTCCGTGGAGACACCTGGCAGCCGCTGTTAAAGACGTCGGTTCGAGTATTAAGGCGGATAAAGATAAGTTTCAAGTGAATTTGGATGTTCAGCACTTCTCGCCGGAGGAAATTAGTGTGAAGACAGCGGACGGGTATATCGTTGTTGAGGGGAAACACGAAGAAAAGAAGGACGAGCACGGGTTCATCTCGCGGCAGTTCACACGGCGGTACGCGTTGCCTGAAGGCTGCACGCCGGAGACGGTCGAGTCGCGGCTTTCTTCAGACGGCGTCCTCTCCATCACGGCGCCAAGGAAGGTTCCAGACGAGATCAAAGGCGAACGCAAAGTCCCCATCGCTCAGACCGGACCAGTGCGCAAGGAAATCAAGGACCAGAGCGATGTCAAAGAAGACGCAGAGCAGAAGAAATGAGCCACGAATAGCGGTTTAAAATCTTGTTGAATTCTACCCAACTTTTTTGTTACCTAGAAAAAATGTTCTAGATCTCTAACGCCCCAATGCTTATACCTACAGTGCTTTTCTAGTGTTTTGTTGGGTAATATTTGACATAGATTTTATTGTCGATTTATGCCTAAGATAGTCAGTTGTAAACTCATTCCGAAATCTGTAAGGTTGTTGATCAGCCATAGGTGCAACTGCTGTAATTATTGAGACTGAAGTTGTTTTAAGGTTTCCTTTTTAATAAAAGATTTTACTAAGTTATTGTAATGCTTGTTTTAATTTTCCAAACAAATATGTGGACCCTCTCTCGCCAGAATATTAAATATAAATAAATAAATATTTTGGGACATCTCACACACGGCCTCTAACCCCAAGCTCAGCAAAGCTTGTGATATGGCTGCCAGAGACTGATATACTACATAGGTATACTTATTTTTAAATACATACTTCTAAAAATAGTAGGTAACTAAATAACACAGAGCAAACATTTATGTTCATCACATAATTAATTGCCCTGGGTGGGAATCGAACTTACGCCTCTCTAATCCAGAAGTTAGGGTTACTAACCACTGAGCCACCGAGGCAGTCAATTATGCTGCAACAGCCACCAACAAAGAAACTAAACTTATTTGCGCAACTAGCATAAGAATAAGAAAATATTTATTGTTAAGCCGTGTAAAAAGATGTTACAAAAAATTGGTTTCAACAGCCTGCCCATTTCGAGCGTACAATAATCTTTTATAAAATAGTTATACATAATATGTAAACGAACTTTACTTACAAACGAACTTAACTTAAAATGTGCCTTAACTTAACTTAAAATGTGCCTAAACGAAAATTATAAAATAGTTATACCCACATAATGTAAACGAACAATATAAGAAGACATATTAATAAGAACGACAGATATATGACAAAACCAGCATCTATTGTACTGTATTATTGTTAAAAACTGTTTCTGCTTTATACTAAATTTTTACAGATCCAGCAAGTTGTTATTTTATAATCTTCAAAATATTCTTTTATACAATAAAAAACTTTAGAAACAAGCCAAGTTTTCAATTTTCTTTTAAAACGATTTCCTTCTAGTAATTTTATTTCCAGTGGCAAGCAATTGTGTATATTTTGATTGCCATAGCATAAACACTCTTTGAGAACATGCAGTTATTATGTTGAGGTACAATTATGTCATGCTTATGTTTTGGCCTCCTAATATCGTCACGATTACAGAATGTTTCGCTGAAATAATTCATATTACTCGTATTTTTCACAAATATACAAGTCAAGCAGATTCTTCTAATGTTGGCGGTGTCCACCGTGATATCATAGAAAGCCCTAAATAGGAGTAAAGGCTGAGCTAAATTTTTTGGCGGCAGTAATGTTAGCTATAAATTATACAAGCTGCGGATAACAATCCTCGCGTATATTTGGGTTCCTCATCTTGTCGTCAACATCACAGTCGCCAAGAAGTTATTCGGCCTATACAGGATACCTACGTTCCAAATTGAAAAAAAAAAAATAGAAAAACTTGAGGAAAAATCTCGGTACATTCATACCTATTCAGCTACGATAATTTGATTGCTCTTTATGATCAGTAAATATTTAGGATTTAGGGTGCTTTACGTGTCCTTAATATGTGGTAGGTAAATGGCAAGGAAAAATGTTACATGTAGGTACCTACGCAGTAAAAATGTTTTTCACATGTGGAATAGTAGATTGTAGGTATCATATGGGAGTAAAATAATATTTTTACGGCTAGGGCGCTTTTTTGAATTCAGAGCGAAGTAAGGGATGCAAGAGTAGAATGCCGAGCGTAGCGAGGGATTCTTTAGTAGAATCATGAACGTAGCGAGGGATTCAAAGTACGTCGCTCGAGCCAAAAATATATTTTGCGCCCGAGTGGAACACTCTACTTTTCATCACCTCTATGAGAAAACGAAAGGCGCTTAATATTTTACTATAATATTATTATTTAATAAAACGTAGAGTAACAACTAAATTGAAATTAAATGGTATCTAATAATAAAACAAATGATAACTAATCTACACTTATATACACTAGTACTAGTAGTATTATAGAGAGGAAAGATTTGTATTTTTGTATGTAACGAATAAACTCAAAAAGTACTGGACCGATTTTAATAATTCTTTTTTCATTAGAAAGCTACATTATCACTGAGTAACATAGGCTATATTTAGTACTAGATTACTATAGTACCTATTTATGTCTACCCGTGCGAAGCCGGGACGGGCAGCTAGTGGGTGATCCAAAAGTAATGATAATCAATAACAAACACAATGAATAAAATAAAAAAATAAATTTATTTCTCAACATAGTCTCCTAGCAAGTCTATACATTTAGTATGGACTCTTTTCTAAACCTAAAATTCCCTTAGAAAAAAAATCTTTATCTTGACTCTCAAAAAAGTCCTCAACCGCGGCCATCACGTCGCTATCATCGTCAAATTTCTTGCCTCGGAGATGTTCCTTGAGTCGTGGAAAGAGATAAAAGTCACTGGGGGCTAGATCTGGTGAATAGGGGGGTGATCCACCAGCTCAAAGCCCGCTTCCTGAATGGCAGCCATGACAATTGCAGCTTTGTGAACCGGTGCGTTGTCTTGATGGAACAGCACTCCAGCCCGCAGTTTGCCTCGCCTTTTCTCCTTAATAGCTTCCCGCAATCTTCTTATTTATTCTGCATAGTAGGAGCCTGTAATAGTGGCCCTCTTTTCCAAGTATTCCACCATGATTATTCCTTCAGCGTCCCAAAAAACAGACGCCATAACCTTCCCTGCTGACCTTGACACTTTGAATTTCTTCGGCGTCGGTTCATCGGATCGTTTCCATGTCATCGATTGTTGTTTTGTTTCAGGATCAAAATGGTAGATCCAGGTCTCGTCCATGATCACAAAACGTGACAAAAAATTATCCTTGTCTGCCTGGAAATTTTCGAGATTTGCTCTTGACATGTCGACTCGTTTCTTCTTTTGCTCGTCGTTTAACATTTTCGGTACCCAACGCGCGGAGACCTTTCTCATGTGCAATTCGTTCGCAAGGATTCTTTGAATGCTGCCATATGAGATCCCTGTGACCTCAGCTACATGCCTAATAGTCACTCTTCGATCTTCCAATACAACTTCTTCAACTTTTTTCACATTTTCTTTAGTGAGGGACGTCGATGGACGTCCTTCGCGGTGTTCGTCTTCCGTCGATGTTCTTCCCAGCTTAAACTCCTTAGCCCAGCGTGCAACTGTGGAATATGGAGGAGAAGAGTCCCCTAATGTTTCCACCAAGTCGCTATGTATGTCTTTGGTAGACATTTTTTTCAAGCAGAGGTATTTAATGACAGCTCTGATTTCGTGTTTTTCCATTTTGATGTTCACTCCTTGACAGTCCGTATCCAAATGAATGTAGCTCCCGGGAATCGTGGCCTATTTATATGAATTTTTTCCTGAACTAGTTGGTAATTGAGCAAGTGACTGATATTTTTTTTGTATTTTTGTGTGCAGTAGAAATAACTGATTATCATTACTATTAGATCACCCGATGACAGGAGGGGAGGAATTAAATTAAAGATTTTAATACTTTTTACAACGTCTATTCTCTTCAATAGCGTAGGGCGAACTGCGCTCAAAACATCTCATTAGTTTAACACCTACAAAGTGCTACTATATTCTATGGCATTAGCTACTTTTCATACAAACTATTAAGTATCTATGGCGTAGGACCCTTTTAGTAGTAACTATCAGGTATTCTACGGCAAGAGGCGCTAACACTCGTATTTACATTCTTTTCATTCATTTTCTTGGCGCTGAACACTAACATTACAAATACTTCAAAATTCAAAAAGTGCGCGGCAAAGACCATTCCGGCGCACTTATTTGTTTTAAATTCAAAAAGTGCGCGGCAAAGATAATTCCGGCGCACTTATAAAGTTCCTTATAGATAACACCTCCTTTGGGCGCACTTAAAGGCGAACCAAGTAGTCCTTTTCGAATAGATGTAATGAAAAAGGTTTTTCTCGGTCGTATGCTAAACTAGCAGGTGATTAGATACTTCTGTAACCGAAGTCAAACCCGAAAAAACAAATTGTAACCAAATTAAGTAAAAATATTTGAAATGACCCGACCATCGAAATCAAAATGGATTAGGTACGACAACATCAGCGTACCTAAAATAGAACCCTGCGGGGTCGCAGTGGCCAAATATTGGGAGATAATAATATACCTTTTTTTAACCATTGATACGAGGAATTAGATGAAGAAGCGTAGGTAGGTACAATACCTATACCTATAAATATTAAGACACGCACCGCGTATTTTGTAATTTGAAGATTTTTTATCAGTACGATGCATAGATGCTTAGCTCACTTAGTCAATAATGAAGAGGAATATAATTTTCTGTTAATTGTGGAACATTTTGTGGAACATTTTGTGCGGTTTTTTGTTTGGGCTCCGATTAGCCCCCCGCGGCTTCGGAACGTGGTGTGATCGTGATTTGTGTTGTGGTCCACGGCAGGTACCATCACCCATCAGACTTTGACTTTGACTTGACGGCTTCTGCGAAGGACGACATGCCACACGGTACGTGGTCAATTACCGCCATCCAGGTAGGTACAAACTTTTGATTAATTTGGATTAGCTTTGGATTAGCCACCGCGCATCGCGGACAATTGGTCGAACCTCGGAATTCGAACAAAATGGCTAACTGTAATTGGCTATTTTAAACAGCTTGCTGCTTATAGTACCTACTAAGTACGAATACAATACGTATGGAATTGTGAACCATCCTCACAGAAGTCATAAAACAGGAATTGATCATAAATCATCATCGTCTCAGATTGCCCGCTGGATAGACATCCTACACTGCGCTTACGGTACAATCTTCATCAGCTCCCTCGACGGCGCCCCTGGCGGAAACGAGGAAGAACTAGCCAAAATGTATGGAGCCACACGCGAACGCGAAAGTTTTAAGTAAACTACGCAAAACCTGGACTAAGGGTTCAGAGCCCTTTGTCCAGGTTTTGCGTAGTGGCTTGGCGTGTGGCTCCATATATTTTGGCTAGTTCTTAAAATTTTGATGTTCTTATATTAAAATGTATAAAGCCATACGGAAACGACCGTAGTTTTAATTTACGTGCAAACCTGGACTATCCCCTCTGATCGCGAATCTTTACTGAAGAAATATGAGATTATGTCACTCGGCTCTCGTCGACTGTTGCTCGGTGCAATGTTCTTACATGGTATAATTAATTATAAATAAGATTTGATGAATTTTGATGTTCTTATATTAAAATGTATAGAGCCATACGGAAACGACCGTAGTTTCAATTTACGTGCAAACCTGGACTAAGCCCTCTGATCACGAATCTTTACTGAAGAAATATGAGATTATGTCCCTCGGCTCTCGTCAACTGTTGCTCGGTGCAATGTTCTTACATGGTATAATTAATTATAAATACGATTGCTGCGATCTCACTAACCAATTGTATTATATTTGTCCTAGAACGGTTACGCGTAGAAGCACACGTATCTACCCACTTCTTAGTGTTGAATCTCTTGGAGTAAGAACCAACGCTTTTAAACGTGCGCCTCTGCACCGGTTGGTGGATTCATACAATAGACATTTCATAGATATATATATTTTTGCGTGTCTGAAACTAGATTTAAAAAAGCTGTGATAGGTAGCTTTACTTAAAATGAAATGCTTGGTTTATTTTGTTTAAATATGGTATAATTACTTTCAAAATTATTACTGAAATATATTTATGTATGTACTTAGAAAACCACGCCAGCAAAGACACTTGCTATTTAGTAAATGGTGGATAATGTAGTTGGAGGCACATTTATTAATGTATTTGGTTAATTGTTTTCTTGTAATGTAAATTATGCTATTGTTTGTTATCCCATATAAATAAAATAAAATAAAAATGTTCGGACCAACGCATCTGGCTCCGACCTCGTGACCTTTTACCATCGACTCAATAAATAATAAACAGAAATAGAATCCAGAAAATTCGTGAATAAGTATTCAAGAGCGAATGACGAATACAATTGTTATCAATTGCACACGGCGGCACACAGGTATACAGAAGCATTGTAAACAAACTGTATATTAGATCCCGTGAGTCAATCGGTCTGTATATTTCTGGCGTAGCGTTTACGTAGGAGTGCTACGTTTCTATCTCAATGATCTATGACTCATAGGATATATTTATAACCTACTTACTAAAGAGGGTTACGTTGTTGCTGTACTGTACTGTACCAGCCTTTTTTTTAATAGTCCACTACAGGACGTAGACTTACCCACGAGGGGTGATTGGGCCATATCCACCACGCTGGCCCAGTGCGGGTGGGTGGATTCACATACGCCATCGAATTTCTTCTACGGACGTATGCAGGTTGCCTCACGATGTTTTCCTTCACTGAAAAGCCAGTGGTGTGAAATTCCGTACATAAATTCCAAGGAATTCATTGGTTTTTTGTCACCGGACCGGGATTTGAACCCGCGACCACTAGGTAATAGCCATGGTGGTTACGTTGTTAGAAGCTAAGTAATTATTAATTTGACGATTCAAATATAACATCTTGTCGTGCATGTTGTTATAACCATAAAACCGAATTCCATAAATTGAGGTTCTCAATGTAAGTTTATTTTTGTGTTACGCGACCTTTACGCCAATTACGAGTATTAATCATTTTTAATGATTATGTTATTGTTTACCTTTTGTGTATAGGTTTACCATTTTTTAACAAAATCAATGCATGCATTGATCGAGCGAACTGCTCGAATTTTTGTAATGGTTGAAATCGGCTGTACCATTTTTGGCAACAAATCATTTTATTTCTAACCCGATGAGACCGAAATACCTAGTTTTTGAAAAAAAAAAATAGTTTGGAATATTTAGTTTGAAAAAATTTACTGCAATTATTTAAAATATCTTTAAACACATACATGCAAACTAAAAGTAGGTAATTTCAAAAACAACCACAGGACTAAAATAAAATCACCCTCTCATTAAAAAATAATGAAGTCATCATTCATTCCTTGTTGTAAATATCCTGTGTAAAGTTCCCAAAGTATATGAATATCATAGATACCTCTGTGGTATCCAATATCTATATATGGATATTGGAAGGCCTTTGCTAGTCTGAAACTATTGAAAGAAAGAAAGAAAGAAAGAAATACCGTTTATTTCGTGACATAGGTACATGAACATATAAACAACAAACAAGAGTAACAGTGGTTAAGCAGTAAGTGAGCACGGTATGCCACGAAAACCGGTCCCAAGCGGTCCAATTGAGCGTTCAAAGCTTTAGTACTTACCTACCTATTATAGTATTATCTAGAGTGGTACATATCACACACGTACCTAGGTACTCGTTAAGCAGAGCGTCCTAACATCATTCTCATTCTGTAGTACAATAGGTTATTTTACATTCTTTGAATGACAAAATAACACCTCCACATTCCTATAGTGAAGAAAATATGATATCCATCTACTCATCAAACTGACAGCACCTTGTAAACATTTGCTTTTAAATATCATCGACGCACAAAATAGAACGAATCTACTAAGTATATCCAGAATTTTCTCGGCACACCGCGCTACGTGTGCCAAACGTGACGTATACGTCCTCGCTCTTATATAAACCTCGGTCACTTCTATCCCATTCACAACACTTCCAGATACAATTCCGACAAGATCTCCCTAAAAAAGTTGAAAAAGGAACTAAACATGTCGCTGTTCCCTTACATGTTCGATTACGACCACCCTCGCTGGCCTAGGAGGCTTCTAGACCAGAACTTTGGTCTAGCATTGACTCCAAACGAGATCCTGGCAGCTCCGATTAGTCCAGTCGTCTCCCGCTTGAAGCCGTGGTGGCCAGCAGACAACAGCTCCATCAAAGTTGACAAAGACAAGTGGCAGATCAACGTGGACGTTCAGCACTTTTCCCCGGACGAAATTACAGTCAAAATCATTGAAGGCTACATCATTGTCGAAGGAAAACACGAGGAAAAGCAAGATGAACATGGATTTGTTTCCAGGCAGTTCTCGAGGAAGTTCAAATTGCCAGAAGGAGTGAACCCAGACACTGTGGAGTCGAGGCTTTCCTCCGATGGAGTACTAACAGTCGTGGCCCCAACTAAAGTGGAAGTAGCCAAAGGTGAACGCGCAGTTCCCATCACTCACACTGGACCAGTCAGAAAAGATATAACTGAAGAACCAAAACAGGAAGAAAAGAAGGAATAAGGTGGAAGATAAAGACTGTTCAAGAGACTGACAATGTTGTTGTTAAGTTTTTTAATTATTTATAAAATAAATTAATCAATGATTTTTATTTAAGGTTAGTCTGGGCTTTGATTTTTTTATTACGGTGTTATTTATAAATAGTTATATTTATCACTTTCCGCAGTACTTATCGTAACTAGGTACACCATTAAGATTATAATATTTTCTGAAAGAAATCTCAGAATTGCAATAAACAAGGCTTTGTAATAGACATTTGGCAATAAATTTTCGTTTTTTAACGTTCAGTTTCATTGTAGGCGTTATACAAAAAAAACAGATACAATCGTATATCATTTATCTTATCTGAAAATCAAAATATGGTACTACTGACACTAAGGCAAATATAATTACTTCCACGCAGCGATTTAAAGAGTCTAGAATTATTTTTATTTCTCTATTAATTTTCTGATCCAAGCACTAGGTTTCGATGGTAACATAATAATACATACAGTTCCTTGGCAGTCGAGTAAACACTAGAAGAAAAAACCAAAAAACAAAAGAAAATGCACGCAAGTAAACCTACGATAAATGACAGAACTTCAATTTTTTTTACAAATAATACCTAGTTTCTTCGACGCATATTATCTTCCAGCAATGTAATACTAAAACGCCTACGATACAACTTATCATGATCATGATGATAAATGGACCTATTTTTCCCACGAATGTTTCGCTTTCGCTAAATTTATCTAGTAAATAAGAACTAATTATAAAAGATATAGTAATAAAAGAACCCACTCCAACGCCTGAAAGTTTTGTTTAACGCCACACGCAAGCACAAGTAGAATAAGCATCGATTTTCAAAGGAATTCGTAGTTTCAGAGTATGGCGCAAAGAAACTATTTTCTCCTAGCCGGTATGGAAGCAGCTAGCACCTATGGGCCTTATCAGTAAGCTCCAAGTAGCCCAACGAGCTATGGAGAGGGCTATGTTCAGAGTCGCTCTGCATGTTTGAATCACATCGAGAAAAACCAAAATTACAGACAAAACAGGCGCAATTTTATAGGCGCCATCGTAAATTTAATAGCAACGTAAAATAGTGTTCTCTCTATCAAGTTCATGTAACGAAAAAGAAACAGTGCTACTCTAAATTGCTATTATAATTACGATGGCGCCTCCAAAATTAGGCCTAGCGGCCCATATAACCCAGCGGATTGGCAAGTTGAAATGACTGTTGGGAGAACACATAGAACGGAGAACTGCTGACCGATGGGGTCGAAAACTTCTCCCGTAGAGTCCATGTATTTTGATGCATCTTCTGTTTTACTGTAAGAGTCCTATCTTCAATAACTGACGTATTAAGTGTTAAAAAGACATCTAAATGTTTTATTTCAACTCTTCTTCCGTTCTTTCTTTAGCAATCAACCTTGACAATGGCTTTTGTTTTGTAAATAAGTCGGTAAGTAAAAGTTACGAAAGACGCAGAAATTACACATGAATAAAACCAATTTTCCAATCTTTTGAACCAAATATTTGGCTAGTTCATAACTATGAAGTCATTTATTCGATAAATGGGTGTTACAGACACACTTTTGAACTGTCAACAAAAATCTACGCAATGGACTTAACAAAAAATAAATTACTTAGAAAAATAAATCATCCATTTAAACTTAATTCACATCAATTAATTAAATTACATTACATCTAACATTAAAAACAAGTAAACACAACAAGGTGCCAGTTGTATGATGTAGGTAGTTAGCACTATTAATTTAATTTAAATTAGTGCGACACCCCTGGTGGGGCAAGTTCCACCAGTCTAAAATTCCTATGTGTGGAATCTGCCCTACCTAGATGAGACGAGTGGAGTAGATTCCACTCCAAAAAATGAAACAGTGGACTATGCCCCACAATTGACAAGTTTTCATATTTCACAAGGCTATAAAATTCCAAAACCATTTCGAGATATCGGGATGCTGATAATTATGCTTCTTTTTCCAAAATTTTTAGTGCAGTAACTGCTAAGATATTAGATAAAAACTCTCACCCAAGCCGTTTCGGGATTTATACTAATAGTTCAATTGCCAATGATAAAAAAAATACTAGCAATATAAAATGCCAGCTAACACTGACAGTGTTGACACATAAAATGTAGTTTAAATAAAATGTCAGTGTCATTTTCAAATTACTTATTTTGGTTTAGCCCGAGAAGTAAACGCAAAAAATGCAAATGCTTTCCAAAAGCTGAATTATTGGTATTAAGTTATCAAAATGGTGTACATCAATACCCTGGAGTCAGTCAGCTTGGTTCCCTAGCATTTAGTGGAAGAATCCGTTTGAATTTTAAAAGTATCTTGTAACTAGTACTACTTATTCTTCTTCTTTTAAGTGGTGCTAATTTAAAACTTGTATGGCAGACCCTGTTACATATTTCAGGTGATTGGGAGTTGTTAAACTTTTTCATATTTTTCTTCCCATAGTATACCGCGGTACATAGTGGACTTTTTGCGCAGACCTCCCGGCCTATTTGTTGTGAATTGTGACCGATTCATTGGCATTGATAGTGACAGTAACGCTAGCACCTATTTTTTCTAGTGTGGCTTCAATTAAATTGTTTATGAGTCCTAAGTTTTGCAGTTACGTCCTTTTAGAATAAGCTACTTTTCAAAACTTAATTTTACGGAAAATATGAGTCGTATTGGAAAGATAAAAAATACGTATATGTTATTTTGCAATATTCTTTCAGATAACAAATAAATATTACTATGTTAAAAATTTGAAATGTTGTCAATTGGGGGGGGCGATTTGGTGGGGCAAAGTTGAAGTCACCAGTCTACATAAAAGTAAATTGTTCAGAATGTCCAGAATTACGTTAATGTCGTCTCTTCTATGCAGAATATAGGCCGAACCATTCAAGTCGGCGGATGTGAAGTTACCAACAAGTTGCGCGAAACCCAATCAACCCGCAGCTTTATTATGTATGAGCTTCAGTCAGGATTGAATATTAGGTACGTAGCTTGTAGCTAACTTCACGTCCGCCGACTTATGTGATTCGGCCTATGTGTACCTAATATTAGGCGTAGTTGCTTAGTGTTATAGCGCTCGACATACAACCATGAGCTCGGGTTCAAATCCCGGTCACATACGATGATTCTTGAGTCCTTGACTAACTTACCTAAATATGGACTAGTTTTTACCCGCGGCTTCGCCCGCATACGCAATATATAATTATAATTCATAGCCTATGTGTTATTCTGATATATAAGCTATATTATTGCACAGTTTCATCTCAATCCGTTCAGTAGTTTTTGCGTGAAAGAGTAACATACATCCATCCATCCATCCATCCATCCTCACAAACTTTCGCGTTTATAATATTAGTAGGAAGTAGGATACTACGGGACTAAATCGCGCACTCAAATTACGTTATAAATAAATACATCCTCATCCATTGAGTCTACCCGTGACCACGGTAGATGCAACTCGGCCGAAACGTCGGGATGAGGAGGTATTTATTTATCTCGTAATTTTAGTGCGCGATTAGTCCCGTATCCTACTAATATTATAAACGCGAAAGTTTGTGAGGATGGATGGATGGATGGATGGATGGATGTTTGTTACTCTTTCACGCAAAAACTACTGAACGGATTGAGATGAAACTTTGCAATAATATAGTTTATACATCAGAATAACACATAGGCTACAATTTATAAAGATATTTTGTGAATTGTCCAAAATATAACGATAAATGTTGAGTAAGTAGGAAAATTCTGCCATCTGCGAGCTTCTCTAGCGTGCGCTGCAAGAATGTCAAAATAAACAACTGTCGATCGAATATCTGTCAAATCAATCGATGAGCAGTCCTTGGATATCATCATACTGATAATATATTATCCTTACTAATATTATAAATGCGAAAGTAACTCTGTCTGTCTGTCTGTCTGTCGCGCTTTCACGCCAAAACTAATGAACCGATCTCAATGAAATTTGGTACACAGATAGTCTAGAGCCTGAGAAAGGACATAGGTTTTATCCCGAAAATTGCATAATTCCCGTAGGATAGGACAAAATCTTGCGTTAGCGAAACTGTCACCTATCACAACGACGCTAAAAGGCCCAATTTTGAAGACACCATCGTAATTATAACAGTTAATTAGACTGTTTCTTTATCACTTTCGGCATTCGATAGAGAGAACATTTTTTACGTTGCTATTAACCCTTATTAAAATAAAGGTAGAATGCATACCACTTGATTTTTTTTTTAAAAAAAGGACTTTTTTTTCAACGAATTTAATCGAATTGAATAGCAAGTAAAACGTTGTATTTTTTTTTATCCAACTACTGGCAACATTTCACTAATAAACGTCACCCGTCCTTATAAGTCAATGTCAAAGAGGGCAAGTCGGCAGTTTGGCGAAAAAAATTTGAAATTTGTGCATCGCTGCCACAAAAATTTGAGTTTTGTTCTACGAAAAATCTGGTAAGTGGTTATTGCGTCCAGATTTATAAACTAGGCTATATTGTTGTTGTTTTGCATCCATTTGGTTGAGAATTCTGGTAATCTATGCATGGTTTTCGATCATGTGAAGTTATGGGTGATTGTGGTAAATTATCTACCATTGTTCATTCGTGCCTAACTGTTATTGGATTTACTAATATAGAAACGGTTTGTATTTTTGGGTTGTGAATGGTGCATATTTTTCTTTACTAATATAAATACTATATGTTTTTTTTAATAGTAATTAATTAATAAAAGTCTTACACATAAAACGACTATTTTTATTTACCTACTAATATAGACCATAAAACTATTAGACTCCTTCTATGTCGAATGCTTTAGAAGAAATATAATGTATTGAACAAAAGAAATGTGAATATGTATATGTTATTTAAATTACCTAAATTAGACAAGCAAACCCAGAGAAAACAACTAGTATAGATTTTTTCAAACCGGGTTGGATAATGGTAACTATTTTACCACAATCGTAAAATTTTACAAGTCGGTAATGGATAATGGTAGGTTATTTACCACACAAAAAACACCCCTTCCCTCCCCCTTTTTTATATTTTTTTCATCAAAAATGAAATCAGCGGCCCCTAATTACCCAGAAAACACCCTCGTTTTTTCTTAAACAGCCACAGGGGCTCTTGTTTGTTTAAGGGTTAAATTAACGATGGCGCGTTCATAATTGGGTTGATTGGGCCTAACATGGATTCACAAAACGTAATTAGATGACAGGTGACATACATTGACTGCAGACTTTTATAAATGTCTTGCTTAGCATAGCAAAGGGACAAATTGTCTTTCCTCCATTATAGCTCCTCGAAGAGGAAATAAAGTATGAATTGACAATGACAACTGACATTAAAATTGTACAAAATAGTTTTCCCTTTGCCATGCTACATATTACAATGACGTTTAATACTAGGCCGACATCTAGGCCGTCATTTCGTCTGACATTAAAAGTATTTTTAAATACTTTTAGTTACCACCTTTAGAGGTTAAACATATTTCTTTATTCTACCTTTATGGTACAGAATCCATGCTAATATACGAAGAAACGGATCGACTTGATTTTGAAAAGTAGTATATGAATATCTTGACACTAAGGTTATTAACCTTGATTCTGAGTTGTGACCTTGACACGAACATAAATTTCTGTTGGTTTGGTTAGGATTGAACAGTGATAAAAGTGCAGCCCGGCTCAGTTGCGGCACTCCTCATGAGGCACGCAACTTGCCGGCCAGCCTCTCAGCTGCTATATTTAAAAACCCCAGATAAGCGGCCCAACCTCGAGTGCAAACTTCTAAACTACCTAGGGGGAAAAGACCAAAAAGAATCAGGAGACCTCGAGCGCCGCCTTCTCAGCTGTCTCAGAAAAAAACCCAGAGAGGCGGCTCTACCTGGGATTCCCGCGCCGCCCATAAGCCTCGGCTACTAAGTTCTCCTGCCACAACAAGGCGGGAACTTATGGGCGGGTACATTCTAACCCAATCTTAATCAACAGAAGCATTTATAAGTATAAGGTATTTTGATGTCGGGTTAGGTTTGAACAGTAACAACAAGGTGCAAGGTACTTGATTTTTTTATAGAGCAAGTGCCTTTGTTAACTACCACTAAATACAGACTTATAATGTAAAACTTCATAAACTACTACTACATAACAAGCAATTGGATCATCCACAGACCCTTGAAGGTCTAAAGATATTCTAAATGCTTAAATGCAAGTTATAGAAAATTCTGCCTGCCTCTGAGTGTTTTCTCCAGAAATATCACACTGTGCACCAAGTTATTCACTGTACCTATTTGGTCTAGACAACACTTTCTTCAAAGAAAATGGACGCCATCCAAAAATCGCTAAAGGAAATGAATGAAGCTTTCCACAAACGCCTTGACTCCATTCAAGGGCAGCTGCGGCCGGGAGACAGTTTGACCGGTGTGGCGGCTGATCTTGCTACGCTCCAGACCTTTGTCATAGCAAGCTTTGAGGCTGTGCATGCCCAAATTAGTATAATGGCACAGCATATTGACAGAGGAGAGATGCGATCACGCCGCAAGATCTTGCTGCTGCACGGGGTTCCTGAAGAACAAAAGGAGGACACATCTAAAGTCGTCATGAAGACTATGTCGGAGCAGTTAAAGTTGACTAGTTTTTCCAGTGATGACATTAGTCGTTGTCAGCGAATGGGTCGTATCTCAGGAGGTAAGCCACGGCCTATTTTGTTCAAGATCCGAGACGTGGCTCTGCGCGACAAGATCTGGCGATCTAAGACCGGTCTAAAGGGTTCCGGCTTCACCTTGTCGGAATTTCTCACTAAGTCCCGACACGACCTGTTCATGGAGGCCCGCCAGAAGTTCGGAGTCACGAAGTGTTGGACGCAGGAGGGCAACATATTCATGGTAGGCCCCGACGGTGTTCGACACAGAATAAATAGTTCGGAGGATCTTGCGGCCTTACAGAAGATAGTGGGCGCATCCGCTAAGCCACAGCCCGCTGCTATCCGGGCAGCGGCTGCAGATGCAAAGGATTCCGGGAGCATAAGACCTAGAAGAGAGAAAATTGGTCCGAAGAAATGATGCTCAGTGTGTTCTTCGCTTCGACCTTATTGTTTACAACGCGTAGGTAGCTTAAAGTACGTATAGGGTAGTTTACACTTCTCTTTTGTACCCACTATTTAATTTGTTATAATTTCGATTGTACACGCTTATTTTTGTTGTAAAATTATTCTTTCAAAGTCATTATTTTTAATTCTGCAGTTTTTGTTTTGTTCTGTTTGTGTAAATGTCAAAGTCACTACGTTGTCACTTATGTCAAAGCAACATTTTTTTTTTTTTTCTTTCGCTACACCCATTGAGGAAGGAATCAAATGGAGTTGCCCTAACGACAAGAAATACCTGCGTATCTATCGCACATAATATGGCGAATTAGTGTTGTTACTACCACCAGTGTGACCAGATTATATTTTACGAAAATACCGCAGCACCTCAAAAAAATACTGAAATATACCAACTTGCACAGGGAAAATATACCAATAAAAATACTGATTTTCAAAATTTTAAAGTTTATTCAATCATCATCACAGTATATGTCAGAATTGTATTTTAACATTTTATTTGAAGGATTAAAATTAACACAACCGCCTTGATCTTTTACGCCTTGCTTTGTTTTAATAATTGCTGATACATTTTTGTTATTAAATTTGTTTCTTTGCACCGTTTTTATTAAATTTATCTGTGAAAAGATGCGCTCGCATGCAGCATTCGATACTGGTATACATAATAGAGATTTACTAAAAGAAGTTAAATTTTTGTACTTGAACGTGCCATCACTGTTAGAAATTTTCCCAACTTCTACCCAAAATTGTTCACAAGATAGGGGTGAGCCAGTGCTCGAAGATTGTAACAAATCACTTACTTCGCGATCAAATTTAAGAGTTCTATATTCTTCATCAATTAACTGCATTTGTTCTGGCTGTACTTCGTATGGGAAAGTTTCTATTACATTTTTTAAACTGCGAAATTCTTTATTCACGGCAGTGTGTGGGTCAAGAAATTTCAGTTCTCGGAAAATTTTATTTTCAAAAGGCAAACGTGATTTAAACTCAATTAAAAACGATTGGCACCTTCTGAAAAAATCTGCAATTTTTTCTTTCATGTTTATGTTTTCCCTGTGTTTGATTAATTCTTGACCCACTTGGATCCCTAAGTACATATCATTTAATGGCAAATAATTTATATTAGACTTTGGGTCTAACGTAAATACGTTGTCCGTGCTTTTGATATAATTAGTTTTCATGAAACAACCCAAAATTGACAAGTACATACTAGATGCATCATCGTATAATCTTGCAATGCACGGATAGTCGCCTTGAAAAATTATGTTAAATTTGTTTACAATCAGCAAAATGTAGTCTAAAAAGTAGAAGTATAATTTGTTTATATCACTGGTAAAAAAATGATATATCATTTCTGATGATAGAATGCGATCACTCAAGTATTGGTCTTGAAAGAACAACTGCAGTGCCCTCCATTGCTCAATTATTCTACTAACACAAGCATGAAGCGATAGCCATCTTATATCATAGTGACGTAATAGTCTATGGTTTTCAGTTTCAGTGAAATTTTGGAACTCAGCAAATTCTCTTTGACGCTTGCTGCTTTGAGAAAAATATCCATATACTTCTTTTACCATCTGTTCTAAATTTCTAGGCAGTATTTTGCAAGCATGGCTAACACTTAATGCTGCAGAGTGACAAACACATTTTATAAAAAAGCACTTAGGGTTCACTTCTTTAATTTTTGCAACAATGCCAGAATGTTGACCAAACATCACATTTGTAGTATCAGCAGCGAATCCCATCACGTCTTTTATATCTAAACCTAATTCGGATAACTTTGATGACAGAGCATTAAATAAATGATCAGCGGTCTCACCACTTAAATCAACTAAATCAAGGAATTTGGTTCGTACTGTACATTCGGTTTCAGAGAAGTATTTGATTACTATTGCCAATACTTTGATTGTGGTAACATCTGTACTTTCGTCGATTACAATTGAATAAACTGGTTTACCTGACGGAGATGCAGTACGAAGTATGTCTTCAATCATATCTTTTTCAAATTCGGGTCCTAAAACGTTATAAGTTATAGCGGCTGCTTTGGTCCTCTTGCAGGTAAATTCTTTCGCAATTTCGGAGTCGGGAAAACATTTCACTAGAATTTCACTAAGATGGTCCATAGCTCTAAAAGGAATGTTGTGTTCTGCAAGAAAACTGCAAAAACGGAGCTCAGCTTTCTTGACTTCGTCTTTCAGCGGTACCTTTTTGAAAAATGTATCAACCTGAAAAGAAATAAAAATTTGTTAGACAATTTAGGCCATTCACTAAATAAAATATATCCAGAACAACAACAACAGAATTTCTTGATTTTAGCTACCGTAATGCTATTTATATCAATGTATGCTTACCTTTGACTGTCCTTTATATTTTTTTAAGTTCGATTTATGCTTTTCAGTATTTGCATGTTGTTTTATAGATGCTAATCTACTTTGGAGTTTCGCACTGCATGCTTTGCAAAAGGCGGCGTACTCGTCATCTTTATAACGTGAAAGCCACGAAGAAAACTCCGGAATTTGTTCCCACTTAGCCAAATAACTTTGCTGAAAACTAGACATGTCGTTCCGGATAGATGCGTCAAGTAAAATAAAAACAAAAGGAAAGCGCTCTATTTATATGATGACAAAAACGTACTACAAATTTGGGGAAATTCCCGATTTATCGAAATAATAAATTCAAAGATTATGTTGAGTGCAGAACAGAAACTCCGTACTAGATGATTCGATAGGTACTAATAATAATTTTACTTCGGCGGACACCTGCCATGTCCTAATTGTCCTATGTTGTCCTATCTGCAACTTACTGATCCTTTGCTCCTGAATGAAAAATGAAATATAGACGTTCGGGAATTCCCCTGGTATTCGCTACGGTGTTGCCATAACTTTTTATCCAAAATATACCCAAAAATACTGACTTCTGCCAATATACCTATAAAAATACTAATGCTTGGAAAAATCGATAAAATATACCGAAAAAGTATTAAAATACTGAATATGGTCACGCTGCGTACTACACTTATCGATTTCCCCGTACCTATCGATAAAACTATCGACACAAATTAATTTAAGCCGAATCAAACATAATGGCAAACTTTTATTTAAAAAATGACAGATGTCAAGGTTGCAGATATTCAAGAATCCACACTAGAATGGCAGGACGAGTTTTTTGGCGGGAACGCGGAAAAGTCATGTCGCCTCATTGTATTATTTTGTTAAAGTTGTGTTTTTATCAGTGATAATTAGTGAAAAATTGTGGTATTTCATTGATTATGAGCTGAATTACGTGCATGAGTGAGGGCAAGAGATATAATGTGAAGTACGAGTATCATGTAGTTCCGTGTTGTTACCAAAACTCCATAGACACCTCTAGAAAAGTCTCCACTGCTTTACTGAGGTATGACTTAGACTTAAAGTGATAGGACTTAATAAGAACTACATATCGGATGACAGCTGTCAAGCTTAAAAGTAGAATATCTCTATAACTATCTATTATAGACCATTGTTTTCTTCACTAAACTGATATGAGATCTACATTTCGGATGACAGCTGTCAAACTTTAAAGTGGATCATCTCCGTCACTGTCGATGCTAGACCATTTCTGTCTTCACAAAAGTGATATAGCTCAAAGAGAAATATAATATCTTTCAGATGACAGCTTCAATATTACGGAAATAATCAACTTTTGAATTTGACAGCTGTCATATAAAATGTAGATCTTGTTAAGCTCTATCACTTTTGTAAACACAGCAATGGTCTAAGGTCAATAGATACAGAGATTTTTCACTTTAAAGTTTGACAGCTGTCATCTGAAATGTTGGTCTCGTTAAGTTCTATCACTTGTGTCAAGACAGCAATAGTCTAGCTTTAATAGTTACGGAGATATTCCACTTTTAAGTTTGACAGCTGTTATCCGAAATGTAGATCTCGTTGAGTTCTATCACTTTTGTGAAGACAGCAACAGTCTAGCTTCGATAGTTACGGAGATATTCCACTTTTAAGTTTGACAGCTGTCATCCGAAATGTAGATCTCGTTGAGTTCTATCACATTTGTGAAGACAGCAATAGTCTAACTTCGATAGTTACGGAGATAATCCACTTTTAAGTTTGACAGCTGTCATTTAAAATATAGATCTAAATGCGCTCTGTCACTTTTGTTAAGTCAGCAGTAGTCTAACTTCGTTAGTTACGGAGATAATTCACTTTTAAGCTTTGACAGCTGTCATTAGAACTATCTAATAGATCTCATTTAGTGTTATTACTTCTATTAAGACAGTAATGGTCTAGCTTCGATAGTTACGGAGATAATAATTCTACTTAGTTTGACAGCCGTTACTTTCTGTACACCTGTCATGCCATTTTACTTGTATTAATTCTGGAATGACAGTTGTCAAATTTGACATGAAAAGTGAAATGAAATAAAAATTCTAAATTTTAGCAAATCAAAAACACGAATAAAAAACTAACCAAAATATCGATATTTTTTTTGATACAAGAACATCACTATTGTTTTTCGACTCAAACCGCCATATTGAGTCGAAAAACCATGCACGCGCGACAAGTCACGAAAAATATAAACACTATAGCGAAACTGTGCTGTATACTGTTGGTCTATTCTTATTACGTACATTTGAAAGAGACGCCTATATGATTATTTTTTCGGTTTGTAAACTATTACATGTCAAAGTATCTAAATGTCATTGCACCATCTCCATTTGATTCCTTCCTCAATGGCTACACCTTCCGTCGTAGTCAGTTGCCAAAAGTAGTTTAATATTTTTATTGGGTAATTCTCTTTGCAAAACCTATTTACCTAGTAAACTCCAAATATTTGCGCTCATAATTCCAAGTGCCTCCTAGTACAAATAATAAAGTTTCAATGTTCAAATCTCTCGTAGTGTTACAGTGTATTGTAGCGTTTTGTTTCTACCCAGGTAAACACAACTGGCAGGTGGACGATCTATCAGTTTGTCTGTTTTTTTTTTTTTTTACAATATATTGTATATTTATTTACTACATTATTTGTGTATTTATATTTATTTATTTAGTATAAAATTTTTGTAATTTATAAATATTTATAATAATACCAATATGTCTAACAGCGATTATGAATACCTTACATGTTCGTCTTCCACATCTTCCAGCGACAGCTTAGATAGTTTCCGTAGCTTGCCTTCTTTATCCGTTTCTGTTGAGTCACTTGTCTGTGACGTTCCTAAAAATTTTAATGTCCTCCACATAAATGCCCAGAGTATTACGGCTCATTATCCTGAAATGCTTGCGTCATTCGTACATCCTAATATTCACGCAATTTTAATTTCCGAGACGTGGCTGAAACCTGTCCTCCCTTCATCTTCTGTGGCGTTGCCTGGCTTTCGACTTATAAGGAATGATCGTATTGGTAAGGGTGGAGGTGGTGTCGGTATTTATCTCCGTACTCATATCCCTTTCTCTGTCGTGAGCATGTCTGCACAGCCGCCTCCATCTGACGCCGGTGAACATCTCCTCATTGAAGTCGTCCTGCACCACACTAAAATACTTCTAGGTGTTTACTACCCTCACTCTCGTGATGTAAATTATTTTTTATCTCTTGAAAAATTATTAGAAAACTGCTCTACTTCTTACGATCACACCATATTAATGGATGATTTTAATACTTGCTTACTAAAGCAAGATCACAGATCGAAAAAATTAGAGCTATTAGCCACATTTCTTAATCTCACTATACTTCCGCTTCGTGCTACTCACAACCCTCCAAATTGCAATCCTTCTCTTCTATATATTATGCTTGTATCTTCTCCTGATCACGTTGTAAAGCACGATCAGTGTGCGGCGGACGATATTTCTCATCATGACTTGATTTTTCTGTCATACAAAATCCGCCCTCCCAAAGTCAAACCTAAAATTCTTTTGCAACGCAGTTTTGGTAGTATCAACATTGACGACTTACGACGTGATGCGCAGAATATAGACTGGTCTAATGTCGTAAATGCTACAAATATGGACGATAAAATCAGTGAGTTTAATCGGATACTGACTAATTTATACGATATCCATGCTCCTCTACGTAAAGTCAAAATAAAGCACGCACCATCACCTTGGTTAACTGAGGAAATACGCACACTCATGCACAAAAAGTTAATAGCCAAGAGTAAGCTTAAATATCGAGAAACTGATGTTAACAAAGAAAAATACACTAATCTGCGCAATATCTGCAATAGGGCGTGTAGGGACGCACAACGCCGACATATTCATAGTTCTGTGGAAAACGGAGACCCAGTAAAAGTCTGGAAGTTTCTTAGATCACTGGGAGTTGGTAAATCGCGTGAAGACAATATTCCTAAAAAATTAGACATTAACTTGTTGAATCAGCATTTCTCGGCCTCTTCTAATTTTGAAGGACCAGCAAAAGCTGCCACGCTAAAAAATCTTTCATCTCACCAACCACCCGATCATGAATCCTTCGCATTTGATCAATTTTCCGCTTGTGACGTTAAGAAGAGCATACAGTCAATTTCCTCTAATGCTGTCGGTAGTGATTGCATAAGTCGGAGAATGATCATACCTATTCTTGACGAGGTCATTCCAGTCATCCAGCACCTCCTTAATTTTTCCATATCCTCGAGCACCTTTCCAGCTATGTGGAAAGAAGCTCAAATCACTCCACTTCCTAAAAAGTCAAATCCTGAGTCTTTCTCAGATTTCCGTCCAATCTCCATCCTCCCCTTTTTGTCCAAAGTGTTGGAACGGCTTGTCCACCAACAACTGTCATCCTTTCTTATTAAAAACAATCTCCTGAACCCGTTCCAATCCGGTTTCCGTGCTGGACATAGTACTGTTACAGCTCTTACGAAAATTACGGATGACATAAGGGATGGTATAGGTCATTGTTACTTGACGGTGCTATCGCTACTCGATTTTAGTAACGCTTTTAATAACGTAGATTTTGACATTTTGCTGGAAATCCTTCGCTCTCTTAACGTATCTCCAACGGCAATTGATTGGTTCCGTAGTTACCTGTTTGGACGCCGGCAGCGCATACGTATAGATGACTCCTATTCTTCTTGGTGTCATATCTCTGCTGGTGTACCGCAGGGCGGCGTTTTATCTCCACTTCTTTTTGCTATTTTCATAAATTCTATCTCGAAACAACTTTCTTCGTCCTATCACCTCTATGCAGATGACTTGCAAATTTATGTTCAGGCTCCTTTGGGGCAGCTACATCAGGCGATTGAAATGACTAATAGTGATCTCGCACGCTTACGGGATTGGAGCAAGTCATACGGCCTCACGGTTAACCCGGCAAAAACTCAAACGATTATCATCGGGAGTTCACGAATGATATCTAAGATTGACTGGTTCCATCTCCCTCAGGTAATATTCGATGGAATACCTATCTCAATAAGCGAAACTGTAAAAAACTTAGGTGTACTTTTTGACAGACAGTTTTCTTGGCATCCTCAACTGGCTGAAGTCAGTCGAAAAATGTTCGGTTCTGCAGCGTCCCTTAGACGTTTGCGAAATTTCCTTCCGATTACTACCAAAACTGCGCTA